>JASUUH010000092.1:744323-1488646 GCA_030449925.1 Citropsis articulata
TATTCCATGTTTTTCTATTTTATAATACTCTAGTCCTTCTAGAAAACTATTACTTAAGAGGATATGATTATTGTTATTCATATTAGAATCTATAAAACAAGTTACCATAATCCTGGTACTTTCAATTATAATTGGTACTTTTACTTCTTGTTTACATATATGTTTGTTCCCATTAAAATCTATATATTCATATGGTGGATCTTTTTCTTTTATTATTAATCCATTATTTTTTATTGGGTTTATATGATTATGGGATGCTCCTGTGTCTATGGTTATATAAGGTCCTTTTACATAATCTAATCCATTAAAGTATTGTCCCATTATTTTCATTACTTTAGCTGTTGGTTTAGTTATTAATTGATTATTTTCTGAATAACTTTTCCTTGATGAATTTCCTCTAAGTAAGGTTTTACCCGAAAAACTAATTGGAATAATTGATGTTTCTTGGGTTTCTGAATTTATTATTTCTTTCTTGTCATCTATACTTAATCTATAATTTACTGGTATCTTAATTTCAGGTTTAATGGGTTCTATTAGTGTAGTTATCTCTTCACATTCTTTGTTTATTTCTATTAATGGTTTATCATTATATATTTCTCCATAATTTGAATTACAGAAACTATATAATGCTGAGTAATGGAAGGTCATTAATCTATTTCCTTCTTTCATTAAGTTATTTTTTAATAGTTTAAAATGTAAGCTTAATGTTTCATTAATATTTTTATCTTTTATATGTACACAATATCTGGGATAACATGTAAATATTAATTTTGTATAACATAGATTTCCTTCTATTGTTCCTAAATGTCCTATCATAGGATCGTTAAATCTTTGATCATGTAAAGATAGTATTATTGGACTATCTATTCCTTCCTTGAATAAGGATTTTACTAGAATTTGTATTTCTGCTAGGTAAACATATTGTATCTTTTCTCTTATTGTTTCACTTTTTATTTTTCTAAGGGCTAAATCTATAGTTCTTCTGTTTATTAATCCTAATCTTATATTTCCTTCAGCTTGAGTGACTTCTATGGCTTTTTCTTGTTCATAGTATTCATGTAATATTACCTTTTTTCTTTTAAAGATATCTCTTAATCTATGTAAAATTCCATAATCTGGTTTTTCCAATTTTGCTTTTAAAAGTTTATTGTATTTATTTCTATTAAATGTTGCTACTAAACTATATCCATGGACATTTTCTTCTTTTTCTACTTCATAGATTTCTTCTTTATTTACTTCTTCCGTATCTATTTCTTTATTCTGACTCATTGTCTATAAGTTCTTCATATATATATATTTCTTCCCCTTCATAATCAGATGGATTGCTTATTAATTCTAGTTCTTCTTCTATGTCCTTAAATTCACTTTTAAGAATTCTAACTTTCTTTTTGGTACATTCTGTACTTATATGTCCTATTTCTCCACAATTCCAACATTTGCATTTATTTTTATCAAAATTTTTCTGTTTTTTGTATTTTCTCTTATAATATTTTCTATAGGGTTTGATATATTTTTTCTTAAAATGATTATATTTTTTATATTTTCCTTTTCCTAATTTTTTATAACTTCTGTGTTTTTTATATGGTAATTGACATCCCCACTGGGTTGGCATTTCTGTTTTATTACAACATATATCTCCAATTGTCCTACTTCTTTTTATTAAATTACGTTGCATACATATTTCACTCAATCTATCATTTAAGAATCTTATTCTAGATCCTAATGTTTCAGGTACTGTATTAGTTATTTTATACTTTTCGTATTCATTAACAAAATATGTACTCCATGGTATTGGTAACTTAGAGTAGTATAAGTTAAGATATATATTTTGATCTTCATTACTAAAGAATTGTGAATAATAATATTTACTAAATTCACAAGTGTATTCTTTGACATAACACATATTACATATACTTAAGTTGATTAACTTCATTCTGTTGTTTAACTTTTCATTTTTTATTTCTTGATCTCGGTTTAATCTCCAATCTTCTCCTAGAAATTCATTTGAGATGTATTCTACCATTGTTTCTATTCCTAATTCTTTATTTCTTAGGAATCCTGCTTTTATATTATTAGTTATTAATTCTTTTACATTATCTGTTAATCCTCTCCACCAGCTAAATACATTTCCTATAAAGCTTGCTATTAAGATTTCTGTGTATACTCCTGCTTTTTGGTCTTCTGTTTACATTCCGCCTTTCTTTTCGATCCATTATACATAAAAATAAACGCGTAATGCCCATTCTACTAAGGTTTTATGTGGATTTGTCCTACAGTCTAAATCTAAAAATACTCCCGCATTACTTATTATTTTTAGTTCACTTTCTTGAGGAATATATTCATTTTTCCAAGGTTGACTTCTGATTGGTGGTTTATATTCATAAAAGTGTCTTTTCTTATTTTACCAAGGTTACTAGGTTCTTCAACGTGGGGTTTCATTTCTGGTCCTCCACTTGTATTCATATTTATTTTGTATTCTTTTTCAATATCTTCTAAATCACTTAGATTTATTTCACTGAATATTTCAGTAAGTTTTTCAATTTCTTCTTCCATTAATCTGATTCACTGCTTTCTTTTTCTTCACTTATTTCTATTTTTTCTTTACCTTTGTCTTTTGTTTTTTCTTCTTCATTTTCTAATTCTTTTACTAAATTTTCAGTATCTTTTATAATTTTAGGATATTTATTTTTCATAAACCACTCATCAAAGCTTCCTGGTTGTGGTTTTTGGGTTAAATTTATATTAGGTTTCTTTATTGTTTCCGATTTTAAAGTTTTATATTTTTCTAACTTCTTATTTTTCTTTTTACCAGCATGTATTAATGTTAATTCTATTTTTAACTTTTCTATTTCCTGTTTTATTTCTTTGATTTCTTCTTTTAAATGTATTAGTAATTCTTTTACTTCTATTAAGGTTGTTTCCATATTATTAAATTCTATAGGGCCTTAATGTATATTTTACAGTTAGGGTATTTTAGGAACGACAGCCTTTATTTGGCTAATCTTGATAGAAAAATTTGAAGTTGTTATTTTTGGAAATCTAAAAATTTTTAAGGTTATTTACGCACATTTTCCCAAGATTTGGATCGACATGATGTAGACAAAAGCCAGCTTCAATAATCTACGCACCGAAAGCAAAAATTTCTTTAGGTATTTTATTAAGGGCGTCTTCATTGTAATTGCGTTTTATAGGGAAAAAGAATACGATATTCTTTTGGAGTAATTCCACTCAAATCTTTTAAGTTTTTTTTAATTAATTTGTAGAATTTTCTCATTAAAGTAAGCAAAAAATGGAAAATTAAGGTTAAAGGTTTCACATTTTTCTTTGAAATTGCATAAAGCTTGGGAAGAGAAGAAAGGTTTAATGATGTTTTGTTTACCTTTTAGAGTGGGAGTGTGGAGTGTGGATTTTTTTCCCTCCCACCTCTTCTTTTTCTATCCTCCTTTTATTAAATTTAATATTAAAAATTTAATAAAATAAAATAAATAATATTATATTTATTTAAATAATAATTTGCATTAAAATTACTTAAAAATAATATTATTATATTAATAGAGAATTAAAAACATTACTATATACTATCTTTATTTGAAAATATAATATTATTATATTTATTTAAAAATAATAGTTTTATATTTATATAATAGTATTATATTTATTTAATATTAATAATTAATAATAATAAATAGTTTATTCTAAGAAAATATTAATTTCGTACTATGTTAACAGTAAAATGTTTCATTTATATTGCCCTCATCAATAATTTTTAATTTACATAATTAAAATTAAAATTAATAAAAAATTGTGATGTACATAATTAAGAATATTAATAATCATTATACATTTACAAATATAATAAAATAAATGTTTATTCATCAAATATATTTTTTATTAACTTTGTAATTAAAAACTATAATTCTTTAAATAAGGGTAAAATTATAATTTAAAATTATTTACTCATTATCTAAGATAAAATAAACACATAAATTGAATTTTATTCTTTATTTTATACTTTCATTCCAATAGAAGTATACAACCTACACCTACTTCTACTCCACGCTCCCAAACCTCACACTCCTTAAAATTCCCACTTCAATCCAAAATTAATGTAAACGATATCTCAATTTCTACTAAAAAGTTGGCTTTAGCTTCAGGCATCCTTTTGGTTACAAGCCTCACAAGTTGTTCTGTTATTCAGTTTTCATACAAGCTTTGGTCAACAGAAGTGAGCTCAGCTAACCTCATTAGCACTTATTAGTTAGTCGAATCCGCGTTAGCAGCATGAACTTGTTCGCAAATTAAAGAAAAAGGGAAAATTAATCCTCTGTCTTGTATTCTTACTTATATCTTTGTAAAGAAGAGGGAATAAAAACTCACTATAATGATGATTACCTTATATATTTACTATTTTATTTCTAAATTGAATAATGATAATTTTGTATTTATGTAATACATGTGATGATAATGTGAAATTTTGTTAAAGACAAAACTTATTCGCAAAAATTTTCTTTTCATATTTTTCAAAATTGTTTATATAATAAGTGATTTTGCATCTTTCTAAACCTCCTTGACTGCAACCCCAAATGATCTTTTCCTATAAGTAAAAAATAAAGTTTGAAACTACATGAAATATGTATAAAACTAAAAATTAGGTTCAATTTTATTTATATTTCATATATGTGATGTCTAGTAATATAAGAATGTCTTTTTATTTTGTTTTGGCTTTATCCACATCAAGGAAAAAAATAATTTCGCTTAATGTATGTTAAAAAAATATTGTGACCGAAAATGAAGAAAAAATGTTTATAAATATCATAGCATGAATATAAAATTTATGGTTAAACCAATTTAATAAATTTTATTCCAATTATTTTCAATTCAAATTTTTTATTTTCAATTGATGAGTAATTTTTTTCCTTCAATAAATTAAATAAATAAACTATTTTTTTAAAAAACTAAAGTTTATTGTTCATTTATAAATTTTATGTTATTTTTAAAAATGTTTGTTTTGTTTGAAATTTTAAAATATTAATTTACCACTCTTTTATTAATTTACTTATTTTATCTTTTATTTATTAAGTTTATGTGTAATTTATAAAAATTTATTTTTATCACGACATTGATGCCGTAACCGTAATCACGGCATCGTAGAATCTTGCGTGCGGGAGATTATTAGAGAACCAGCTATCAAACCTGAACTTGTGACGGAGCCAAAAGAAGTGGCCACCTAAGATTTGAATTTTCTATTATTTGATTTAACTTTTCCAGTTGTTAATCGTAGGACTGTTGAGAATCTGAGCCTGAGTTTCCTTGATCCGCTATTCATATTCATTGGCAACCAATGAATCTGAACGCTAATCTTTTAAGAAGAAATCAAATGAAATAGAAAAATTAGATGACAAATGGGGTTAATTCGAGAAACCCAAACCTCCAAATAAATATTGGTTATTCGAGAAACCAATAAACTCCCAATTACAACTTTTATGTTGCCAAAATAATAAACTCATGATACTTTTTATTGACTAACATCAAGCTTTATATAATAAAGCTTATTTAAGATTACAACCTAAAAATTAGTAACACTAGGCATGTTTCACTTAATGCTCCACTACTTACATGTAGTTCCACAAATAAGTGCAACTACTTTTGACTAGTTCAAAATTACCTAATACCATCAAATAAAATAAATAAAATAAAATAATTTTAATAATTTTAAGAGTTTGTATCATTCTTTTCCCCTTGAAAATACCCTTGTCCTCAAGGGTAGATTTTTTTTTTCTTGAAATAATTTGCTTTTTCTTCCGTTTCCAATTCATAATTAGATATAATGATGCCTTGAACCTCTTTTGAAAATTCTCCATTGATCCAACCACGTTCTTCATCTCAATTTTTGGCACTTTACCCATGAACAACTTCTCATCATGGTGGCTAGGCAATTTGGCTTTGTCTTTAAAATAAACACTCCGTACCTTTGACTTGTAAGAGAAAACTCTAACCTTTTGAATGTTGATTTGTGGAATTTTCTTCAATGATGCCACTACCTTACTGCATTGTTTAACACCTCCATCACGCGTTGCAATTGCCAAATTGTCACTTTGTTGGAGACTTTGAACTTCAACCGAAGACATGGAATTTTTTTTCACATGTCTGATATGATGGCTATATGAGTTCAACCTTGCATCCCATGTTCTTGATAGTTCATCTACTTTGCACCATAATTTCTTGGTAAGTTCCTGCTGCTCAAGAATCATAGCCTCCATCATCTTCTGAATCCTCTCAAGTCTATGCTCCATTGTAAGGATTTACTCCTTATTTATTACCAAGCTCTGATACCAAATGATACGAACGCTAATCTTTTTAAGAAGAAATCAAATGAAATAGAAAAAATTAGATGACAAATGGGGTTAATTCGAGGAAACCCAAACCTCCAAATAAATATTGGTTATTCGAGAAACCAATAAACTCCCAATTACAACTTTTATGTTGCCAAAATAATAAACTCATGATACTTTTTATTGACTAACATCAAGCTTTATATAATAAAGCTTATTTAAGATTACAACCTAAAAATTAGTAACACTAGGCATGTTTCACTTAATGCTCCACTACTTACATGTAGTTCCACAAAATAAGTGCAACTACTTTTGACTAGTTCAAAATTACCTAATACCATCAAATAAAATAAATAAAATAAAATAATTTTAATAATTTTAAGAGTTTGTATCACTAACCTTGTCAACATTCTTGTTCCATGAGTCTGAGACATTCTGTTGAACTACACTGACAGCAAT
Source organism: Citropsis articulata (assembly GCA_030449925.1). Lineage (NCBI taxonomy): Eukaryota > Viridiplantae > Streptophyta > Magnoliopsida > Sapindales > Rutaceae > Citropsis > Citropsis articulata. The sequence continues at coordinate 751,115 of JASUUH010000092.1, forward strand.
TCACATAGAAGTAATACAGTATTATAAAAGAAGTTATGAAATTATGAATTTACTTAACTGCTCTCTGTTTCAAAGAATTGAAATTGTTCTGCTTTTTGTCTGGTTCTTACAAGCTACTGGCCTCTGTTATCTGCACCTAAACATTCACATATTGATTGTTTTCTTGGGAAATCATAGAGTTGGAGTAACAGATCCATCATCTCTCTGTTCAACACAACAGGTTGTAGTGTTAGACATACGGTTCCTTCCTGGCCATTTTATCAAGCATGTTCTGGACATGGAAATAATACACAAATCGCAAACAATTCCTCTCTATGTCTAAATTATTGATCCCTGCATCGGTGCCTCAACATTAACCGTTTATATTTGATACTGTTCGACAAGAGAGGAAAAGCACTAGTGCCTTAAAAGCAAAAATAAATCCCAAATCCTGAGAAGAGTCGGTTAAGTTGTATTTGAACCCAGGCATGTGGAGGATAAGGAAGCAGACAAGCCGAAAAATAAGAGAGATGCTGAAGAGACGCTTTGGAGAATAGAACCTTAACTTCAAAAAAGGAGATGGGATATTCTTCCAGCACTTGAAGAAATGAAAACATGCCACTGTTAGTGCAGATTCTATGCCTGAGGCCCCGGAAGTAGGCAGAGAACAGCTGCTGAGGATAAGGGCTTGAAAAAAGAAGAAGGTAAAGCACTAATCAAATCATTGATGAAGATCTTAATGATAACAAAGATTTGCTGTTTCAGTGTGACAGTGAAATATTGAGACAATTGGAAGAAGAGATAGCTTGAATCCTTGAAGAAGTTCAAATTAAACCCGATAAAATGTTGCCTCATAAGCCTCCATCTATCCGGTTTCAAGTTGTCAGGAAACCAGTTGCGGTCTCGGACACCAAAGTTAATGCAAAATCAGGAAAGAAACCAGAGCAATGCTGTTGACTGCGATCACTTTGCCAAAATTACCACAATGATGGTGTTCAGTAAACCAAGCAAGACTCTTGACGGAAGCAATTAATTGATGGCTTTTTTCGTAGGTTCCTTGCTGCGCAAAGCATTAATCAAGCTGTTATTTTAGCTGCCCAGGCTCAGCCAAGTACTGTCTTGTTAACCGGAGGGGGTAAAAGCTGTAATTTCCATCAGGATTTACTTGTTCATTTTGTGAGTTCCTATATGGGCATTTTATCAAACACTTTCAGGGCGTGGGAATCAATTATTCCTCAAAAACATGCTATCAAATACGTGTAACTTAAGTCAAATTAAGAATTAAAATATGTGTAATTTTAGTCAGTGTTGACATTTTAAAATTTAACATCTATAAAAACCTTTTAATTTGTGTATACCGCACATAACAAGAGTGCAAAATAAAACAAACAAGAGAATACTATTTTGAATTTTAATAATAGACCAAAATATTAAAAATCAGAAGAGTGCTAATCAGCCAACTCTATAGAAAAAGTGATATTTGAACACTTCATTTTATTTCATCAGGCCGATCTCTTAATAGACCAATTAAAAATAAATTTTACTTATTTCTTAGTATTTTACCCCATTTACTTCCCAATTTATCCTTATTTTTCATTCTATTCTTTCTATAATCCATCACTTGAAACTACCAAAAAAAAAAAAAAAGAAAGAAGAAAAAATCAATTCCTATAGTTCTTTTTATTCGTCAAATACCCCAATCTAGTCCAGGCTGGGCATTGTGTGATACGCTAGTCTTGCAATACAAGCAAGTTAGCTCAACAAGTCACTCTTCGAGTGAGTGCTAACTCCAACTAAGAGAAGTAAAGAACAGAACAGAGGAAAAAAAACAATTCTGGAGAAGAAAGAAAACTTAATATTTCTCTATTCTTTGCTTTTTAGACCTTACACTGCTTATATACTTTACCTCCAGCAACTCCTAATCAGGAGGTGGTTACAAAAATAGCAATGGGCACGCCAAAAGAAAATAACAAACGAATAAAAGTTTCTAGAAAGGAATACACAACTTCCTGCTTCTCAAACGACATAATCCTTTAGCCAGCTGGGTGATTTTCTCACACGCACTGAGCTGGCAACCGGTTTTGTATTGGGCCTAGTTGTATCTTCCTCTTGGTGTGGTTCAGCCCGTTCTTCAATAGAATCCCTACAATATGGATTGGGCCACTCCAAAGAAATTGGCAATGCTGTATCATTCCCCGGGGCTTGAAAAATCACCTTGTCCTCAAGGTGAAAATCAGGATAAAGGCGCGCAAACTCAAAGAAATCTTCCAAGGTGGCATTTTCTGGCGCGCTATCTGACCACTGCACCAGAACCTGTTCCACTTCTTTCCCATGACGCAAGACTGTTCGAGTGGTACAAATAGCAATAGGGTATGAGGGTGGTCGATTGTTGATGCTGTCACGAGGCAAAGGCAACCCCTTGTCGAGGCTGGAGCCGCTGAATGGTTTCAGCAGTGAAATGTGGAATACAGGATGAATTTTACAATCTAACAGAAGGTTCAGCTTGTATGCGATAGGCCCCACGCGATCTACCACTGTAAATGGCCCATAATATCTCTTTGATAACTTCTGGGATGCTCGATGAGCCAAAGATGTCTGTCGGTATGGTTGAAGGCGTACAAGCACGCGATCTCCTATATTGAATTGGAGTTCACGCCGATGGGCATTAGTCTTCTATGTCATTCGATGCTGAGCTTGGCGTAAATTTTCTTTCAAAGAGCGTAAGAGAGCATCTCGCTCCGTCAGCGCATCATCGAGAGCTTGGATTGAAGTAGAGCCCTTAGAGTAGGTTGGAATGGTAGGTGGGATGCGCCCGTATAGTGCCTGGAATGGTGTCATCTTGAGACCACTGTGGTAGCTGGAGTTGTAACAGAACTCTGCCCAGCAGAGTAGAGAGACCCACGACTGTGGTTTTTCTTGAGTGAAAGCTCGTAAATATTGTTCAAGCCCGCGGTTCAAAACTTCAGATTGCCCATCAGTCTGCGGATGGTATGCTGTGCTATGCTTTAGTGAAGTGCCACTTAGCTCAAAAAGTTTCTTCCAGAAATTGCTCAAAAAAATTGGATCGCGATCCGACACAATAGAACTAGGAAAACTGTGGAGTTTGATGACCATGTTAGCAAATAAATCTGCTGCCTGTACAGCTGAAAATTGAGAAGGTAGAGCTCCAAAATGTGCTGATTTAGTCAGACGGTCTACCACGACAAGGATAGTAGTGAGCCCTCGTGATGGTGGCAAGCCCGTAATGAAATCCATAGTGACCTCATCCCATACTAATGATGGAATTGGTAAGGGCTGTAATAACCCTGCTGGGGGTTGAGTTGAATACTTGATTTGTTGGCAAGTGAGGCAAGCAGCTATAAATTTTTCGACATCAGTTCCATCTTAAGCCAATAAAATGCCGAACTAAGCGAACCAAGGTCCGTTTAATGCCAGCATGTCCAGCCCATGGGGTAGCATGAAATTCGTGGAGTAAGATGGACTTCAAGGACGATTGGGAGCTAACATAATAGCGGTGTCGGAAAACAAGTAATCCACCACGAACAGAAAAGTCAGGGGAGAGTTCGCCTGCAGTAAAGCGCTGATGAAGGAGTACCAAGTCTGAACAAGTGGTATTCTCCAAGCGTAGAGTGTCTAACAAGTCAAAAGTTGGGCTGGAAACCAATGGTAAATAGGCAGCGGATCTCTTGGGTTCCTCCACCGGCTCATCTTCATCCACACGGGATAAAGCATCAGCTGCTTGGTTTGCTCGACCGGGCTTGTATTAAATCTTAAAATGATAACCAAGAAATTTGCGGATATATATTTGCTGAGCACTGCACCAATACCGACATTTGATGCATCGGTCTCGATGATGAAATCCAACTCAAAGTTGGGTAATCGCAATACCGGGGCTGTCACCATGGCTTGTTTGAGGGCCTTAAATGCTATAGTGGCTGTTGAAGTCCACTTGAAAGCATCTTTGCACAATAAGTCAGTGAGAGGAGCAGCAACAGAAGCGTATCCTTTAATAAAACGCCTGTAGTAGCCCGTAAGGCCAAGAAACCCTCGCAACTGTTTCAAGGATGTCGGGGGGGGGGGGCCAGTTGACCATGGCTGTAATTTTTTGAGGATCCGCACGAACAGCTCCAGCGGAAACTAAATGGCCCAAATACTCAACGGATTCTTGGCAGAAAAGGCATTTTGAAAGTTTGATGAAGAAAGAATGATTATGTAAACAACGCAAAACCTGCTCCAAGTGAGAGACATGATCAGTTAAGGATGAACTATACACCAATATATCATCAAAGAAAACGATGACAAATTTCCGTAAGAAAGCAGCAAAAATTTGGTTCATGGTAGCTTGAAATATAGATGGAGCATTCGTCAAGCCGAAAGGCATCACAAGAAACTCGTAGTGCCCTTCATGAGTTCGAAACGCGGTCTTATATGTGTCTCTGTTGTGAACTCTAATATGGTGATAACCAGCTCTCAAGTCTAATTTGCTGAAAATGGTAGCACCACCCAATTCATCTAGTAGTTCATCAATTGTTGGGTTAGGAAATTTATCCTTGATAGTAACCGCATTCAAGGGACGATAATCTACACAAAAGCGATATGTGCCATCCTTTTTTTTTACTAGTAACACCGGGGAAGAAAAAGGGCTGTGGCTTGGTTTTATGACGCCTTGCTCCAACATTTCACGGATTAACTTCTCCATCTCTGTTTTTTGGAAATGAGGATAGCGATAAGGGCGAACATTTACTGGCTTTGTGTTTGGTAGTAGGTGAATTCTATGGTTAATGAATCGATATGGGGGAAGGCCTGTTGGAGGGTGGAATAAGTTGTGAAATTTGTGAAGAAGCTGGGAAATGGGCGTGGGTAGGGAAACTGGAAGTTCTAAGTCTCCGAAGCTGCCATTTTGGTCAGGATGTAGTTGTTAGAGCTCAAATAAGTTCTGAACAGCCGTGCTATGCATAAGGGCTTGAAATTGGTTGAAAGTGATTAAACTCGGTGAATTGGTGACGTCTCCACGAAGGTTAACTGGTTTCCCATCCCAATAAAAATCCATCGTCATTGCGGTATAGTCATGGGATACCCTCCCTAAACGCTGAAGCCACTGAATACCTAAAACCACATCCGGCCCCTCAATCGGTAAAACAAATAAGTCCAGAGTAAATTGGTAACGCTGCATAGTCAGGGTAACTTGCGGACAATAAAGTTTACACACCAAGTAGTCACCACTACCAATATAAACCCGAAAATGAGTAGTTGGATGAATAGGAAGTCCCAACCGTTCAGCCAACATGGGTTTAATAAAATTGTGGGTACTCCCACTATCAATGAGCACTTGAAAGTCGTGGTTACCAACTTCGCCAATCAGTCTAAGTGAACGGGGATTTACCTGCCCCGCGAGGGCATTCAAGCTGGAAATGTCTGCAGTTACCATCTCCTCGAAGGGCTCGGCCATGGCCAACGCTGTATTACCCGCTGTTTCATCATCGTCAGTCCCCATAAGAATTAAAAACTTACTATGGCAGCGATGGTTGGCACTGTACTTTTGATCACAGGTATAACACAATCCCTCTTCTCGTTTGTCTCGTAATTCCGCTGGAGTGAGACGGCGAATTGGTAAATTTGGTATAGGTAAGAGGGCTGGAAGGTTTGTTTGTTTAGGAGGTTGGTGTGTTGTGGCAGCTTTAGGAAAACTGTTTGTGGTGGGGGTGGTAACAGGCACAGGGGATGGAGTAGGAAGTGTGCTGACAGATGGTAGGGGCCATTTAGTCCAAGGGCGGCCACTCATTTTGGCCTCCTCGGAATGAGCTTCATAAGCTTTTGCGAGAGCAAAGGCTTCCATTAGAGTGGCGGGGCGTGAAAACATCAACTCCCTACGAATATCCGTTCTCAATCCAGTGATAAAAAAACTGATCAACAAAGGTTCAGAAATTCCAATGACCTTATTCATCAAATCTTCAAAGGCTGACTGAAACTCCACGACTGTGGTGGTTTGGGTAAGTTTGGAAAGTGTACTTTGAGGATCGTCATACATGGAAGCGCCAAACCGATGCTTCAAATTACTTAGAAAATCTTTCCATGTTGTTATCAGTTTGTTCGCCTTCATCCATTGGTACCAGGCTGCCGCGCGCCCCTCCATGTGAAACGCGACAATGGGAAGGCGCAAGTGCTCAGGAGTTTCATAAAAATCGAAAAACTCTTCAATACGAAACACCCAACCATTCGGGTCAGAGCCATCAAACTTGGGAACCTCCATTTTAATTGATCGTAATACCAGCAAGAGGTCGGTGGGTTCGAGCTGCCCTTCTGTAACTGGAGAAGAGCGATGAGTAGAACCCGGTGATGCCACCAAAACACTCGAAGACCCTTGGATCTGCGAACGTAAATCCTCAAGACGAGAATCCACCGTGGACATGTATTGCTGCAAGGTTTAATGAATCGCAATTGTTTGGCCTTCAAATTGTGTTTGGAGTGCTTTTACTGCTGCCAACACCTCAGAATCAGCCATGGAAAAGCTCAATGAAAGCACCAGTGATACGCTAGTCTTGCAATACAAGCAAGTTAGCTCAACAAGTCACTCTTCGAGTGAGTGCTAACTCTAAATAAGAGAAGTAAAGAACAGAACAGAGGAAAAAAAACAATTCTGGAGAAGAAAGAAAACTTAATATTTCTCTATTCTTTGCTTTTTAGACCTTACACTGCTTATATACTTTACCTCCAGCAACTCCTAATCAGGAGGTGGTTACAAAAATAGCAATGGGCACGCCAAAAGAAATAACAAACGAATAAAAGTTTCTAGAAAGGAATACACAACTTCCTGCTTCTCAAACGACATAATCCTTTAGCCAGCTGGGTGATTTTCTCACACGCACTGAGCTGGCAACCGGTTTTGTGTTGGGCCTAGTTGTATCTTCCTCTTGGTGTGGTTCAGCCCGTTCTTCAATAGAATCCCTACAATATGGATTGGGCCACTCCAAAGAAATTGGCAATGCTGTATCATTGTGTCTCTCTAATTGTTCAATCACTCGTTTCTTTTATCTGTTGCTTAAAAAAAAAAAACTAGTTTCATGGTAATCTTTCCGATTAATTTTATTGAATTTTCTATGGGGAAAAAAAATTGTAGCAACGGATGTATCATAAAGTTGTAGCATAGTTGACGTTGTTGACTGTTTGATTCTGATTGCTTTGGAAATCACAATTCACAAAGTTACAGCAACAGATGCATCATGTCGTTGCTCTTCAACATATCAGGTGGATGCATTCCTTCTTGGGTACTTTGTCAAACATGTTCTAGGCAATAGGCATGATCTTTACCTGCAATTCTATATAAAGGGACGAACGAGGCCGGCCCTGGGTCAATTGTTTTAAAGTTTTTTATTTTGTGACCAATTACTTTTAAATAAATCCAAAATAAAAATTAATTTTTTTGATTATTTAGTCTAATAATAGCAATCTGATTTCTTCTTTATAATTTTTATTTTAGGATGCCAGCTAGTTGAGATACTGTACTTTCTTATGTTGAAAACAAGATATTCGGAATTCCAAATAAAAATTACATTTTTTTGTTTATTTGTTCCAATATTATATTTGTAGTTTACTATAATTAAAAGGTATAATAGTGAAAAAAAAAATATTATAATTGATACATTAGAATGAGAGAAATAAAAAACCAATAAGCACGAACTAATGATACGAAAATCTTCACATTACATAATTCAAATGAATAACTTACAAACTTACAAACTTAGAGAGAAGATTGTCATTTAAATAAATTGTAATTTAAAACTATTTACTTCCAATTTAAGATAAAGTAAACACATAAATTAGATTATGATATTCATTCCATACTTCCATCCTATTGTAAGTAAACAACATATTTTCACTCCTATTCCACACTCCCAATTATTAAATTCTCACTCCTTAAAATTTCTACTCCAATCTAAAATGTAAATACTATCTCAATTTCTACTAAACAATTGGCTTTTGCTTCCTTTTGGTTACAAGCCTCACAAGTTGTTCTGTTATTAAGTTTTTATACAAGCTTTGGTCAACAGAAGTGAGCTCAGCTAACCTCATTAACACTTGTTAGTTAGTGGAGTCCACGTTAGCAGCATAAACTTATTCGCAAATTAAAGAAAGAGGGAAAATTAATCCTCTGTTTTGTATTCTTACTTATATCTTTGTAAAGAAAGAGGGAATAAAAACTCATTATAATAATGATTACCTTATATATTTATTGTTTTTTTTAAAAATTGAATAATGATAATTTTATATTTATGTGATATATGTGATGATAATGTGAAATTTTATTAAAGATAAAATTTATTCGCAAAATGTTTTTCATATTTTTAAAAATTGTTTATATGATAGGTGATTTTGTATTTTTCTAAACCTCCTTGACAGCAATCCCAAATGATCTTTTCCTATATTCCTATAAGTAAGAAGAAAAGTTTGAAACTACATGAAATATATATAAAATTAAAAATTAGATTCAATTTTATTGAATTTCATATATGTCTAGTAATATAAGAATGTCTTTTTATTTTGTTTCACCTTTATCCACATTAAGAAAAAAATGATTTTGCTTAATGTATGTTAAAAAATTACTGTGACCGAAAATGAAGAAAAAATGTTTATAAATATCCTAGCATGAATATAAAATTTATGGTTAAACCAATTTAATAAAATTTATTCCAATTGTTTTCAATACAATTTTTTTTTTCAATTGATGAGTAATTTTTTTCCTTGAATAAATTAAATAAATAAACTATTTTTTAAAAACTAAAGTTTATTATTCATTTATAAGTTTTATGTTATTTTTAAAAGTGTTTGTTTTGTTTGCAATTTTAAAACATTAATTTACCGCTCTTTTATTAATTTACTTATTTTATTTTTTATTTACTAACTTTATACGCAATTCACAAAAATTTATATTTATCACGACAGTAATACCATAACTTTAATCACGGCATCGTAGAATCTTGCGTGCGGAAGATTATTTGAGAACCAGCTATCAAACCTAAACTTGTGACGGAGCCAAAGGAAGTGGCCACCTAAGATCTGAATTTGGTGTTATTTGATTTAACTTTTCCAGTTGTTAATTGTAGGACTGGTGAGAATCTGAGCTTGAGTTTCCTCGATCTGTTCTGCTGTTCATTGATTTAACTTCTTGGGTACTCTGTCAAACATGTTCTGGGCATGATCTTTACCTGCAATTCTACATAAAGGGACGAACGAGGCCGGCCCTGGGTCAAGTGTTTTAAAGTTTTTTATTTTGTGACCAATTACTTTTAAATAATCCAAATTAAAAATTAATTTTTTTGATTATTTAGTCTAATAATAGCAATCTGATTTCCTCTCTATAATTTTTATTTTAGGATGCCATCTAGCTGAGATACAATACTTTCTTATGCTGAAAACAAGATATTCGGAATTCCAAATAAAAATTACATTTTTTTATTTATTTATTCTAATATTATATTTGTATTTATTTTAAAATTTAAAATCAATTTTAATATTACTATAATTAAAAGGTATAATAGTGAAAAAAAATTATAATTGATATATTAGAATGAGAGAAATAAAAAACCAATAAGCACGAACTAATGATACGAAAATCTTCGCCTTCCATAATTCAATTGAATATATAGTTTATCAAGAAATTAAAAGTCCAAGCTGGAATGCAATTTCAAATAGGTAATAGTGAAACATGAGTGTAAAAAGGCTTTGCTCTTTATTCGATTTCCTTAATTCTTGTAGCTTGAGGTTCTTCATCACCAGTAAGGCTTCGCTCAAAACGAAAAAAAAAATATCAAAACACAAAACACAATATTCATAGAGGTTTAGCCTATAATCAGTAAGGTTTGGCCTATGCCTTCTTCAGCATTCTTTATTTGTTTTCTGAGAACAACTTACAAACTTAGAGAGAAGATTACAAGCTACAGAAATGGACCAAACCCTAGCATATGAGGCTTTATATACAGCCACGATGGCATCATACAATAGACCTCATCGGTCATCGGCTCTATAAGCGTTTGTAATAATTTCCCGCCCTTTCTAACCGATTTCACAGCCATATGATGATACTAATGCTCGTCAAAACGGCAGTCATTTGGGGTCGTTTGATCATTATGTATAAGTGAGTGCACGTGACCAACGCCTGCACTCGCTTACTAAGTTTAGACAACCTGAGCCGGACGTCGTACATAAGTCCTCTAGGGGTAACCGAGAGATCGTATGCAGAGAAACAGCAGTTCATACTATCATTTATTATTTAGCCCACATTGCGTCTGGTCTGGGAATTAGATTCTGGTTCCTTCTTGAACAATAGCCATAAGTGGCAAATATCACTTGGGATTTCTCTCGAGTCTTCCCATTTTGTTGAAGAACACAAGCCTGATTGAGAAGGTAACATCATATTAGTCATGGGATCTGAACTCCTTCACATCATATTGGTAGGGAAGCACAAATCCTATGATGTAAATGCCTAATTACTGTTCCCTATCATACGAACATCACTAGGCCCTTTGTCCATAAGAAACGTTAGCTTCTCCAAGTGTGAATCTATGCCTACTAGCTCCTTAACAGTCTCTGATTTTAAAGGAATTCTACTTGATATCTCATTTGACAATCTCCATAATAAAGTCCGATTCATTTCTGTGGGTTGAACAGAACAAGAAAAGATTTGTGTTGGTGAGTTAAAGCTAGCCTGTACGTAACGTGGTGTCAAAAAATTACATTACATATATCTACAAAACGGAAGTGATCAAGTCATAACATGTGTTTGATTAATCTCTAGGTTATTCCTCATGTATATATCTACATTCGTTTGTAACTCTTCTCCAATTTTGTCTGTAACTCTTCATATGTAGATATTCATTGATCAAGTCATTATTTCAATTAAATCCTATGATTTTAATAAATTCTTATACATTGATTCCACTGTCTCTCCCTGTTCTTATGCCTAAAAACTTGATAAGTTCGAGAATCCCTTTGCTCTACCACATCATTCACAGAACAAAGATACTATAAAATCTTGTCATGTAAAGTTTATTGGAAAAATGTAGGCAAGTGGTTGTTGCAATAATGAGATGACTATGAACGCTATTTTGGTAAAATCTTATTGTTGATACAAATATACACATGCACATGCACACACTGAACATGAAACTAGTAACCTCAGTGACTCGTCTAAACAAACTGATTAAATATTGGCAATTTTTTAATACTGGAGAAATCCAGACATCTTCTCGCTTGTTATGATTCATGCAGAACAAACAAAAATTAGCTGATCCACATCTTAGAAAATCAATCATTGAGAATAAGGATGATTACCTATCTTTCAATTCCTAGCCAGAGATATTAGCCACCTCTTGCAGAGCGCTTTCCCTTTTTTGCACCTTTTTTATATTCTTCTTTAAGAACTTCTTCATGATCAGCAATCGCTTCTTGAAAACTTCCTATATATTTCCTTACCACCGCTGGTTCAACGTCATAGAAAATTGGAAAAACCAATTATTAGCGAACATGACGTGTTCTTCCATTCAACAATCTTAACAACTTCATCCAAGCACCAAGTTAAAGAAACATAGTTTCTTGATAAGACAGTAACTGAAACTTTTGATTCTTCAATTGCTTTAGACAGTGCTGCTGAAATGGATATTCCCCTTTCAAGTTCTTTTTCATCCCTGAATACATTAATTCCATTTTTATTCAAAGTGGCCCGGAGGTGATGAAGCACAGTTAAAGTAGATCCACATTTGATCCACAACATAGTCCAACATCCAACAGAAGCATGCTCAGTGGCCAAGATAACAGCCAACAGTTCAGCAACAAAAGTCGTCTTTGTTGATTGACTGATTCAAAATTAAGTTGCAGTTTTTAGAGATTTACGTGGATTAGTGGTTAGTGAGTTGTTTTGTTTGTTGCTAGAGTCATGGGATTATGGGATTATGGTCTAGTATTGTGTTCCTATTTTTTAGCTAGAGTTGTTAGTCTTTTGCTTGTATTTAAGACTTGGTGTACTCTCTCTACGAATCATGCAGTAGATTTCAGATTTCAAAATTGTCTCTCAATTATTCTATTTAGAAAACTCTCTCTCTCTTCCTAATAAAATTGGTATCAGAGACAAGTTGAGAGAGACTGTGAGTGTGTGAAAGACACAAAAAATAAAAATTATAAAGAAGCAAGTGGGAGCAAAGCAAGCTTTCGAAGTTCCAGAACAATGGCAGCTAATGGCGTGAATTCTTCATCTCAGCCCCTTCTTCCTGTTTTTAAAGGGGTGAACTACCATTTCTGGAGTCTTAAAATGAAGACTCTCTCTCTTCAAGTCTCAAGAATTATCGGACTTGGTGGAAACTGGGTTTATAGACCCGGAGCCCGACGATCCTAGCCAGCAGCTACGGGAGGCTTGCAAGAAGGACTCTAAGGCACTCTTCATGATCCAGCAAGCTCTCGATGATGAAGTATTTCCCAGAATTGCTGCAGCAACCACTTCTCATGAGGCATGGGAAATTTTAAGGAAAAAGTATCTGGGAGACGGGAAGGTAATCTCTGTGAAATTGTAAACCCTTCATCGTGATTTTGAAACTTTAGTTATGCAAGAGAAAGAATCAGTGCAAGAGTTCTTGAATACAGTTCTTAAATAAAGTCTTATGCTGAAAATGTGAGCACTGAAACTGTTGTGAGTAAGGTTTTGAGGAGTCTAACTAAAAGATTTGATCATATTGTGGTCGCAATCGAAGAGTCAAAGGATTTGTCTGAGTATTCCTTTGATGAACTGATGTGTTCTTTGCTAGATTATGAAGACAGGCTCAATCGATCAGTTGTAAAGACAGAGGAGAAGGCTTCTCAGGTGAAGGGGGAGTCTTCTTACAAGGGAAAATCAGAGGATTCAGGAGGTAGAGGCAGGGGTGGTTTTCATGGTCGAGGACGTGGTGGCAGAGATAAAGGCAATGCTGGTGATTCCCGTCAGCAAAGAAGTGCAATTCAATGCCGATACTGTTAAAAATATGGCCATAAAGAAGCTGAATGTTGGGACAAGCAGAAAGATGAGCGAAAGAATGTCAACTTCGCGGAAAAAGTTGAGAATCAGGAAAGTAACTTGTTCATGAAACTTGTTCATGACTCACTCTCCCATTACTGATGCCTTAAGCGATGTTTGGTTTGTTGACAGCGCATGTTCGAATCATATGTCTGGGTCAAGGTCATTGTTCAAAGATCTTGATGAGACACAGAAAAGCGACGTCCGGCTTGGGGATGACAAACAAGTGAAGGTTGAGGGGAAAGGGACAGTTGCCATTAAAACTATACAAGGTAATGTGAAACTTCTCCATGATGTGCAGTTTGTGCCTGGTTTAGCTCATAATTTGTTAAGTGTCGGGCAATTGATGAATATTGGATATTCAATTATGTTTGATGGTGGTTCATGTGTTATTCATGATAAGAAAACTGATCAGTCTATAGTAAGTATTCCTATGACACAGAATAGAATGTTTCCCTTTGATGTTTCAAATATTGTGAAGAATGCCTTTGCTGTCAGGGGGAGTACTGAAACTAATTTGTGGTATTTACGTTATGGGCATTTGAATGTGAATGGGTTGAAACTTTTAAGTAAAACAAGAAATGGTTGTTGGCCTACTGAAAATCAATGAACTTGTATTTTGTGAAGGATGTATTTTAGGGAAGCAGAGTAGGAACTCATTTCCTGTTGGAAAATCTTAGAGAGCTTCAGATCGTTTGGAACTTGTGCATGCAGATTTGTGTGGGCCAATGAAAACTGAGTCACTAGGTGGAAGTCTGTATATTTTATTATTCACCGATGATTATAGTCGTATGAGCTGGATTTATTTCTTGAAATTCAAATCTGAAACCTTTGAGAATTTCAGGAAATTTAAGGCATTGGTGGAGAAGCAAAGTGTTAAGAGTGTAAAAGCACTTCGTATTGATCGGGGTGGTGAATTTTTATCTAAAAATTTTGATGAATTTTGTAAGGAGAATGGTATTCGCAGGGAGCTCACAGTACTATGCACACCAGAACAGAATGGCATTGCAGAGCGGAATAATCGAACAGTTGTAGAAATGGCCAGAAGCTTGTTAAAAGCAAAGGGGCTTCCAGATTTATTTTGGGGAGAAGCAATTGCAACGGCAGTATATCTCCTTAACATCTCTCCAACAAAAGCAGTTTTAAATCAAACACTTTATGAAGCATGGATGGGTAAGAAGCCTCGGGTAAGCCACTTAAAAGTTTTTGGTTGTATAGCATATGCTTTGGTTAATTTTCGTTCTAAGCTTGATAAAAACTTGATAAAAAATTTGAGAAATGTATTTTCATTGGCTATAGTACTAAATCCAAGGCATATCGTCTATATAATCCTATAAGTGGCAAAGTGATAATTAGCAGGAATGTTGTGTTTAATGAAGAAGCTAGTCAGAAATGGAATGATGACAAGGAAGGTACTATAATTCAAGCTCCTACAGATGAAAATTTTCAACAAATACAAGCACCATCATCTGATGTATCATCACCTTCAAGTCCACATTCTTTCTCTCTCGGTAACAGCAGCAACAGTAGTCCTGCAAATTCTTCATCACCTAGCTCCTCTAGTGAAACATCACCCAGGAAATTCAGAACTTTAAGGGAAATATATGATTCTTGTAATTTTGCCTTGTATACCTCTGACCCAATGTGTTTTGAAGATGCGGCAGAAGATCCAAAGTGGCAGATTGCTATGACAGAGAAGATGCAAGCCATTGAGAAAAATTCTACATGGGAGTTGGTGGATATGCCTGAAGGCAAAAATGTTTTAGGGCTGAAATGGGTGTTTCGAACAAAGTACAATGCTGATGGAAGCATTCAAAAGAACAAAGCACAACTCGTGGCTAAGGGATATTCACAACAGCAAGGTATAGATTTTGAGGAGACATTTTCTCCTGTCGCTCGCTTTGAGACGGTGAGAGTTGTTTTGGCTTTAGCTGCACAATTTCAACTACCTGTGTATCAATTTGATGTGAAATCTGCCTTTTTGAATGGAGCTTTAGATGAGGAGGTTTTTGTGTCTCAGCCTCAAGGCTTTGTTATTAGTGGTTGTGAGGACAAAGTGTACAGGTTGAGAAAAGCCCTTTATGGATTAAAGCAAGCTCCACGTGCATGGTATAGCAAAATTGATTATTTCTTTCTAAGTAGCAGATTCACAATAAGTGAAAATGAGCCCACTCTTTATTTTAAGCAGCAAGGTAATGGAGATTTTCTGGTGATTTGCCTTTATGTAGATGATATGATCTATATGGGTTTCTCAAAGTCATTAATTGATGATTTTAAGTCTAGCATGATAAAAAATTTTGAGATGACAGATTTAGGCTTACTACAATATTATTTGGGGGTTGAAGTGAAACAAGGTGAAGGTGGGATTTTTGTATGTCAAAAGAAATATGCTACAGATCTTTTAAAGAGGTTTAACATGAGCAATTGTGAAGTGGCAGCCACACCAATGAACATCAATGAGAAGTTACAGTGTGAAGATGAGACTGAAAAAGCAAATCAAAGATTATTTAGAAGTTTGGTTGGCGGATTAAATTATCTGACATACACTAGGCATGACATTGTTTTTCCTGTTAGTGTTGTGTCTATATTTATGCACAATCCTACAAAGCAACACTTTAGTGCAGCAAAAAGAATTCTTTGCTACGTGGCTGGAACATTTGATTTTGGCAGCTGGTATTCCAAAGTTTCAAATTTCAGATTGTTTGGATTCACAGACAGGGCTGGTTGTTTGGATGATCGAAAGAGCACCTCTGGCAATATTTTTAGCTTTGGTTAGCGGTAACACAGTTCAAAAGCGAGAAAACAGTAGCTTTGTCATCATCTGAAGCAGAGTATGTAGTAGCAACTTCAGCAGCACGGCAAGCGTTATGGCTCAGAAAACTCCTTGTTGATTTTGGCTATGTACAAAAAGAAGCTACTGAAATATTTTGTGATAACAGGTCTACAATTGCAATGGCCAAAAACCCTGTTTTTCATTGCAGAACCAAGCATATTGATGTGCAACATCACTTCATTCGGCAGCTGTTGGCAAATGAAAAAACCATGCTGAAATTCTGTGGTACAAATGAATAAG
Organism: Citropsis articulata; assembly: GCA_030449925.1. Taxonomy (NCBI): domain Eukaryota; kingdom Viridiplantae; phylum Streptophyta; class Magnoliopsida; order Sapindales; family Rutaceae; genus Citropsis; species Citropsis articulata. The sequence continues at coordinate 767,203 of JASUUH010000092.1, forward strand.
CAACAGACATATTTACAAAGTCTCCTCCCCAAGCTAAGCATGAGTTTTTCAGATTACAGTTGGGAATTTGCGATTTTGAATCAATGGGGAGTGTTGATTGACTGATTCAAAATTAAGTTGCAGTGTTAGAGATTTACGTGGATTAGTGGTTAGTGAGTTGTTTTGTTTGTTGCTAGAGTCATGGGATTATGGGATTATGGTCTAGTATTGTGTTCCTGTTTTTTAGCTAGAGTGGTTAGTCTTTTGCTTGTATTTAAGACTTGGTGTACTCTCTCTACGAATCATGCAGTAGATTTCAGATTTCAAAATTGTCTCTCAATTATTCTATTTAGAAAATTCTCTCTCTCTTCCTAACAATCTCAACATGTAATGGACAAGAAAATTTTCCCAGAAATTCTCCCTCACAGGTTCTGAACACAGCCCCACAAGCGGAAACATGCAAAGAACCTTTCAGCGATCTCTAACTATAAATATCAGTAGATTTCTAATTGCATTAGACATATAATAATTTATCTAATTGTATGTATGTATTTATATTTTTAATTATATTCTCGTTCCTTTGTAAGCGTGAGTTGAGGTTTGACCCCGATCCGGCCTTGATATTAAGACCTTGTTCCTTATGCATGGGCCCAAACGGGCTTGGATATTTTATTTTAAGAGTAGCCTTTTGACATCCCCTAAAATGCCAAGTGAAATTGAAGCATGAAAGCATTTTCCTGAGCACTTTTGTATATTTTAAGACCATTTTACTGAGCACTTTTGTTTATTTTAGGAACGCATACTAAAACAATTTGATCAAGCATGAAAGCATTTTCGGTTCATGGAAGGTAACAACTTTGGAGATGATATTTTGGTTTTGTGGTAATTTAACATATATAAAATAAAAATTGCCAAGTGAAATTGAAGATGCATGCTTTCTGAGATATTCAGAGAATATCTCTTCTTTTATTTGACCTTGTTGATTGATTGCTTTTGAGTGGGAAATCGTAGAGATGACGCGGCAGATGTATCATAATCATCTCTTTGTTCAACACTTCAGCTCGGAATTGGGATGGCATGGTTCCTAGTCGGGCATTTTATCAAACACGTTGAGAGCATGGGCATCATACAATTATTCCTCAAGAACATTTTATCAAATCTGCACAATTTAACTCAAATTATAATTTAAAATACGTGTAATTCAAGTGAACGCATACAATTTTTTAATTTATGTGTAGGGGAAAAAAAAAAAAAGGGTTGGGAAGGGCACTTGTTGAAGCTTTAGCTCACAGTGAAGACAACAAAAACAATATAATTGTTGACTCGTAGCAATGCAATTCATCAGTCCCGAGCCTCTTCAAGTATACCAAACAACTGGCGCTCATCGCATCTATGTACGGCATCTTTTGCAGAAAAAACAGAGTAATAAAACAAAGCAGAGTATTTACTTCGGTCCTTTACTTTCCTTAAATGTTCACCTCATGAGAAATCAAATCTCAAAATTCAAAGCTTCGATTTGATGGGGCAAGAATGCAATTTTTGATTCACGGAAGGCGCATTCTGATTCTGTCCAACTTTTTGACCCAAGCCTGGCATTTTCTGGTAATTTAACAGGGAAATAAGTAGCAAGAACAGATGCAGTATATAAAATGCGATCTGCAAAGAAAATAAAATTGAAATTGAGATGCGCACTTACACTGTTACACGTAGACTCAGGGAAAATAATATTCACTAGGCTGTGCCTTTCAGTCGAGTTGTCTCTAAATCTTTTAGGTTGTGGTTCCTCATCATCATTACAGCAGCCACTTCCACTGGCTTCAGCCGCGCCAACGTATTCTTCAAGACTTCGCTTTAGACAGCTTCGCTCAGACGACGTTGTTGATCCTGCATCATCCCTGGCAGCAACTTCCACTGCCTTCTGCCCTGTCTAAGTCATCATTAAGGCTACGCGTAAAGGATGTTGATCCTAAACAATCGTGACCAAATTCGTTCAAATTCCAAACCGGATCACTTGTTTGGTTGAGCTTATCCCCTTGATGCACATATATTGGATGGACACCACACCTCTTCAACTCCAATCCCGACGGTGAATAAAATTTCACTTTACGAATACCTTCCCTATTCTGGCAGTATAGGAAAAGATGGTCTGACATTGCCTGACCGAATTGCTTTCTAAAATAAATGCCAGACAAACCCAAGGTGGTAGACAAACACAGCTCATGTACGGGATATGGATACCGTGGTGTATAATGAGGAAGTGAATATTTAGGGACATGAAAAACACAGCACATAGCATATCCCACAAGCTTACTATTCTTATACGTCTTTGGAGGCGTGCTTATTGTTATTGAAGAACCCTCAGTATTCTGATACTCGAACCACTCTGGGATTTCACTTCCAGGAAGAACAATGCTAAAACTTCTCAGAGAGTCCTGAAACCCCACAAAAACCTATATATATATATATATATATATTAGAAAGCCATACCAATGCATAATTTTTAGGCATGATTTTGGCAACAGGTGAGAGACTGTAAGAAACTGACATTAATGTACTTGTCCGACAGTGACATATTCTGCAACCGCACGGAAAAAAATGTTTTAGGGCATAATGTTAGCACAGCTGAGAGTAAAAGACTGACCTCAAAATTTTTAATGTACTTTTTCAGTAGTGAAAGCGCCAAATCATAGTTGCCAGCCAATTTCGAGCAACCCACACAATCAAGGCCGAAAAACGGGAGTCGATGCTCGATTAATTTTAATACATCTGATAATGTCTCCAACGAAACACAACCATTTAACAAAATGTATCGTGCACCGTCTGGAAGTCGAGGCAGAGATTGAAGCATTTTGCAATCCTCTAAACAAATCCTCAAAAGTTTAGAAAGACGGTAAATGCTTTCTGGTAGCAAAACAAAACTGTTTCCACTCAAACATAACTCTTCTAATGAGCATAAGTCTCCAATACTACTTGGGATTGCTCCTTCCCCTAGATTACAGTCACTGATATCCAATTTCGTTAAACTACACAAACCTGACAGGGAAGAAGGCAATCTCAAGGCCACCGGATCTGAACTGCATCGCATCAAATTGATAGGGAAGCGCAGAAACCATGGTGCAGATGATGGTGGTGCTTTGCACCCACGACAAGATAGTTCTTTAAGATTCTTCATAAGAAAAATCGACGATGGAGGTTGCCTTATAGCCGTACCACTTATATCAAGTCTTTCCAGACTGTCTACTTGCCCAAGCGTCTCAGGCATATTTTCAAGTTTGGAGCAGCCTGAGAGATTCAAAGTTTTGAGGGATTTCAAACCCTTTATACTGCTAGGAAGTCTCACGAGACTTCTGCAGTCATTCAAATTTAACAATTCAAGTCTGGCCAAAAGTTCTATTGATGATGGTACTTCGGCAATAGAAGTTCCATCTAAAAAGAGCTCCGTCAAATCTCCCATTATCTCTGGAAACTTCACTAGTTTTGAGCAACCAGAAAGCTTTAGAGTTCTTAGACATTTTAAGCTGTTTAAAGTAATTGGAAGAGTCTCGAGATTTCTGCAATCCTTCAAATTCAACAAAACAAGGCCAGACAGAAGTTCAATTGACACTGGCAATTCTCTAATAGCAGTTCCCTCTAATTGAAGCACCGACAGATTCTTCAGACTTCCTATAATCTCTGGAAATTCTCTGAATTTAGTGCCGGAGAGATTCAAAGTTGAAAGACATTTTAATGCACTTATGTTGCTTGGAAGACTCTTGAGATTCTTGCAATTGTTTAGATCCAACAAGACAAGTTTGCATAGAAGCTCAATAGATAAAGGCAGTTCTTTGATATCAGTTTTATCCAAAAGAAGTTTTCGCAGACGCTCCATACTTCCCGCAACGTGTGGAAATTTCCTCAAATTCAAGCAACCAGAAAGAACAAGTGTTTTAAGTGATTTCATAAAAATCTTACCCGGAAGAGTTGTAAGACTTTTACATCCTTTCAAATTCAACAAGATCAGCTTATTGTGAAGTAGCAAAGATGAGTGAATTTCACGCAACCTTATACAACCTTCAAGATCCAACACCTCTAAATTTGGAACCTCTGTGAAGTCTGGAGTCTTAATCAGATTCTCTGAATGGCTGAGTTCCATGACTTTCAACATGTTTAAATGCTGTTGAAAACAAATGGGAGCTAAAATGATATTTCTTAATTCATATACAGTTATAATAATAAAATTGTTATCAACAATTATTTACTAAAAAAATAAATTAGTGACAAAAACGTTGGTCTTACTTTGATTCCTTTCCATAATTCTTCAATGCGGCTGTAACACATTTTAAATTCAACAGTTTTATCCAATTGCAAATTTGACGGCAATGATTTTAAAGGATATCGATGCCAATCAAGTAACCGCAACTTGTTAGATAGGTATTCAAGACCTTCAGGAAGCTGCACATTATCGATTTTGAGCAATCTTAGGTTGGTCATCAATGAAAATGCTTTAGCACTTGCACTTAAGTACACCTCATTTACAGGAAAGAAACGATAATCAATCATCATTCCTTCAACTACTTCACTTCCATGAAAATATAAGCAAAGGATAAGCAAACGAAACAATAATTTGAAAATTCGTCAAGGTAAAGGAAATTAACGAGCACAGCATGTTCTCCATTTAATAATTCACTTACCGTATTGTTGGTCAACACATGGCGCACTTCTTCTTCCCTCCATATTCTGCTACGTTTCCCAGGTTCTTCGGGGGATTGTCTCGTAACAATCAGTTGTCCCAATTCCTGTAACAAATCATGCATCTGCAGTCTGTTGCCACCATCAACAGTTAATAGAGACTTTTCAATAAGAACTTCTATCCCAATGACTGGCGAAAAACTACATCCCTCTAGAATTTTTGCCACGTAATCTCTATCCCTCCATTTAAAGAAACATGCAACATCGAGAAATATTTTCTGCTCTGAATCTTGTAGTCCTTCAAAACTTATTTGAAGTATACTCATAATCTTATTTGAAGGATCCTTTTTTAGTCTTTCTAGGGCACTTCTCCATAGATCCACAGATCTACCAATTAGAAAGGATCCCAAAACTTTTAGAGCTAATGGAAGACCACCAGCATAGTCCAGAACACGTTTAGACAGTTCCGCATATTCTCCCACAGGCTGATGGGTTTTAAAAGCTTTCATACTAAAGAGTTGAAGAGCTTCATCTTTATTTAGTACATCAAGGTCAAGAATATGCTCTTCATCCACTTCATGTGCCACCAACAACTGTCTATCTCTCGTTGTTATTAGAATCCTGCTGCCTGGACCGAACCAATCACGCTTTCCAACTAACCTTTGTAATTGTTCAACATCAGCCACATCATCGATTATGAGAAGAACTTTTTTCCGTTGCAGCCTTCTTCCAATTATGTTAATACCATCGTAGACATTCTGTATGCTATAATCTGAAAGCTTCAGTAAATCAGAAATGAGCTGCTTTTGTAAAGAGATTTCACTGCCTTCTTTTTTAGATTTTTCTCTAACATCGGCAAGAAAACTGCTCCCATCAAACTCCTGAGACATCAAGTCATAAGCAACCCTTGCAAGAGTTGTCTTTCCTAGACCTCCCATCCCCCATATCCCGATCATACGAAGATCATTAGACCCTGTACCCATAAGAAACCTCAGTTTCTTCAAGCGTGATTCCATTCCTACTAGCTCCTTAAGAATCACTGGTTCTGAACGAATTTTACTAGATATGACATTGACAATTTCCTCAATAAATTCTGACTCATTCCTGCATATTGAAAACAACAAGAAAAGATTGGTTCTGTTAAATCAAAGTTAGTATGAACGTAGTAACAAATCATTTCCATACTATGAATAAAATCCAAACTATGCAATATTGAATATTCATTTCATCAAATTGAAGTCATATAATTAAATAATATGTTATTATTACATCAGTCAACAACAATTGGAATGAGAAATTCAAACCCCATCCAATAAAAATTGGATTGGTTTGGGTTGCATTGTGATTGGTAATTTCAAAATTTATATATTATTTCTTTCTACAACAGGATGAGTTAGTTTAAAAGAAAATTTAAATCAATTAGATCAGCTAAATATGTAATGAAATTGATATCATTCGTATTGCGATTATTGCCATTGTTATTATTAGTATTTTTCAATCTAGGTCAAGAGTCAATTCATAGAAGAAAATTATATTAAAATAAATAGCAAATGACACAAAACAAAGCAGTTTGCAAGCAAGGACAGAGATAGATTAATCCAGTAAATAAATTTGTACTTTTTCTTGCAAAACTGATAGCACAAAGCATTACAACATAAAAACTTTTAGTCATCAAAAGTTCAAAATACAATAATTCAACGTATCAATGTCCATATCTCTTCGTTTGCAGATATTAATTCATTCATTAAATTTAGATTATTCTCCTCGTGATTTGAATATCTTCAAATCACTCCCTTTTGAACACCTCAATTACCCTATTTTTGTTTGAAGGAGAAGGAAAAATGGGGTGAGTTAATGAAATGTTTTTGTATTCTTAACGAAAATGGGAGGTAAATTGAGGTTTTCAAAAGTAAAGGTATAATTTAAAGATATTCAATTCATGGGAGGAACCCTTTTACTACACATCATATGATATACATATGTATTAAATAGAATTTGTTTAATTGAAAACAGTGTTGAATGAATATTAAAATCTGTTTTATAGTTACTAGTCTTGCAAAACAAACAAAATTAATAGTTGAGAAAAAGAATGATTACCTATCTTTCAATTCCCAGCCTGATATATTGGCCACCACCTTTAAAACATGTCTCCACTTTTGTACTTTTTCTATATTGTCCCCGAAAAATTCTTCATGTTTAGCAAAAGCTTCTCCGAAACTTGCTGTTTGTTTTCTTACAACAGTTGGTTCCACTTCATAAAAAATTGGAAAAATTTGATCCTCTTTATTTTTGCATTCAACAATCTTAAGAAGTTCATCCAAGCACCAAGTGGAAGAAGCGTAATTTTTTGAGAGAACAATAATTGAAATTCTCGATTCTTCAATTGCTTTTAATGAAGAATACTTTTTTGAATAAAATAAATTCAAACCCCACCAATGAGCACGGTTGTTGTGTGTGAATGTACATTACGTTAAACGTAACGTAGCGGGATCCTAATTGCATAGGCAGCTACCTGTTGAATTTTAATGAAGTATTGCTTTAAAGAAGCTAAGTTAATCAACGAAACATATTTGTGCATATTATAATTAAATATAAATTATTAGATAAAACATAAAACATATAAATTTAATATAAAACTTATAAATCAATATTAAATATAAAATAAAACATCGATTATATAATTAGAATATAAAACTTCTAAATAGAAGGTAAAATAAGTAAATTAATATAATAATAAAATGACTATCTTATATATTTACTAATTTTGTTTCTAAAATGAAAAACTATATTTTTGGGCTTATGTAATACATGTGATGGTATATGCAGAATTTTATTAAGAATAAAACTCTTTTTATGTGCTTTTAAAGTTGTTTGTAAGATAAGATAATTTTGCATCCTTCTAAACCTCCTCGGCAATAACCTCAAATGATCTTTAAGTACAGGAAGTAAAGTTTGAAACTATAAAAAGTATGCAAAGGCTGAAAATTATATTTAATTATATTGATATATCATATATGTCTGGTAATATAAAAATAACGCTATTTTGTTTTGGATTGATCTACATTAAAAAAAAATTAATTTTGCCTAATTAACCTATATAGTAAACAAATATTATGATAGAAAATTAAAAAAGAAAACTATAAATGTCCTAGAATGAATATAGAAATCATGGTTAAACCAATTCAATAAAATTTATTCCATTTGTCTTCAATACTATTTTTTTTTTTGTTTTCAATTAATGAGTGGTTTTTTTGCCTAATTAATTAAATAAATCAACTATTTTCTAGTCTAGTTAAAATTTAATGTTGATTTATAAATTTTTTATTATTTTTACAAATATTTTTTATTTTTAATTTTAAATATTAATTTACTACTCTTATATTAATTAATTAATTTTATTTTTTATTTACTAATCATAAATACCAATTATAAAAAATTATCTTTATTACATATTAATGTTGCAATTAATTAAGACACGGCAGAATTTTTTTATTTTTATTTAATTTGGAAAATTAAAGCGATTACACGGCTTCCATCTCCTCAGTTGCGTTGCATATTCCACAAGCAAGTCTTCGTCAAAAAGCGATTACACGCTCTTTGTCTTTTTCCCCACACGATGAAATTAATTTGAAAGACAGTGAAGCAATTAGCTCGTTACACATATCATAGACCTGTAAGTGGGGCACTCGTCTCCTTTCTTACTTCATTTTTCCAAATTGAGAGAGAGAGGCCATGTTTGGTTGACAGGAGAGGAGGTGGGAAAGTTCATTTTTCCAAATTGAGAGAGAGAGGCCATGTTTGATTGACAGGAGAGGAGGTGAGAAAGGAAGTGAAATTAAAATCTTGGATAATTGAAAATTTTAATACTTGATTCTGTCCATCCCAATATTTACTTCAAGAGAATTGAAAATTTTACTCCCTTTTATTTTTAGGGTGAGGAGTGGGAATGGGACTCACATCAGATCCCACTCCCACCTCTTCTTTTTCTATTCTCCTTTTATTAAATTTAACATTTAATACTTAATAAAATAAAATACTCTTTTTACAATTACACTCTTTTTCAAAAAGAAAATTAAAATCGTACATAATAAATTCCAAAATGTAGTAGAAATTTTTTTCAAAATGCTGATTGGAGAGTGTGTACACCGATCACTACTTGAGCAAATCTTGATTAAAGCCTCTAAGAGAAGGCAAAGAGGTTGTGCAAAATTAACACTGAAGGATTTCTTTCAATTTACAGTTTGTGATATACATATGTATTAAATAGAAGTTGTTTAATTGAAAACAGTGTTGAATGAATATTAAAATCTGTTTTGTAGTTACTAATCTTGCAAAACAAACAAAATTAATAGTTGAGAAAAAGAATGATTACCTATCCTTCATGTTTAGCAAAAGCTTCTCCAAAACTTCGCTGTTTGTTTTCTTACAACAGTTGGTTCCACTTCATAAAAAATTGGAAAAATTTGATCCTCCCTACTTTTGCATTCAACAATCTTAAGAAGTTCATCCAAGCACCAAGTGGAAGAAGCGTAATTTTTTGAGAGAACAATAATTGAAATTCTCGATTCTTCAATTGCTTTAAGGAGATTTGGTGAAATGGATCCTCCTTTCTCAAGTTGTCTGTCATCCCTGAATACATAAATTCCTTTATTGTTCAAAGCAGTATAGAGATGACCTATGAACCCTTTACGGGTGTCTTCTCCTCTAAAGCTTAAGAAGGCACCGTATTCCAGATACATTTTGGTAGCTCGTGGAAGCCATTATATTAATTTGTTCCTGAAAATTTAGCATAAATCAAGTGAAATCCAGTGAGTGTAAAATACCATGCAAACAATAAGATTCATTCAAAATTATGGGCAGCACAAAAATGAAAATGTTATAGTTATGTAAATTCTACTTTTTGTAACCACCTAAATGGTAACTCATATAATTCAAAAAAAAAAATTGGTAACTCACATGAATTGTGATTGTAAACGGTATTGCATGAACGGTATTGTATAAGCAGTAATCCGTGTAATATGTATATTCGAAATAGTACACTCTTCTGTTCTTCAAAAAGTGATATTAATTTTTTGTTATCATTAATTAAAAAATAATAATATTGTAAATTTATAATTTCTTCCTCCAATATCAATAATTAAATAAGATTTTAATTATTACATCAACAAAATATAGTTCAACTTATGTTTAATAAATTCTTATTAATTTTTCACAATTTATCTATAATTGTTTGTGGGATTTATTTTTATTGTGTTTAGAACGAAAGAAAAATTAAATTTCTTTAGCGTAGAAATATGCAAAATCCATACACTAGGAAAAAAAAAAATGCTAAACTGCAATTACAATTTAAAAGCTTCCAGTGAAAAAGGTCTGCGTTGTTTATAACACACACACACACACCCTGATCAACAAATATTGTTAAATGTTATTTATCTAGATCTAAAGAAAAAAATTTACAAGCCTGCATCGAGACTTACGAGATTCAAGAAGATAAAATTATGAATTATTAGTGTTAAAAAAGAGAAAATCGAGAGAGAGAAAATAAAGTAATAAAATTACTGTGATAACTTCTTTTAACATAAAATTATTGAACAACAAATTAATGATCTTCTCCTTAACTAAACAAAATAATTAACAGCCTCTCATTTACTTCCAAAATATAAAAAAAAAAAAAAAAGTTTTTCAGATGCTGATTGGAGAGAGTGTTGCTGACTTTTACTGAAGCAAATCTTAATTAGGGCCTCAAAGAGAAGCAAATTAAAGAGTTGATACAGAACAAATTAAATTAATATTCAAAGCTTTCTTTCAATTTTATTTATTTCCTTTTTTAAACATCCAGGATGTGAAAATTAATTCTGAGGATAAAAGAGAAATGTATAAAATGAAACTCACAGCTTTGAGTGTGTTGAACGAAGCCACCTAATTGATCTGCTCAACTCCAATGAAGTGTTTTGATTCAAAAGCAAATATTCCAAAAGCAAGTCTTGGTCATCTCAGAAAGCGTTTGGGGGGTGGGGGAAAAAGCAAAAAAGGCGAAAGAAATCTTTTTGACTACATATGCGCCTTGTGGTGGTGGGGTTGGGGAAAGAGGGGAGTAAACGGGGTGTATTTCGCATGCCGCGCTAAAAGTTTGTGTTTGAGAGAAACATGTATAAGATAAAATAAATCTTAAAGCTTTGATTGTATTAATTGCACAAGCAGCTACCTGTTGAATTTCATTGAAGTGTTGCTTCAAAGAAGCTAAGTTAATCAGTGAAACAAATTTGTGCATATTATAATTAATATGAATTATCTAGATAAAACATAAAACATAAATTATGTGATTAAAATATAAAACTTCTAAATAGAAAGTAAAATAAGTAAATTAATATAATGATAATAATGACTACCTTATATATTTAACTAATTTTTTTTCTAAATTAAATAATGATAGTTTTGGGCTTATATAATACTATATATGTAAAAAAAATTTTAAGAATAAGAGCCTGTTTGGTATGACTTATTTAAGAGGTATAAGTGCTTATTAAATTCCATAAGTACTTTTTAAAATTTTTTATAGTGTTTGGTTATTTTTTGAGTAGAGGTTTTTTAGCTTAAATAAGCTAATTTACCTCTACTAGCAAAAGTAAAAAATTTGAGCTTTTGGGAGTAGAGGTTAGAGAGCTTTTCTAAAAAATATATAATATAAAAAATATCCTTAACATATTTCATTAATTACATAATACCCTTTGTATAAAACCTACCCAACAAAAATTGTTGCCGCTATATAAACATATTGTCATTGCTACTTCACTTTATCTCTCTCTTTTTCTTTTTTTTTAAATAACTAGCACTTTAATTTTACAATCCCTACACATACCCAACACTTGAGAGAGTATATATCAATGATGCACTTTAATTTGGATAGTATTATTTATTTGGGAGAATATATTAATGATGCAATTTTTGATTTTGAAAATTAAAGAGGTGATTGAATTAATTTTTTCTTATTAATTGATAGCTTGGATGCATTTTGTTACATGTTATATAATTATGAATACATATCCTTTTTAGTAATTTAATTACACAAAAGCACTTTTAGTTTTACACAACCAAATAATTTAATGGTTCAAAAGTGCTTTTTTAATTAACAACCAAACACCCAATGATTTTTTGTCCAAAAGCTCTATTGTTATAAGCTCTATTAATATAAGCTCTACTGCTATAAGCTCTATTTAATAAGCTGTACCAAACAAAGCCTAAAACTCTTTTTATGTTTTTTTTAAAGTTATTTGTAAGATAGGATAATTTTGCATCCCTCTAAATCTCCTAGGCAATAACCCCAAAAGGATCTTTAAGTACCAGAAGTAAAGTTTAAAATTATATAAAGTGGATTCAGCTATGGTATAATAATGGTACCGTACCACTTCTTTTTGTCTTTTGTGGTAAATTTTCATAGAACCCCTTTTACTTATTTTTATTTAAACTTTGCTTCATAAATATTTTGTTAATGTCTATTCATCCATGTGAATCCTTCAACGGCAAATCGGCTCCTCCGGTGGCCGTGGTTGGTCAAAAAAGACAGAGAGAAGTGTGGGGAACAACCCAAGTGGTGACATCACCAAAAATCGACGAAATTGTGGTGATTCCACAGCTTTTCACGACTTCAATCGGTAGCTTTTCAAATGCTTTTTGGCTACAAGGATAGCATGGAGATGACCGGCGTCGCACGAGCTTCTGATCGGTACCAACCTTAGGCGGTGGAGTGGTCGAAAATGGAAACAGAATCAGGGTTGGGTTCGCGAGTTCGGTCATGACTTTTCACTTTGATCAAGCCTTTCCAGAAACTTTCTGGCGACAAAGATGACATGGAGATGACCAGCATCGTACGAGCTTCTGATCTGTACCAACCTTGGCCGGTGGAGTGGCCAGAAACAGAAACAAAATTCGGGTCAGTTTGGAGGGATCGAGTCAACCCAGTTATTTTTCCTATTAATTATTTAATCTCAAAATTATAAAGATAGGAAGTATTGTGATACAGGTGCAAGATAGAATAAAAATTTATAAATAGTAAATAGTATAAGGTGCTAACTAAAATTTTCATATGGATGCAGTAGAAATTAACTTAACATTTGTGAGGTAAAGTTTAAATAAAAATGAGTAAAAGGGGCTATCATAAATTTACAGCACTACAGCCACAAAAGACAAAAGAAGTGGTATGATACAATTGTTGTACCGTAGCTAGACCCATATAAAGTATGCACAAAACTGAAAATTAGATTTAATTTTATTGATATATCATGTGTGTCTAGTAATATAAAAATAACTTTTATTTTGTTTTGGCTTGATCTACATTTAAAAAAAAAAATTGCTTAAGTAACCTATGTAGTAAACAAATATTATGATAGAGAATGAAAAAAATTATAAATGTCCCACCATAAATATAGAATTCATGACCAATTTAATAAAATTTGTTCTAGTTGTTTTAATACAGTTTTTTTCTATTCAATTAATGAGTTTTTTTTTTTGGCTTAATTAGCGATTTTTTTGCTTCATTAAATTAAATAAATCAACTATTTTCTAGTCTAGTTAAAGTTTAATGTTGATTTATAAGTTTATATTATTTTGACAAGTATTTTTATTTTTAATTTTAAAATATCAGTTTATTATTTTTATATTTATTTATTTATTTTACTTTTTATTTACTATTTATAGGTATAAATTATAAAAAATTATATTTACTACGTATTAATGTCGCAAATAATTAAGACATGATAGAATTTTCCTTGTGCATCTATCTTTTCGAAGGGAAGGCAGAGGATTTTTGTTTAGTTTGGAAAATTAAAGCGATTACACGGTTTCCAGCTCTTCAGTTGTATCACACTTTAGTCCTCACCCCACACGATAAAATTACCACTCAATGAACCTTCCTTTTCTTTATTTGAATTACACTTCTCCGCCGCTCGGCCTTGTTAGAGTGCAATAATGTCTTCATCTGCTTATTATTTATTATTACAAATTAATTTAAAATAATTTAACATTCAAAGATTTCTTTCAATTTAATTTTTTTTCTTTTTTAAACATCAAGATATGCAAATTAATTCTGACAATAGAGGAGAACAATGTAAAAGATAGAACTCACTGCTTACAGCTTTTTTTTTTTTTTGAATTATATGAGACTAATGCTCAGATTACAACTCATATTATATGAGATATTTATAACTACTGAGACCCATTTAAATCAATTCTGATATGACACTGCTCAGATTTTAAACCCTCTCAAATATTCGAGGGACGCCAAACTCCCATATTAGGAGAAAGACCATTCACTGAGCCCGAGACTCCAGGAAAATATAAATTAAACTCATGCGTTTGGCTGAACCACTTCCTCACATCATGAGGTGGCTTACCAGTTCTCAAGTGGTTTAGTCCAAGCTTTTGAGTGTATTGCAGGAAGCCACTTAACTGAACTCCAATACAGCATTATTATTATTATTTAATAATACAACTCCAATACAGCATTTGATTCAAAGAATTTAATCATGAAAGTATATTTCTCTGGGAAGAAAATTAAGCAATCAGGCAATTTCTAGCTGCCCACTCAGTTCTGTTGTTGTACTAACTTATGAATTTTCAAAAGCAAGTGTTAGTCAAAACGTGTCACTCTTTAGACTTTACCCCACGCGATGAAATCACCATTCAATTAATTGAAATTGCACGCCTTCGGCAGTCGGAAAATTTTTCTTGTGCATCGATCTTTCAAGCGAAAGTGGAGGATTTTTTTATTTAATTTGGAAAATTAAAGCGATTACACAGTTTGCATCTCCTCAGTTGCGTTGCATATTCCAAAAGCAAGTCTTGGTCAAACAGCGACTTTCTTAACAATTCATAAATATTGTCACTGTTTACTCTAATGGTGAAGTTACCATCAACCTTCCTGGAAGCTTCAAGGAAATCTAAATGAAAATTATCTGGCTTTTCAATTGATTACGCGTCTTCGCCATTCTGCGCATTAGCCGTGTTGAAACCATTGGATTCCATTAAAATGGGATGGAATCCAACGGTTGATATTAGTAATTGATTAAAACTAGTTAAAACTACCGGCAATCTATAGGAATTATAAACCTTTATTTGTTCAATTTCAGCTGGGTCCTTAAAAGATGTTGGATCATTTTGTTAATATTATAGTTTTTAAAATAATTACTGTTAACTGTATTGTAAAAATAATCAATTATAAAAATAATCAATTAAACATTTGATACAATTTTCAAAAGTTTTGTGAGTTTTAAAAGCAGTCCATGTGTTTGGTAAATCTTATTCTTAAACTGTAATAAGATTATAAATGACAAGATTGTAAATGATTAAATCGGACATGGTTTTAAATAAAATTTATTTTTATATTTATAAATATGTATATAAAATATTTTTTATTGTGTATATATAATAATTGATAACTAAAGTACATATTTTATATATTAGTTTTATTTTTTATTTCGTTATCTCAATATAATTAGTAATAATAATAATCTCTTTAAAATTAATGATTTTATTTCCTAGCTAATAAAGATAATTCAATATAAACACTATCAATAAATTTAAAAATCAATTTAGGGTAATGAAAATAAATATGCAAAATAAATGGACATCCACAACACGGAGATTTTTTTACAAGGAAACCTTTGATCCTCACGATTTAGGATAAAAATCTCGACATGTTATATTATGTCCACATGTAGATGAAACAATTCACTATGAAAATAATGTGAGTTTACAATGGACCAAAAACACTTACAAAAGCTTCGCAACCGTAAACATCTCGAATGTAAATTCTATTGTGTCAACCCTCACAAACTAAAATACGTTATCAAAAAGTATGTTTGAACATTTTCTGAGTGGGTTTAGGTGGGCAGCCTTACCAAGACTTAGAGGTTGTTTGTTAAACATCTGAAGTCTGAAATTTTATTAATTTCAGACATTTTTTACAGTTTGTTTGTTTGTTTGTTTTTTGTAACTTATGTATAATTTTTAAATATTTACATCTAAATAGAAAAAGTAAAATTTTGTGACTTTTATCTGAATGGAAAAATGTTTCAATGACAAATAAATATTATATTTCAAAAATATCTCTATAAAACACTTATTTCATAAATTATAAAATCTAATCCTCTTTTTTTATTTTAATTTACAAGGACATAAATGTCAAACAAACAAGTTTAAGATTTTTTTATTGTAAAAACAAACAAGATGCCACTTATATTCAGATATTAAAAAAAGATAAACAAACATGACATTTAGATTTTCGTATTTAAACTCATTCAGACTTTAGAAAAATTCAGATCAATTTAGATTTCAGATAAAAAAACAAACGCTACCTTAGGTCTTTGTGTTTGAGTCTCATGTAGCGTAGTATCGTAGAATTCATTTTGGTGTTCTGAGGAATCTCCTATGTTCCTATCTGAGTTTTTTTGCCGTATTTGCCAATGCATTTTATTCTTTGCAAAGATGCCTTATTTTCTATTGCTAATGCTATTGGTAAGCCTCCATGGGTGGACCATGCTACTGCTGCTGTTATTCAACCCTCGATCGCTGGGGTTCTAATTGAGTATGATGTCTTGCAGCCGTTGTTGCCCAAATTTTGGACTGGTGCGAGTGATGGCGGTTTCTGGCAAGATGTCATTTTTTAGTGTGTTCCTTTATATTAGGCCTTGCGTAAGCATCTTGGGCACTCTGCTGATGCTTGTTTTGTTGTCAATCCCGGCTTTAGGAGCCCCAGCAGCCTGCTGGTCAGGTGCAGGATATTGTTGTTCGTGATAAAGGCACGGTGGCGATGTCTGATGTTGCTATGCATCCAATAGGGATGGCGAAGAGGTTCAACCATTGAGGCCTGGTGGTAGTGAGGGTGCTCCGATAGATGTTTGGCCACCTATTTATCAGGATACTGCAGAAGATAGATCTAATTTGATTTACAAGAAAAGAGTTTAGACTGATGATCGTTTGGAGGATCTTACTGCTTTAGGAGATGCTGTTGGATGCGCTGAGGTCCCTAGCCCTCCTTTTTTGGATAATCCGGGTGTTCATAGGGCTTCCATCGGTGCTCTTTTTTTCTTTTTTTTTTCCTGAACTGTTGTAGATTATATTCGCTCCATGGTCGCGGGCTGCAATCCCCATTCTACAGACATCCCTTTTCAGTCTGATTACAAGTTTAGCTTTGATGGGAATCCTATGGCTAATGAATATTTTGCATCTGAGCCTGAGGGTATTGGAGGGCATGATCTTGATGACTTTTGTGTTGCCGCCCGCATGCCTCCGGTTCTAAAAAAGGCTTCACATTAGTTACTGGCCGCAATAATCGTAAGTGATTCTCTAAGCGGCTGCGTTAATTAGTCCTACCTTCTATTGTTTTTGTTATTTTTCTAACTCATTGACTATGAAGATGCAACGCTGAGGAATTCAGTCGCAATCACTTGCTTCGGATTGTGTAGATTTATCTTTTATGTTAGTATTAAGCCTTTGCCTATCCTTTCCGATTGCACATTATTGGCAAATGGGAGCCTGTTGTGAGCTGATAATAATTAAAGGAAGTTAAACCTTTGAGCCTCTGTACGGCGGCTTCCACTTACTTTTGTTATTTGCTGCTTCTGTTCTGAGTTGAACCTTGCTGACTTTGTAATTTGTATGCTTATACCTAGTAATCCTTGCCCTGTGCTGCTAGTGTTATGTTGATTCCATCGCTGCTGTTGGCAGTAGCTAGCTAGGAATTCCTCAAGCAAATTTCACAGAAAGGGTTTGAAGAAAATAATGGCAGGCACGTGAGGTCAAGGTTTCCTGTGATGGAGCTGCCAAAACAAAATTGCAGTTTTTTTTGTTTGATGCAAGGGACGCCGACCTAGTGAATTGATTTTGCTTGAGTTTAAAATAGTGTGCCAGATACACCCATATATCATTCAGAAAATTGGAATAATTGTTGTCTATTTTCTTACAACATTTGGTTTCGCATCATAGAAAATTAGAAAAATTTGATCCTTTCTGTTTTTGCATTTAACAATCTTTACAAGTTCATCCAAACACCAAGTAGGAAAAGAGTAGTTCTTTTAGAGAACAATAATCGAAATTCTTCTTCAACTGCCTTAAAAAGTTCTGGGGAAATGGATCCTCCGTTCGCAAGTCTTGGTTCAAAGAGTGACTTTGTTAATGACTAATAAATATTGTGACTGATTACTCACACGATGAAGTTCTCATCAAACTTCCTGGAAGCTTCAAGGAATCTGAACGCAAATTGTCTAGCGTTTCATGATCACGCGTCTTCTCCACTCTACCCATTAGCCATGTTGAAACCATTAGATTCAACTAAAATGGAATGGAATCCAACGGTTGATATCAATATATAATTAAATATCAAGATATGCGAATTAATTCTGAAAACAAAAGAGCAATACCTATGAGATAAACCTTATAGTTTCTGACTGCATTGCAGGAAGCCACTTTATTGAACTTATTGAAAGCAATGAAAGATGATAAATTTTTACTTGAATTTCGAATTAAGCTTGTTTCAAAGAAATCAATGCAAGGGTTTTTATGCGTTCTAATTAATTTCTCAAACAAGAAACAAGTCTAGTCTAAAATATGCCCCGAAAGTAATGACGAAGAATGATTTTGGTCTTTAGTGGAGAAAAGACATGGTCTATTTGATGTTGACAAAAGCCAGCTTCAATAACCTACACACCAAAAGCAATGATTTCTTTATGTATTTTATTAAGGGTATCTTCAAGTGTAATTGCATTTTTTAGGGAAAAATGAATAAAATATTCTTTTGAAATAATTCCACTACAATCTTTCCTTCTTTTTTTTTTTTTAAGTTATAGTATTTTCTCATTAAAATAATTAAATATTGGAAAGTAAAGGTTGAAGGCTTCACATTTTTCTTTGAAGTTGCTTAAAGCTTGGAAAGAAAGGTTTAAGGCTGTCCACTTCTCTTAGAAATAAGTGGTTTTAGGCATCTTTTGGTTACAAGCCTCACAAGTTGTAAGTTATTATTCAGATTTTTTATACAAATCATTGGTCAAGGAGAGTCAACTCAGATAAAACTTGCTGGTGGAGTCCACGTCAGCCGCTTGAGCATCTGAATTTCCTACCTAAACAAAACTAACAAACATAATGAATTTGAATAATTCTTCAACAATGACATAGCAACTTGTGAGGCTTGTAATTTGATCATCTCTGTATTTGTCAATGCATTATTGATTCTACGACCAGGCTCTAAAATCAAGTAAATGCTACAGTTGTATGCAATTGATGAATATAGATCAGCAAATCTAAAAATTGTTGATAATATTACTTATTAAGATTACGGATCCATCCGCAAGGCAGCTGTAAATAATCATATAGCCTGACGTCTGAACTTTTTACATGATTAATAAAGGATAAGAGCATATTCAGAAATCAATTTCTACTTAAATGTATAGAAGTCATGCAAAATAGAGAAACCTTGTTATAGTGAATCTGTGAATAGGTATGGCACTGTGGCAGAAGTAAACAAATCACACAAGCGTGATAGAATAAAGAATTAAAGATCATGATATGTGCATATTAGATTATTATAGAACAAACCTGCTGTCAAAACTGATGAGTGACTGAGCCTGAAGAGAAGGCCACCTGAGATGTTAATTTGCTGTTATTTGATTTGACTTTCGGTATGGTTCTTGAGGTTTGAATCAGCCTATGGCGGCCAAGTGAGCAAGCTGATGCTGCTGTCGTAGATAGCTTGCTGCCCTTATTTACATTCGTCTTCCATATTACAGTAATACAACATTGAAAGGAATGCACATAGAAGTAATATGGTAACTCTTGTTATAAAGGAAATTGTGAATTTTGTAAAGTACCTAAGCAAAATTTTCTTTTGCTGACTATGTCACTGTCTTAACCGCATTCTGTTCCACAGTTGAAATCTTTCTGCTTTTTCGCCCGACTCTAACAAGACAATCTAACTTCCAAGCTTTCAACTTTCCCCAAGTTCTCTGGCACATTTTCAAGTTTGGAGCAGTCAGAGAGATGCAACGTTCGAAGAGATCTCAAACCATTTATAGTCCAAATAGAAGTTTGATTGATAATGGCAGTTCTTTAATATCAGTTCCATCCAAAAGAACTTCCCACAATGTCTGGAAATTTCTTCAATTTCAGGCAACCAGAAAGAACAAGTATCTTAAGAGATTTCATAAAAATCTTGCCTGGAAGAGTTGTAAGATTTGTACAACCTTTCAAATTCAACAAAATCAGCTTCTTTGAGGCAGCAAAGATGAGTGAATCTCACGCAACCTTGTAAATCCTTCCAGAATCAGCTGTGAAGTCTGGTGTCCCCAAATTTGGTATCCCCGTGAAGTCTGGTGTCCTTGTGAGGTTCTTGGAATGCTTGAGACTCATGATTTTCAACTTGGTCAAAGGCTATAAGAAACAAAATGGCACAAAAAGGACGTGCTTTTCTCAGTTTATCACATTACTTAAAAGAATGAAAGTATGAAATTATCAATAAGCATTTACTGAAAACTATATCGCACAAAAAGCTGATTTTATTGAGGAAATCAATAAAGTTAGTTGTTGGGATAACTAATTGATTAAATAGACACTGGGTCTCCACTCTGTTTGTGTAAAAATCTGTTAAAGACATGTATACATAAACTACCAAGGCACTAAAAATATGAAATTAACTGCCTCAGTGACTCTTGCAGATATATTGGATAAAACAATACATATTGATGGTAAAGGAATCTTAAAATCTGCTCATTGTTCACTAGATGAGTAACCTTAGTCTTAGGAAATCAATTTTTGAGAATAAGAATGGTTACCTGTCCTTCAATTCCCAGCCAAAGATATTAGGCACCTCTTGAAAGCGTTTCTCCCCTCTTGAAAGCTTCTTCATTTTTAGAAAAAGCTTCTTCAAAACTTCCGGTTTGTTTCCTTATCACCGCACTTGGTAGAAAATTGGAAACATCATTTGTTGATGATCACTTGTGTTCTTCAATTCAACAAGCTTAACAAGTTCATCCAAGCACCAAGTCGAAAAAGCATAGTTTCTTGATAAAATATAACTAAAATTCTTGATTCTTCAATTGCTTTAAATAGTTCCGGTGAAATGGATTTTCCTCTGTCACATTCTGTCATTGCTGAATAGAATGATTCCTTTTTTAATCCAAAAGCAGCATATAAATGGTCTGTGAAATTTTTGCGGGTGTCCTTGCCTCTCAAGCTCAAGAACACATTGTATTTCCAATTACAGAGAGGAGATGGAACATAAGAAGAAACTCCCTGGATTCTCATGATTCAAGCAATTGATTCCACAACAAAGTTGCAACAAGTACCAGAAAATTGATCTTGGCATAGATAATCGTCGCTTAAATAATGATAATCAACAAACAAACACAGTTATGAAAGCAAATAAAATTCGATGTGGAGCCGAAAATGGAAAACCCACAGTACCAGCAAATTTGCAACAAGTTCGAGCCTTGGCAACAAGAGATTAAAATTTCCTCATAAATTGAATTATGTAAAACACTTATTACGTAAAATATGTAAAGTCAAACATCACTGAAATACAAGAGTAAGTAAATACTAAAATGTAAGAAAGTAACTTACAGCTTTGAGTGCATTGTTCCACTGCAAGATGAAGTTTTACTTGAAATCAATTAAGTTTGTTTCAAATAAATCGATAAGAAGATTTTATGCATTCTAGTTACTAATTTCTCCTCTTTTGCTGGCTGCAGCAAGTCTACTCAAAGTATTCACAAAAGATAATACTAAAGGATCTGTGGTCTACGATGGTGTTTCCAATGATCATATTTTTCTACCAAAAAAAAAAGGTAAAATAAATTAATTCAAAACGAACCTGAAGGTGACACAGAGCAATTTCCCATTTGCTATCTTTGAGCTCCCAAACTCCAAGCATTGGTTTGTTTTGGACTGTATAAGCCACGGTTGCCTGTTCCTCCTTGACAGAGGCAAGCTGATGTTGCTCTTATTCAGTCTCTTCCATTGTTGTAGTACT
Organism: Citropsis articulata; assembly: GCA_030449925.1. NCBI lineage: Eukaryota > Viridiplantae > Streptophyta > Magnoliopsida > Sapindales > Rutaceae > Citropsis > Citropsis articulata. The sequence goes on from JASUUH010000092.1 coordinate 788,864, forward strand.
GGTAAACAAGGGGTAGAAAATCTGAGTCGAGTTTCGTACCTTGATCAGTTCTGCTATTCAGTGCTAACTGCCCTCATCCACATTCTCGTTGCATGAGTCTGAATCGTTCTCTCGAGCAACATTGAAAGGAATGCACATAGAAGTAAAACAGTATTGCATGTTATAAAGGATATTATGAATTTTGTAAAGCACATCAGCAAGGGGGTATATCAATATCATGGTTTCGCGATTGTGCGGCATCCCTCGCTGCCATTTTTGCTTTTGCTGACCTATTTACTGTCTCAACTGCACTATTTTCCACAGAGTTGAAATCATTCTGCTTTATGGCCTCCGTTGTCTGCCCCCAGACCTTCACAAATTGACCTTATTGATTGATTGCTTTTGCTTGGGAAATCACAGAGTTGATGCGACACACCAGGTGGGATGCACTTTCCTTCTTGGGCATATTATCGAACACGTCCTAGGCATGAGAATTGTACCATAATTCCTCAACAATTTGTCTCTTGAACCTGGCCTGCAAATTCCATATAATCATTCGTTTGTCCATTTTTGTTTGTTCTGAAGCTAAATCAAGCTGAGATCGATCATATACATATTTTTTATTCTCCTTAAAATCCTCAACATTTGCCCCCCAAGCATTATAGCCTCAATCCCTAGTTTCAATTATTTAAACCCATAAAATTCTCTGAAAATCACAGAAGTAAATTTAATTATAGGTTTATTATTCAAATCCTACACCTACATCCATGGCTGATAATGGCTTGCAGAGATATTATTAATGGAGGATTTTATGTTAAAATTACAGAGGAAATAACAAGGAAGAGAGTGTGCTCAATAATACTCTTTTATTTATAAATGCTGCTAAGTGCTAACCACGGTTAACAAACTTGGACACCAATTGAGACGGCTAATCAATGCCACGTCACTACCCTTAACTGGTTTATAACAGATTTTTGAATAAATAGAATGTCAATGAATTACCAGATGAAAAAAAAAAAAAAGAATTTGAGATGCATACTTACTGATAAATTCAGAGAATAATAAATAGTAGCCTGAGCGAATTGCGTGGGATATACCCCGATTGCCTCAAAATATCCAAAATATACCTCCACGAATTAAAATCTCAAACTTTACATGTAAGTACTTAAAAAAAGCAGGGAAAATACAAAAATAACCTTGATAAAATACTAATAAAACTGAACTGCTTCCCCCCAAAATCACGAAGTCGAGTAAACAAAAGGAAAAAGGAAAAACTTCTTGAAGACAAATCGCATCAGCTATCACCAACTGCTCCTGTCCATCCTGCACTTCAGCTATCACCATCAGTGTCACCACCACCTCGTCTTGCCTCCGTCATTGGTTGCTAGGTAAGTAATTTTCGTTTTCTGCTTTCTTCTACAAATATTTAAAGAAAAATTTTAGGGTTTTTACTGAAAATAATAAGTGATTTAGTAAATTGGGTATATTTTCTGAAATTACATTGTAGATGAAGATGGAAAGAATTAGAAGCATAACCTCAATAATGTAACACAATACATCACGAAGAGACATACAAAAATAAATGCCACACAATATATTTTTATTTGATGAACTTTAAATTTATTGTGTTTCCTCAATAGATTTTGTGTCTTTATTTTTGTTTGAGTACAACAATTAAGTGTTATTTGGCAACATTATGGTTAAAAAGAAGTTGGTTAAAGAATCATGTGGGCTAGTATTCTTAAATTTTGCTTTGTAGTTGGAGAAATGGATGTGTTTAGTTTTGAACATTATGATCTAGTATTAAAGGTTATTTGATTGTGTTCATTGGATTTGCCTTTTATTGATAATTGTTTTGAATTTTGTTATAAACATATTGTTATGGAAATTTGTGAAACCAAGGCTGTGGTGTAAGAATCTATATGTGTTGTGTTCTAAATTCTAATCATCACACGAGATAAGTTCTATACTTGTGGAGTTATTACTTTTAGGGAGCAAATACAATAATGATTCTGTGTTTTTAGACCAAAATCAGGCTAGTTATTAATACAATAATGATTCTATATGGTTAAAAATAGGTTGTAGGTGTTTTGGTACTGATTTAAATGCAGGCTAATTATTTTTTATACTGTAATAGAAATTAGAGTTCGATACCTAAAATCAGGCTTAGAGTTCAATTATGAGCTGGAAAATAGTTGTTGGCATGTTATTAGCCTAATAACATTTGAATTGTTTAGTATCAAGCTTCATATGATTAGTTTTTAAACCCATTTAACCTCTAGGTAAAACTTTTTGCTTGATCCTGTAGGTTCTGGACTATATATCAAAAAGATCATGGCATCCGATGATAATTTAGATAACGACGATCAGAAGGCGTTTTTAGTAAAAGTGTCTAATATGTCATCGTTAAAGGCACTTTCACTTATAAAGCAACGTCTCACAGAACAACAATATGAAATGTTTAAGGAAACATGCTTTGGTCATTTTGTGTACCTTCAAGATATACAATTCTCTGGCCAAATTGTTCATGCAGTATTATTACGGTATGTAAGGTCAACTGATAAGGCAATGTACTTCAAAATAGGACAAAAAGAATGCAGATTTTCTATGCTTGAGTTTGCCTTAATTACGGGATTGAAATGCCATCAAGAACATGATCTTCTAGTACATGAGAAAGACAATGGTGATAATATATGTGATGTGTTCATGGGGGGCAATCTTGAATTTACTCAAAAGCAGTTACAAAAAGCTTTTTCAACAGCCCACTCCAATGATGATACCTTGATGGTAAAGTTTGCCATGCTATATTTCTTGGAGTATGTGTTGTTAGGAAAAGAGCCCAAGAATAAGATTGATGACCTTCATATTCGTCTATTAGACAACTTTAAAGAATTCAATAATTATCCATGGGGTCGCTTGTCATTCGAGGCAACAATGTTAAGCTTGAAGAACACAATTACAAAGAGAAGCAAAAGAATTGGTTCATTAGATCCAAACACAGAGGAGAAATATAGCCTTTATGGTTTCCCATTTGCGTTTCAGGTGAGAATGCTTATTTATTTTTATAATAAATACATGAATTTTGTATGATATTGATGTAGTATTGTAATACTGCAGGTGTGGATATATGAGGTCATTTATGAATTCGGCAAAAAATTTGCAACCAAAAAGGGTGATTTGAAGGTTCCAAGATTTCTTAAGTGGTTTTGTAAGAATAAGATTATGGCTGATGTAATCAATAAAGCCTTCAAAGAGGAAGACACCGTAAGTGTTTCACGTTCATTTAAGTGCGAACCATTAACATGAATTATTTAGTTTAACTTAAATTATTTAGTTAAAGCATTAGTACTTTGTTGGTATAATCTAATTAACATATTTATTATATAGCTTACTGTAGCGACAACATTAAAAGCCACCAGAAGTGATGAAAGTAATGAGATTGCACAACATTACATGCAATGGTTCTTGTCTTCGGAAAATGAGTGGAAGCAAGAGTTTGGCGAACTCAATGCTGTGAGCGGCGATGAGCCTAACAACGAACCAAATTCTGCACATTCAAATGTGCAAATGCAGCAGCAAGTTGATGTTGTTACGGACAATAGACATGCAACCATCACTGATGATACACCATTCTGTGCACTATCCCCAGAATTTTTTCCTACGCCACCTAATGCATCTACTTTTCAGAGGACAACACCGTTCCACGAAAAAAGAAGCAAAAATGTAAGTTAGTTGATTTGTTTAAGGATATTTTTAGATTTTTATTTATGAAATTAACTTTACAGTATATCTTAAAACATGTTCGTAGGTCACTCCGCCTTGTCGTGTCTCTATAGGCGATCTTAAAACATGTTCGTAGATGCCGACAAAATTGATGTTGAGGTTAGTAAATTTAAACTTAGTTCGTGTTGAATTTAGTTGCCAGCAATTATGTACAGAATTCTAATTTTGATTGTATTTATCTATAATACAGCCACTTGTACCTGGTGTAATTAACATTACTGATGAACTTTCTAATAAGTCTCATTATAAAAAAAAATGCAAACAACAAAATTGTGTTCCATTGGAACAATATTATCTGAGAAAAAGGAAAAAAAAATCAGTATATGTTAGCACACCTTACACTGACCCTTGTAAGAAGTCACGAAAGGCTGCAGTAACTGAATCAAAAGGTCCAATAAACTTTGATGAGTGGATGCGTGATGACAATATGGAGCCGTAAGTTTCTGTTATTCTTTTTTTGTTGTAGGGTTAATTATATTCTTGAAGTTGCTATGTAATAACATTGCTTGCTTTTTATGCGTAGTTTAACGATAAGGTGGCCAGTCCACGACGCAGATAAAGACTTCTTCCGTCGATTATGCAAACCAAGATCATGGATATCTAGCGCAGTAATAATTTTTGTTGGGTACTTTATTTAATATGTTAAATAATGCATATAATAACTGTTGTTTATTATTTATAGCACTTGGACTCTTTTTTCTATGCTTTACGACATAACTTGGTCAACTCCCCATCTTGTAATATGCAACGATGTGCTATAATGGACACTATATATCAAGTAAGTTTGTTATTACATTTATAAAACATATAAGAAATATAAAATGTATAGGACACTTACACTTTTGGCTTTTATAATGACAGCGAAAGTTAGAACATCTATATTCAGTTTACGTGATCAACCCTGAAAAAGTATGGACAAATAATGCTACTAACTATGTCGTTGATTATGTTATGGGGGAAAAGCTCAAATGTGCTGTTCATTGGAAAGATGTTTCCAAAGTAAGTTGCTTATTTTTATTTGATATGTTGACTATAGTTTTTTTTCTACATTTAGTGGCTTACATGATTTTTTCTCTAGGTATATACTCCGCTTCATCCTAAGCAAGACCATTGGGCGCTAGCAGAGTTTGACCTTCAAAAAGAGATAATTTTTGTGTATGACTCCATGTTAGATTATATGAATGACACTACATTTGAGAAGGAATTGTTGCCGTTTGTAGTTATGATGCCATTGATTCTAGATAAGATATCGTGGTATGCTTCACATTCAGATGATAAATGTCTAACTCGTAAGTGGAAGGCCGTGCGAGTTTCAGACATCCCACAACAAAAGAACAAGTAAGAAATATTGCCGTTTCTCTTATATTATCTCTTGAGTTATGGAATATCAAATAACTATCACTTTCTATCTATCTTTTGCAGCAATGATTGTGGGATTTTTGTTATGTTTTATTTGGAGGCACTTGTAAATGGTCTAGGCATTCCATATGACGTTCTTACACAAGCAGACATCAATTCATACCGAAAACAAGTGTCGACAAGGTTGTTTACTAACAAAAAGTTGATAGACGAATGTGATTGATAGTGACAAGAAGTTGGTTGTTTTGGATAATTAAGAATACTCGAATTTGTATTAACAATATTTTAGCTTTTGTGATAATGTTAATTAAAACCTTATGAACTGACTTGTATAGTTGTAAATGTATGAATCATTTAAGTTAATATATTTTAGTTTTCTTGAGTATTTAGTCAGCATTAAGTCCCCTAAGGAATTATGTACTTCTTTATCTAGGTCGGGTAATAAGTCGAGTATACTTAACTTATTTTATCGAAGTCGAGTATACTTAACTTATTTCATCAAAGTTGAGTATTAAGCTAATAATTCTCGACTTTTTTTAGTGCAGTATGATCAACAGTGGAGAATACCATACTTTAATCTAAGCTTGCCTAAAAGTCGGGTATGAGGGTGAGAATACTCGACTTTTATTGCAATCTTGATCGAAGTCGGATAAGTCGAGAATACTCGACTTATATTATAGTCTCCCCTAATATTAGCAGAAAATCCTCCGCATCAAAGTCGGATATTAGGTCGAGAATACTCAACTTTTGTTGCAATCTTCCCCAACATTGACCGAAAATCTCATCTCATCAAAGTCGGGTATAAGGTCGAGACTACTCGACTTTAATGTAACCTTACTTAAAATTGATCAAAAATTCTCATCTCATCGAAGTTGGGTAAATATTGATAATGCTCGACTTCACTCTTGACTTCTTTCAGTAGAATGAGGTAAATAGTTATAACCTTGCCTAATATTTACTCTTAATTTATTTCATCGAAGTCGAGTAAATAGCAAAAAATACTCGATATCGTTAAGTGCAGTCAGGTATTAAGTCGAGAATACTTAACTTTAATTGTATCAATATATAATCATCCATCAAAATATTCAACTTCTTTCAGTAGAATGAGGTAAATAGTTATAACCTTGCCTAATCTTTACTCTCAATTTATTTCATTGAAGTCGAGTAAATATCGGAAAATACTCGACTTCGTTAAGCACGGTCAGGTTCTAAGTCGAGAATACTCGACTTTAATTGTATCAATATATAATCATCCATCAAAATATGTAATAGCCACTGCATATTATCAATAATAACTGACCATTGAAATAGTATCTGTGACAGCTTTAAATTATCAACAAAACATTAAATATAACTCTATTTAATAGGTAACAACTAGTAAATTCAGTATTATATCATTTTAATATGAAAATCCTTATACAGTGACTTAACATAGTCTTTCAGTTGCTTCAAGGAGTAGAGCCAATTTATACTGCAAATCTACGATGCCACCGTTTAAAGATAGTATACAAGCTAGATCTTCAGTCAAGCCCTGTACACATAATGTTAAATTTATTACATGTTTAAACTACATTAATAAAATAAATAAAACATAAATGAATACCAAGAATTGAGGCACTTACATGGCATATAAATTTGAAACAAAGTATCACTCATGTAACGGCATTGGCGCCATGCATTTGAGTCGATTGTGTCCACGACAACCACACCGACTACATTTACGAGGCACCTTTTCCTCGCCCCTAGATGGTATTCTATTATTTTTGGGACGCCCACTTGACCGCTTTTCTAAAGGAGGATATACTTCGTGGGCACATACATCACTAGAAATGTCCCATCCCTCTTGAGGACCAACAGGATAAATGGTCTCAAAATATGCTAATACCCACGCATCACTTGAATAATAATGAGAGCAGTAATCATAAATTGAAAAATCTCGTTGCCTACACACCGCCACAGCATGGACACAAGGTAATTGTTCAAGCTGGAATTCCCGACAAGTGCAAGTTTTATCTAACATGTTCACATGCCCATCAAGATCACCATCTTTGACAATAAATTCATATAAATTTAAGTTGATCACCCGAAACTTTTGAGAGGTTATTTGTCTACTTTTCACTACCTTATCCGCCCATTTTGTCAGTCGACTATTTGTAGCTGCAGCTTCTTCACGACGCTTACAAAACCACTCTCGTAGTTTGTCAATTATCCCATCCATTAGTTTATGAATAGGTAACAATCGATCAGATTTTAAAATTCCATTCATGCATTCAGCAATGTTAGTATTCATAATATTATAACGTCGCCCATCAAAGTGCGAACGTGCCCACTTATCAATCCCTGCTTCTTCGAGATACTTTCCAACTACCTCACTAACCTTGTATATCTCATTCATATAATATGTGAAGTGCGTCAGTCGATATGCTTTTGATGCCGCTTCAAATATACCACCAACATCAACGTCTTTAAAGTGAGCCCTAAGATTTTGCTTTAAATGATATGTACAAACCCCATAGATAGCATTCGGGAACACAATTGATACAGATTTCTTAATACTTGGATGGCGGTCAGAAATAAAAACTAAATTTTCAACTTCCCCAATTGATTCCCTCAACTTTGTGAAAAACCACAGCCAAGATGCATCATTCTCGCTATCACCAACACCAAAAGCCAATGGATAAATTTGATTGTTACCATCCTTGCATGTGGCAATGAACATAGTTCCTTTATATTTTCCTTTGAGAAACGTACCATCAACTGCAATAACTGGCCTAATGGAAGAAGAAAAGCCCCTCAAAGAACTTCCTATTGCCATGAAGAAATACTTGAAGTGATTTGCGTCATCAACCTCAAGGAAAGTTCGGGTTCCAGGATTCTTCTTCTCAAGTATTGCCATATATTGTGGAAGCAGCTTATAAGACTCTTCAGGTGAACCCCGAGCAATTTGCATTGCACATTCCCGTGCTCTCCATGCTTTATGATAACTAATATCATAACCATATTGTTGTTGAAAATCTTGCTTGATGTCTGCAGCCCTATATGAAGAGGACGAACCATCATATTTAAACTGAATATTTTGGGCAATTAATTTCGCAGAAGCTTGGCGATGATCTTTCTTTGAGACATCATGGGAACAAGAATGTACATGGCAATACTTCCTGATTTCGAACATACCGCAATCATTGACCTTAACAGCACGAAGACGCCATTTATAGTTTTTATCCACACAAGTGACAACAAGTAGATTCTTACCAGACTTAAATGTTTTATACTCAAAATTTTTTGTTATAGCATATGCACTGAGCATGCCTTGTAAGACTGCTTTGGAAGAAAATTGTTGTCTTTCCATAAATCCATCACTGTCATCGCCAACTTCATTTGATGCTAAATTGTCAACACTAAGGAATGAATCATTTGTGCATATTAAATTGCTACTAGCCAGCAAACTAAGTCTCGGTAAATAGTTATTACTACACCGTGGCTGAGTTACGGTCAACACCGATGGACTATCAGTTTGTACTTCAATATTCGGTAGTGTTATGTCTTCAACATCAAGGTGGACACTTCGTGCTTCAATATCTGGTAGTGTTCTATCTTCAACATCAAGATGGACCTCGGTTGGATCATGTTCTATATTAACCTGAGTGTTGGGTATAATTTCTTGTTCTAATTCATTTCCACTGCCAAATTGGTCAAGAATAAAACTATCATCTTCTATATTGACTTTGTCAACTTCATGTTGGGAAGCTGATAAATCAATAGTCGGATAATAATGACTCTCTTCCCAAGAAAGATGCCTTGCAGGTGGACTATTCTCTGTCCTTATATCGCCACTAGGCTCGATAATATTTACTTTACGTTCATAAGTGATGCAGAGAGGATTTCTGAAACCGCTACTAGTTTCTTCCAAAAAAAATTCTACATCACAATCATTCAAAATTTCCATAGGTGGCAAAGGCTCTGATGATGTTTTAAACTTGAACTTCATACTAATAACAAATTCAAAAGGGTCAACAGAAATCGCTTCTGTAATTTTTTCGACAAGTTGCTCAAGTGTAGTTGAATGTGGCACTTTAATACCCCGTATCTGAGTACCAGTAAATCTGTATTCACCATTTTCCTGAGTCCATTCACCATTATACAATATAGGAACACGTACAGTTGCCATTGACGAGTGAGGACACTGCCATCATTAGAAAAATTTTAGTAAAAAAATTATTCAAATAGTTAAATAAAATTATACTACAAGTCTGACTCAACTTATTTAATTTAACTTACTCGACCTTATTACTCGACTCATACTCGACTTGTCCAACAAACTTACTCGACGTTCACTCGACTTATTTTTAAAAATTACTCGACTAAATACTCGACATTCAATATATTAACTCGACTTCTTACTCGATTATATACTCGACTTAATACTCGACTTAGTACTCGACTTAGTACTCGACTTAGTACTCGACTTAATACTCGACTTAATACTCGACTTAATACTCGACTTAATACACCGACTCAATTATTAACTCCGACTTCTTATCGATTTATTACCGTAACTCATTTCTTACTCAACATTATACTCGACTTATACTACTTCATACTCTACTAGATGCTCAACTCATTTCTTACTTAACAAAATACTCGACTTACCTAACTTCATACTCGACTTTTTTAAAAATTACATGATTCTTATTTTAATTATAATAAGTTATTCAACTTTTACTTGATTTGTTTTAAATATTACTTGACTTAATGCTTGACATATTTAACTTGATCAAGTGACTTTTTACATAATATTATTACTCAGCTCTTACCTGACATATTAAACAACTTACTTGACATTTACACGACTTGTTTAAACATTTACTCGACTTGTTTAAAAACTTATTCGACTTAATGCTTGACTTATTTAATACACTAACTTGACTTAATTATGTGAATTCTTACTCAATATTATTGCATAGCTCTTACCCAATGTGTTCAAAAACTTACTTGATATTTACCTGGCTTGTTTAAAATATTACTCGACTGTTACTTAACTTAATACTCGACTCATTCTATCTACTTACTCGATTTCTTATCCCACTAGATAATCGACCAACTCAACTATTTCACTTCATTTTTTACTCGACTGAATAAGTCGACTTATCAGACATCATACTCAGCTTCTTTAAAAAATAACATAACTGAGACTCCATTTGTTCAAAAAACTTACTCAACTTTTACTTGATTTGTTTTAAATATTACTCGATTTAATACTCGATTCATTCAATATACTTACTCGACTTGATCAAAAGACTTCTTACTCAATATAATAACTCATCTCTTCCCCAACGTATTCAAACACTTTGTTGATGTTACTTGACTTGGTTAAAAAATTAATACTCGACGTATTTAATCTACTTACTCGACTAGATACTTGACTTTTTCGATTGCTTTCACTCTTTACTCGACCGAATACTCAACTTACCAGACTTCATACCCGACTTAATACTCGACTAGATACTCGACTTATTTAATTGTCATCTCTTCTTACTCGACTTAATGCTCGACTTACCATACTTCATACTTAACTTCTTTAAAATTATTACTCGACTTCCTACTAGACCATATACTCGACTTACTTATCTCCAATTCTTACTTGACTAAATTCGCGAGTTACCCGACTTCGTACTCGACTTCGTCCTGCACTAATTCTTCAATCACTCATAACTTAAATGGAGTCTTCAATCTCTATATTCTATGCGATAATGTGTGTGTAAGCACAAAAAATGAATAATGTACTGTTAAAATTCATAAATCATTAGCAACTACGCTTATAATGAAATCAAATCAAAACCTAACTATATAAATAGAATGTATTTCAAACATACCTTGATAATGCACCTTTTTCGCAGTTCATTTTTTTCCCAAAAACCCGTGTATTGGAGTAAAATAATGAAATGGTGAGATAGAAGGAAACTATCAATGAACTAAAATAGTGAGGAGAGAAGAAAACCTTTAAAGAGGGAAAATGTTGAAAAGAGAATGGTGTGAAGAGAAAGAAAGGTGTGAATTCTTAATTTTTTTAAGGTTATTTTTTACTTTTCCCATATTCATGAGGTATATGTATGTAATAGGGTATAAATTTGGTATTTAAGGGTAAATTGGGGATATTTAAATAAAAAACCCTAAATAGCCCTTCCCCATTATTTGAGTTCATCTTTGAGGACGGTTCCTCATCATCACAGCAGCCATTCCATGGCGAAAAGCATATTTAGTTTATTTATATTAATACTATATTTATATTTATTTTTTAAATATAATATCAAGTTTGGGTTACTGTAGTCAAGAGTAGTCAAGACAATAATAGTAAAAGAAAATTTTTACTATTATAATGGAGGCATATTAAATTGGTAAAGTGAAGTACTTGCTAATATGTGTTAAACAGACCAAAACTAATAGTCTGTTAGACTTCACTAACTTTCAAATCGCAATAATGGACGCATTTTTAAATTGATCCAACCCAAAAATATCCTTAAGAAGAAAAGGGGAGAGGATAAATGGCGGCTGCAGTATGTTTAGGCCTTTAGGGTTATTTTTCCAATTTTTTTTCTTTTATACTTAAAATTAAATTAATTAATAACCAAAAACTAATTATCTAGTGAATTTTAAAATAAAAATAAGGAATTATCACCATATACCCTTGCCACCAGATCAAACGTGGTTTATATCACTTTTCATCAGGATTACCCAGATACCCCAGCTGACAAACGCTTCCGGCCATTCAACCATCTAATCGCTGCTTGCAGTTACCGCCGACATCATGGGTAATTTAGTCTTTTTAAACTTTGATTAAATAAACGACATGTCATTCCATTTACCTAGTAAAAAATGACATGTCATATAATATATATTGATAAAAATGACATGTCATCCCATTTATCTAATAATTGTTAATAATTACTTAAAAAAATACTTTACAACCGAATCTACTCCTCTAAAATTTAACCTAAATTTTTGAAGATCTACTCCTCCAAGCTCCAACTGAAATTTTTTATGATATAATATGTATAATTATAAATAATATCTTGTTAACAAAATTTTTATGGTATAATATGGATATTTTTATAGATAATTATTAATAATATGTATCATTAATAATTTATATTTTTTAATAAAAAAATATATTGTTAATAACAAAATTAAAAAAAATTGTGTATTGAAAATTTATGTTAATTTTTAAGGTACATTTATCTTTTTACTTCATTTTGAGTTTTAAGGGTAAAATAGTCAATTTACCATAATTCGGTTAACTTTCTAACGGCAATTAACGGAATAGTGGACGGCAGAAGCGTTTTGTCAACTTAGGGTATACGAGTGATACAAGTGAAAAGTGTTGTAGTACGTTTGATATGGCTTAAGGGTATATGATTGATAATTTAAAAATATCCAGGACACGGATTTCTGGGTTCAGGTAAACATGAAACCGGAATCAGATATGTACGGGTTCAAAATATCACTGTCGGATCCACATTGTTTTAGCATTAAACCCAGCCCGGATCATCCAGGTTTATCCGGGTTTTGGTTAAGTTGGCATCCCTAAACCCAATGACGAAGCTTTGGATGCCTTCTTCAACATTAAAGCTAAAGCTAATTCTTTGACTGGCTTTTTCAACATCCCGGCTGCAGCTTTCACCGGTATCTGCCCTGTCATAGTCATCAATGAGGCTTCTCTCAAACGGCGTTTTTGATCCTGAAGAGTCGTGATGAAAGTCGTTCAAATTCCAAACAGAAGTTGTTTTGTTGGACTTCTCCACTTGAATCTCATAAACTGGATGGAAACCACACCTCTTCACCTCCAATCCCGACGAAGATTCAAATGACAACACCCCATTATTCATTCCAAACAAATGTACGTTAGGCTCATAGTGTAGCCAAAAATGTTCTGACACAGCCTGACCGAATTGCTTTCTGAACATAGGAGTAGAAATCCAAGTATCACCACCATCACATTTGATTTTGCAGTCCAGCTTATGAAGATGACTAAACCACTCTGGATAAGGAGGTGAATGCTTATGGACTTGAAAAACACAGCACATAGCATATCCCACAAGCTTACTGTTCTTATACGTCTTTGAAGGCCTGCTTATTCTTATTGAAGAACCCTCATTATTCTGATGCTCGAACCACTCTGGGATTTTACTTCCAGGAACAACAATGCTGCAATATTTGTGATAATCTGACATATCCTGCAACACCACAAAAAATAAATAAATAATATAAAAAGCCATGCCATTGCATAATTTTTAATTTACGCATAATGTTGGCACAGGTGAGAGATACTGGAGAGACTGACCTCATACTGTTCCATGTGCTCTTTCAGCAGTGAAACAGCCTGATATATTTTTAATTTATACATTGAATTTCAAAGTCCTTTAGCTTGTTTAGTTCTAATGGATCTGATACTGGCAATTCTAATGTCTCCAATGAAGCACAACCATTTACAATAGTGATTCTCATTCTGGCTGGAAGTGGAGGCAGAGATTGAAGCTTCTTGCAACCATTCAAAAATAGGCTTTCAAGCTCAGAAAGATGGCTAATACTTGCTGGCAGCGAAACAAAACTGTTGTTACTCAAACATAGAACTTTTAATGAGCGTAAGTTGCCAATATCATTTGGGATTGATCCTTCCCCAAGATCAGAGTCACTGAGATCCAATTTCGTTAAGGAACACAAGCCCGACAGAGAAGGCGGAAAACTGAAAGCCACCGGATCCGAACTCCTTGTTATCAAATTGAAGGGGAAGTGCCGTGACCATGATGTAGATGATGGCAATCCTTTGCACCCACGAAAATATAGTGCGTTAAGATTCTTCATGTGTAAAATCCACGACGGAGGCTGCCTTATAGCTGTACCACTTATATGAAGTTCTTCCAAACTTTCGACTTGGCCAAGCGTCTCAGTCACATTTTCAAGTTTGAAGCAGCCTGATAGATTCAGAGTTTGGAGTGATTTCAAACTATTTATACTGCTGGGAATTCTCACCAGGTTTTTGCAGTCATTCAAGTTCAACAGTTGAAGTCCGGTCAAAAGTTCTATAGATGACGGCACTTCTGTAATAGAAGTTCCATCTAGAAAGAGCTCCGACAGATCTTCCATACTTTCCACAATCTCTGGAAACTTCTTCAGTTTCGAGCAACCAGAGAGCACCAGAGTTCTTAGACATTTTAAACTGCTTATGGTAACTGGAAGATTCTTGAAATTCTTGCAATCATTTAGATCCAATGAGACAAGTTTCGATAGAAGTTCAATAGATAGTGGCAGTTCTTCAATAGCTGTTCCATCCAACAAAAGCTTCGACAAACATTCCATACTTCCCACAATTTTGGGAAATTTCTTCAATTTTGAGCAACCAGAAAGACCAAGTTTTTTTAAAAGATTTCATAAAAATCTTGCCTGGAAGAGTTGCAAGACTTGTACAACCTGCCAAGTTCAGTATGATAAGCTTACTGTGAAGCAGCAAAGACGGGTGAATTTTACTCAACCTTGTACATCCTTCAAGATACAACTTCTCTAAATTTGGGACTCCAGTGAAATCTGGTATTTTAATCAGGCTCTGTGAATAGCTGACTTTCATGACTTTCAACATGTTTAAAGACTGTTGAAAACCGAAAGAGCAAAAAGGATATTTCTTAATTCATTTAGGGATGATAATAAAATTATTATCAACAAACTTTCACCTAAAAATTGTAAATCAATGACAAAAATATTGGTCTTACCTTGATTCCTTTCCACAATTCTTCAATGCAGCTGCATAACATTTTAAATTCAATTGTTTTATCCAATTGCAAATTGGACGGCAAAGATTTCAAAGGATAATCATCCCAATCAAGTAACCGCAATTCGTTAGAGAGGCATTCAAGGCCTTCAGGAAGTTTCAGATTTCAAATTTTTGAGCAATCTTAGATTGGTCATCTTCGAAAATGCCTTAGCACTTGCACATAAATACACATCATTTTCAGGGAAGCAACATCGATCAATTACAAATGTTGAAAATTCAAAATAGGTATAACTGGGTAAAAGAAATTAATGAGCACAGCATGTTTTCCATTTAATAATTCACTTACTGTGTTTTTTGTCAACACATGGCGCACTTCTTCTTCCCTCCATATTCTGCTGCGTTTCCCAGGTTCTTCGGGGGATTGTCTCGTAACAATCAGTTGTCCCAATTCCTGTAACAAATCATGCATCTGCAGTTTGTTGCGACCATGAAGCGTTTATCGAGACTTTTCACTAAGAACTTTTATCCCAATGACTAGAGAAAAACCACATCCCTCCAGAATTTTTTCCACGTAATCTCTATCCCTCCATTTAAAGAAGCATGCAACATCGAGAAATATTTTCTTCTCTGAATCTTGTAGTCCATCAAAACTTATTTGAAGTATACTCATAATCTTATTTGAAGGATCTCTTTTTAGTCTTTCTTGGGCACTTCTCCATAGATCCACAGATCTACCAATTAAAAAAGATCCCAAAACTTTTAGAGCTAATGGAAGGCCATCAGCATACTCCAGAACACATTCAGACAGCTCCACTTATTCTCCCACAGGCTGATGGGTTTTAAAAGCTTTCATACTAAAGAGCTGAAGAGCTTCATCTTTATTTAGTACATCAAGGTTCAGAATATGCTCTTCATCCACTTCATGCGCCACCAACATCTGTTTATCTCTCGTTGTTATTAGAATCCTGCTGCCTGGACCGAGCCAATCACGCTTCCCAGCTAAACTTTGTAATTGTTCAACATCAGCTACACCATCGATTATGAGAAGAACTTTTTTCCGTCGCAGCCTACTTCCGATTATGTTAATGCCATCGTAGACATTTCGTATGCTATAATCTGAAAGCTTCAGTAAATCGGAACGGAGTTGCTTTGTTAAAGAGATTTCACTGCCTTCTTTTTCAGATTTTTCTCTAACATCGGCAAGAAAACTACTCCCATCAAACTCATGAGACATCAAGTCATAAACAACTCTTGCAAGAGTTGTCTTTCCTAGACCTCCCATCCCCCATATCCCGATCATACGAACATCATTAGACCCTGTATACATAAGAAACTTCAGTTTCTCCAAGCGTGATTCCATTCCTACTGGCTCCGTAGGAATCTCTAGTTCTGTACGAATTTTACTTGATATGACATTGACAATTTCCTCAATAAATTCTGACTCATTGCTGCAGATTGAAACAACAAGAAAAGATTGGTGTTGTTAAATTAAAGTTAGTATTAACATTGTAACAAATCAATTCCATATTATGAATAAAATCCAAACTATACAATATTCATTTCATCAAATTGACGTCATATAATTAACGTGTTATTATTACATTAGTAAAAAACAATTAAATGATAAATTCAAACCCAACCCAATAAAAATTGGATTGGACCGGGTTGCATTGTGATTTGAGGGTTCAAAATTTACTTAATTTACTCTGCTATTTTTCTTTTCCCAATCATTATTGATATGCTATTTCTTTCTATAACAGGTTAAATTAGATTGAAAGAGATTTAAGATTAGTTCTTGATAAGATCATTTATTACACACACGAAATCAATTAGCTTAGCCAAATATGTAATGAAATCGATCTATCATTGGCGTTGCAACTGTTGTCATTGTTATCATTAGTATTTAACAATCTAGCTCAAGAGTCAATCTAAGAATAAAATTTCATTTTTTATTTTTTGAATCTGATTAATAGAGCACAAAGCATCACAACATATTATAGTCTTCAAAAGTTCAAAATACAAAAATTTAACGTATCAACGTCCATATCTCTTCGTTTGAAAATATTAATTCATTAATAGTGCTCCTATTGTAATTGAATCATGAATACTAAAATCTGTTTCATAGTTACTAATCATGCAAAACCAAAAAATAAATAAAAAAGAGGAATTGATAATATAGAATAAGAATGATTACCTGTCCTTCAATTCCCAGCCAGATTTCTTGGCCACAACTTTTAAATCGTCTCTCCACTTTTGCACCTTTTCTACATTATTCCTAAAAAGTTCTTCATGGTTAGCAAAAGCTTCTCCAAAACTTGTTGTCTGTTTCCTCACCACAGTTGTAACACCAGAATCACATCGAAGAGATCTTTGGATAAGATCCACATAATTGTTTTGGGGTGTATCAGAAACAATCTTAACAAGTTTTCAAGCACCATTATGGATCAAAGCATAGTTTTGAGAACTCAGAAAATTCTGTATGTAACACCTTGATCATATCAAAGAGTTCAGAGATCTTGAAATGGATCCACACCTTTCTCAAGCGTTTTGTATTACAAAAAGCCTTTATACAGTGAGATCCACAACTCGTAGATATTATTGATGCGGTAAGTGGACATTAATTTAGATGACGATGATGCTTTACGGTGTCTAATGTCGAACATGACTTAAGAAGATATTTCGTTGCGTATTTGTACACCTGTTAATTTGCCAAGCGATCATTTATATAAAAATTAAGATTGTTCCGTGCTTTGTCGATATAAATTCGCCATATGTTACATACACTTCTAATTAAAATAAAACCGGCAATGAAATGAAATAATCATTCTCAAATCAAGAGATGATATCATAATGTTTAGGATGATCTAAATATTTTATTTTTTCTTAGTCATACTTTTACAATTCGACACATAAATACAAAATTTGTTTAAATCTTACCAAAAAGGAATGTTATTTACTCCAAATCCCAAATTTAACAAACAGATGAGTTTAATTTACAACAATCTTAACAAGTTCATCCAAGCACCAAGTGGAAAAAGCATAGTTTTTTGATTGAACAATAACTGAAATTCTTGATTCTTCAATTGCTTTAAGGAGTTCAGGTGAAATGGATCCTCCTTTCTCAAGTTCTTTGTCATCCGTGAATACATAAATGCCTTTATTTTTCAAAGCAGCATAGAGATGACTCGTGAAGCCTTTACAGGTGTCTTCTCCTCTAAAGCTTAAGAAGACATCATATTTCCCGTGAGACACATTTTGGATGCTCGTAGAAGCCATTGTCTATTAATTTGTTCCTGAAAATTTAATATAACTCACGTGAAATCCTTGGAACAATTGCCCATTAACACTATGCAAGCAATAAAACTATTCCAAAATTACGGGCTTCTAAAAATGAAATGTGCATGTCAAAGATGTAACTAGAAGTCAATTATTTAGCGTGATCACTTAAGTTTATGTTACATATGAACTAAATTTTTACTTTTATCTTTGCGCAACTTAATGTTATCCTTACTTTACCAAAAAGGAAAATCATAATAAACAAATCCCAAAAGTTGTAGCAGATGATTTAAATTTAAGTTTTCCGACTCAGAGTGGAGAGTGCTCTCAAGGAAATCTTAAATAGAGCATCTAAGAGAGAGGTCAAAGGTTAAAATAAGGGTAAAAGCCAGATAGCCCCTCAAAGTTTGCTTAAATGGTCATATGTACTTTTTTGATTTCATAAATGGTCATACAAACCCCTTTTTAATCATTATATCTTTGGATATAAAGACAAATAAAATATTAAAATAAATATAATTAAGTAAATTAACACATATATGTCATGTAAATTATTCTTAGTAATTTTCTATTATCAATATATCTTGATAGTTTTAACTAAAACTTCAATCCATTAATCTGAAAATTAACTTTAAATTTATGCTAATATAGACATGATATAAAAAAAGGTAATATAAAAAATTATAAAAAAAATATATAGCATAGAATTTGTAAGTTATTTTGAATGTTAAATGTATATTGACTTTATATTATTAGTATGAGAAAAACGAAATAATAATATAAAAATCATTTTGCTTAAAATTCAAAAATAAATTTTAAAATTTATAATATTATATATTAGATTATTTTAGTATTATATATCTATTTATTCCAGAAGTTTATTTAAAATAAATTTTTGTGTTGTTATAATCCAAGGGATAATTGTTAAAAAAGGGTCTTAATGAATATTTATGAAATTAACTGAATTTATGTGATCATTTAAGCAAATCTTGAGAGTGTGGGTAGACTTTTTTCCTTTAAAATAATTATATAAATTTAACATTCCAGCTGCCCCCCCCCCCCTCTTTTCTAACATATATACAGGATATGGAGATTAATACTGAAAATAAAAGAGAAATGTGTGCATAAGTAGAACTTACAGAGTTGAGTGTATTGCAGCAGGCAGCCACTTAATTGAATTCCACTGAAGTACTTGCTTCAGGCAAATATATTTGTTTCAGGGGAAAGCAGAGGACTTTTATTTGGAGAATTAAATTTCTGTTATATTTTTATTGAGAAAGCATAGTTGTGCGTCACACAAATTCTATCTCCTAAACTCTGTTGTTGTATGTTTATATGACAAAACGAAAAGCAAGTCTTGGTCAAACAGTGACCTTAATTATTCATTGCTTCTGCCCACAGTACATCATATGACATTACCGCGAAATTTCCTGGAAGCTTCAACTGTATGAATACACGGGACTAAATCCAGAAACGTCTATTAGAAGTAGATTTCTGAGTCATTTCCATTAAATATAATTGTAACATCAGTAAGATTACGACGATTCCTTCTTGTATGCTCATGGTCACGGAGGCCATTATATTTGATCTTAAAAATTTAGAACAAAATAAGTGACCGGATCCCTTAAAAATGATGGGCTTCACAAAAGTGAAATGTGCGTGTCAAAATTTTATAAACTAACTTGATGAAATGAAAATGCCTACTAAGTATAAGTCAACCAGTTAATGTTATCAATTAACTTATATGATTACATGTGAATGAACTTATTATTTGTGGGGAATGCATTTATTATGTATATGTTGAAAATGGTGAGACAATGGGACAACAATTTGCTTGACAACAGCAAATTGTGCACCAATCAACTAATGCAAGCTGTTGTGACATAGATCGTCATGTTGTGTCTTGATGGAGACTTGAGGTAAACTTGGTGGAGTCTTGATGGTTTGGCGGCTTCGCTGCTATTTAATCTCCGACCAGCTGAGTTTGTCGAGGAATCACTTGAGCTGCATTTTTTTCTCCAACTGTTTGCTTTCTATCAACAAGGCATTGTATTATCTTGATCAAAATCCATTTTAACTGGAATTTAATGATAAACATCAAAGAAATTCCAGTACAGGGTTAATGTAATCGAGCACGGATGCAATTTCGATTCATGGAACGCACATTATGAACAACTGTTTTGGTATTCTCTGCTTTTGATCCAGGCAGAGCACTCGTAATACATG
Organism: Citropsis articulata; assembly: GCA_030449925.1. Classification (NCBI taxonomy): domain Eukaryota; kingdom Viridiplantae; phylum Streptophyta; class Magnoliopsida; order Sapindales; family Rutaceae; genus Citropsis; species Citropsis articulata. The sequence continues at coordinate 809,250 of JASUUH010000092.1, forward strand.
TTTTATTAGTCGTGTGTACCACTTCAAAACATGCTAACATTAGTATGCAATTGATTTGTTTACATGCAAATCCAAAAAATTGTTGAGAATCACTCATTAAGGTTACCGATTCTATCTTTTTCCAAGAATCTGAATCTTTCTGTCAAACTCATTAAGATTGCCCAACGCTCAGCTAACAGACCCAGAAAAGTCAACCAACACTTTTTCTAACCAATTCTTTTGACCAAGACAGCAACGCCAATAACAGCTTTTCCCGCTAAATACAGAAGTCTCATTTTAAGCAAATACACGCCTGACAACTTTCGAGTTATTACGAGCTAACCTCAGCGAGTTTACAAATCTTTTAAACACACCCCTCAATTTATATTATTGAATCAGTCAGACTCCATTCGCTAGTTCCTCTCTTGAGCTTGGACTGCAATTCCATGTAATATATAACTCGAGATCGATCATCTACATATTTGTCTTTCATCCTTCCAATGCGTGGCTTTATGAGAAGATTACGGCGGTGCCAAGGCTCAACGAAAGTCGAAAAGCCCAAGTTAAATAAGCGCAGTAAAATTCAACAAAATTCCAATATCATCAGACGGGAATGGGCCTTGGGGATATGCTAAGATGTTGTGACACTAACTGTCAGCGGCTATGAACAATAATTTTTTGCCGAATATATTTTTGGTCAAATATGTGATACGATCCTTACATAAAATATAAGTAGTATTGATAATTTCAGTTCATCCATCTCTAAAACTAAGAAAAAATAAATTTGACCTATACATTGGTCATTCAATCTCATTTTCCTCTATAAAGCAATTTAATTTATACAGTTTGTTTAATAATTTAATTTTTACAGTTTATTTAATTTCCAGCATTTTGTCAGACTTGGTATTGGTTTAATTTATAATGTTAATAACTAAAACCCAGAAGGCACTAGAGCTATTCAAGTAAATTCTAAAAAAATTAAGTAAGAATCTCAACAAAGGAAAATCCATATCAGCTTCAAGTGCTATATAAGTTAGAATGAGCTTAGCTGAGCTACTCAAATAGAAAGAACAGCAGAAGCTGCATGCCAAAAGTAATAATAATAATAATCATAATCAGATTGCAATGACCTAATTATTAGTTTATTGTTCACTCGTACCAATGCAATTGATGTAGGATAGTTGTGTGGGATAAACAGAGTATCTTACAATGAGACGAATCTAATCTAATATGACTGTACCAAAGGAAAAAAAAAAATCAATCAGATTGAGATGGCCTAATTACTTTACTGTTTGCTCGTATCGATGCTACAATTCGTCAATTATGTATTCAAAAAATGAGAGAGCTTCAAGAAGAGACAATGCTGCAATGAAACAGGCATAATAAGAATATAAAGCAGAGGTTTACTTCAGTCCTTTATTGTTTTTTCCTTTCTCTAATTTTCAGCTCATGAGAAATCACAAAATTCAAAGCTTCAATTTGACCGTGCATGAATGCAATTTGATTCTTGCAAGACATATTTTGATTCTGACCAACTATTTCACCCTAGTCGAGCATTTTCTTGTGATTTAACCCAAAAAAAAAAAAAAACTGCAAGAGAAGATATAGTAAATAAACAAAAAGAAAGCAAATGAAATACCATATGAAAAGCAAATAAATTGAAATCGAGATGCATACTTTCACATAAATTCAGAGAATAAGTAACAAGTAGGCTTTGCCCTTCATTCGAGTTGTCTAAATCTTTTAAGAAGTGGTTCTTCAACATCATCACGGCAGCCCCTGCCACTGGCTTCAGTTGCCCCAATAGTTTCTGCACGGCTTCGCTTTGATGCTGTGGCTACTTCCAAATTTGATCCAACAAAATTGTGATGGAATTCGTTCAAATTATAAGAAGTAAAGCGAGTCCATTGCTTTGTTGTTTGGTCAAACTCCTCGACTTCATGCATATAAACTGGATGGAAACCACACCTCTTCACCTTCAATCCAGGAACTGACTGAGGTTTAAATGACAACTCAATATGATCAGACTCAAAATGCCAATTAGTATCATAGCAGCGTTGACGAGACAAATAGAGTAGCCAGAGATGGTCTGACCCACAACGACCGAATTTCTCTCTAAAATCTACAAAGTAAAAGGTATTAGAACCGACCATTTCGCAATGCAATTGATGTGTGGGATATGAATGCCATAATTTGATACCAGATGAATGTTTAGGGACATAAAAAACGGAGCAAATAGCATATCCCGCAACCCTATTCTTACTATACAAATATGAAGGCCTTCTGACAGTGATTGATGAACCCTCATTCTGATACATGAACCACTTGGGAATTTCGCTTCCTGGAACAACAATGAAGAAAAAATTTTTTTGATCTGACACTTCCTGCAACCAAAAAAAAATTAAGGAGTCCATATCATTGCTTAATTTTTGGGCATAATTACGACATAGCTGGAAGACATGTAGTGAGAGATTGACCTTAAGGTACTCTCGTAGCATTGAAAATTCCAAACCGTTGTTTCCGAGCAATTTCAAGCTGCCTATACAATTAATTAATGTGCAATAGGACTTGCGCTGTTTTAATGCACCCAACAATGTCACCAACGAAGCACAGCCATTCATTTTAACTTTCTTTACATTGGGTGGAAGTTGTGGGAGAGATTGAAGCCTTTTACAATCTTCCAACACCAATATTTTAAGCTTAAAAAGACGATTAATGCTTGCCGGTAGCGAAACAAAATTGTTTCCGCTCAGATACAAATTTTTTAATGAGAATAAGTTGCCAATATCACTCGGGATTGTTCCTTCCCCTAGATCACAGTAACTGAGATCCAATTTGCTTAAAGAGCACAAACCTGATAGAGAAACCAACCTCAAAGTCCTTAGGTCCGAACTCCTTCGCATCCAATTGAAGAGAAATTGCAAATGCCATGACGTAGACGACGGTTGTCCATAGCGCCCAGAAAAAGATAGTGTTTTAAGATTCTTCATAAGAAAAATGGAGGATGCAGGTCGTCTTATAGCTGTTCCGCTTATATCAAGTTCTTCCAGACTTTCTATTTGCCCAAGCATCTCTGGCACATTTTCAAGTTTGGAGCATCCTGAGAGATTTAGAGTTTGAAGAGATTTCAAACCACTTATACCGCTGGGAAGGCTCACTAGATTGTTGCAATTATTCAAATTCAATAATTGAAGTCCGGTCAAAAATTCTATAGAAGGCGGAACTTCTATAATGGAAGTTCCACCTAAAAAGAGCTCCGTCAGATCTTTCATACTTCCTAAAATCTCCGGAAACTTCTTAAGCTTCGAGCAACGAGAGAGCTTAAGATTTCTTAGGCATTGTAGTCTTCTTAAAGTAATTGGAAGACTCTTGAGATTTTTGCAATCTTTCAAATTCAACAAAACAAGTCTAGTGAGATGTTGAATTGATGATGGCAACTCTTCAATAGTTGTTCTGTCTAAAAAGAGTTCTGATAGATCATTCATACTTCCAGCAAACTCTAGAAACTTCTTCGTTAATTTTGAGCAACCAGAAAGAACAAGTGCTTTAAGTGACTTCATAGAAATCTTGCCTGGAAGAGTTGTAAGACTTTTACAATCTTTCAGGTTCAATATGATAAGCTTACTGTGAAGCAGTAAAGATGGGTGAATTTCACGCAGCCTTCTACATCCTTCAAGATCCAACTCTTCTAAATTTGAGACGTCTGCGAAGTTCGGTGTTTTAATCAAGTCCTGTGAATGGCTGAGTTTCATGACTTTCAGCATGTTTAAAGGCTGTTGAAAACAAAAGCAGGAAAAATGATATTTCTTAATTTATATACAGTTGTAATACTATCAACGATTATTCACAAAAAAAAATTCAAATTATTGACAAAATTATTGATCTTACTTTGATTCCCCTCCATAATTCTTCAATGCGGCTGTAGCACATTTTAAATTCAACTGTTTTATCCAATTGCAGATTTGATGGCAAAGATTTCAAAGGATACCGATGCCAATCAAGTAACCGCAACCTGTTAGAAAGGTATTCTAGGCCTCCAGGAAGTTGCACATTACTAATTTTAAGCAGTCTTAGGTTGGTCATCTGCGAAAATGCTTTAGCACTTGCACTTAAGTAAACCTCATTTTCAGGAAAGTAGGCATTAACTATTATTCCTTCCATTACTTCACCTCCCTAAAAATTATAAGCAAACAATAAGTAAATAAAACAATAATGTAAAGATGTTAAAAATTCGTCAGAGATACAATTGGGAAAAATGAAGTAGCAAGCATCAACAAGTTTTCCATTTAATAATTCACTTACTGTGTTTTCTATCAACACCTGGCGTACTTCATTTTCCTTCCACAATCTGCTGCGTTTCCCAGGTTCTTCGGGGGATTGTTTCGTGACAATTAGTTGTCCCAATTCCTGTAACAAATCATGCATTCCCAGTGTGTTGTCGTCATCAACTATTAACAGAGATCTTTCAATAAGAACTTCTATTCCAATGACAGGGAAAAAACCACATCCCTTCAGAATTTTTGTTACATAATCTCTATTCTCCCCTTTAAAGAAACATGCAATATCAAGAAATATTTTCTTCTCAGAATCTTGTAGTCGGTCAAAACTTATATGAAGTATACTCATAATCTTATTTGGAGGATCTATTTGAAGTCTTTCCAGGGTACTTCTCCATTGATCCACAGATCTGACATTCAAAAAGGAACCTAAAACTTCGATAGCTAATGGAATACCACTAGCATAATTTACAAAACGTTCAGATAGCTGCACATGTTCTTCCAAAGGCTGATTGGTTTTAAAAGCTTTCATGTTGAAGAGTTGAAGAGCTTCATTGTAGTTTAGTCCATTAGGCTTATACACTTCATCCACTCTGTGTGCCTTTAACAAACCTTCATCTCTTGATGTTATGATGATCCTACTGCCTGAGCCATACCACCCATGCTTTCCAGCTAAATATTCTAATTGTTTTGAATCAACCACATCATCAATAACAAGAAGAACCTTCTTGTGCTGCAGCCTACTCCCTAAAATGTTAATGCCATCATCCTCATTCCATATCCTATTATCTGCAAGCTTTAATAATTGGTAAACGAGTTGCCTTTGAAAAGAGATTACACCGCCTTCCCTTTCATATTTTTCTCTAACATTAGCAAGAAAACTGCTTCCTTCAAATTCATGAGAAATCAAGTCATAAATAACTCTTGCAAGAGTTGTCTTACCTAAACCTCCCATACCGCATATTCCTATCATACGAACATCATCACTAGGACCTTTATCCATAAGAAACCTCAGTTCCTCCAAGCGTGAGTCTATTCCTACTAGCTTCTTAAGGGTCTTTGATTTTACACGAATTTGACTTGATATTGCATTGACAATATCCCAAATAAATTTTGACTCGTTCCTGTAGTTTGAAAAGAACAAAGAAAGATTGGTGTTGTTAAATTAAAGTTATTATGAATGTGGTAACAAATCAATTCCATATTATGAATAAAATCCAAACCATGTAATATTCATTGGATTAAATTGAAGTAATGCACGTAACATGTTATTATATATGGCTAAGTAACATGTTATTACATCTGGCTAATCTTTAGGCGTGTTCTTGCGAAATATCTACATTCATCTGTACCTATTCATTTGCAAATATACATATATGGAGATATTATTTCATTTATTGCGCATCATACGTAGACATAATAATTAGAAGAATTAAAGCTGAAAATAGTATTGTTTGATTAAACTAGTAAACATATTAATCGGAAGAGCTACCTGTACTCCTTTAGTTCCCAGCCTGAGATATTAGCCACCTCTTTCAAAGCTTCTCTCCACTTCTGTACCTTTTCTATACTCTTCTTAAAAACTTCTGCATGTTTAGCAAATGCTTCTTGAAAATTTCCGGTCTGATTCCTTACAACTGTTGGTTCCACGTCATAGAAAATTGGGTAAACCATTCGTTGAGCATTTGTGTTTTTGCAATCAAGGATATGAACAAGTTCATCTAAGCACCAAGTGGAAGAAGCATAATTTTTTGAGATAACAATAATTGCAATTCTTGATGCTTCAATTGCTTTAAGGAGACGAGGAGAAATGGGCTCTCCTTTCTCAAGTTCTTCGTCATCCTTGAATACATAAATTCCTTTCCCATTCAAAGCAGCATATAGATGACTTATGAAGCTTTTACGGGTGTCTGCTCCTCTAAAGCTTAGGAAGACATCATATGTCCAGTGAGAGACATTTTGGTTGCTTACTGAAGCCATTTTATTTGTTCCTGAAAATTTAGAATAAAGTAAGTCTTGCTAGGAAGAACTGATACTTTTTAGAATTACAGAGAAAATTCATTCTTATTAATTTCAAATGTCTCTCAAGCCTAATTTAGATAAAATATTCAATAACATAAAAGTAATCAATCTTCATAAAAAGGATCCATATTTATAAATAATAATAGTTGTAATACTTTTCATATGTGTATGACTGTAATGGCCTTGATTATTGCCATATGCGAATGCCATAATGGTCTTGATTTTGGCCATTCATGCATCACATAGTGGGCTTGATCTTGCCATTTGTGTATATCATGATAGTCCTCGTCCTTGTCTTACGTGTGTCACATTACGGACTTGATCCTTGCCATATATGCATTATAGTCATGTGAATCTTGCCGACAACACCATGCAAGCAACAAGATTCATCCAAAATTATGGGCACCAAAAAGAGGGAAAAAAAAGTGTCAAGTAGTATAATTAATTTAGGATGTGTTTGGCCGTTGGTGCGTCGTATTCAGTTGCATAAGCTCCATTGCATTAAATAAATTTTTTTATTAGAATTTTAATATTTTAAACTATTACTTATAACTAAATTTATTATTTATCTTTCTCAATAAAAATTTTAAAATATTATCAATAAAGTAGTATTTTTTATATTAGTAAATAAAGTAAAATAAAATATTATATATAATTAAATAAATAGTGTGCCAGACAAACCCATATATCATTTAGAAAGATTTGAGAGGAACATTAATGGTACGAGTTACATATGAGCAAATACTTTAAAAAAATTCTTTGCGCAAAGATCTTGATTTTCAAGTTAGAGAAAGAATCTGACAGAAACTGCAATTTTTCCTTTCTTTTTTCTCCTACTCCACCTCATCACTTCCACAATAGAGTAATAGACAAACATATATAAATTGTACCTGATTTTTTCTTTTCTTTTTTTTTTTAATTGTGTTCAATGGTGCGAGGGAATTGTATTAATTAAAATTAGTTGACAATAAATTGTACCAAAATATTGTTTAAAGACAACAAATCACTAATATAAAAACTTAATAAGAGAATGCTTCTGATTTGGAAGTTAATGATCTTCTTCTTAAACAAAATAAACAGATCCACAGCTTCTTATTTGCTTTCTTTACTCCCAAAAAAAAAAATTATACTTAATAAATCCCAAAATGTAATTAGAAATTTTATTCAGATGCTGATTGTAGAGTGCGTATGCCGGCCTTTAAGTTCACATAAAATTAACATTCAATCTTTCTTTCAATATTTAAACATACAGGATATGCAAATTGATTCTGAAAATAAAAGATAAATACACAAGATAAAACTTACAGTTTATTTGAACTCCAATGAAGTATTTTCCCAAAGGAAAGAAGTTAACAAAATGGCGCAACTTCTAGCTAGTTTCGCATCCTCGCTCCGTAGTATGTTTGTATTCCAAAAGCACGACTTAGTGAAAATTGACTTGCATAATTAAATTACTCCTCATAGACTCCTACTCGCATAACTAATTATTCATTATAAATTTCCACTTGTTACAATTAATTATTCAAAGAACTGTTTAAGAAAAAGGATACTAAGTGTCATGGACCGTCCAAAATTTCCAGCCTTTTAACTTGGCAAGTTCAAGATGTCCTGGCTTGGCTTGTCTCTAGAATGCTCCATCTCTATCGCATTCCACACTTGTACCTGCTTAGGATGTCTTCAGAATTTGCTAGAGTGTTTTAGCATGCAGCTTGTACATAAAATTCTCTAGGATAGTGTAGGCACTGTTAGACATAAGAGCTCTCTATAAGATATGAAAACTCTCTAGATTTAGAATACTCTAGAATAAGGCAAACCTCCTTATAAATAGGGCATGACACTAAGCATTTGCAGTAAGTAAGAGTAATAAGTGACTTGAGTGCTTGTAGATAAGCTATCAAAGCTCTCTTGTACTTATACTCAATTCTCTAGGATAGTGTAGGCACTGTTAGACATAAGAGCTCTCTATAAACTATGACAACACTCTAGACTTAGAAAACTCTAGAATAAGGCAAACATCCTTATAAATAGGGCATGACACTAAGCATTTGCAGTAAGTAAGAGCAATAAGTGACTTGAGCGCTTGTAGAAAAGCTATCAAAGCTCTCTTGTACATATACTCTTGTGAATAATATACGTTCTCTTTGTGTGAATTGCTCCCTTTCTCTTTAGTACTTCCACAAGCATCTTACTTAACCAGTCAAGAAGATCAAAGCTTACTTAACAACTTTCAAGAAAAAATTGTATAAGTACCACATAGGTTTGTTGTGCAAAATGCTCACCAAGATTTCCTTTTCACTATAATACCCACTGGCTTTATAAACTAAAAAAAAAACTATATTAAATATTTTATAATAAATAGAAAGACAATATTTAAATAAATGTGATAATATATATTTTTAAATAATTTCAATATTTTAAAATAATTTAATATTTTTCAAATATATTTTATTGAGTTAAAGTCAATTTTATAATAAAAAGAAGCATAATATTTAAAAACACATTAAAATTTAAATTATTTTCAATAATATGTAAAATAATAATTTTAATATAATCAATACGTGAGATATTTTACTAAACGCTAAGATTTATTTAAAATATTTATAATAAATAAAAATATATTCTAAAACAAATATAATAATTAAAAACTTTAAAATTGTTTTAAGTATTAAGAAATATTTTAATACTATTAATCTATAAGACAAATTATACTACTCATATTTATTTGTATTTATTAAAAAATTTAAGGTCAATTTTCTAATTGCCATATTCAAAGAATTTATTGTTAAAAATGAATCTTGTTATCCCATTTTGAAAAATGGGGACATCCATAACCATTTCCACAAATCTTGATGGTTTAGCTGTCTTTTTCCCTATTAAATATCATAAAATTCTTCAAATAGCATTCACTATCATTGAAAATAATGTGCTTCTTTAGTTTGTTAAATAGTAAACAGAATTGTCATTCGAGCATCTTCCAAGAAATTGTTTATGAAATAGAAATATAAATATAGTAATAAACATGGTGGTGTTGTTTCAAGTTGATAGACTATTAATTTCAAGCAATTTAGTTATAGATATTGAAAGTTAAAGTAGTATTTAATATTGAATCTTCATCGACTATTAGATTTCTTACAACCAATCTCTGAAGATTTACGTCAAGATTCTAAGTAAAAGTTTTAATTTAAAATATCATAGTCCTGCAACTATATATATATATATATAACCACGACTACGTTGCATTATGGGTAAATAAAACCCATTGTTTGTCCTTTACCTAAATGACCGTTGAATAATATCGAACAATTGGAACCAGAGGACGCAGTAATAAGACAGTAAAGAAACTGTCAGGAAATTAATTGCAGCAAACTGGTGGAAAGTTAGTAATAACTAATTATGCATTATATGCAACAAAGGGCCATGCATGTGGGGTTTGGAATCAGATTTATCTAAGAATATAAAATATTATAAGGGAAGAGGACATTTACATTTTAAAATTTGGGAAAATGATCACTAACATTTTTTAGTTTTTGAAAAGAGGTATTAAGACTCCATTTTATTCATAATACCCTTTGTGTCTATTATTCCAAAAAACTTTATACTAAATAGAAATATAATATTAAAATAAATATAATAATATATACATTTTAAAATAATTTCAATGTAGTTAAAAATATTTTAATATTTTACAACCTATTGATATATTTTATTATGTTAAAGTAAATTTTATAATAAAGAGAAACATAACATTAAAATAAATGTGTTAAATTTAAATTGTTCTGAATAATGTAAAATAATAATTTCAACATTATTAGTATATGAGATTCTTTTTAATTGTTAAATGTATTTAGTTCAAATATTTATTAAAAATCTCTACAAACCTTGAGGTATAGATATCCTTTTCCCAAATAATTAGTTAAATATTCTTACAAGATCTATTACTCTTCTAAAATAGATTATGGTTAACATCTTGTCTTTGGTCTTAATTTAATTCGAAAAATCTAAAGACTTTTAAAGAAAAAAATTAATTTGATTAAAGGAAACACAATTACAATTAGTAATAGCGTAAACAAATATCAAATTTTAAAGTTTCCATTATTCAGATTTTAAAGTTTCCATTGAACTTCTTACATATCATATCATAGACCTGCGGATTCGCATCGAGCATTCGTCTCCTTTCTTTTTTACATTTTTCCGAATTCAGCGAGACAGAAATCTTCTGAACAAATTTTTAATAATTTAAATTACATAATGCTCTGCTTTGCTAACACAAGCTCTACTAAACAGAGCAACATTATTAGTAGGGTTTGAAAATGAACAAGAATCTGTAATCCAGATGAGATGGCATTGTCGGTTACAAGAAATGGTTGTACTGTGCCTATCATCGGCTTATATACGACATGTCGGTTGTTGTTGAGAGGAAGCTCGTAGATGAACAGTTGATGTCGTTTACAAGAATAAGTAACGTACGTGTTTGATCACTGGCAATAAACAAAACTAGTGCTCTGTTCTTCAAGACGACATAGGCTAGAACTAGTTGAATCTTTATAATCAGTGTTAAGTGAGGTCTTGGGGGGTCGACATCGATCATCAACTGGTCTTGACCCAAGATTTTTCTTACTATCATAAAAGACGGCATCAAGGAGACAACAAGGGAGAGAGCTTTTGTAACGGGCCTAAGCTTCTCGAAGCTGCATTCAAGCACAGCCACATCTCAAGCAAGTCTCAAGATTGCAGATCTTTGGATTTAGTTCATCTAGCGCCTCAAGAAGCAGCTCTCACATTTCAGGTAACAGCAGGAATGTTAGTAACAAGTTCTTTTAATAAGCATAAGTTGCCAATATCAATTGGGATTGCCCGCCCCTTCCCCTAGACTACAGTTACAGAGGTCCAATTTTGTTCGAGTGTTGGGCAAGTTGATGAAATTCTACTTGAATTCCAATTAAGTTTGTTCCAAAGAAATTAATGAAAGAATTTGACCTTTTCTGCTTGCCAACAGCAGGTAATTATAAAGAATGACTACGGTCCATGGAGATTTATGGAATCAAAGACATTGTCAATGATAACAAAAGCTTGAATAATCTAAGCACCAAAAGCAAGGAACTTCATTAAGGGTGTCTTCAACGTAAGTACTTACATAATAAATTAGAGTATTTAATGAAACAAAATATTTTTAAAATGACACAGAACATGGATCATTTTCTTTCTCTCCTTTCTTATTCATTGGTAGGTGACGCATCATTCATTTTGTCTCACATACAAGCACAAAATTTTCAACTATAATTTTAAACCAATGGGCTTCACATCTTTGTTCTAATCGAAAGTTCCAATTAGAAAATTCCTTGGATGAAAAAAATATGTAAAGTTCCATTGAAGATGCAGAAGTGACAAATTTCAAAGGATTTATTGAAAATCATGAAATTCCTCCCTCGGATAATCGTATATGAAATTAAACAAAAATATAAATGCAGTCATATTATATTTATAGATTATGTATGCAAATAGTAGGTTATCTTAATAAGACTAATGAAGTGATAAAAAAATATAAATATAACTGGTATAAGGTTAAATACAGGATATGATTCTAATTTAATAAATCAATAATGCCCAAAGAACTCAATCAAAGCCCAAGGAAAAAAAACACATTATTTGAAGCCCAAACTCAATATGGAAAATCCTCCAAACATTGACGCTAAGATTTTTTAAATTTAGATGAGTAGTAAGTACCACATAAATCTTTTAGGTAGTGGCTCGAATTAATAATAGATACGAAATCAGATAACGCTGCAATGAAACAGAGATATTAAGAATATGAAACAGAGGATTTAGGGTCCTTTTGGGATTGCTTTTAGGAGGTTTAAAAGTGATGTTGAAAATTTAAAAGTTAATTTTAGTATTTGGTAAAAAAAATCAAAATTACTTTGGTCAAAAGCAGCTTTTCCTACAGCTGATTTTGAAAAGCACGGAAGGAGTAACTTTTAGATTCTGATTTTGAAAATAAATTTTATCCTTTAATACAATTCCATAAACATCCTTAAAATTATTAGCCAAATCCAAAATTATTCTTGTTCAAATTGGAAACAAAATAAATATTTTAATAAATATTTATTATAATTCATCAATATAAATTTATTAATATCAATTTGTTAGTCGAATTATTATTAAATTTGTTTCACTATATTATTAATTTAATTATCAATTGTTTTAAGATAAAAAATAAAAAAGTAAAATCAATAGATTATAAATTTTATTTTTAGTAAAGATTATTATAATACACAATTAAAAATATTATATGTACATATTTTTATATGTATAAGTAAATTTGATTTTATATTATGTATATTTTAGTCATTTATTTAACAGTAATTTAATATATTCACACAACAAAAATAATTAGAGCAAAGTGGTTGTTCATAGGCTCAAATCCTCACAAAGTTGGTAAATTTGCCATCAAATCATGTACATTATTCAAATGAATCAACCATCAAAAGTGGTGTAGAATGAGAAGAAGGTATGAGTGATATATAAAAGGAAAGGTAAAACGGATAAGAAGCGAGAAAGATGTATGTAGTGATATAAAAAGTGAAAGATAAATTGAGATAGAAAGAAAAAAAAAATAAAAATTAAACTTAATATATGAAGCATACTAACTCCAAAATCATTTAAGGATGAGCAGAGTGAAAATAACACTTCCAGACATCAATATTGCAAAAATTCTTCCCCCACACCAAGAATTTACATTGTCCCCAATGTATGATAATCAAAGCTCACAGAAAATAAAATAATGCGTAAGGATAAAAGATTGAAGGCAAAAAGAAAAACATCCATGAATGGTGAGCTTTGATCCACATGAAGTCTATGGGCTTGGTGAAAATGGTGGGATAAATCTCACACTCTCGAAGTATGCGGCCAAATTCTGCTCTATTTTGTTCAGCTTGTGCTCCATTTTCTCTAGCTGAATGCTCAAAGGTGGTGCAGATGTAGAAGGAATAGTTGGTGGGGCGGCAGTTGAGTCGTCAAACTCGTCATCAGAGGTAGCACCACTCCTAGCATAAAGCTTCTTTGGAAGTTGAGTGGGTCCTGGTCCAGTAAACTGAAATCTCCCCTCCTTGAATTGGATCACACCTGTTCTTTCAAACACAGACATATCTAAAAATTCTTTTTGGCAAGCAGGATGTAAATCATTATCGTCAGGATCAATCACTCATAAATTTATAGCCAACATAGTAATATATTGACCAAGATATAAAGTCCTATACTTTTTAGCCACACTCTGAAATTGATCTGCTAACCAAAAATCTAGATTAGGCCTCACATCATTTAACATGCACCAGATAAAATAAAACTCAGTTTTAGAGAAAACTCCCGAGTGATCTTTCTTATCCAAAAAAATATATGATAAGAATCGATGCACACATTTCAAAACAGGATCATGTAAGAAAGAGTTCTTTGATTTACTCGGGTCATAGGCACTGTGATCTAAAGATAAATTACGCCAAAGATCATAAGACTCAAAATTTTCACTAAAGTCACAAGTTGTCCCTAAATATGCATCACTAGAAGCATAATCATCATCAATGAATCCTAAAGCTAGGTTAAAATCTGTAATAGAGTGTGAAAAATTTCATCCCATTAACCTAAACTTTATAACATTCGGAGTATGCAAAGTAAAATCATTCGGTATATTAAATTGAAAAGTAGCATAGAACTCCCTAATCAACTCAACATAACCCAAACAATTAACATCAACAAATGGTCGCAAAGCAATCTTATTTATCAAAGAATTAAACTCATCCTTAACATTCAATTTTTCAAGAGTCGGATAATGAATATACTTAGCTGGAAGTATTTTTCGCTTGGAAATATCTTTGTACCGCTCTTTTTCTTGTTGAGTCGTGAATGTGAGGTACCCTCCGAGATTGGATTCAGCAAGCGGCAAAACACTCATGCCTTTTCCATGCTTCGATCTTTGTCTCACGGCTTGACGTGAATCTGAAACGGTGTTCCATGGGACCGTAGTGGGAGCGGCAATCTTGGATTTCTTTGTGACGGGCTTCTTTTTGGATGTTGATGACTTGGTGGTTGATGCTTTCCTCTTCGGCATTGGCACAATAATTTCACTCACATGTTTTGTTTGAATGCAAAATTACAGCGACTGGGATGTGGGTTGGCTGGAAACCGGATTGAAGTGCGCTGGAAAATTTACTTGCTGGATACCGAATTAAAGCTCGCTGGAAATTTGTTTGGCTGATATGGGCTGCTGCGTGTGGCTGGAGTGAGGTGCAGCGCGGCTGGGATTGTTGGACTGCTTTAGCGGTGGCTGGTGTGAGGAGACTCTGCTGCTGGATGAGGAGAACTGGTTGCTGGAATGGTTGGTTTCTCGTAAAGACGCACGCGGGACTGAGATGCAGCTGCTGGAGACGCGCGTGGGCGCTGGTGAGGCTGAAGTTGCTGCTGCTGGAGTCGTGAGCGTGGACTGGTGCAACGCGCGGGCGTTGGTTGTTCTGGACTGCTTGCGGTCGCGCGCTGGGGACACAGGTAGCCGTTGACTGGTGCAGCGTGCGGGTGTTGCAGACGCAAGAGGAAGAAGCGCGGGAGTTGGTGAGGCTGGGCTGGAGCTTGCGCGCTGCTTGGCTGCTGGAGACGCGCGGATGTGCTGGTGCTGGTGCTTGCGAGGAAACTGGGAGGGAATAGTAAAATCGTTTTGTGTTTTTTTTTAATAATAAAATTAAAAATAAAAATTAAAAAAATCACTTTTTTTTCGAATTTTTAAAAATAAAAATAAAAGTAAAAACCCTTTTTTTTAAAACAAAAAAATAAAAAAATAAAAACTCTTTTTTTTTTTTTTACAAACTGAAAACTAAAAGAGACACTTGAGACACCAAAAATTACAAAAGTACTTTTTTAATAAACATGCGGGCACGCCTTAAAATCATTTCACTTTAAAATCACAGAAGTACTTCTTAGTTAAAGCGTACTTTAAACCATTTTTACCTTAAAATCACGTATACTTATTAAAGCACGCCTAACCAAAAATTTACTTCTGGCCAAAATAAGCAAAAACATTATTTAAACAATCTGAATCAAAATTAAAAGCAATAGATTTAACAAAAATCAAAATAAATAAATCCTTTGGGTTGCTTCCCAAAAAGCGCCTTTGTTTTATGTCTTTGGCTAGATATATTTATGCATCAATCTCCATAAATGGGACTCTCGAGAGCCACTTCCTCCACAATATTCACCAAAAAACCTTCATAAAAAGGTTTTAAGCGATGACCATTAACCTTAAAAACTTTGTCAGAGGTTGGACTCCGAATCTCAACTGCACCATGAGGAAAAATATTAGTAACAATAAAGGGTCCAATCCAGCGAGAACGTAATTTACCAGGAAAAAGTATAAGCTTAAAATGAAAAAGAAGAACTTTTTGACCAATATAGAACTCTTTTCTCAAAATCATTCTATCATGAAATGTCTTCGTCTTTTCCTTGTAGAATCGCGAACTCTCATAAGATTCATTTCTAATTTCCTCTAACTCTTGCAGCTGCAACTTCCTCCACAATATTCTATGCATGCACGTGGATAGACTTATCCCTTTGATATCAGCAATTGTCCATCCAATAACCTTTTTGTAATCCTTCAGCACTCTAATAAACTTTTCTTCCTCTAAAGTACTAATCTTTGAAGAGATGATCACGGAAAGTGTCTCACCATCCCCTAGAAATATGTACGTTAGATGACTTGGCAACGGTTTAAGCTCTATTTTCGGTGCTTGCAAAATAGATAGAAGAAGTTTTGTATGAGTTGAAGGTAATTCAATATAAGATACATGATGAGTTAAAGTTCTCAAAGAATTTAATTCATAAATTGTCTCTTGCAATACAGAATTTTAAACAAACTCATTTTCATTCCTTTGCAATCTTTTGAGGCCCAAACTATTGTTTAAAGTAGTCACCAATGAATCTTCAACATCCAAATAAAAAACTTCCTGCACTATAGGGTTAATAACATCCACAGAAAATATTTCATGGCGTCATTCATATTGAACTCTATAACCTCTCCATCAAATTCCATAGTGAGAATCCCTTTATGTACATCCATTTTAGTCCTAGCAGTCTTTAGAAAAGGCCTTCCTAGCAAAATTGGGACAGACTTAGAGGAGTTATCATCTTCTATATCAAGTACATAAAAATCAGCAGGAAAAATCAACTCATTAACTTGTACTAAGACATCTTCTAATACCCCATCGGGATATGCATTAGACCTATCAGCTAGTTGAATTATCATGCCGGTTTTTTTTAATGGACCAACATTCAAAGATGAATAAATAGAATGAGGCATGACATTAATAGAAGCTCCTAGATCTAACATAGCCTTCTCAACTCTAACACTACTAATTTTGTAAGGGATAGTAAACATACATGGATCTTTGCACTTAGGAGGTAGTTTCTTTTGGAGAACTGCTGAAACATTCTCCCCCATATGTGAACTTTTTCATCTCCTCTTAATTTTCTCTTAGAGGTGCACAGTTCCTTAAGGAATTTAGCATATCGAGGTATTTGTTTTATAGCATTTAATAAAGGAATATTTACCTCAACCTTGCGAAATGTCTCAAGAATGTCTTTCTCTTGTTCCTCCTTCTTGGATTTTACAAACCGGCTTGGAAAAGGAGGAGGTATCATCACAGGTAGGGGTTTCGCTCTGGTGGGTTGCGCATCTTGAGATTTAGGCATCAATTCATTATTCTCAAGCTCATCTTCTACTTGGTTTGTCACTTTCTTACTAGGCTCTTGCAACTCCTTCCCATTTCTAAGGGTGACAGCACTAGCGTTTTGCTTTGGATTCACCTCAGATTGTGAAGGCAATCTCCTTAATACTTGAGACTCCAGGCGGCTCACTGTAGTCGCCAATTGACTCATTTGGTTCTCCAAATTCTAAATGCTCGTTTTAGTTGCCTGCTGAAATTATTGAGTGTTAGTCGCAAGTGATTTAACAATTTCTTCAAGAGATAAACCTGACTTGGAGTTTGACTGTAGAGGGGCAGGTTGCTTGGCGGGTATTGTTGTGGGAATCTTGACGGCCTAACTCCATAGCTGAAGTTGGGATGATCCCTCAATCCCGGATTGTATGTTTGTGCATAGGGATCATACCTCCTCTGAGGCATGCCTGGAAATTTTCCAACTGCATTGGCTTGTTCAACGAGTTCTTCTTGAAGTGTAGGACACATATAAGTTAAATGACCCATATTGGAACAAATGCCACAAGTCTTCACCTGTTGCACATTACCTACAACAAACTTTTCCACAAGCGAAGTAAGTTTATCTAAACGTTGATCAATAGAAGAGATATTTACCTCATTCATTTTCCTTAAAGTGGGATCTTGCCTGCTGCCAAACTGTTGTGCATTGGTAGCAATATTTGAGATCAACTCCCTTGCTTGAGTAGGGGTTTTGTTCACCAACACACCTCCACTAGCAGCATCTATCATACTTCTATCCATCAATGACAATCCTTCGTAAAAATATTGAATAAGAAGCTGATCAGAAATCTAATGTTGAGGGCAACTGGCACACAATTGTTTGAATCGCTCCCAATACTCATTCAAAGTCTCTCCAGGAAGTTGTCTGATCCCACAAATATTTTTTCTAATATTAGCAGCTCTTGAAGCAGGAAAGTACTTCTAAAGGAACTGCTTCTTCAAACCATTCCATGTTGTAATAGATCCAGGAGGCAAGTAGTACAACCAATCTTTAGCTAACCCATCTAAAGAAAAGGGAAAAGCACGCAGCTTAATCTGCTCTTCAGTCACGCCTTGTGGCCTCATACTTGAACATACAAATCAGGCACCGTATCTGTTCCAAAAAGCAAAGGTGAAGAGGATCGTTGCTTAGCTCGCTTCGTCTGCTGTCTTAGCTGGCGAGCTGTCTTCTCAATTTCAGGATCAAACAAAAGTGTACCTGTACGAGAAGAACGAACCATACACCAAGTAAAACGTAAAAAGGATTAAATAAACGACACCAATCCCCGGCAACGGTGTCAAAATTTGATGGTTGTCGAAGCTAGCAAAAATAAATACCTGCTCTAAATAAATTGTGTATAGTGATTGAGCAGGATCGTATCCACAGAGATTGGTAATCATTTAAATCCTTTTAAAAAGTAAAATGCAAAATGGGGAGATTGTTGACAATAATAAAAATCAAATTAAAATAACAAGAATACAAATTCAAATTGTAATTCAAATTAGGAAAAACTCTGTTTGAAGGAATTAACTCAGCTTGATTCGACTACTGATCATTGATCTAAATACAAATCATTACTACTCATGAATAGACTGGTTATAGCTACTAAGACCCTCTAATAGCCAATCTCTCCTTAACTAGTCGATAACCAAGGTACGACCATTGGTTACTTCCCTTATCAATAGACAACCCTAGATACGATCATATGATTTAATCAATTGACAGCCTGAAAAGCCAGAGGACCTAAATCCTAATCAACAAACGCATACGATGGTTCATTTAAATTAGATTGTTTATTCTCATAACACAATGCACTGTTATGCTATTTATCACAAACATTAAAATCTTCATACGATGAATCTTCTAATTGACAATAGATTAAGTTGGTAATTAAATAGTGGCCAATTATCTAATTAACAAACATAATCATGACAATAATTTAGAGAATAAACAAATACCCAAAAAGCAATAAAACAATTAAAGCATAAGAAAGATCTCACAGTAATGATGAATCAAAGTTTCATTAACCTTCAACCAGAATAATAAGTTTAGTTCCTCATAGAGAGAAGAGAAAAATTTAGATCTAGGGTTTTTCTTTTTCCACTTCTTGATGATCCCCTTTCTCTATGTTTCAATCCCTTTTCCTCCCTAGAGTTTTTGCAAAAATAGAATACAAATATTTCTAATATTCTCTAAATTCAAAATTACAAAAATAATCCAAAAAGATAAAACACGTTAAACTAAAAACTGCAAGTTCTTCATTGACAGCACGCGCCCACGCCTTATCAATAAAGTTCTTCTCAAATTCATAATTTCTCCAAGACAATAATCATCCTCAAACATCATCTTGTAGTTCAATTTT
Organism: Citropsis articulata; assembly: GCA_030449925.1. Lineage (NCBI taxonomy): Eukaryota > Viridiplantae > Streptophyta > Magnoliopsida > Sapindales > Rutaceae > Citropsis > Citropsis articulata. The sequence goes on from JASUUH010000092.1 coordinate 828,624, forward strand.
AGCACCAATCAATAGAATTGCACCTACAAAATAAAACATAAATAAATCACTATTATTAAATGCAAAACATCGATATTAAAGGAACGAAATAATGCAAAATTAGTGCATAAATTGCACTCTAACATTGACCCAGCCTGTCCGAGTTTCTCTCTAACATGAATAAATGACAGCTTAATTTTTTGACTATCAAGAATTCATGTATGATTTTTAATTTTGACTTTAATTGTATCAACATTTTTAGTTTTTAACCAAAAGTTAATAATAAAAGGAAGCGACACTGAAACAAAGACGTCTATTGATATATCCATCATCCCAACCAAGCATTCAGTAAAGGTTTACAGATTTCTCGTATTCTTGGAGGGGAGGACAGCAGAAGGAAAGGATAGGTCCTCCAAAAAGTTCTGTATGCAGACATAGATGTATCCATCATCCCAATCAATCAATCTTGTAATTTTGTGTGTGTGTTCTCGCGCGCGTGTGTATGAAGATCACACGCATACACAGCTATTTATGTTATAATTATAATTTAATAAACAATAGACATGATCAACAGAGGAAGAGACATGATCACACATGCGCCGGCCATTTTTCCCACGTGCTGTACCTTTTTGGATGACAAATCTTTTAAAACTGATTTTGGTCTTTACATCATCTAGTATTTATCAAGCTCCCTTGATTGGAAATATGAAAATGTTGTCTTTGAATCGAAAGTTGATCCTGTTGTTTACCAAGACCACTTACGCTTGAATGACCGACATTTTCTTCGAAGAAAATTTAGGAATATTTTTTGTGATATAAGAAATTAGATATTAATTTTAGGAATATTTTTTGTGGTATCTCTTAAGATGTTGTACTAATCTAATATAAGATATTAGATATTAATGGATGAATTTGAATTTGCTATTAATGGGATAAACGTTATTATCTCTTTATATTTTTCTGTCTTTTTGGGTGGTCCTCTGGACACAAGTGAGAGCGTACATGTCTCTTCACCCAAAGTATTTAACAGGTGGTCCTTTGGACACAAGTGAGAGCGCACATGTCTCTTCACCTGTTTGGGTCCCACTCTAAATTTGTAATCGAGTCTTAGGTGGGCCTTTGTGTCTGTTGAGTGCGAGAACTATTCTCACACGCGTCTGTCTAAAGCCTAAAGCTCTGGGTCCACGACCCCCGTGATTCAAGCGTTTGAAAGAGGCCCCGCTCTCCTTTTCCCTGCCTATTAAAAGAAGAAGCAGGCTTGGTTCAAGGCAGAAGTTGTTTTTCGGAACCTCTCTCTCTCTCTAAAGAATTCTCTCCTCCTTCTCTCTAAGAATAGAAGATCTAAAGACATCAAGGAACTTATTCCTGTCTTAAAGATCATTCATATTCTTTTCAAATATTCTGTAAAAGCATTCAATCCAAAGATTACATGTAAGTTTCTTATTTGTAATTTATTCAAAGCATTGTAATAATTTTATATTTATGGATGTTTAAATTTCTGTATATTTATTTCTCTTAAAGCATCAAGCAGACTGATTCATATCAGATCTGCCATATAACTTGTACTTTCCTCGAAGGCAAAGAGACCAGATCTCTGTCTTTCGTTGTATTTCTCTTCTCCCCCTCCAAACAGAATACTATTTCTGGGATCCAGATCTAGTATTTTCTTTGAGCCTTGTGGTGCACACACTTGCCACATATTAAAATAATTAATAACTTAAAGCTGGTAAAAACACTAAAGGTATATTGGCTGGAAACCAAATCGTGCGAACTATTGATCTGTCCTAAATCAGATCTGGGTTCAAAGGCAGATTTATTTCTGCATCGTATTGGTCTAACAACGCCCCGTACCAATTAAAATTGACTTATTAAAATTGACAATAAAGAATTAATTTGATCATTCACACACTTTCCACGATCCCGGTCCTTATTGGTATCAGAGCCAAGGGGAAGTATATGGGGTAATAAGGTTTTTATTGGTTAAACGTTGATAAGCATTTTTATCCCAAAAATCTAAAGCCCAATCACTTTTGGCTGGCGCCAAAACTGAAGAAGAATATTTCAAAGTTATGGAACAGACTCGCCACCGGTCGAGCCTTGATCCAAAGCTCCATTCGTCGGATCGGTCTCTTGGCGTTTATATCTTTGGGAGACAACAATGAAGACGATTGCTTCGGAATCCTCCCATCTCTAAAGCATTAATTTTGTATCGGAGAACCGTTAGTATGTTATCAGTGATCCGTTTCTATTTTGTCAATTGTCGGTGATCCGCTATTGTAAATTGTGTTTATCGGTGATCCGTTATGTAAAAAAAAAAAAAAGAAAAAAAGAAAAAAAGGAGTAAATATTATCGACGTTGCTTACAGGGCAGTAAGACCAATTCTTAGCCTAAGACATTTTACTTTGTCTTATTAGAATTTTTGAAGTCTTTTAAAATTTTGCATCTCATGGAGTCTTTGCTCTGTAGAGCACAGTCTTTCTCTAGCTCTTCTTCCGAGAAGACTAGTGTTTCAAAGAACGTGGTGAATTCAGAAGAATTCATTGTTGAAGATTTTAATAAAGCAATTGACAATTGGGATTTACCAAAGATTTCCAAAGATAAGATTTATAAAATGAAAATTACAGATTTTCTAAAAACTGATTGTGTTATAAAGACAGAAGAAAGAGATATCACTCTTTCAAAACCTTTTGAGACAATTCATTTATTTGCAAAAGATTCTATAAAGAAATTAATAAAAAGAGGTTTTAACTATATCCATATCGGCTTGATCCAAGTCGGTAATTCCTAAAGTCAACAAAGTCCACTGGGAATTAACACTCCCAAACATCCATAGTCCACCAGATCTAGCAATAGATAATAGACCGAGTGCGTTAAGTCAATCCAGGTTTAATGCATCTTCTGTCTATGAGTGGAATATAGATGGAATGTCTGAGTACAACATTCTAGGATTGTTGCAACAAATGACCATGGCAGCTAATGCCTACAAAACCCAATCAGGAACTTCTGACAAAGCCATTGCAGAAATCCTTATTGCTGGTTTTACTGGTCAATTGAAAGGTTGGTGGGATCATCTTCTCACTAAACAGCAACAATTAGAAATCCTTAATGCCATACAAACTGATCAAGATGGATTACCCCTTCTTGATGAGTATAGTAACCCTATTCAGGACGCCTGCACGATAATTCTATCTCTCCATTTTATCGGAGATCCGTCTCATCTCAGAGACAAAAATGCTGAGTTACTACATAACTTAAGATGTAGAAAACTATCTGGATAGGACGTGCTTTAGTAGGAATCTTCTTTTCATCAAAAGAATTTTCATATGGTAAATCTACCATGTGTTGTTTTCTGCTCCAGAAAGCAGATGGTAAATTTGCACATACTTCCCCTTGGCTCTGATACCAAGGGGAAGTAGTGTGTTTTATAGTTTAAAGATTTTGTGTGTTTGTAAAAATTTGAAGAAGACTAAAAATTGACTAATCGGATAAAGGGTAGCCTTCGGGTGCGTGGGTAGCATTTGGGTGTAAGTCCCGACGTTGCTTACAGGGCAGTAAGACCAATTCTTAGCCTAAGACATTTTACTTTGTCTTATTAGAATTTTTGAAGTCTTTTAAAATTTTGCATCTCATGGAGTCTTTGCTCTGTAGAGCACAGTCTTTCTCTAGCTCTTCTTCCGAGAAGACTAGTGTTTCAAAGAACGTGGTGAATTCAGAAGAATTCATTGTTGAAGATTTTAATAAAGCAATTGACAATTGGGATTTACCAAAGATTTCCAAAGATAAGATTTATAAAATGAAAATTACAGATTTTCTAAAAACTGATTGTGTTATAAAGACAGAAGAAAGAGATATCACTCTTTCAAAACCTTTTGAGACAATTCATTTATTTGCAAAAGATTCTATAAAGAAATTAATAAAAAGAGGTTTTAACTATATCCATATCGGCTTGATCCAAGTCGGTATAAAGCCATTAACTAAAGAAGGTTTGAACACCTCTATTCTTGCAGTCCTCAGAGATGGGAGGTTCATCTCCTTTGATGATTCCTTACTTAGTAGTATTGAATCTAGTCTCTGTAAAGGACCCATCTCATTCGATTGTTATCCAAACATAACGATCTCTTTAAAAGATGAAAATATTTTGAAAAGCATGATTTTACAAATCAAGACACATAACTACCACATGTTGGAAGGATCTATTCCAGTGGCATTAATTTTCAAAATATCCTATAAAGCCATGATCTCTGCGTTTAACACGCAACATAAATTCCAGTCAAAAAGAGATGAAACTCTTCTCTTACAGACTGATCTTTCTAAAGCAAACACTGTCATACCAAGGCCAATCCAATGGAAAGATATTAATCTTCCTGAGGAATGGATTCTCGAAGGAGCCACTCAACCAGTGATTCCTAGACACTTTGAGCCAAATACAGAGTTACAAAATGTGACTCAGTATTCTGATGGTAAAGTCAAATTATCATTCAGGAGATCCATGTCTTCCAGATTCTCCGTATCTTCTGATAAAGATCTAAATTCCAGTATTCCAATATTAGAAAGAAAATTCACAAAAGTCCCCTCTGTTATAAATTTACCTTTTCAAAGCCAACCTAGGTTCTCTACTTCAGACATACCTAGTACCTCTATACGTTCTGTTGATTATACTACAAGTATTCCTCATCCGATCTATACCAGTAGTCAACAAGAACAAAAGCAGGAAGAGAAGGAACCTTCTTCTCCAACCTCTCCTACGTTCTCTGCGATGTAAAATGTCATTAATGCCTCGAAAAGGATTTTGAGCTTGATAAAACTCTCCTTCATAAAGAATTTTATTCTGAGATTAATAAAGAAAAAAGACTTTGGTTTTTTAAACAATTTTTAAACCGAAGAAAAGAAATTCAAGAGGTCTATTATGAATTTGTAAACCTGCATAAAGTTCATATCATGTTTTTTTATTGGTTTGAGATTTATGCGAAAGAAAATAACATTCCTTATCCTTTTAAAGAATCAAATCCAATCACAATTCGAAAAAAGATCACTGAATGGAGCCTATCCAATACAGATAGAACCGTTGAATCTGAGCATCCTCCTCTCAGGAGCATTACCATAAATCATGGTGAGCCTCCGATTCAAATCAAAGCATCCCCTTACAAAGTTCAAAAACCTAATGATTCAGAAAAGAATTTAGATAGCATTATTCAACAGAATAATTTCTGTAATGCTAATCTAAACACAATAGGAAGCCAGTTGACCAGGATAGAAGACCAGATCCAAAAGTCAACTATCCAAATCCCTTCTGATTCATCAAAATCTGATTCTTCTAAACCAGATTCCTTGAAAAAGCTTAAAGAACCTATTTTCAAACCTTTTCAGGTTTCGAAACATAGTCAAAAGCTTGTTCAAGAATCAAAATCCGATTTTGTCAAAGCCATTAAAGAACAACTTGACAGAATAGAGGCATCCTCTTCGACCTCTATTCCTAGAGTTATGATTGCTCGACGATCTCGCATGATCCAAATAGGTTCACGCCGAGCAAGACCAATCTTCCATAGCTTCTTCTGATATTGAAGCTTTCACAGAAGAACCAATTCCTAAAGTCAACAAAGTCCACTGGGAATTAACACTCCCAAACATCCATAGTCCACCAGATCTAGCAATAGATAATAGGCCAAGTGCGTTAAATCAATCCAGGTTTAATGCATCTTCAGTCTATGAGTGGAATATAGATGGAATGTCCGAGTATAATATACTAGGATTGTTGCAACAAATGACTATGGCAGCTAATGCCTACAAAACCCAATCAGGAACTTCTGACAAAGCCATTGCAGAAATCCTTATTGCAGGTTTTACTGGTCAATTAAAAGGATGGTGGGATCACCTCCTCACCAACCGGCAACAATTAGAAATTCTAAATTCCATCCAAACGGATCAAGATGGATTACCCATTCTTGATGAACACAGTAATCCTATTCAGGACGCTGTTGCTACCCTGATAATTACTGTATCTCTCCATTTTATCGGAGATCCGTCTCATCTCAGAGACAAAAATGCTGAGTTACTACATAACTTAAGATGTAGAAAACTTAGTGAATTCCAAATTTACAAAACCACTTTCTTCACCAGACTTTTCTTAAGAGATGATGCAAACCATACCACATGGAAAGAAAAATTCCTTGCTGGTTTACCTACTCTCTTAGGTGAAAAAGTCAGAAATTCCATTAAGACTCTTTATGACAATCGCATTCCTTATGATGAACTCACCTATGGTGAACTTGTCAGTTTTGTCAATAAAGAGGGCTTAAAGATTTGCCAGTATATCAAATTACGAACGCTAAAACAAGAGCTTAGACAATCTAAGCGAGAATTAGGCGATTTTGTAAACAATTTAGTCATGATCCTCTAAAGCCATCCACTTCCAAAGATTGTAATGGTAAGTGCCCTACAAAGCCTTACAAGAAACATTACAAATCTAAGTACCATAAGAATTTCGTCGATTTAGAGAACAACGTTTTCATAAGAAACCTTCAAGGCCTTATAGAAAACCAAATTTCTCTAAAAAGAAAGATTACAAAGCAAGACCAAAAACTCCTTTCAATTGGAAGGAAGCCACATGTTACAAATGTCATCAGAAAGGACACACTGCAAGATTTTGCAAAGTGAACAAAAGACTTCATGAGTTAGATCTCAATGAAGAAATCCTTTCTAAAATTGCCCCTCTTCTTATTGAGTCTTCTGATTCAGATTCAGACTTCTTCCTAAAAGGAGACAGTGATCCTTTACAAGTTGATGAATTAAATGATTTTGATTCTGACACTTCTGTTTCAAGCAATAGTGATTCTGATTCGGAATCCTATTTAAAGAAAATCAATGTTTTAACAAGAGAACAAGAGACTTTTCTTGAACTTGTTAAACATATTTCCGATCCAATTCTTCAAAAAGATTATCTTGATAAACTCCTGAAAACTCTGGAACCGAAACCAGAAACTTCTAGAGTACCAACCATTAAAAAGAACACTTATGATCTCACTGAAATCTTGAATAAAAAGAAAACAAAGAAAACAGTTCCCAATATCCAAGATCTTCAAAAAGAGATTAAAGATATTAAAACAGAGATAAAAGATTTAAAAGAAAAACAAAAAAGTGATTCAGAAGCCATCCAAATTTTAATACAAAAATCTTTATTACAGGATGACTCTGATAATAGTTCTAATTCTGATGGTAATAATGAAAACAACCAACTTGAAAACATTGAATCCATACCCAATGATTTTCTTTTTGTTCTAAAACAAGTCACCACCAGGAAATATTTAGTTAAAATAACTTTAAACTTCTCTAATGAACTTGAAATTGACACAATTGCCCTTTTCGACACTGGTGCTGATTTAAATTGCATTAAAGCTGATATTGTTCCAAAAACGTTTTACAAAGATACTAGAGAAAAACTCTCTACCGCCAATAATTCAAAATTAAAGATCATTTCAAAAGTTGATGCGTCTATTCGTAACAACAATTTTGATTTTAAAACTTCTTTCCTTTTAACAAATGACATCCATCATATTGTTATTCTAGGAACCCCTTTTATAAACCTTATTACCCCATATACTGTAAATCATGACAATATATCTTTCAAAGCAAACAATAAAATATTAAATTTTCCTTTTATTGAAAAACCTAGAACTAGAAATTTAAACATGATAAAAGCTTGTTCTATTCATCAAAATAAGATCAACGTTTTGATAAAAACAAAACAAAATGACTTATTTGACTTAAAGAAAGATTTAAACCTACAAAGAATCGATAACCAACTTCAAAATGATTTTATAAAGAAGAAAATTTCTGATTATCACAAACTCATTGAAAAAGAAATATGTGCAAATTTACCATCTGCTTTCTGGAGCAGAAAACAACACATGGTAGATTTACCATATGAAAATTCTTTTGATGAAAAGAAGATTCCTACTAAAGCACGTCCTATCCAGATGAACATGGATCTAGAGAGGCATTGTAGGGATGAGATTAAAGATTTAGAATCTAAGGGTTTGATTGTCAAATCTAGGTCACCATGGTCTTGTGCCGCTTTCTATGTCAATAAAAATTCTGAAATAGAAAGAGGAACACCTAGATTGGTGATTAACTACAAACCTTTAAACAAAGCCCTAAAATGGATTAGGTATCCTATACCTAATAAAAAAGATTTGCTTCAAAAACTTCATTCTGCATTCATATTTTCAAAATTCGATATGAAATCAGGTTTTTGGCAAATTCAAATTCATCCTAAAGACCGTTATAAAATTGCCTTCACTGTTCCATTTGGTCAATACGAGTGGACAGTCATGCCTTTTGGTTTAAAGAATGCACCTTCAGAGTTTCAGAGAATTATGAATGATATTTATAATCCTTATTCTGAATTCTGCATTGTTTATATTGATGATGTTTTGATCTTTTCTCATTCTATAAATCAACACTTCAAACATTTAAAAACTTTCTATTTAATAACTAGAAAAGCTGGTTTAGCCATTTCTAGTTCAAAGATTTCATTATTTCAAACAAAGATCAGGTTCCTTGGCCATTATATTTCTAAGGGAACTATCACTCCTATTGAGAGATCCCTTGCCTTCACTAACAAGTTTCCTGATAAAATCCTTGATAAAACCCAATTGCAAAGATTTTTAGGAAGTCTAAATTATGTTCTCGATTTTTGTCCAAATGCTATTAGGATAGCAAAGCCTTTACATGATAGGCTTAAGAAGAATCCTGTTGCATGGTCTGAAGAACATACAGACATAGTAAAGCACTTAAAGAATATTGTTAAAGAAATTCCATGTTTATTTCTTGCAAATCCTGTATTACCTAAAATTGTTGAAACTGATGCATCAGACTTAGGTTATGGAGGAATATTAAAACAAATAGACAATAATAAAGAGCAGGTAGTTCAATATGTTTCTGCACATTGGAATGATTGTCAGAAAAATTATTCTACCATCAAAAAAGAAATCTCTATTGTTTTATGCATTTCAAAGTTTCAAAGTGATCTATTAAATCAAAAATTTTTACTTAGAATTGATTGCAAACATGTTTTAGAAAAGATGTTCAAAACATTGTATCAAAACAGATTTTTGCGATGGCAAGCTATTTTGAGTGTTTTGACTTTGAGATAGAATTCATTAAAGGAGATACAAATTCTCCCGATTTTCTAACTGTGGAATTTCTCCAAACAGATAATGCCGCCAAAGAAAAGAGACAAAGGAAATGGATCTCCAAAGACCCCGTGTCCCGACACCCTCTAAAGCCTCTCTCCTAAAGAAAATTATTATCCTCGCCTATGCCCATAAAATCATGGATCGACATGATTGAGGAAGATGATAAAGCCCTGGCCTCCCAGGAACAGGTAAATAAATGGATCAAATCCATGACTAAAACCCCTGAGCTTATGCTCGCTTTACAAAGTTTTTCCCAAAGTCAATCTTCTCCCAAGGAAGAATCTTCTAAAGGAATTTCTAAAGTATCTTCACAAAATGTGATTCTTTCTGGTGAAAGTTCATCATCCCAGATTGTTTTATCACAAACAAAACTTCCAAAGAAAACTTCGGAATGGTTTGATAAAATCCATTTCCAAAACATCTTATCTATGGAAGATGGGTTTTACCACTCTGATCCATTTCAAGCAATTACAAAGCTTTTTCCCAAAGGCTGGTTTTTTAAACCATGGGATTTAACAAAACCCCAGCCTTATTATCAAAGTATTTTGGAATTTACAGATTCTGTAAAATTCAAACATTTTTATTTGAGTGAAGCTCATTCTGAGCCTGCCTATTCTACGGCAACTATCCTTAAAATCCTCAGCCCAAAGCAGTGGGGAGACTTCCTCCACAAAACAAAACCTTTTCCTTTAAATTTCCAAAAACAGTTAAACCATTGCCAGTCCTTTTCCTATTGGGACTACCAGCAAGCTTGGTTTAATACCTTCTTTATCCAAAATCCAAAGAAATCCCATTCATGGTTATTTTTCTTTAATTCAAAAATAACCATCCAAAGCCTTCCAAATTGGTTTCAACAATGGTGGAACTATTTTGGGTCAAACCCAGAAATTCTCACCCCAAATGCCACTCATTGCTTAAATCTTTTTAAGGCCCATTACGAAGAATGTAATCGAGAAACGCTTTCTCCATTTTTCTGTTTTTGTACAAACTTCTTCCTACCATGGGTCTGGATGTGGAACCTTCGGTACCAAAACCAGGATGCCCAAATTATCCTTCAAAGAACCTTTAAAATTAAATGGTGGTCAAAATTTGATGAACATTCAAAACTGACTATTCCTATAGTTCAGAATTGGTTAGCTACAAAAATGACCCCCACTATTAAAGACATCAAAGCACAGGGAACATTTTTATCCCAAAAATCTAAAGCCCAATCACTTTTGGCTGGCGCCAAAACTGAAGAAGAATATTTCAAAGTTATGGAACAGCTCCTAGCCACTGTGTCGAGCCTTCGTCCAAAGCTCCATTACCTCGGATCGGGTCATCGAGCCGTTTATATCTTTGGGAGACAACAATGAAGACGATTGCTTCGGAATCCTCCCATCTCTAAAGCATTAATTTTGTATCGGAGAACCGTTAGTATGTTATCGGTGATCCGTTTCTATTTTGTCAATTGTCGGTGATCCGCTATTGTAAATTGTGTTTATCGGTGATCCGTTATATATATAAAAAAAAAAAAGAGTAAATATTATCTCTTTATATTTTTCTGTCTTTTTGGGTGGTCCTCTGGACACAAGTGAGAGCGTACATGTCTCTTCACCCAAAGTATTTAACAGGTGGTCCTTTGGACACAAGTGAGAGCGCACATGTCTCTTCACCTGTTTGGGTCCCACTCTAAATTTGTAATCGAGTCTTAGGTGGGCCTTTGTGTCTGTTGAGTGCGAGAACTATTCTCACACGCGTCTGTCTAAAGCCTAAAGCTCTGGGTCCACGACCCCCGTGATTCAAGTGATTGAAAGAGGCCCCGCTCTCCTTTTCCCTGCCTATTTAAAGAGGAAGCAGGCTTGGCTCAAGGCAGAAGTTGTTTTTCGGAACCTCTCTCTCTCTCTAAAGAATTCTCTCCTCCTTCTCTCTAAGAATAGAAGATCTAAAGACATCAAGGAACTTATTCCTGTCTTAAAGATCATTCATATTCTTTTCAAATATTCTGTAAAAGCATTCAATCCAAAGATTACATGTAAGTTTCTTATTTGTAATTTATTCAAAGCATTGTAATAATTTTATATTTATGGATGTTTAAATTTCTGTATATTTATTTCTCTTAAAGCATCAAGCAGACTGATTCATATCAGATCTGCCATATAACTTGTACTTTCCTCGAAGGCAAAGAGACCAGACCGTCTCGTATTTCTCTTCTCCCCCTCCAAACAGAATACTATTTCTGGGATCCAGATCTAGTATTTTCTTTGAGCCTTGTGGTGCACACACTTGCCACATATTAAAATAATTAATAACTTAAAGCTGGTAAAAACACTAAAGGTATATTGGCTGGAAACCAAATCGTGCGAACTATTGATCTGTCCTAAATCAGATCTGGGTTCAAAGGCAGATTTATTTCTGCATCGTATTGGTCTAACAACGCCCCGTACCAATTAAAATTGACTTATTAAAATTGACAATAAAGAATTAATTTGATCATTCACACACTTTCCACGATCCCGGTCCTTATTGGTATCAGAGACACAGAAAATCTTAATTTAAGAATATCTTATATTAGATTAGTACTATCTGAGTGTGTCTGATTGCTTAGAGTATGACTTTGGACTGATCCAATATAAGATATTCCTAAATTTAATATCTAATATCTTATATTAGTTCAGTATTATCTGAGTGTGTCTGACTGCTTAGGGTATGACTTTGAATACTTAAGAGATACCACAAAAAATATTTAAAAATTAACCAAGCAGGAAATTGATAGTAATGAAGCACAAATTGACTTATGGGTCCTGAGGATGCAATCCTGTATGATACTGCATGCTTTTTCTTGATTGGAAGTAACGAATTTAGACTAGTACCTCTTTGTGAGACTTACTTAACCCACATATGTGAGAATTGAGTTAGTTACAAGCTGTAGTTGATAATAAAGCTGTAAAGTAGATTTTCTGATTGCCAGTCGATTCAAATGGTAAGACATAAAGGGGCTGTGCAAGAGATTGTGGTTCTAATCCCACCTTTTTTAAGGAGCACTAATGTATTGTTTTAAAGAAAATTTTTATGGGTGCTTTTAGTTAATAACTAACTAGTAAGGTTTAAAGAAAAGAAAAAAAAAAGTTGTTTATAGACATGATATATGTATGTTTCAATATTTTATTTTATCTCACTCTGTTTTAGCACTCAAAATGAACTATGAGGCAGTAACTTTTGATGACCCAGCGGGTCTAACCATTTTTCTTACTGAACTATTAACTTGATCAAATAAATGCAACTAGGAATACAGCTATTCGTACTTGAATATGATACATGTAAGAGGCAGGGCATACCAATTTGGACATATTCAAATGGTGCCAAGGAAACAGTAAATGATCGGAGTTTGTCTCTACCTGCCCCAAGTGTGGAAACAATCATAAATTCTTTAATTTTTTTTTTTAAATGCCTTACTTCAAAAAAGGGGTCTTGCCTTATTTTTCACTTAATATTTTCAATTGATGGAACGGGATACATTTTACTTGGCTTTGCTGCTGCTGGAAGAGGACTACATTTTGCATGGCTTTGGTGCTGGATATTGCTGAACGGTGAGTACATTACTTTGGTTTTGGGTTGGCCTTGGCTTGACTTTGAACTGTTGGTTAACTAATGTATTGTAAAGTTTGTAAAATTTGAATTGTATGTTTTTGAAATTTAGAAGTACTGGATGTTTTTATGGATAATAAAGTTCAATAATTTAGTTCATTAGTTTTGGATTTGATTTCATTTATTAATTTATTTTCTTTCATATAACTTTTATAATTTAAATTTTAAATTGAGGAAGCCAAAATTGCATTTTTTTTAAAAAAATAAATAAGTAAAATAATAATCAATTTTTTTAAAAAAATTCTGATAGAAAATAGAAGTCACAACATATGGCTCACTATTTTTATCCAAAATTAATAGTTACAATTTTAACTTCATAAAATTTAAAATTTTCAGCCAAAGTTTCTAAAAATAGTTTTAAAAAAATCAGTTTCTCTCCGCGTGAATTCTGACAGTTAAAATTTCCACAACATAAAATTTACCACAACATAAGATGGGTGTTTCCATAAGAATAATGGGTATTTTCGTAAGAATAACGGGTTTTTCCATAAGAATCGGAAACTGATAGTTAGCTGACATTTGGGGATGGCAAAAAAACCCGGGCTCAAGGTTGAATCGACCCTGTTCATTAGTACGGATTTTGGCCTGAATTTTCCTTACGAGAGCCTGAATAAGAACTTTAAAAAAAAAAATTCGGACTAGGGTCAAGCTCTCTATTTTTAAAAAAAATAAATTTATAAATTTAAATAATAAATTTAAATTTAAAAAATAATAAAAAAATAAAAAAGTTAAAATTCCCAATTTACATATCAATAATAAATTAAAATATTTAAAATTATAATACTAAATATTCTTTTAAGTAATAATTAGTTAAGAGAGTTTGTGAATTAGAGAATTCAGTATTAAAAAATTAAATCTCTAAATTTTTATTTATTTTATTTTTATTTATTATTTTATTTTAAAAATATTTATTTTGTTTAATTCATTATTGATTATAACAATTTGATTATTATTAACTCATTTCAAGTTTACAATAATTTTTAAAAAATTTAAAAAATAAATAAAAATTCAAATCCAACCCAAGCCCGCAATAAACCCACACCCAAACCAGCCCTTACACTAGGCCTCACACTTTTAATTTAATGAGTGAATAAGTTCCTGACCCAAGCCCGACAATAGGCAGCCTCCGGTCGGGCAGTACTCTCATCTTTATGAGAGCTTTTCGCAGACAACGGATGCTTTTGCTTTGACGACGACGGGTGTTTTCGCCGCTACTTTGGCGTTCGATATAATTAAGAAGCCCACCACATGCTTCGTGTAACTCTGCATCTGTACAAAATTCACTCAGACGATCAATAAACCAAGTCCATTGGCTTGTTGTTTGGTAGAAATCCTCCGCTTGGTTTTCATCCAGATAATCAACTAACCGACACCATACATTGTTGAGCTTCACTTGATTTTGACACAATTCATGCAGATGATCAATAAACCGAGTGCAGATGTTTCCATTCAGATCATAATCAATAATAGATCGAGTCCATCGGTTTGTTGCATGGTCGCACTTCACCGCTTCGTGCCTATAAACTGGATGGAAACCACAACTCTTCACCTCCAATCCTGGGCCTGAATCAGACTGAAATGACAGCACAAAATTCCTAGATTTAAAATTCCATTTGCGCGAATAGCCTTCTTTATGAGACAAGTAAAAAAGCCACAGATGGTCTGACCCAGCTTGACCGAACTTTTCCTTAAAATCAATATAGCAACTCATACAAGAAGCATTCCTAGGGCAGCTCAACTGATGTGTGGGGTATGAGCGCAACCTTTTGATACCACTCGAACCTTTACGGACATTAAAAACACAGCAAATAGCATATCCCACACCTCATTTTCACACAAAAATAAAGGTATTGTGACTGCTATTGCCGAACCTTCTTTCTGATACCTGAAACACTTTGGAATTTCACTTCCTGGAGCAACAATGCTTAAATGCGGTATTGGTTTTGACGCTTCCTGCAACTTAAAAAAGCACAAAAACATAAGAAATAAAGGTCCATGTCAATGCATAATTTTTAGGCATGATCTTTGGCACATCTGGGAGACAGAGTGAGAGACTGACCTCAAGGTTCTCTCTTAGCACTGACAATGTCGAACCGTTGTTGTCGAGCAATTTCATGCGGTCCATACAATTAATTACTATGTAAATTGACTTGCATAATTTCAATGCATGTGATAATGTTCCCAAAGAAGCACAACCATTTACCCGATCTTGCTCTATATTGGACGGAAGTTGTGGCAGAGATTGAAGCCTCTTGCATTCCTCCAATTCTATAATCCAAAGCTTAGAAAGACGGTTAATGCTTGCTGGCAGCGAGAAAAACCTGTTTTTACTTAAATACAACTCTTTTAATGAGCATACATTGCCAATATCACCTGGGATTACTCCTTCCCCTAGATTACAGTCACTGACCAATTTCGTTAAAGAGCACAAACCTGCAAGAGAAGGCAACCTCAAAGCTACACTATGTGAACTCCTCATTTTCATCAAATTGATTGGGAAAGGAAAATACAGTGATGATGATGACTCTGCTAATTTGCTTCCAAGAAAAGACAGTGCTTGATAATTCTGCATAGAAAAAATGGACGACTCTGGGTTCTGTAAAGGAGTTCCACTTGAATCAAGCCCCTCCAAACTCTCTACCCTCTCAAAACTCTCTAGCACATTTTTAGATTGGAAGCAGTCAGAGAGATTCAGGGTTCTAAGAGATGTTAAACCGTTTAGAGTACTTGGAAGTCCCACAAGATTTGTGCGGTTTTCCAAATTCAACAAAATGAGTCCAGTAAAAAGTTGAATTGATGATGGCAGTTCTTCAATAGCTGTTCCATCAAGAAAAAGGTCCATCAAACATTCCATACTTCCCATTCAATCTGGCTTTATTAGATTGTGGCTTAAAGTATGTTGGTTTTGCTAGAAGTCCTTTTACTTGGACTAATGGAGACGCCTTAATAGAGTAGTGTGTAACTCACTGTGGTCTGGGTTATTTTCAGTATTTAGAGTTTCTCATCTTAACTATACTGATTCGGATCATTCTCTTTTGTTACTGTCCTGCGACAGAAACACTGCTATGGGAACATCTAGGTTCAAGTTTCTTTATGCTTGGCTTAAACATCATAACTGTTAGGATATTATTAAACATTCTTGGTCTGCCCCTGTATTAGGTTATGGGATGTGGGCTTTTCAACAAAAGCTTATTTGCCTAAAGCTTTGCTTAAAAGCTTAGAACAAAGATGTTTTTGGCAATGTTTTCAAACGGGTTAAAGAAACTGAAGGAGAGGTAGCTCATAAGGAGAGGCAATATGATTTATCTGGTTCACCCAAGGACAAGGTTATTTTTTCAGAGGCTAGGGCTTGACTTCAATATGCTTTATTGTACGAGAAAAGTTTTTTGAGGCATCAGTCTAGTGTTCGTTGGGTCCGGAAAAGAGATGCTAATACCTGATTTTTTCATATGATGATTTTTAAAAAAAATCAGTTGGTCCATGTTCATCGGATTCAGGATGCTTCTTCGATATGGTTTTCTAAGTCTTCTGCAATTGCTGATTCTGCTGTAACATTCTTCCAGGGCCTATTGATAGATGAGGATAGCTAATTTCAGCTAGAAGATTTTAGTTTTATCCCTTCTTTGATTACAGAAGATGATAATGTAGATCTATACGGGATTCCTAATATAGAGGAGGTTCGTCAAGTGGTTTTTTCTGTCGACCCTGATAGTTGTTGGAAAGTCAAAATAGCTTTTTTGACAAACATAACCTCTAGCCGCAATGTTGGAAGCGTGTGGATGGAATCATTGAAAATTTGGCAAATTGTTGGTGGGCCGAAATTGTAACAGTGCAAAAAATATCTTATAAATAGAGGGAGTTTTTTCATTTGTTTGCATCCCAAATTTGTTAAGCTTATAATTTCTAAGCTTTTGAGAGAGGTGAGAGAAGTGTGTCTGGGGAATTTATATTTCCTGCAGTGTGTGAGAGTACTGGGTGTATTTGGGTTTTGGGAAGTGAGCTTTTCTTTACTCAAATATTGTACTCAAATAATTGTTAATAATACAATTATTTTTCTCTTGCTCCCGTGGACGTAGGCATACTGCCGAACCACGTAAAATTCTGTGTCCTTTATTTTTCTATAATTATTTGGTGCGCTTGATTCCGCATTCCGCGCACAACAATAGTGTCCCTGGACCTAATAGTTTCTTTAGTAGATTTTATCAGTCATGTTGGGATATAGTTGGGGCTGACCTGCATGCTGCTGTTTTGGATTATTTCAGTGGATCTGCTATGCCTCGAGGATTTCAAAATACTTTGCTGATTCTTTTACCCAAGAAGGACTCCCCTACTACTTGGGTAGATTATCGACCTATCAGTCTTTGTAATGTTAGCAAAAAACTGCTAACTAAGTTGTTGGTCCTGTAATTATCCACTATTCTTCCTCATATTATTTCTCCATCCCAGAGTGGCTTCGTTCTGGGTCGGGTATTATATGATAATGTATTATTGGTCTAGGAGCTCGTTCATGATATTCACCGACGTATTCGAGGTGGTAATGTGGTTTTTAAACTGGATATGGCAAAGGCTAATGATAGAATGTCCTGATCCTTTATTCTTCAAATACTCTGGTGCTTTGGGTTCTCTGACTATTGGATATCCTTGAACAAACGGGCAATTTATGGGCCATGATTTTCAGTACTGGTTAATGAAGTCAGCCATGGGTGGTTCTTTTAGTCACAGAGTAGTTTTCGATAAAGTGATCTTTTATCGCCCTGCCTATTTATCATTGTCGGTGAATTTTTATCTCAAGGATTGGAACAATTATATTCTTAAAAGCCTTCATTGAGATACAATATGGCTTCCCTTGTGAGTGTTTTCCACTTGAGCTTCGCTTATGATATTATTATCTTTGTCAATGGGTGCCGATCTAGTCTTCATCATCTTATGGATTTTTTACATCATTATGAGACTGTTTCTGGCCAACTGATCAATCAGTCGAAGAGCAGTTTTTATGTCAGGGGACAACTTTCGGTCTCACGTAAGACTATAATTTAGTCTATTACTGGTTTCTGACCATGATAATTTTTATTTACTTATCTGGGTTGTCCAGTGTATGTGGGAGGTGTGCGGATTCAGCACTTTGATGATATGATCCGTAAGATCAGGGAAGGATTTCTGGATGGGCAAATTGGCTGCTCTCTTTTAGAGATAAATTAGTACTCATTTGGCATGTGCTTTCTTCTATATCGCTTCATCTTTTTCATGTCCTATAGTCGCTGGCTATAGTTATTTAGAGGTTATTTACTAGATTCCTATAGAGTGATACAGATTCTCAGCGGCACATTCATTGGTGCAGATGGCCATCTCTTTGTTTTCCAGTGGCGGAGGGTAGTCTTGGCATTCGTTCCTTTTCTAATTTAGCCGATGCTTTTGAAATGAAGCTATGGTGACGGTTTCGGGACCAACACTCGCTTTGGGCTTCCTTTATGAAATTTAAATATTGTAGAACTAAAGCATCCAAGTATGGTTCGATTTCGCTATCCTGCCTCTTTTTTGTGGAGAAGATTATGCTCTATTCATTGTATTGCTGAGCCTCGTATTCGCTGGCTGGTTAGATCGAGAGATAGTAGTTTCAGGTATAACTGCCGGCTTGAATCTACGCCTCTCTTTCATTTCAATCCTTTAGGCCCCAATATCTTTTTTTTTTTTTTTTTTGGGATTGATACGGGAAGCTTTTATCAAGATCACTTGCTGTTGAACATATTGTATTAGTACCTATTTTCTGGTACTGGCTAGATATACTTCATTGGGCCTTACTTAGAGATAGGAAATTTTCTCTAAGGAGTAGCTGGGAATTTGTACTTGGGTCCTGTAGCTAAAATGAGATTTTTTCTTTAATTTGGAAACGATATAGTCCTTCGTAGTTTCTTTTTTCTTGTGCATTTATTAAATGGTTTCTTAGCCACGGATGATGCTTTGTGCTCGAGGGTTTTCACATGGTTTCACGGTGTCTTTGTAATCGGGATGTTAAGACTGTCAAACACTTGTTTTTGGATTGCTCATTGGTTCAACAGGTTAGGCAGTGGTTTTACTCAATGATTGGTCTTTCGTAACTCCCTTTTTTGTCCCCTCATGCTTTGTTTAGTCACTGGCGACGGTGTTGCAGATTTTCAAAATATATTCGAGTCATTCTTTTATGTAACATTCTATCACATGTTTGAAGCCATTTGGCACGATTGATTGCCTTTAATGTGAACGCTGTTATTTTTAGAGTGCTCCTAGATATTAGGCTAGTCAATGACGCGTTTGGTTTCAAGACATCTTAGTTAAGGGACATCTTGGACACTTAGATTGAGGAGGGATTGAGGATTATCTTGCCTCCTCGTAGACCACCTCGATTGGTTTCTCGGATGAAACTGCCACTGGGGGTGGTGAAGTTGAGTGTGGACGGTTGTTCTAGGGGAAACTCAAGGATGGCTGCTACTGCTGGTGTGTTGCGAGATCATCAAGGCGTGATATTAGCTGCTTTTGTTTCTTTTTTGGGGTACCAATCTATTCTTTTTACTGAATTGATGGCTCTATTAGAGGATTTAGATCTTGATGCTCAGCTTGGTTTTTCAGATCTTGAGGTGGAATCTGATTCAGCCACTGTAGTTTCTTGGGCTATTTCAGGTGGTTTTGTGCAATAGGATTTTACTTACCTACTTGGGCGAGTTCAAGCATTGGCTTCTAGCCTATCTATTGTTATCAAACATGTTTTTCAAGAAACTACATCTGATGCTGACTTTATGGCCAATTGGACTTGCCCTCATTACACTTGTCAATGATTTTTCAACCCTGGTGATCTTCCTACCAGTTTATCAAATATTCTTCATTTGGATACTCTCAGAATTCCATACATTTGGCATTAGTCGCCTTGATTTAAATTAGTTTTATTTGATCATTAAATTATTTGCTTTTTTTGAGAGATTTTGGTTTATGTCCCTCTCCTTATGTTTTTTTCATTGATTGATTTAATTACAGGTAGAGGTCCGGCCTAAACCCTCTACCACCTTGGTGGATTATCAAAAAAAAAAAAATCTTCTATATTAAGACTAAGGATAAAACCCTATGCAATGAATAGATTACTTTTTTTTTTTTTTTCAATTAATTTCTTATATAAGCGCTTTAAGGTTTATAGCTCTTGTTTCACATATTTGGTTGAGTATAATTAAATTGTTTCATCAATTCTGTTGTGCATTATTAATAGTTAGGACTAATATTTGATTAAATTTATACTTGGATCCATAAAACTTATATGTGATTTTCTTTGATTCAGTGTCTTTCATTAAATTATTTGTATAGAGTGCTTAGGTAAACTTTTGCTATTTGTTATTTAATATGATTACATGGATACTTAGATATCATACTATTAAATAGAGAAAAAACTTACATAAGATTAATTTTAATAGGGCTTAATTATTATATTCGTGAGTAGACATAGATTGATTTCAAGTAGTTATACTAAAGTTGAGAATTGATTAGTAATTAGATAATTGTTATTTGAATTGGCTAGATTTTGAAATCTTGGTACCCTCAATCTCTTGAATTTTTGTGTTAATTTAATCGTTTTAATTTTAATTGCTTCCTTAACTTTAATTTTCTCAAACAAAATATTTTTTATTCAACTGGGGCAGAGTTATAATGGACTTAGATTAAATTTTACTTTTCTAAAAATTGACAGTCCATGTGGATCCGATCTCAATTATTTTTAGTCTATACTTCAATAGACTAAAGTACTTGCGAATATATTAAAATTTGCACAACACATTTAGCTAAAAAAAAAAAAATTATGTAAATAAAATATAAAATTTATAAAAAGAGGGTTAAATAAGTAAATTAATATAAGAGTTATTAAAAAAATAAAAACTTATAAATTAAAAACTTATTATAATAATGACTATCTTATATATTTACTGATTTTGTTTCTAAATGAAATAACTATAGTTTTGGGTTTATATAATACATGTGATAATATATGTAAAATTTTATTAAGAATAAAATTCATTTTATGTTTTTCTAAACCTGTTTATAAGATAAGGTGATTATGCGTTCTTCTAAATCTTCTGGACAATAAGCCCAAATGATTTTTAAGTAAAAGAAGTAAAGTTTGAAACTATATAAAGTATGTATAAAACCAAAAATTAGATCCAATTTTATTGATATTTTATATATATTTAGTAATATAAAAATATCTTTTTATTTTGTTTTGGTTTGATCCACATTAAGAAAAATAATTTTGCCTAATTAACATATGTAGTAAACAAATACTATAATAGAAAATGGAAAAAAAAAAAGTTATAAAAGTCCTAGGATGATTATAGTATTTATGGTTAAACCAATTAACTAAAACTTATTCTAGTTATTTTCAATACAATTTTTTTTTTTTTTGGTTTTCAATTAATGAGTGATGTTTTTTCTTTGCTTAATTAGTGCTTTTTTTGTTTAATTAAATTCAATGAATAAATTTCTTTTTGGTTGAGTTAAAGTTTAATGTTGATTTATAAGTTTTATCTTAATTGGACAAGTGTTATTTTTATTTTTAATTTTAAAACATCAACTTACTACTCTTTTAATAATTTACTTATTTTTATTTATTTATTAGTTGTATGTATAATTTATAAAATTTGTGTTTATTACGTGCTAATCCCGTAATTAAATATGAAATCATAAAATTTTCCTGGTGCATCTACCTCTCGAGGGAAATCTGAGGATTTTTATTAAATTTGGAAAATTAAAGCGACTGCACAGTTTTCAGCTCCTCAGTTGCGTTGCATATTCCAAAAGCAAGTCTTGTCAAAAAGTGTCACTATTCAGTCTTTACCCCCACACGATGAAATTGCCGTTCAATGAAGCTTCCTTTCAATGATAACTCTCTTCAATTGAAATTACACGTCGTCGCCACTTGGCCTTGTTAAATTGGCGTTGTTGCATTGTATGTTCCGAGGATCAGGATCCTCTCCTGATCTGATCATGTCCTGAGTAAATATCTCATTTGTTGATTTGGTAGTTAATAAATAAAAAAATAAAAGAAGTTGAATCTTACCCATACACTACCACTAAAATACACATGGCAGAAGATCTTAAAAAGCTCAGATAAGATCAGATCAGGAGAGGATCCTTTTTCATGTTCCGAAAGCAAGTCTTCCTCTCAATGATAACTCTCTTTAATAATTGAATTACACTACGTCGCCACAGCTTCTTATTTACTTTATTTACCAAAAAGAAAATAATTATGCTTAATAAATCCCAAAATGTAATTATAAAATTTCTTCGGATCCTGATTGGAGGGTGTGCGCCGGCCTTTACTTAAGTCAAATCTCTTTTAAGAGCCTATAGGGATTCCAAAAGCAAGTCTTAGTGAAAATTGACTTGAATAATTGGTTATTCGATATAGTCCACTTGCATAATTAATTATTCCTTATGAACTCCCACTTTGTCATAATTAATTCGTCAAAGAACTATAAACAAAAAAATCATATCTATACCCCAATGCTCAAAAGAATGATCATAATGATCCTTAGAATTTTAATAAAGAACACCATAATTCTTTTTTTATTATAATATCCTTTAACTTTATAAATTTAAAAAATTATCATTAATTTTTTAATAAATAAAAATATAATATTAAACTAAGTATAATAATATATTTTTTAAAATAATTTCAATATTTAAAAAATCTTTTACAATATGTTAGACATAGTATATCATATTATAATAATTTTTAAAATGAATAGACATACTCTATTAAAATATATTATGGTAAAAAATAGGTCTTGGTATTCTTTTTTGAAAAGGACCTATTTGAACCCACTAAATTCCTCTTTACATCCATTTTAGAAAATAATTTTATTATTAAAAAATTCAAATCTAAAAATCTAAAAATTACCCTTCACTAATCATTGTCTCTTTACCTTATAATTTTATATTCTTTATCTATTTTCACATTTTACAAACTAAATGCTCAATTTTACTCTCTTTAGGATTTATTTTTTGGCCTTTCTAATATACATCATGATTTATATTTCATGAGAATTTTTTTTCTTGATATTCATTAGCTTTTATGTTTGCTAAAATTTTTTTGGTATTCATTACTTTCATACTTGATAAATATTTATTGATGTTTATTTTAAAACGGTGGGTTTTGTTCCACTTAATTAGTGATGCCAATTATTTATACCTAAAATAATATATAAAAATAAATTGATGAAAATTCGTGAAATGGAGAAGAGAAAGAGAATAAATGGTTAATGAAGTAATTTCTAAATTAAAAAAAGAATGTAAAGAAAAAATTGATAAGTTCAAATAGTTCTATTGTTTTAAATTTTTGACGGTCTATATGACCATTTCTACAAACTTTGAAAGTGTAGCTATTTTTTTCTCTATTAAATATTGTAAAGTTCTTCACATGAAAATCACTATCATTGAAAATAATGTGCTTCTTTAGTTAATTAAATAGCCTACAACACTGTCGTTTGAACATGTTTTAGGAAATTCTTTATGAAATAGAAACATAAGTACAGTGAACCTTAGTTACACACACACAGAGTAGACATTCTCATTTTTTTCATTTGGACACACTCTTAAATCCTTTAAGAGAGTTAATTTTAACTCTCTTAAACCATGGATTAAGAGGGTATCCGCATTAACAAAGTTATGAGCATTTACGAGCATCGAACTCTGTGTGTGTGTGTGTGTATCATTAGGGTTAGCAAACCCATTGCTTGTCCTTTATCTTAATGACCAAAATTTATGGGAATAATAATGTCATTAATAAATAATGATAATAATAAAAATGAAATAATAATTGCCATTATTATTATTGTTATTGGTGTTGTCACTACTATAATAATGATGATGATGATAATTTTAACAATAACAATATTATTAACAATTACAAGAACAAGAACAATAGCAACTACAATAATATACTTATATAATAATATTTTAATTGAAGACAAAATTAGAATTATGCTATTTGAGAAGGATAATCATGAGTTCAATAAATGAGAACTTGATCCCAACTCTCATGGACGTATGAGCCCCACATGTTTTATTCTTATTCCCTCTTACATTTTTAATTCGTAAACACTATCGACCATTCTCATTCCAAATTTTGATTTTTAATTTGTAATTGTTGAGGATTTGACCCCAATTAGCGAGATCAAATTCACCCCAAGGACCCTTAACTCACTGTTTGTTAATCCAAGATTTGCCAAGAATTAATCAACACACTTTTAAGAACAAGAACAAGAAACAAATCAAGACAAAACGCACACGAATTTTAAGTGGTTCAGCACCAAATTAATGATGCTTACATCCACTGGAAACAAACACTGTGACTTCACTTTTATTGCTTTCAAGAATTACAGAGAGCACAAAGGAATTTCAGAGACTACAAGCTTTTCTTCTTTCTCTCAACCCTTCCTAAAGTTCTCTGTTTTTCCACTCCACAAATACCCAGAACTCAGCTCTTTTTATGACCTGGATTCTGGACCCGTCTCTTTCAGTAGCTTTCCCGCCAAATCTAACTGACTTAACAGCCTTGATCACGCGTCAGGAGCATGGCTTCAAAAGACTCTCTTCGAAACGGCACCTTTCTCAGTCGTTTACACAGAATGAGTTGTTTAGCCAGCTCGTGTGCACAACATGTGAGCTACTTACTGCCTCTGGATGACAAATTGGTTAGCGTCGGTTTTAGCCTGAGCTGTTACCAACCGACGTGTCATACTTTAGAGAATACAAATATGACATGTCGAGATTGAGTATTTAGATCATATTACATCAGTAAACATTATCGACCATTCTCATTCCGAATTTTGATTTCTGATTCCCACAAGTAAATTAGCTGTTAGGAGTAGAATTACAGCAAATTGGTGGAAACTTATTACTAACAACTAGCTGTATCTGATATATGGATGGAGCCTCTCTACTGTTTATAACCTTGATGATGCTTTTGCCGGATCAAAGAGGCATGTAGCCACGAGGTCAAAGCAAAGCGTTACCGGCCATATTACAGGGAAGTCCAGTAGATGTATTGACTGCTGTGATTATGATGATGAACCACAAGCTAAAAGATTTAAAGAACTCGAATCAAAAGGGAAAAACCGAACTAGTTGTTTTCTTAATATTTCTACATGTGTGGTTCTATTTCCTTTTCTTTTTCCAACATTTATTGCTTTAATTTAAAGTGGTGTGCGTTCATTCAAAATTCTTGTGCTGATATGAATTTGCAGCGCAGTCTGCAGATTTGCTATGAATTTCAGCTGCTACGTGCTTGCTATGCTTAATTACTTGGCTCTTCTGAAGATATTTACTTGTATTGTTGAGTGGTTATTGGGATTTGAGTAATTGAACAACAGGGAAACATTTATTTGAAGTTGAGTGATTGAACAACAGGTAATTTGAGAACAGTTTCCCAGGTTTGAGAAACTGTAGATAAATTGGAAAACCTGAGAAATTTTGTTCCATTAACCCCCTAATATTGACGTGCTACTTATTTTCTTATAGTTCGACCTAGCTAAAACAAAAGGTGTTTGATATAACTATCAATCTCTTTGACAAAATATCCCAACGAATAAATATTTGGCGGGAAAGTTTGTATTTGAACTATGAAGCACAAAAAGCCATCAGAAAGGTCTGAGAATGAAAGCTCTCGAAGTTTCCAGAATTCATGGACAAGATTGAGAAACAAGCATCAAGGGTCGACATTGTTGAATAAAACAACAATACACAACAAACCTTCATCATCTTTATAATCTTTCTACAGAAACTCTTTGCCCTTAGATTAATCTTTTCCCTAACATAAATTTTTTTGGCACAAGTCATAGAACATTTGAGAGAAACAGAGTGAGAGGCTCACGTTGGATAAGTGGAAAAGCCAAATCCTTGTTGCCAATCAATTTCAAGCACTGTGCACAGCTATATAAATTAGAGCATTGACAGGCATAATTTAAATGCATCAGATTGCAGAAGCTATATAAAAAAATTCAAACAGATTCAACAAGCTAATCTAATTTCTTTATTATTCATTCATAGCAATGCAATTCATAAATTCTGACATCTAATTCAATACAATGATGGTCAGGGTATGAAAATGAAAAAGCTGCAAGATATTAAGAATACAAAACAGAGGATTTGTTCCAATCATTTAATTTTCAACTCATGAGAAATCACAAAACTCAAGGCTTCAAATTATATTTTATATTTCTTCAACTTCTTTTATTCACAGAAACAAAAAAAAAAAAAAAAAAGATTTTCTGAAATTTTACTTTCTTTCAATCTCTTTTTACTCTAGTTCAGTTCTAATTCCACATTTTCTCACGTTCCAAACAACAAAAACGAAATAATCAAAACAAAATTAAATAAGAAACACTTGCAACAATCAAATGAACTGCTTGTTTCTTTATCAACAGGGCGTAAGCATTGGATTATCTTGATCAAAATCCATGTTCACTGGAATTTATTAACAAACCTCAGAGAAATTCAAAGTGCTTATCTGATAGAGCGCAAATGCTACTTCAATTCATGGAAGGCACATTTCAACAACTTTGAAGCATTCTTTGCTTTTGACCCAAGCAGAGCATTTCTAGTAATTTAGCATCAAATATTTTTGCATGAGTGGATAAAATAAATGAATAGAAAGAATGTAAATGAATTACCCGTGCGAAGAACATAAACAGAAATTGAAGATGCATGCTTGCCAATAAATTCAGAGAATCATCTGAGTTCTCTAAATTTTTTATTTTTGAGGTTGTGGTTCCTCATCAACACAGCACCAATCCCACTGTTCAACCCCAAATATTTAATAAGGCTTCAATTTAACGTTGTGGCCACAGCAATCTTTGATGCAACAAAATTGGGATAAAATTCATTAAGATTATAAGTGGTGTAGCGGGTCCACTGGTTTCTTGGTTGGTTGAAGAACTCCACTGTGTGCCTATAAATGGGATGGAATCCACATTTCTTCACCTCCAATCCTCGGCCTGACACAGGTCGAAAGAACAACTCAATGAGATTATTCTCAAAACCCCAATTGCTGTAACAGCAATTTTGAAGAGACAAGTAGAGAAGCCAAAGATGGTCTGTCTCAGCTTGACAACCTTTTTCTCTAAAATCAATAAAATAACTGGTAGAAGAACCACTAAAATGGCAGCTCAACTGATGCGTGGGATATGAGCGCCTTATTTGGATACCAGGTGAATGATTATGGACATGAAAAACACAGCAGATGGCATATCCCAGCGCCTTATTCTTACAATACAAATTTGAAGGCATTATGAATTTTATTGAAGATCCATCATTCTGATACATGAACCACTCTGGAATTTCACTTCCTGGAACAACTATATCAAACTTTTGCTTTGGATTTGACATTACCTGCAACCAAGAAAAAAGGGGGAAAAAAAGCCCATAACAGTGCATTATTTTTATGCATAATATTTGGCACAAATGAGAAAGGGAGTGAAAAACTGACCTCAAGATACTCTTTTAGCATTGAAAATGCCAAACCATTGCTACCGAGCAATTTCAAGTCGTCTATACAATTAATTGAAATGTATTCCGAGTTGCAAAATTTTAATGCACCTGATAATGTTTCCAATGAAGCACAACCATTTACTCTGACTTCCTCTATGCTGGGTGGAAGTTGTGGCATAGATTGAAGTCTTTTGCAGTCTTCCAACTCTAGTTTTTCAAGATTAAAGAGACAGTTAATGCTTGCTGGCAGTGTAATAAAACTGTTTTTACTCAGATACAACTCTTTTAATGAGCATAAGTTGCCAATATCATTTGGGATTGCTCCTTCCCCTAGATTACAGTCACTGAGATCCAATTTCCTTAAAGAGCCCAAACCTGACAGAGAAGGAAAACTCAAAGCCATGGGATCTGAACACCTTTGCATCAAACTGATTGGGAAGGGCAGATACCACGATGATGATAGTGGTGGTCCTTGCATCCACTTAAATCTAGCACTTCCAGGCTTTCTACTTTCCCAAGTTCTCTGGCATACTTTTAAGTTTGGAGCAGCCAGAGAGATACAAATTTTTAAGAGACTTCAGACCATCTATAGCACTTGGAACAGCCTCGAGGTTTTTACAGTCTCTCAAATTCAACAAAACAAGGCCAGTAAGATGTTCAATTGACACAGGCAATCCTCTTATGGCCGTTCCTTCCAAATGAAGCTCCAACAAATGCTCCATACTTGTCCTGACCTCTGGGAACTCTGAAAATTGAAAAGGCCAGAAAGATTCAAAGTTGGATGATATTTTGGAGCGCTTATGTTTTGGTAGTTCTTTAATATCAGTTCCATCCAAAAGAAGTTCTGACAGACACTTTCGACTTCCCACAATCTCTGGAAAGTTCTTCAATTTCAGGCAACCAGAAAGTACAAGTATTTTTAGAGATTCCATACAAATCTTGCCTGGAAGAGTTGTGAGACTTTTACAATCTTTTAGATTCAATAAAATAATCTTCTTGTGAAGTAGCAATGTTGGGTGAATTTCACGCAATCTTGTACATCCTCCAAGATCCAGCTCCTCTAAATTTGGCATGCCTGAGAAGTCCGGTGTTCTGATCAGATTTTTAGAACTGCTAAGTCTCATGAATTTCAACTTAAATGCTGTTCAAAACAGAGATTTCAACAACTTTCAAGTTATGAATGATCACACTATGAACAATTATTCACAGAAATGAAAATAAAAGAATCTCACCTTGATTCCACACCACATTTGTTCGATGCGACTATAATGCATGTTAAGTTCAACAATTTTATCAGGCTGAAAATTTGATGGCAATGATCTCAAAGGATATCCATGCCATTCAAGTAACCGTAACTCATTAGAGAGATATTCAAGGCCTTCAGGAAGTTTCACATTACGGATCAGAAGCATTCTTAGGTTAATCATCTTGAAATGAATTGAAACTTGCACTGAAATGCACTTGCTTCTTCAGGGAAGTTATCAAGCTTTATCACTTCAACTGTTTTAGTTCCCTGAAAGTTACAAGTAAAGAATAAGTGAAAAAATGGAATGTGAAAAGGTTTTAAAAAGCACATGTTTTTTACTTAGTTGCTTACTGTGCTTCTTGTCAACATGTGATGTACATCTGCTTCCTTCCACAATCTGCTACGTTTCCCAGGATCTTCAGGGCATTGTCTTTTAACAATTTGTTGACCCATTTCTTGCAACAAATCATGCATCCAAAATCTATTGTCAGTTGAAATTTCTATGAGAGATTTATCAATAAGAACCCTTATTCCAATAACTGGGTCAAAATCACAGTAATCAAGAATATTTGTTACATAATCTCTATTCTCTCGATAAAAACATGCTATATCGAGGAATATTTTCTTCTGTTTCTCTAAGCCCATCAAAACTTATTTTAAGTATGTCCAAAATTTCATTTTCTGATTCCCTTTTCAGTCTCTTTAGTGCACTTTCCCATTCTTTTGTAGTTTTACCATACAGAAAAGATCCCAAAACTTTGAGAGCCAATGGAAGACCACCTGAATACTTTGCAACCCATTTAGACAGCTGCTCATATCCTGTACAAGGCTGGTGGCTTTTAAAGGCTTTTTTACAAAAAAGTTGAAGAGCTTTATCGTCATGTAATTCCCTGAGCTTGTATATTTCATCTACTCCATGTGTCATCAACAAATGCTTATCTCTCGAGGTTATCACAATCCTGCTGCCAGGACCAAACCACTCACGCTTTCCAGCTAGACATTCTAATTGCTTTATATCAACTACATCATCAAAAGAACCTTTTGTGCCGCAGCCTCCTCCCTATAATGTTGATACCGTCATAAACATTCCATATGCCATTATTTGGAAGCTTTAGTAATTGGGAAAGGAGTTGCTTTTGTAAAAAGGTCAGACCGCCTTCTCCTGAAATTTCTCTAACATTGGCAAGAAAACTACTTCCTTCAAACTTATGAGAGGTCAAGTCATAAACAACTCTTGCAAGAGTTGTCTTACCTATACCTCCCATACCGCATATTCCTATCATACAAACACCATTACACTCTTTGTCCATGAGAAGCCTCAGATTCTTCAAGTGTGAATCTATTCCTACTAGATGCTTAAGTATCCCTGATTTTATAGGACTTTTGCTTGATATCACCTTAATAACCTCCAAAATAAATTCAGACTCATTCCTGCAGATTAAAAAGAACAAGAAAAGATTGGTGTCATCGAATTGAAGTGAGTGTGCACATAGTTTCAAATCGAATCATGGAAGAGGAAATTATAAATCTTTGACAATAAGAAAGATCACCTGTCCTTCAATTCCCAGCCTGATATATTAGCCACTTCTTTCAAAGCATCTCTCCACTTTTGCACCTTTTCTATATTCTCACTAAAAACTTCTTCGTATTGAGCAAATGCTTCATGAAAAGTTTCTGTCTGTTTCCTTACAACAGCTGGTTCCACGTCATAGAAAATTGGATAAACCATTTGTTGATTATTTGCGTTTTTGCACTCAAGAATATGCACAAGTTCGTCCAAGCACCAAGTCGAAAAAGCATAGTTTCTGGAGAAAACAACAATTGAAATTTTGATTCTTCAATTGCTTTAAAGAGACCGGGTGAAATAGATTCTCCTCTCTCAAGTTCTTTGTCATCCCTGAATACAATGATTCCCTTTTCATCCAAAGCAGAATACAAATGGTCTGTGAAATTTTTGCGGGTGTCTTCTCCTCTAAAGCTTAAGAAGACATCATATTTCCAATGAGGGAGAGGATAAGGGACATAAGAAGAAACTCCCTGGATGCTCATGATACAAGAAATTAATGCCACAGCAGCCTCACTCTGAGTTCCTAAAAGTTTAATTTAGAATTAGATGCTATATCAATGCTGTGAGAAATCGGCAAACCCAAAAAGTCATATAAACATAACATTAAAGTGCTGAAGTAGCCCAAAACCTGCACTGCCAACCTTTGTATCGATGAAACACACACTGCCAGCAGAGTTGCAACCAGTTTCTAAGAGAACGAAATTTCCACTAAAATTGATTTACGAAAAATTTATTACAAAAATATGTCAGTCGAAAAAATTTATTACGTAATTACGTCAGACAAGACATACATGTAAAAGTTCAAAGAATAAGCTGGAGTACAAGAAACTTGCAAGTATTTAACCACTGATAGATGAATTTGTACATTGTTTGAAGGAAATCAATTAGAAGATATTATATGTTCAAATTAATTTTTGCTCTTTTAGTCCTTTGTTTGCCAACAAAAACTTTATTTAAGTACCTGAGAATTAATTAGTAATAAAATGTTATACCTATGCCAAAAATAAATATCTCTTTAAAAAATATTCTAAAAATACTGCATTAAACACAAAATTCGATATGGAATTGGAACCAAACAAAGCTAAACTAAGAAGCGGAAACCCACACTAGCTACCAGCAAGCTGCAACAAGTTTGAGCCTTGGAAACAAGAGATCAAGATTTCCTCTCAAATTGAATTATGTCATACATTAGTTACACAAATACAAGAGACATGTAAATATAAAACTGTTAGAAAACTTACCGCTTAGAGCTTGTTGGAACCACTACTGAAAGATGATGAATTTTAACTGGAATTAAAAATTAAGTGTGTTTTAATGATATCAATGAGATGAACTTTCATGTGTTCTAATTAATGATCTAGTCTTCTCTTTTGCTTGCCAACTGCAAGTCTAGTCAAGCATGCCTTTAATAATAATAATAATTAGTACTTTATTTAACGTGTTTTAAATATAGTTGCTTTTTACGGAGAAGATGAAGATAATTTGTTTGAGAACTTCAACCAAAACTATTTTAAGATTTTGTTATCGATATAGCTCAATAAATGTTAAATTATAGGCTTTAGAAGTTAGAGTTTCTCATTAAATTAATTAAAGGCTCTAGAAGTCAACATTTCCCTTTAACGTGAAATAAGAAGGAAATTTTCATTTCTCGATTAAAATATTAAGGAAAGAAGTCACCTACCCCACCCCCCCCCCCCCCCCACGGAAGCATGCTTAAATGATCACATAAATTCTTTTAATTTTAGAAATGGATATACAAATCTCTTCTTATTATTATACCTTTTAATGTAGTCAAATTTTTTACAGTAAATTTGAATGCAATACTTAGAAAAATAATAATAAATAAAATAGTACATCAATACAAATAAAGTATTGAAATAAATATAATTAATAAAATAACATATATATGTCATGCAAATTATTTTTAATATTAAGTTATTACCAACATATCATGAGAGATTTTATTAATACTTAAATCTATTAATCCAAAACTTAATTTTAAAAATTATACTAATATCGACATTACATAGAAAGTAATAAAAAATAATATAAATAAATATATAATACAGATTTTCTAAATTTTTTAATGTTAAAATACAATTATTTTAATATTAGTAATTTGTGGAATAAATTTTATTAACATTAAGACATATATGACATATTAATAATATTAAATTAATTATTTTATTCAATATAATTTATAATATTTTATACATTAGATCATTTCAATAATATATTTTGGGTTGTTGTAATTAAAGAGTATAATCATAAAAAAAGAGTCATGTGACCATTTCTCAAACTAAATTAGATCTCTATCGCCATTTAAGCAAAACCTAAGGGTGTAGATGACTTTTTCTTCTAAAAACAATAAAAGAAAATAAAAGGAAACTCTCATTTCTTAATAACAAAAAACTTAAAAGTCTCCGTGAAGTTATCAAAATGGCTACGCGTATGTATAAGAAATAAAATAGACTCAAAAACAAACAAAAGTAATCATCAACGATGGGAATATCTGTTCTGATTATAATATTTGTTCACTCTTTGTCGAAGTCGCTTTTTTTTTTTCTTTCCCCACTAGGAACTAGGAAGTGAACTTTTGTTGGGTTTTGATGGGGTTTCTGTGTTTTGAGCACATAAGCCGTAAAAAGGATCTTTGCTATGAGGGACTCAAGCCCTATCTAATATTGTGATGGGCGGTTGTTGTTTTGTTCATAAGATATAGCATGTAAGTGTTTGGTAAAACATGCAGCTGTGTTTTGGAAGTTAAGTTAAATTTGTTTCGCTTTTTTGATGAAGAACCTATAATATTTATTTTTGTCAAAATTTTTCATTCAAAATCAAATTTACCAAAAACTATCATTTATTCATGGGCTCCTTCATTCTGAAAATTGCTGACAAGTTGTTAGTTTCAATAACCAATTGACAATAAAATACTAGGAGTTGGGTTACTTGGATACAAGATTTATATATTTAACACTATTCATATATAAATAAATGCAAACTTAAGAGAAGGGACTAAAATCTGCTTTCTAGCTATGAATCATGATAAAAAAGATAATAAAATAAAAGTAACCTTAATCAACCCATCGAAAATTAATCATTGAGAATAAAGAATTGTTACCTGTCCTTCAGGTTCCCAACCAGAAATTGGCCACCTCTTTCAAAGCATCTCTCCAATTTTGCACTTTTTCTATATTCTCTCTAATTGCTTCTTCATGCTCATGATGCAATTAATTGATTGTACAGCCTTGTATTTAAGTTCCTGAAAATGAATTTTGAATTAAATGTTATAAGTAAATGGTTCTTAAATAATCATAATCAGCAAAGTAAATACACCATCAGCAAATAGAAGGAGGCTAAAACTGGCACTATCGGCAAAGTTGCGATTACAAGAGAACAAAATCTCCTCTTAAACTGATTAACTGAATTATGAGGAAACGTAACACTTATTACATAAGCAAACGCTTAAATACAAGAGACAAGTAAATATAAAAATGTACAAAATTTACTTACAGCTCTGAGCTTTGTTCCAAAAGCATTTTCATGTATTCCAATTAATTCCCCCAACAAAAAGATTAGATGTTGCTGAGCAAGAAGAAGTGGCCACTTAAGATGTGATTAGCTGTTATTCGATTCAACTTTTCCATTTGTTGAAGAACTGGTGAAACAAGGGATAGAAAATCAGAGCCTGAGTTTACTTACATAGATCAGTTCTGCTATTCATTCGTTGCTGCCCTTATCAACATTCTTGCTCCATGAGTCTGAATCATTATGTTGAACAATACTGAAAGGAATGCACATTGATGAACTGACACAGTTTGCATGTCACAAAGGAAATTATGAATTTTGTAAATCACACGAGCAGAGAGTAATATCAAAGCTTTGCTTTTGCTAAATTTGTTACAGGCTTAACTGCACTCTGTGAAACCATTCTGCAAAAACCATTCTGTTTTTGCTTTCAATTATGATTTTCGTAAACGCTACTGGAAGCAGGTGGGATCATCTCTTTTGTTTGTTCAAGACATCCGGCGGGATGTACGGTTCCTTTCCTTCTAGAGCATTTTATCGAACGACTTCTGGGCATGGGAATCATCATACCATAATTGAAAGCAAAAACAGTAATCAGAAAACAATGAACACAGATTTTCGAGGTTAAGCCAGACGGCCTACTTCCTGGTGCAGAACAGGGAAACGGATTTTATTAATCATCAGAAATTCAAGAACAAGGTCAAAATTATGATGATCTGATTACATGCTGACAAATTTCAGCTTCTAACGCTATTTATTATAGCCTCGAAAACCTTCTGGGACCTCCCCCACTTGCCAACTTGGTTTCCCGCCAAAACCAACGGCTGTAACAACTAATCATTTGACCAGCCTTGGTGCACGTGTCTGGGGCGTGACAAGTACAGTTTATCTTTAACATATGTCACGTGCAAGACAAGCGCCCTACTTAATGTTCATAACCGACATTACATGATGTCGTACATTGATATTGAAGGAGTAACCGTTTTCTCGCTCCCGTTTAAGACGACATAACAGTAAGCAATGGAATCAGAAACCGACAACGTCTTTCGCTATAGAAGCTTAAATTTGAGATCAGTCTTTCACATGTTGTTTCCGAGCAAGTTAGCGACTTGTCAAAGCAGGCAGGTTCTCATTCTGGTTCAGGGGTGGCTGGAGAGTCCCTAATGGTAAAGTTGGTTACTTATATAGTTATATAGTGTTCATTTTGGACCGAAAAAACTTTCAATTTTCTTCCATTGTATGTACATGAGGTTTCTGCATGCGTTTTCTCTTGCTGTATATACTCAAGCGCAGTTGATCTCATAATAGGAAAAATATAATTTGTTGCTGTAAAACTCTGCATGTAGAAAAGCAACAATTTAACGTATCTATTCCCACAAGGTCTCGAATTGATTTGAGCTTTGTTTGAGGTCTTATCTCTAAAAAATCTAAAATATAATAAAAAAATAAATCAAGTTACTAGAGTCGGCCATTTCAGTATAGAGTATTCTGCCTAAAGCATAGATGTTTTGTTTTTGAATCCAATTTGCCACGGAAGTAGGATAAAGGTGAACTGCGAATACAAAACTATAACAAAAAATCTTTTAAAATTTAGTTTAGTATATAGTGGTGCTGTGACTTTTAAATAATATGTTTTATGATATGAAAGTTTTATTTATAAAGTAAAAATTGATAGTATTTGATAATTATAATTCTTGAACCTTCTAAGAAGTTTTGTAACAATTTCATCTTTTAATTAAAACAGAATAGATGATTCTCCAATCAAAATAGAGATAATTAGAATAAGAAACCTTTTTTTTTTTTTTTTCAGAGTCTGTCCTATGTTTTCTCTTTCTTTAATTCTCAACTCATCAGAATTCATAAAATTCAAATCTTCAAATTTTCCTTTCTCTTCTATAACAATGAACTCAAAAAACGTAAAAGGAAAAAGAAAATAATAATAAATAAAATAAAAAATTTAAAAAATAAGACTCAACATACAGCATGAGCTGCATTTTTTCTCACGGGCCATCCATTCCTTTTGCTATTTGAAATGCGACTCAAGGGCTTGCTTATATCAGCAGGCATTGGATTTAACTACAATTTATTAACAAACCTCAGAGAAATTCCAGTAAGGGGCTAATCTGATCGAGCACGAAAGCAATTTTGGAGATATTCTTTGCTTCTGATTGAAGCAGAGCATTTTCTAGTAATATAAAATAAAGCTTTGCATGAGTAGATATAACAGATAAAAAGAACAAAAACTGAAAATTGAAATTGCGTACTTACTGGTAAACTCGGAGATGTTAAACCTAGTATTAATGTTAATTAACTATACTTAATATGCGCAAAATTTAATACATGAACCAGATGAAGATCTTGTTGCAAGCAGTGAGGGATTGAACAACAATTTGAAGAAGAAGAAGCTTGAAGAAAATGCAAAGTACACCAGATGCAAAGTTGCCTCGAAAGTCTCCATCAATACGGGTTCAGGTTATTTGGAAAACCAAAGTTAATGCAAAATCAGAGAACAAACCAGAGGAAAGCTCTGTACTACAATCATCCTACCAAAACTACCACAATGATATGTGATGATGAGCAGTAAACCAAGCAAGACTCCTGATGCAAGCAATTTATTGAAGGCTTTTTCTTAAGTATCAGGCAGTTATTTTAGCAGCCCAGGTTCAGGTTTGCTTGGTCGTTTTGAGACTACTTTGCAGACTCATATTCATCTGGAGAGTAAACATTTAATGTTTCCGGGTTGAAACAAAGCCGTCTCTGATCTGGTCCTAACCCATAATATGAAAGTATAATTATTATTTTTTAAAACAAATAAAATTTTAATATGATATTCATCATTGATTTAACCGCTTTTATCTAATAAATTATATTATAATTAATTTAAACACCCTACATTACATTATAATCGATTCCATAAAAGATGAGATCTATCATCTATCATTTCCCTGCAAATCCACAATCATTCCTTGTCTATTTTTCGTTTGCTCCAAACCCAAAACAAGAAGCAGGAAGATATTAATCCTTCATATTTTGAAGCTTAATTGTAATCTCAAGTTATGAGTTAAGTCATCAATTTTCCAAATCTTACTATCTGCTAACTGGTAGTAAACAAACAACAGCCATAACATCAGAACGCACCCGTGCAGTTCAAGTAAAATCTATGATCATGAAGTAAGAATCTCAACAAGCAAAAAATGTGTCAACTTTAACTCCAGAAGCTATATGCAACACAAGAATATTCAATCAGATTGCAATCAGCTAAACTATTTTTCATTCATTACAATGCAATTCATCGACTATGATACAAACCACTTTCAAGCGTACCCAAGAAACTTGCCCTTATCAGTTCCGGATCTGGCATCTGTTGCTCAAAAAGAAGGGAATGGATGTTTAAGTCCTATTCTCATTTGATTTCAAAACCACTCTTGAGTCAATTCCGTGCAATGTACTGAAATAAAAAATAAAGTTATTAATTATACATATGCGTTGTGTGCACACACATGAAATAATAAATACAAAATGAGAAAGCTGCAAGAGATATTGATGCAATGAATAGTAAGATCCAAAACAGAGGATTTATTTCAGTCCTTTACTTTTGATCCAAGCAGAGCATCTTCTTGTAATTTAAGATGAAAATGTTTTGCAAGGTTAGATACATTAAATAAATAAAGAGAATGTAAATGATTTGCCATATGCGGCGAACATAAATTGGAACTAAGAATCCGAGATGCGTACCTGCACATAAATTCAGAGAATAATCACTAGTTTGTTCCCTTCAATCGAGCCATCTAAATCTTTTAGCTTGAGATTTCTCATCATCACAGCGGCCACTTCCACTGGCTTCAGCTGTCCCAATATATTCTGCAAGGCTTCGCTTTGATGTTGTGGTTACTTCCATATTTGATCCAACAAAATTTTGACGAAATTCATTTAGATTATAAGAAGTAAAGCAAGTCCATTGGTTTGTTGTTTGGTCGAACTTTTGCTCCACTTGGTGCATATAAACTGGATGGAAACCACACTTTTTCACCTCCAATCCTGGGCCCCACAAGGGTTGAAATTCAAAATACCAATTGTGTTCGTAGCATTCTTGTTGTTGACGAGGCAAATAGAGTAGCCAAAGATAGTCTGACCCATCCTGGCCGAACGTTTCCCTAAAAGTAGTACTATCAACAACTCTAGAACCTTTCAAGTGCCAGGTCAAACACTTTGTAGGATATGAACGTAACGTTCTGATTCTAGTTGAATGCTTATTGACATGAAACACACAGCAAACGGCATATCCCACCACCTTATTCTTATTAAATGAATCGGGAGGCCTCTTGAGTGTTATTGAAGAACCCTTGTTCTGATACATGAACCATTCGATTCCTGGAACAACAATGCTTAAACGCTGTCGCGAATTTGACACGGTCTGCAACCAAAAACTTAAGAGGAAAATATGAAAAATAAAACCATACCTCTGCATAAATTAATGCCATATGTTTGGCACAGTGGAGAGATATGGAATAAAAGACTAACCTCGAGGTACTCTTTCAGCATTGAAAATGCCAAGCCGTTGAATTTGAAACAGTCCATACAATAAATGTACGTGCGGTTCGACTTGCATAATTTTAATACAGATGA
The DNA here is from genome assembly GCA_030449925.1 of Citropsis articulata. NCBI lineage: Eukaryota > Viridiplantae > Streptophyta > Magnoliopsida > Sapindales > Rutaceae > Citropsis > Citropsis articulata. The sequence goes on from JASUUH010000092.1 coordinate 866,891, forward strand.
TATCATTTCCAAAGAAGTACAACCATCTACTCTAATTGACACAATACTGGGTGGAGGCTGTGGTAGAGATTGAAGCCTCTTGCAATCCTCCAATACCATTTTCCAAAGCTTAGAAAGATGGATAATGCTTGCTGGGAGTGAAACAAAGCTGTTTCTACTCAAATATAACTCCTTCAACGAGCATAAGTTGCCAATATCACTTGGGATTGCTCCTTCCCCTAGATTACAGTCACTGATATCTAATTTCCTTAAACAACACAAACCTGATAGAGATGGGAATCTCAGAGCCACAGGACCTGAATTCCTTCTGATCAAATTGATAGAGAAGTGCAGAAACCATGATGTTGATTGCAACAGTCCTTTGCACCCACTTATATTAATTACTTCCAAGCTTTCTACTTTTCCCAAGTTCTCTGGCACATTTTTAAGTTTGGAGCAGCCAGAGAGATGCAATGTTTTAAGAGATCTCAAACCATTTATAGTTCTTGGAAGACTCTCGAGATTTTTGCAATCTTTCAAATTCAACAATACGAGGCCAGAAAGAAGTTCAATAGATGCTGGCAATCCTCTTATAGCAGTTCCTTCCAAATGAAGCTCCAACAGCTGCTCCATACCTTCCACGATCTCCGGGAACTCTTTGAACTTCAAAAGGCCAGAAAGATTCAAAGTTGATAGATATTTTAGAGCACTTATGGTACTCGGAATACGCTCAAGATTTTTGCAGCCATACAAAGTCAACCGAACAATTCCAGATAGAAGTTCAATTGAGAGTGGCAGCTCTTTAATATTAGTTCTATCCAAACAAAGTTCCCGCAGACACTCCATACTTCCCACAATGTCTGGAAATTTCTTCAATTTCAAGCAACCAGAAAGTACAAGTGTTTCAAGAGATTTCATAAAAATCTTGGCTGGAAGAGTTGTAAGACTTGTACAGCCTTTCAAATTCAAAAATTTCAGCTTCTTGTGAACCAGCAAAGATGGGTGAATCTCACGCAACTTTGTACATCCTTCAAGAATCAACTGCTCTAAATTTGGTACTCCTGTGAAGTCTGGAGTCCTTATGAGCTTCTCAGAATGCTTGAGACTCATGATTTTCAACCTGGTCAAAGGCTATAAGAAACAAAATGGCACAAAAGAACATGCTTTTCTCAGGTTATCACATAACTTAAAAGAATGGAAGTATGAAATTATCAATAAGTATTCACTGAAAACTATAAATATGTAGTTGAATTAATCTTACTTTGATTCCACTCCACAGCCATTCAATGCTGCTAAAAGTTAAGTTCAATAAGTTCATCTAATCTTGAATTTGATGGCAAGGATTTCAATGGATATCTTGTCCAATTAAGAAACCGTAACTCGTTGGAGAGGTATTCAAGGTCTCCCAAAAGTTGAACATAATGGATTTGGAGCACTCTAAGATTGGTCATATTAGAAAAGGCTTTAGCACTGAAATGCATCTCTTTGTTGCTAAAGCAATCAAATACGATGACTTCAACTGTATCAGTTCCCTAAACATTTTAACAAAAAATAAGTGGGAAAAAAATAAAAGAAAGAAAGTCTTGATAAAACTATGCAAAGATTTACCTAGTTAAACATATGATCAAGTTCCTAAAATCGCAAGTTTTTGACTTAAATAATCACTTACCGTATTTTGTGATAATACATGGCACACATCTGCTCCCTCCCACAATCTACTGCGATTTCCAGGCTCTTGAGGGGATTGCCTCCTGACAATTTGTCGACCCATTTCTTGTAATAAATCATGCATCCACAATCCATTGAAATCATCTACAGTTACTAGAGATTTTCAATAAGACCTCTAATTCCAATAATTGGGTCAAAATCACAGTAGTTGAGAATTTTTGTTACATAATCTATATACTTCCCTTTATAGAAGCATGCAATATCGAGAAATATCTTCTTCTCTGTTTCTTTTAACCCATCAAAACTTATTTGAAGTACATCAAGAATTTCATTTTCAGGATCTCTTTCTAGTCTTTGTAGTGCACTTTCCCATTCAACTATAGTTCTACCAAACAGAAATAAGCCCAAAACCTTGAGAACTAATGGAAGACCACCAGCATACTTTACAACACGTTTTGACAGTTGCTCGTATCCTTTCCATGGCTTATGGGATTTAAAAGATTTTAAGCAAAAAAGTCCAAGAGCTTCATTATAATTTAGATACTCATGCATATAAACTTCATCCATTTCTTGTGCCATCAGCAAATACTTCTCTTGCTCTTATGAGAATCCTACTGCCTGTAGTAAACCAATCATGCTTTTCAGCTAGGCTTTCTAATTGCTGTATGTCAATCACATCATCAATAACAAGAAGAACCTTTTTGCATCGTAGCCTACTTCTGATCATGTTCATATCATCATAAACATCCCATATGCCACTATCTGCGAGGTTTAGTAACTGAGAAAGGAGCTTCTTTTTCAAAACGACCAGACTACTTTTTTTTGAAATTTCCCGAACGTTGGCAAGAAAACAACTCGCTTCAAACTAATGAGAGATCAAGTCATAAACAACTCTTGCAAGAGCTGTCTTACCTATACCTCCCATACCACAGATACCTATCATACGAACATCAGTAGTCCCTTCATTTATAAGAAACCTCAGTTTCTCCAAGCGTGAATCTAGTCCAACTAGCTCCTTAAGAGTCTCAGATTTTGCAGGAATTTTGCAGGATATCTCCTTGACAATTTCCACGATAAATTCCGACTCATTCCTGTACATTGAAAAGAACAAGACAATTAACATTGGTATTGTTGAATTAAAGTTAGCATGAATGTACGGTCAAATCAATTCCACCAGTATAATATCCAAACTATGCAATATTATGTTCATTAGATCGAATCTTTTGTTGCTTCTTCAAGTATGTATCTATGTTCATCTATAACACTTCATTTACGAAAATTCGTTGATGAAGTTATTATTTCAATTACATCTTATGATGTTAATAAATTGCTTTATACATTGATTATACGCTCTGTTTTTATTTCTGAAATCCAAGAAATTCTAAAATGGCTCAAAGACCTTTTAAAATATTCAATGAAAACAATACGTTAATGGAAGTTTATTGATAGGGAAGGAATCCCAAAATCAACCCATTAGTTGAGACTCATGCAAGACAATAAAAAATAACTAACCTTAATCTTTGGTAAGATAGTATTTTAGAAAAGGAATGGTAACCTGTCTTTCAATTCCCAGCCAGATATATTGGCCACCTCCTTCAAAGCATCTCTCCATTTTTGTACCTTTTCTATATTCTCCCTGAAAGCTTCTTCATGTTCTAAAAATGCTTCTTGAAAACTTGCCGTCTGTTTCCTCACCCTAGTTGGTTCCACGTCATAGAATATTGGAAAAATCATTTGTTGATGATCACTTGTATTCTTGCATTCAACAATCTTAACAAGTTCATCCAAGCACCAAGTTGAAAAAGCATAGTTTCTTGAGAAAACAATAATTAAAATTCTTGACTCTTCAATTGCTTTAAGTAGTTCTGATGAAATAGCTTTTCCTCTCTCAAGTTCTTTGTCATCTTTGAATACAACAATTCCTGTTTTATCCAAAGCAGCATACAAATGATCTGTGAATTTGCGGGTGTCTTCACCTCTGAAGCTTAAGAAGGCATCATATTTCTGACGAGAGAGAGGTGAAGGAACATATGAAGAGATTCTCCGGATGCTCATAATGCAAGCAATTGATCCGACAGCCTTCTGTTTAAGTTCCTGAAAATAAATTTTGATCAAAATTTACACCTACGCCATAAATAAATGTCTCTTAAGTAATCATAAAAAATAACCAAATAAAGTTACGATATCTAATTTATAAGATTTCATACAACAAACAAATACGGTCAAATCATTAATTATAAATTGCAGCTGACGATACATTCATCATTGTATTATGCAAAAAAATAATAATAATAATAATTATATATCCATAAGTTATATGGGGAATAATATATGGGAGAGTAGTATTAGCTAGCTAGCTACCGGCACATGATGGCAGAAAAATTTCTTTATACAAATAATATATATATCCTAAAAAGAATTAAGAAAATTAAATATGTTGCCAGAGCATACCGAGGCAAGAGTTGTGTTTAATAAGTGACGTTTTGTTTTTTTAAAAAAGAACAAAACTAAAACTAAGGTTGTAGCGAATGTTTTATTTTATAAACAAAAAAATTTATGTATTTTCTCTGTAATCTTACACGATTAGATTAAGAATTATAGACGCAAATATTTCTCAAAGACCAAAATTTACCGGTTCAAAAATATATGATACTTGATAATGCTTCTGTTTCGGAAATTAATGACCTTCTTCTTCATATTAGCTCCGAAAATTAAAAAAAAAAAAAAAAATACAAGGGAACTGCGCGGCATAAAACTTACAGCTTCGATTGTGTTGCTGGCAGCAGAGTGGACTTTTCAATAAGATTTCCGACGGCAAATCTTCAAAGTTCTAACATCAAATATGCAAGTCAACGATGCTGCGTTCCAAGGCATTTTCTAAAAAACAAATAATATAAATTCAACACTTGTCAATTCTTACCAACAAAGTCTTCAAATTGACACTGCGGTCTCTGTTGTTTAGTAAAAATTTAAAAAGGTTCAATAGTTTTCAATTCTTATAAACTAGGTCCTCCAACCAAAATAAAGAATGAGGGTGAGTAAAAGGATTATATCATGGCTAAATCCAACTTAGATCCGAGTCCATATTCTACCATATTCAGCGATCCATTTTCAGACACGCCAACAATTGTAAATAAATTGAAAGATTCACATAAAGCAACAAAGAAACAGGGAGGAAAAATGACCTATTTCACAGCCAAACAGAATCGCTGTGGTTTCTTTAGTTCTTTTATTCCGATTCAATAGAACATATTACAACCTACATAAGGTTATAGACAATATGAGGAAACAAACAACACTTGTGAAGCTACACGTGACAATATTACCAGTTCCAGCACGGTCAATGAGATGAACCGCATTAATGGCAGCTGATTCCACAATTGCTGACTGAGTCAGTCCTGTTTCGGTGGCTTGTTTCAAACCTTTTTCAATTGCAAAAGCTTCCAAGAATTCTACATCTTCTGTGGAAAAAGATCAGTCCATGGAAGCAAATATGATTTCTCCCTTTTCATTCCTGATGAATGCTAACAGTTAATAACACCACAAGAGTTGATCTGGTAAGATATTGAGCGCTCATATCATATACCCCAAAACGCATCATACCAATTAAGGTATGGCTTACCTATTATAAATCCAATATTTCTCCTGTACTTTACCGATGTGAGATTTACTTAAGATGTTACATGATCGCCAAGATGTCTTTTGGGTAAGGGGAATTTTAAAATACATGAAGTATCTTCGTATTAGGGGCTGGGACTAAGAGGACTTGTCTAGTGGGTGGAGGAACAATGTGGCACACAACTCAACACTTCGAATTAAGTCATCTTTCCGCTTGCCATTTTCATCAACTAATTGAGAATGCTGCAACCGAGGTGAGAAAGGCTTGAACGTACAGAGGAAAGTAACACTGCAATGCACAGAAATAATGAAACCTCCAGCATAGCTATTTCTTTATTTTCATTCACTATTTATATTACATCAATGTATGAAGCTGCGTTATTCTAAAATCTAAAACTAAAAGGAAGATTACAAGGAGATAAATGAAAAGAATTAATTGCTTTCAACTGGTTCAAGAATTAACAGCGTTATTGATAGTTTTGTCTCTAGTGGAAGAAAGAATTTCGACTAAAGCACAGCATCATTACAACAAATCTGATGATATTTTTCCAATTACATCCGATAACGATAATTTCTTCATGCATGCAGTATATGGCCTGACTCTGTTTTTTGTCTAAGAACTGGAGAAATTCGAATTCCTTTGTTCTAACACATCATTCATGCAACAATAAATAATCAAATCTTTTCATGTATGATTTTATTTGGAAAATTTTTAAAATTTTTTTAGCTGTTTGAATAACTAGTTAATTAAGTAAACAGAGTTTGCACCATGTTCGTGGTAAAATTTTGTTAATGACATGCATTCAAGTCACTGCAACGATGAAAATAACTGCCTCAGTGACTCTTTAAATATATTGAATCAAAACAATAGTTATTGATAGAGAAGGAATCTTAAAATCTGCTCATTAGCTATGACTTATGTACACAAAAAAATAAGTAACCTTAGTCTTAGAAAATCAATGTTTGAGAATATTAATGGTTACCTGTCCTTCAATTCCCCGTCAGACACATTAGCCACCTCCTGAAAGCGTCTCCACTTTTTGCACCTTTTCTATATTCATACTGAAATCTTCTTCGTGTTTATAAAAGTGTCTCAAAACTTCTTTATCTGTTTCCTTTCACAGTTGGTTCCACCTCAAAGAAAATTGTAAACATCATTTGTTGCTGATCACTTCTATTCTTGCATTCAACGATCGGAACAAGTTCACCCAAGCACCAAGTCGAGCAAGCATAGTTTCTTGAGAAAATATAATAACTGAAATTCTTGATTCTTCAGTCCTGGTGAAATGGATTTTCCTCTGTAACGTTCTTTGTCATTGCTGAATACAATGATTCCTTTTTTTTTTAAATCCAAAGTAGCATACAATGGTCCGTGAAATTTTGCTGGTTTTTTCTCCTCTGAAGCTTAAGAACACATCATATTTCCAATGAGAGAGAAGAGAAGGAACATATGAAGAAACCCCTGGGTATTAAGATAGTCTTTACTTAGATAGTTAGAGAGCTAGCTAGTTTTTTAGATATGCTGATGTGCAAGCTGAGTTAGCTGAATTTGTTAAAGGTTGTTATAAGTTTCTTCTGGAAAGCTTAGTTTCATCTAGCATACATAATACGTGTACAAAATTCTACATCTTAGTACATATACATAATTGTAATCAGTGAATATTGAATAAGATACATTCATCATTCATCACATTCTACTCTTAATATTTCCTCTCTGTTTCCTTCACTTTCTGAGCTTCCAAACACCACAGTTTATGCTTTAACTTGGTATCAGAGTTAGAACCTGAAGTGTCAGGGCTTTATCAAGTACAAATCTTAATAAAAATCAATCTGTTTCACCCTTCACCATTACAAGTGCAATCAAATTCGAGAGAACTAACTACGCAATCTAGAAATCTCAAATTCTTTCTTCAGTGCTTTGCCAACGGACTGGAAGGTATTCTCAATGAAACTAAAAGTTGTCTTGATCAGTTTCTTATTCAAGAAGATGAAATCTCTGCAAGAGAGACATGAGAGAATCCAACCTTTGTTGCTTGGAAAAGATAAGATCAGCTGCTGTTAAACTCGCTCATGTCCTCGATCAGCGTTGAGATACTCAGCCTTGTGGTAGACTCTAACTCTTCTTATGCACTTTGGAAAAATCTTGAGGAACAATTTGGATCTAAAACTATGGCTAAGAAAGTACATCTGAAAATGATGTTGAATAATCTCAAAAAAGGATCCATAACAATGATTGAATATTTTGGCCAACTTAGAGCTGCTACAGATGAACTGGCTTTAGCTGGAAGTCCTGTGAGCAATCTAGACTTTATCACTTATTTGATTTCTGCTTTTGGTCAGTCATACTATCCTGTTTTGTGTACATTGAAGTTAAGATGATAAAATGTCTGTTAATGAAGCATAGTCTATGCTTTTTACTCATGAAGTATGGATTGAAAGCAATCAGCTGAGTGCTAATAAAGAAGCTAAGCTGAACTATGCAGCCAACATAGCTCAGGCTGGACCTAATAATAAGAAACCTAATGGCCAAGCTAATCATTATCAAGGTAATTGGAACAAAAATGCTAATTATCTGGGTAATAATGGAGGCAAAGGTGGATATGGCAAAGGTTTTTCTGGACAAGGAAGAGATAATCGGAACAATAGTAGATGCTGGAATATTAGATTGACTTGGAATGGTGGAATGTTAGGATCTTTTCGTGGCAGAGGAGGTTATAATAGTTCTAGTAATAATAATAGTGGTTTTGGTAAACATGTTGTTTTAACAATAAGAAAGGTGTGCTTAACTCTTCTATTTCTGCTGTAATCTATCAAATCTGCTTTAAGCCAAAATATATATCTGCTGAGTGTAGAAATAAATACAACAAAGAATTTGTTCCCTCTTATCCACCAACAAGCTACAATCTTTATCAAACCTCAACTCCAAGGGCTACTTAGCTCACAGCATGTAAAGATGAAATGGTTGATCAGGGATGGTACTTAGACAGTAGCGCCACTTATCATCTCACCAACAATCTTCAAAACTTGAATCATGCCATCAAATACTCAGGTAATCATCTGTTGCATGTTGGTAATGGTGAAGGATTGAAAATTCCACACATAGGATATACATGCTTCAAATATCCTATAATTCTGCTGCATCTAAATGATATATTGTGTGTACAACCAAAATCTCATAAGCATTTATAAACTGTTAGCAAACAATAACATAACTATTGAATTTGTTGTCAATCTTTGTTTTATTAAGGACAAGAAGAAGGTTGTGCATCTGGTTCAAGGGATTGCTGGAGATGGATTGTATCAGTTGCCATCAAACTGCTATCAAAGAATGACTTTCTATCTAGTTCATGTTGTTTGGCCTCTGTCTCTAGTTCAATGCTTTCTGTTTTCAATAATTTAGATACTGCTGATAATAAACCCTGTCCTAAGCTTTTTTCTAATATTTTCAATGCTTAATGTCATGTAAACACTACTCATTTAATTGTTTCTGGTACTTTGTTACATCAAAGACTTAGTCTAGGAAAGCATGTTCTGAAATGTATCTTGCTTGATTTGTCTCTTATTTCTTCTATAACATTACCTGATTTTTGTGATGTCTGTCAATGCAGAAAATTTCATCAACTTTATTTTTATTTTGTGGGAATAAAGACCTCAACGCCTTTAGAACTTGTTCTTATTGACCTTTATGGACCAGCTACTATGTTGTCTTATTTGCATTATTATAGATAGTATGTAAGCTTTGTGGATGATTATTCTAGGTACTATTGGTTATTTCCTTTAATCCTCAAGTTTAATGCCTTTGAAACTTCCCAAAATTTCAAAGCCTTGCTTTGAGAAACTGTTTGATATTCCTCTGAAATCACTTCAATCAAATTAGGGTTGAATATTGAAATTTTGAAACCTATCTTCAGAAAGAGGGCATATTTTTCAGACATACTTGCCCTTATATCGCCACCAAAATGGAGTGGTAGAAAGAAAATATAGTCATGTTGTAGAAACTGGGTAAACGTTAGTTGCAAAAGCACAAATGCCTCTTTTCTTCTAGTGGGAAGCTTTCCATACTGCATCATTTCTTATCAATAGGCTGCCAACAACTATTTGAAACAATACATTATCCTTTGAAAAACTATATGGTAAAAAACCAGATTACCAATTCCCTAAAGCATTTGGCTGCTTATTCTTTCCTTTGTTTAGGCCTTGCAATAAACACAAATTCGACTTTCATTCACAAAAGTGCCTAATGATAGGTTATAATCCCATTCATAAAAGTTATAAATGCTTAACTTCTACTGGAAAAATCTATATTGCAAGGCATGCACAATTTAATGAATCTGAGTTCCTATTCAGTCATTTTTTCTTTCTCTTAAGTCTGATCACTCTCCATCTACAGGTTCACAATCTTGTAATCCTTTTACTACTTTTCCTAATATATCAATCATTCAAGATAGCGATGCTGCATACCTCTCTATAAATACTCTTGTTTCAGGTGCAGGTTTTGATTCAGATGCCTTACACTCACTTTTTGCTTACAACCTCCTAAATGCATCACCTATTCAACACTTATCAAATGCCTCTTCTCCAACATCCCGTCATCCTCCACCACACCAATACCTCAGCCAGTTCAAAATGCTCATCCAATGGTCACAAGATCTAAGGTTAGTCTATTCAAGCCTAAATTATATCTAGTTGTTTATCAAGAACTTAAAACAGCCTCTGTTAAATTAGTTTTACATGACCTAAATGGAGACAAGTAATGCAGGCAGAGTTTGATGCTTTACGAGACAATAATATCTGGGTTTTAATTCATAAAGAAACTGCACAAAAGGTTGTTGGAAATACATAAGTGTTGAGAGTCAAATATAACCTTAATAGCAGCATATCAAATTACAAAGTTAAACTTATTGCAAAAGGTTTTCATGAGACCCGAGGTGTGGATTTCTTTCAAACATCTAGTCCAGTAATTAAACCTTGCACATTTAGAGTCATTTTAGCAGTCACATATCACTAGTCCATTAGACAAATTGATGTCAATAATGCATTTCTCAATGGCATTCTTAGTAAAGATGTGTATATAATTCAACTAGAGGGATTTCTTCATCCTTACTATCCTTCTCATGTGTACAAAATTAAAAGGATCTTTATGGAGTTAAACAAGCACCAAGGGCTTGGTATGATAGACTGAAAAACTGTGTTATAGTGGGGTTTTCATGCTTCCAGATCATACACTTTACCATTTATTTAGCATATGGAAAAGGCATTGGTTTTGGTTTGTATATATGTTGATGATATATTGGTCACTAGTTCAAATATTAAATTTGTTGGGCAGTTATTCAACAACTGGGGTTTAGAAAATACTTTGAAAATCTTGGAGAATTCAACTATTTTCTTAGCTTTGAGGTTACACCTTCTAATAAAGGACTCCATCTCTCTCAGACAAAGTATATTAGAGACTTACTTAAGAAGGCACAAATGCTAGAAAGCAAAGGCTGTCAAACTTCTAAGAGTTCAATTGAAAGATTAGTTAAAGACAGATGTGCTGCCTTTGAGAATCCTACTCTATACAAAAGTATAGTTGACTCTTTGCAATGTATAACCTTGGCCAGACTTAAAATAGCATTTTCTATTAATAAGCTTAGAAGACTTAAAATGCACTTTCTGTATGTCATTGGCAAGCCTGCAAATGATTTTTGAGATATTTTCAGTATACAGCCAGCTCTGGGTTACAATTTTACAGCATAGAAGATTTGATAATTACAACCTTTTTATATGCAAATTAGGGATTAGATTTGGACGATAGAAAGTCAGTTGGAGGTTACTGTGTTTACTTAGAAAACAATCTAATATCATGGTCATCAAAGAAGCATCAATTATTCCAAGAAGCACAGCAAAGTCTGAATATAGAGCTTTGGCTTCAACTGCTTCCAAAGTACTCTAGATCACTTGTTCAAAGAATTGCAAGTGAAACTGCTGCGTAGTCCAACACTTACTTGTGACAGCAAAAATGCAGAAGCATTAGCATGTAATCCGAAGTATCATTCCAAGACTAAGCATATTGAACTTAACCTGAATTTTGGTTGAGAACATATTTAAGAACAGAAGTTTAGAAGTTTAGAAGTTTGAAATGATTGAAACAACATACTTACAAGTTGTTGGGACCTTGATGTATGCAATGGTTTGCACTAGAGTAGATATAGCTTGGGCAATAAGTGTAGTAACCAGATTCATGGGTAATCCTGGTAAGGTACATTGGGATGCTGTGAAGTGGATTATGAGGTAATTGAGAGGTCTAGCCATGGTTTAACAGATGGGAGATCTAAACCTGAAGTTAGTGTAATCAGAGGTTATGTAGACTCTGATTTTGCTGGAGACTTGGATAGAAAGAAGATAATTTCTAGGTACTTATTCATGCTGGATAGTTGCCTTATCAGTTGGAAGGCAACATTGCAATCTATAATGGGTCTATCATCTATTGAGGCTGAATTTGTTACAACAAAGGCTGTGAAGGACTCCATGTGGCTTAAAGTGCTGTTGAATGAACTTTGGTTGAAACAAAAGACCATTGATATCTTTTGTGACAACCAAAGTGCTATTCAGCTCGTCAGCAATCAAGTCTATCATGAGATGACTGGGCACATTGATGTCAAGCTGTATTTATCGAAGATGAGGTTGCAAAGTGGTCTATTGTAGTGACAAAGATCCATACATATGTCAATACTGCTGAAATGCTGGTAAAGGTGCTTCCAATAGCCAAATTCAAACTTGATTGGTGTTGGGAGTGGTTCTAGTTGATAAGCTGTGTGCTTGAAGGTTCTTTAATGCAGTTTTTATGGTAAAAAGTCAAGCTGAATCAGATCTGCAAGGTGGAGAGTGTGAAGATATGTATGCTGTTTCGAGGACTAAACTGCAATCGAGGAATAGATTTTGGATCTTGGTGCAGATCGACTTCAGCTAAGGGGTCCATTTGCAAATATGTTGCTGACGTGGCCTAGAGGTGGTTAAGTTTGTTAGGCTGTTTCTGGAAAATTTCCAGAAAAAAGGCTGGTTTACCAGGCCTGATGTATCATTCTTTTCTCATTCATTTCTTCATCAAATCGTGTGATTCTTGTTTAAGACTAATATTTGTAATCTACTCTTGTGATCTGGTTATCTACAACCCGCTTTGATGAATAAAAGCTTATGAAGTTTTCCTTCTGATCTGGTAACTCGTGCTTTGGTGTTGGTTTCTGGGTTCTTGAACTGTTTGATTTCTTTTCTATTTCCTTGGTTCTTTTTTATCTTGATCGATTAGTTGATTAATTTCTTAGTGAATTAGCCATTAAAACATAACATTTTCCTTTTTTAAAGATGTATAAAGGACATGGAAATTAATCCTCTGCTTACAAACTTATGAACTGCGGCAAGCAGCTACTTATTTGAATTCCAATGCAGTATTTGCTTCAGGCGAACATATTTGTTTCAGGGGAAAGCAAAGGATTTTCATTTAAAAAATTAAAAAGGTTCTGTTGTCTTATATGTATAGCTTCAATTTTAATGGACAAACCTCAGTTTCGCTTCACACAATTTCTATCTCCATAGCTCTGTTGTCGTATGATTGTATTACAAAACCAAAAGCAAGTCTTGGCTAGAAAGGGACCATCTTAATTATTTTCATGTTTCTGCCCACAACGTGATGGCTATGTTATGATTACATGTGAATGAACTCATTACTTGTGGGGAATGCATTTGTTGTATGCGTTGAAAATGATGGCCGATCATATAATCTTGGTAAATTTTGTAAAAGGTACAACAATTTGCTTGACAAAAGTAAATTGTGCACCAATAAAATTAATGCAAGCAGTTGTGATGAAGATCGTCATTTTGTTCCTTGATGGAGACTTGAAGTAAACTTGGTAGAGTCTTGATGGTTTGGCAGCTTCACTGGTCTTCAATTGGTGACCAGCTGAGTTGTGGAACAATCACATAAGTGCAATTTTTTCTTCTCTAAAATTAATTTATTGCTAGCTAGTCTAATAATCCTACGGAACCATGTCTTTCTTTTCATCACGGAAATACGTATCAACTGTTTTTTTCTTTCTTTTTTTTTTCCCCGTAATAAGGCATTGTATTATCTCGATCATAATCAATTTTCCAGGAAGTTAATAGCAAACATCGGAGAAGTTCCAGGGTTGGCTTAATGTGATTAACGACGACTGCAATTTCGATTCATGGAATCCACATTCTGAACAACTTTTGAGCTAGCCTTCGCTTTGATGAGGCAAAGCACCGGCAATATGATAAGAAAAGTTTTGTGCATTAGTAGGTGTAATAGATAGATTTAAAATTAAAAAAAGTGCGACTATTAAGCTTTTATTTTAATGATAGTTTGATTAATATCCATTTTGTTTAAGCTTAATTAAGTTTGTTTGATTTCAATAATTGTGTGCTTAAAACATATGCATAATTGTAGGTAACTAGAAGTTCAAATTTCATGGGAAAGATACTGTGGCAATGGGCTTACAAAAAGGACAAAAGAACATGGCTCTAGAAGAAGTGGAGTAAATCTGGAATAGTGCAGATGTTGTAGCCATTGATGTAGCAACCAGTGCTATAGCAACTAGTGTTGAAAGAACTAGTGCTATAGCAACTCGAACATTGAGAGAAAAATCACAAACCAATTAACATATTGATATAAAGTTTTCTAATCTAGAAGATGCGCACTCTAGACCTCCGCTTATCCTAATTTTGAGTTATAAAAGAGGCACACACACAAAGAAGAGGGAGGTCACGATCAAGATCAAAAACCAAAAAGAAACAAAGGAAAACAATTCAAGAGCAAGAATCAAGGCTGCACCAATGGAGAATTTATGAATTACTTGAATTCAATCTTTCTTATTCTTTTTTTTTGTTTATTCTTTGATCATGAAATGTATTTGATAACGAATGTTGGGGGAACTTTGCATAAGATTTCTAGGTATCCAACCCAAAAGACTAGTCTTTTAGGTGGAGTGACCTACCACCTTATAAACCCAAGCATCTCCCATTTACTAGCCAATGTGGGACACAACTCAACAATCCCCCCTCGGACAAAACCACCGCCTTGACTCCGGTTCTTTCGTCCGACACACCTGAGTTGTTCCACCACCACATTCCGGCTACTAGGGTCTGGCTCTGATACCACTTTGACTGTCACACAGGATGTTTACAGATGATTGTTGGTACCCCAATTCATTCATCATACCCTTTAACCATATTGCTTCCTTGAAAGCCTCTGCAGCAGACTTGTAATCTGTTAAGCATCAATGAGAAGTCTATGGCTCCTGTTTCTCAAGAGGATGTAGGCTGCATAAGCCGAACCTCTATAATCCTTCTTGTTCCTTGTTTGCTTTATTTTCTTTTCTTTTAATCTCTTATAAATTCATCTTAGTTCTGTTTCTGATTCAAACAAACACATTCTTTAATAACACAAGATCAGTGTGTGGATATTTTCTTGGGGATAGAATTTGAGTTTTCACCTTAAATTCGCAATAAGTGGTATCAGAGCTAGACCCTAGAAGCCGGAATGTGGCGGTGAAACAACTCAGGTGTGTCGGACGAAAGGACCGGAGTCCAGCGGTAGATTCGTCCGAGGGGGATTGTTGAATTGTGTCCCACATTGGCTAGTAAAAGAGAGATGCTTGGGTTTATAAGGTGGTAGGTCACTCCACCTAAAAGACTAGTCTTTTGGATTGGATACCTAGAAATCTTATGCAAAGTCCCCCAACAATTAGATCGAGCTCACATCTCAATCTTGTGAGCAAGAATGGCAACACAGAAGCTGGATGTGGAGAAGTTCACGGGTGAAAATGAATTCCATCTTTGGAGGCTGAAAATGAGGGCGTTGCTGGTTCATCAAGGAATTGAAAAAGTCTTGGAAGATCAAAAAACCTTGAAGAAGGTCAGCAAAATCAAAGATGAAGACATGCAAGATGCCATGGACAAGGCACACAGCACAATAATCCTGAGTCTTGGGGATGGTGTATTAAGAGAGGTGGGAGATCAGACGACAGCTGCTGGCGTGTGGAAGAAACTGGAGGATTTGTATACCAAGAAATCTCTTACAAAGAGATTGAGTACAAAGAAAAGGCTCTACACACTTCAAATGGAAGAAGGCTGTTCTTTATCCACTCACATTAATGCCTTTAATAAGATCATTTTGGATCTTGAAGACATAAATGTGAAGATTGAAGATGAAGATAAGGCCATTATTCTGTTGGCTTCATTACCATCTTCTTATGAACACTTTTTAGATACTCTCTTATACGGCAGACAATCCCTGACCATGCAGGATGTCAAAGAAGCTTTGAGTTCCAAAGAAAGCTCCAAGAAATCAGAAAACAGAGTTGGTGAAGGGCTGACAGTAAGGGGAAGGTCTGAGAAACAAGAAAGCTGGAAAGGTAAAAAGAAGGGAAGGTCAAAGTCCAAGAATAGGTCATTGAAGTGTTTTCTCTGCCACAAAGAAGGTCACTTTAAGAGGGACTGTCCTGAGAGAAAGAGTAAGCCAAAGGATTCTAACAACAGAAATGGAAATGCTGCTGTTGCTTCTGAAGAATCAGATGAAGGATATGACTCTGCTGGTGTTCTGGTAGCCTCTGATTCACAAATTGAAGGTAAATGGGTTCTAGACTCGGGCTGCACCTATGACATGTGTCCACATAAACACTTATTTACTAGGTATGAATCCTTTGATGGAGGTAAAGTCTTGATGGGAAATAATGCATCCTGTAAGGTTGTTGGCATAGGCTATATAAGATTGAAAATGTCAGATGGTGTAGTAAAAGAATTAGAAAATGTAAGACATATTCCAGAGCTTAAAAGAAACTTAATATCCTTGAGCATGTTGGACAAAGCAGGGTGTACTATTAGGGTTGAATCAAGTTCTTTAAAGGTCATCAAAGGGTCTCTGGTATTGATGAAATGATTATAGAGGTTCGGCTTATGCAGCCTACATCCTCTTGAGAAACAGGAGCCATAGACTTCTCATTGATGCTTAACAGATTACAAGTCTTTTCAGAGTATTACAAGGAACAACTATATCGAAGATTAACCTCAGAGGCTTTATATTTTACACGATGGCCGGTTTTGCATAATGGCCGGTTTTTACTGATGGCGATTTTTATGATATCTTGGTTTTATACGGTACTATTTATGCGATATCATGACGATGCCGTACATTATGAATAGTATCGTATATGTGAACAGTGACATTTTTTTTTATGCTCCTCCTAAGGTTTTCGACCGTCCTGAGTTCAAATGTGACGTCCGTTTTGCTGTCTGATCACTCGTTCATTGTGAAACGATCGTGATACCCCTAAAATACATAAAATAACTAATTATAATGAAACACACGTAATTAAATAACAAAATACTTAAATAAATAAAAGTAGTAATGTTAGTGAGACTTGAAGTGTAAAATGACGATTTTCTCCTTTATAAATATACATTTTCTAACACTCAACAGAAGCCTCCAAAGGTACTGTGAAGCTTGTGAAGGTACATACCAGTAACAATGCTGCTGATATGTTGACAAAACCAGTTCCCATAGCTAAGTTTGAGTACTGCTTAAACTTAGCTAGTATCTGTGGAAAATAAAGACACAGAAAATGAGAAGAAGAAGCCGTAGAGATGCTGGAATTCAGATTCAAGGTGGAGATTGTTAATTGTGAACCTGAATTAAGTGATTATGGAAGAATGACTTTGTCGGATGTATAATGGGTTAGCAAACGACAAGACATCCATGGAGGTGATGCTCATACAACTTCAGCCTTTTTGTCGTCCAAGAGAATAAGTTGTGCACGTGGCTTGCCCGTGCAATTACTTAGTCACGGTTAAAGAAAAACGGCAGCACCAAATGTCGTTTTGATTCAAAAGGCTGTTAGTCTTGGCGGGAAGATTTTCTGGGTTTGTTGTAACAAACCCAGAACATGTGCTGACGAGTGGCACCTGTGTGAGCTTCCCCTCAGAGCTATATATAAAGCCTCTGAGGTTAATCTTCGATATAGTTGTTCCTTGTAATACTCTGAAAAGACTTGTAATCTGTTAAGCATCAATGAGAAGTCTATGGCTCCTGTTTCTCAAGAGGATGTAGGCTGCATAAGCCGAACCTCTATAATCCTTCTTGTTCCTTGTTTGCTTTATTTTCTTTTCTTTTAATCTCTTACAAATTCATCTTAGTTCTGTTTCTGATTCAAACAAACACATTCTTTAATAACACAAGATCAGTGTGTGGATATTTTCTTGGGGATAGAATTTGAGTTTTCACCTTAAATTCGCAACACTGAAACTTTGTTATTTTCTTTCCTTTCACAAACTATGAACTAAATTTACTTATAGTTGAGTGATAAAAAATCTTAATGATTTCTTGACTGAATTTATATGTTGCTGCATATTTGATATAACATTTTGTTTTGGTAAACCTTATTTACATTCATTATTTCAGCTAACCACCTATTTAATGATACAAGCTAAGAAAAATCCACAAAAGGGCTTAACTTAGTGGAATATATCAGAACAATACTTGATTTTAAATTGGGTTTCCGTAGTTGAATTTAACTTGATTATAAAGGGGTCATGCTTAATCTAAAATTAGTGATGAACTAGACATATGGATTCACCTTGTAGGGTAAATAGAACTTAAACATGTAATGCTATATCTTATATTAGCATAACAATTGGTCACTGTAGGTTTCATATAGATATAAGACATCCAACATGTAACAGCTGAGGATACATAAAGATTCTGCCTAATGCTGTAGCAGATGTTGTAGCAATTGAACTTAGAATTAAAAGAAATTATCAAAACCATTAAGAGAGTTCAATCACTCAACTATTTCATTTTTATTGATTTTATCCTTATGTGTATGACGTTAAAGTTTGTTTTCTGCTTAGTCATTTATTGCATTTTATTAAGTAGTGTATTAGTTTAATTGTTAATCTATTTTAATTTAAGGTAAACTACGCTATTAAGATTGCTGTAGCAATTTCAGTAACATCAATCCCCGTGGATACGATCTTGAATACCTATCATTATATTACTTGTTGTACACTTACACATTAACATCAATAGCATTTGAATTTATACCAACAAATTTTTGGTATTGATTGTTTATTGTGATTTGTTAAATTATTGTTAACAGTGTTAATTTTGATTTTAATTTAATTTGCTTATTTTATTGACAGAAAACTCTTGCATGCACAAATATAAACCTGTTGAGTTTCAAGTTGATCTAGAGACTGAAAGAACTGCAAGTAGATTAAGAAGAGAGCACAAAAATTCAAAAGCTGCTGTAGCAATAGATGACATGGAAGATGTGGAAAACTTGAACCCTCTTGGAGAAATACAACTAGTCAATGGTTAAGAAGGTCAGAATGGACAAAATGATTAGGGACAACCAGGAAACAATAGCATCATATACATTGTAGATGATAAAAATAGAGCCATTAGAGACTATGCCATGTTGACCCCTCAAGTTATGCATCATGGAATTGTCAGACCTGAAGTGCAAGCTGCTAATTTCAAACTCAAACCAGTGATGTTTCAGATGCTGCAAACAGTAGGGCAATTTGCCTTCAGAAGATCCTCATCTTCACCTCAAAATGTTCTTGGAGGTAAGTGATACTTTTAAAATTGCTAGGGCATCACAAGATGTACTGAGACTCAGACTTTTCCCGTATTCATTAAGAGATTGGGCACGAGCATGGTTGAACTCTTTACTACCAGACTCTATCACCACAAGGAATGATTTGGTTGATAAATTTTTAATTAGATATTTCGCACCGACCAAGAATGCAAAGTTGAGGAATGAGATCACATCTTTCTATCAACTTGAAGATAAAAGCTTGTGTAATGCATGAGAAAAAATTAAAGAGATACTCGATGTTATCATTATGATATTCCTTGTTGCATCAGATGGAAACTTTCTATAATGGGTTGAACCCGAGCAATAGATTGATGGTTAATGCTTCAGCAAATGGAGCTTTGTTGTCTAAATCTTACAATGAAGCTTACGAAATTTTGGAAACAATTGCTAACAACAATTATCAATGACTATCAGCTAGACAAATTGTAACAAGAGGAGCAGCAGAAGTCCACAATGTGGATGCATTTACAGCATTATCAGCCCAAGTAACTTCACTAACAAACATGGTAAAAGTCATGACAAATGCTCTAGCAACTGCCCATCAAGTTGCTGAGTTTTCTTGTGGAGAGGGGCACTTGTTTGATAACTGTCCAGGGAATCCAGTTTCAGTCAGTGGACAATTATAATAAAGAAAATCAGAGCAATCCATACTCAAACACCTATAATCATAGATGAAGGCAACACCCAAACTTCTCATGGAGCAACCAGAATCAACCTGCTGCAGCATCCAGTGGACATAACAGACCTGCACAGCCACTAGGATTTCATCAACAAAATTAGGGACAAAGAACCACCAACAATGATCAACTTAGTTCTCTTGAAGCTTTGCTCAAGGAATATACTGTGAAGATCGAAGGAGTTGTCCAAGTTGTAACCTTGAGGAATTTAGAAAATTAGATTGGACGGTAGCGTTGAGGACAAGCTAGCATTTGAGTATGACGAGGAGTCTGCAGTAGAAGATCGAAGAAGACAAAAGAACATTGCCAGTGAATTAACTTAAGGTCTAAAAGATGTTGATATTCTGTTGGTATTCCAAGGAGAAGGATGGAACCTAACTCAACTCAAAAGGAAACTCAAGTTAAAGTAGAGCCACAACAACTCATTTCAATGGTGAGAGTAGTCAAGCTACAAAGAATAAAAATAATTCGGTGCACTTGAAGGTTACAACACCAAAGAGCAACAAACCTGACTAAATCAAAAGAATAACAACCTGCACCACTTGCTGAAGCACAAAAATTTAGATACCCACCACCTTTCCCAGAAAGGTTTAGAAGCAAAAATAAGATAAACAATTCAGTAAATTTCTAGAAGTGTTAAAACAATTGCATATTAACATTCCTTTTGTGGAAGCATTAAAATAAATGCCAAATTACGTGAAGTTTTTTTAAAGATATTTTTGCAAGGAAAAAGAGGCTTGAAGAATTTGAAACTATTGCTCTAACATAAGAATGCAGCCATATTCTTCAAAATAAAATTCCCCAAAAATTTAAAAATATAGGGAGCTTTACAATCTCATGCTATATTGAAACTAGGTATAATAGTAGAGCACTTTGTGATTTGGGGGCCAACATCAATCTTTTGCCCTTATCTGTGTTCAAGTAATTGGGAGTGGGAGAATGCAGACTAACAACAGTGATTCTACACCGGTCGATGATCTCATGCATACCCTGAGGGCAAGATCGAAGATGTGTTAGTAAAGGTGGATAAATTTATTTTTCCAGTGGATTTTATTGTGTTGGACTTTGAAGCAGACAAAGAAGTGCCAATTATTCTTAGTAAACCTTTCTTAGCCACTGGAAAAACCTTCATTGATGTGCAAAAAAGAGAACAAACCATGAGGGTGAATGATCAACAAGTCACATTCAATGTGCTGGATACTATAAAGAATCCTGATAAGGTTGAAGATTGTAATTTCATCAGTGTTGTGGATATTGTTGTGACAAAAAGGTTAAACCGTTGCTGTAGTAAAGAAAAGATCAAAGCTGCTGCCTTTGAAAAGCTTGAAGAACAGGACAATGCACCAGCACGCATAGCATGGCGAGGAAAAAAACTTGACTGACCATTTGAATCTTTTAACCCTTCAAATAGGGAAGTAAAACCATATGTACTATCTGTTGAATCACCCCCTATTTTAGAATTGAAAATCTTACCTTTACATTTAAAATATGTTTATCTAAAAAAAAAACATAATAAATCGTGTCGAGTGGATCGATGCGGGACCACCTGGGCTCAAGCCCCCATTGGAAAAAAAAATGTATTTGATTGTTTATGTAGAAAAAAATGTATTTAATAATATTGATAATGAGTCTATTGTACAATATTTTCAGAATATGAAATCGAGTAGAGAATAATTGTAAATGGGTTACCAAACTTTTTATATATTTAAGTTTCAATTTTTACATTTTATCATTATTTAATTTAGCCCCCTGTAAATTATTTTTCTAGATCCGCCACTGGTCGTAATCATTTAATCATCTTTGAATGCTGATCAAGAGAAAAACTTAATAGAAGTGTTGGGGAGATACAAGAGAGCTATTGGATGGACCATGGCACATATAAAGGGAATCAACCCATCCATATGCATGCACAAAATTTTACTGGAAGACTGCTTCAGTAATTCAGTAGAGCAACAGAAGAGATTAAATCCTATCATGAAGGAAGTTGTGAAGAAGGAGATCATAAAATAGCTTGATGCTAGGATCATCTGCCCAATATCTAACATTTCGTGGGTTAGTCTAGTACAATGTGTTTAAAAAAAGGGAGATATTACTGTTGTAGCAAATGAAAAGAATGAACTTATCCCTCCAAGAACAGTGACTGGATTGAGAGTTTTCATGGATTATAGGAAGCTGAACAAAGCCACAAGGAAGGACTATTTTCCATTGCCCTTCATAGATCAAATGCTGGACAAACTTGTTGAAAAAGAATACTACTGGTTCTTAGATGGTTACTCAAGAGACAACTAAATTGCTATAGCACCAGAGGATCAAGAGAAGACAACATTCATTTGTCTTTATGAAACGTTTGCTTTCAGGAGGATGCCATTTGGAGTGCAATACTCCAGCAACTTTCCAAAGATATATGATGTCCATCTTTTTAAACATGATTGAGCAAACACTAGAAGTATTGATGAATGACTTCTCGGTTTTTGGAGAAACATATGATGATTGCTTGAGTAATTTAGAAAATGTGCTTAAGAGATGTGAAGAGACCAATTTCACTTGGGAAAAGTGTTATTTTATGGTACAAGAAGGCATAGTCTTGGGATATAGAGTTTCTAAGAAGGGGAGAGAGGTAGACAAGGAAAAAATAAAGGTGATAGATAAACTCCCACCCCCAACTTCAGTCAAGGGAATTATAAGTTTTCTAGGTCATGCTGGGTTTTACAGAAGGTTCATTAAAGACTTTTCCAAAATAGCTAAACCATTATGCATACTGCTATAGCATGACAGACCTTTCAACTTTGATGATGATTGCTTGAAGGCCTTTTGTGAATTAAAGTAAGCCCTCACAGTGTTGTCATAACACTAGATTGAGTTTACCTTTTGAGTTGAAGTGTGATGTCGATGATCACCTGGGAGCGATGTTAGAGCAAAGGAAAAACAAGAATTTTCACTCAATTTACTATACCAGCAAAACCCTTGCCGATGCTCAGATCAATTATACCACCACTGAGAAGGAATTGTTAGTAGTAGTATTCACATTTGACAATTTCAGAGCTTATTTGGTGGGCACAAAGGTGACAATTTATACAGACCATGCAGTAATAAAGTATTTAATTGTAAAAAAAGATGTTAAATCAAGGTTGATAAGGTGGATCCTCTTACTACAAGAATTTGACTTGGAGATCAAGGATAGAAAAAGGGCTGAGAATCAAGTGGCAGACCATCTATCAAGGCTTGAAGCAGATGCGAGTACATTAACCAAGCAAGACATTACAAAATCATTTCCTGATGAGCAACTACTAATGTTACAACATACATAGATGATACAACATTCTGGACTCCCATGGTATGTAAATTTTGTGAATTATTTGGTAGGTGGACTACTCTCACCTGATTTTAATTATCAGCAAAAGAAAAGATTCTTCCATGATGTTAGAATTTATCAATGGGATAAACCCTATTTATACAATATGTGTTCAGACCAAGAGATCAGAAAGTGTGTACCAAATGAAGAAATTCCACACATATTGCGTTCATGCAATGCTGCAGCATATAAGGGACATTTTGGAGGCTACAGAATAGCAGTTAAAATCCTACAATCATGTTATTTTTAGCCCTCTATTTTTAAAGATGCTTATGAATTTGTTAAATATTGTGACAGGTGCCAAAGAACAGGGAACATATCTCAAAAGCATAAAATGCTATTGACAAATATTTTGAAGGTGGAGCTCTTTGATGTATGAGGGATAGACTTCATGGGTCCATTCCCACCATCCTTTGGAAATATATATATTTTAGTTACGGTAGATTATGTGTCCAAATGGGTGGAAGCTGTAGCATTACCAACAAATGATGTCAAAGTAGTGGTAAAATTCCTTCACAAAAATATCTTCTCAAGGTTTGGGATTCCAAGGGCCATCACTAGTGATGAAGGCACTCATTTTTACAATAGGATATTTGCTGCAGTAATGGCTAAGTACGAAATTAAACACAAGATTGCTACAACATATCACTCATAATTCAATGGTCAAGCAGAAGTATCTAACCGAGAGATCAAAAGGGTTTTAGAGAAAGTAGTGAACCCCACTAGAAAAGATTGGTCAATCCGATTGCATGATTCTTTATGGGCTTATCGTACTGCTTATAAGACACCACTTGGCAGGTCTCCATACAGAATTGTCTATGGCAAGGCTTGCCATTTGCCATTAGAGCTAAAGCATAAAGCATATTGGGCACTAAAACAACTCAACATGAACATACATGCTGCAGAAGAACATCGAAAACTCTAACTTTGTGAGCTAGAAGAATTAAGGTTGTTCTTCTACAAAAATGCAAGGAATTACAATGAGAGAACAAACCAATGGCATGACCAAAGAATTCAGTAAAGAAAACTTGTTCCAGGCAATTAGGTTTTATGCGTTACAACCCAAACTAAAGCTCTTTCTAGGAAAATTAAAATCTAGATAGCTTGACCTTTCAAAGCACGAATTCATCATCACAAGTTTGTGACTTAAATAAAAGAACATGCCAAGAATTCAAGGTGAATGGGCATAGAGTAAAACATTACATGGATTCTACTGTGGATCATTCAAAGGAGGACTTACTCTTGAGGGATCCAATATTGCGAGCAATCAAAGAAGGTCAGGCTTAAGGACTTAAAATCAAGCGCTAATTGGAAAGCAACCCAATAATGAGGGAGTTATTTTTATTTCTTTTACATTAAGTTTAAATCTTGCATATTTGTCATTCACGATTTTTATTATTTTGAATTAAGTATTTAATTTCTTTTCCTTTAAAATAAAAATATGTTGAGTCGACTATGACGATGTTAAAGTTAGTACCAATTCATATGACTGTTGAACTATGTTACCAGCAACCCAAGAGACTTCATTACATACTGTTGTTGAACAAGATTTGTTACAGCAGCAGATACTACCGTTACAGTGATTTAATTATGGATAATTATATTTTATTGTTGGGAATAAATTGTGACAATTGGCTTGGCAAATCCAGATAGAGATCAGAGGGGATTGCATAATCCCTAAATTGTCGAATCAATATCCTTTTCCTATTTTAAGTGGATATGTCTTAAAATTAAAAAGTCCTCTTTCCAATTTTATCTCTTTAATTTAATTTCCCTTTTAATTTTACTTCTATCGATGCTTATATATAAAGGTTTCACTATTTCAATTGTCTTCAAACTTTACTTTCTTTCCCTCATGCAGCCACAATCATCAAAATTCATGATCTTTTCTTACAGCTTTACTCTTTGGTTACCAACGAGTTCATTCCCACTGCTGTAGTAATGACAAGATATAAGAAGACAGCAAGCCGCTTAAAGGACCCATCTCGATTCCAAGGATACAAAGCAAAAGAGAAGTACGAGGAAATTATAGAACCACACAAAATCCTAGAAGAAAAAGGGTTCCAGTTCCCGCCATAACCTTTGGGAATAAGTCAAATCGTTCATGCTGCTGCAGCAAGAAGAGGTTGGCTAGAGTTTTGCAACCATCCAAGGGACCCAATGCTGCTGTTGGTCAAAGAATTCTACGGCAACCTGTTGAGAAAAGACAAACGAATAATATGGAGGGCTACCAATTGATGTTGGGACAATTATTGAGCGAGAGATTAGGGATTGTGCAATGAAAAAGCACAAAACTGCAACCCTGTTGTTTCCCTCCCTTATCACCAGCATATGTTTGGTGTCTGGACTTGCACCATTTGTCTTGGGATGAGCATATTAAGAATAAAGGTGCTCTCACGCTGAACTATCAAAAGAATTCGGTGAATCATTGCGGACCACCGTAACTACATTGTAGAAGGGGCAAGAAGAGTTATTGGAGTGGAAAGGAGATTACAAGATCTGAGTGATAATATTGAAGGACAACATTTGTCCAAGCAGTTCCTAAAACGCAACTTTCGCCCAGTAAAATTAAAACGAATGGCGAAAGCTCTGAAAACCTCAGATCAACTTCATTCAAAAACGAAAATCAAGAGGAAAGATTAAAGTTTATTTACTTGTAGTTTTATAAACGACTTTGTGATGACAAGATATAAGAAGACAGCAAGCCGCTTAAAGGACCCATCTCGATTCCAAGGATACAAAGCAAAAGAGAAGTACGAGGAAATTATAGAACCACACAAAATCCTAGAAGAAAAAGGGTTCCAGTTCCCGCCATAACCTTTGGGAATAAGTCAAATCGTTCATGCTTCAAGCAAGAGGTTGCTAGAGTTTTTAACCATCCGAGGGACCCAATCTTTATTGGTCAAAGAATTCTCTACCAACTGTTGAGAAAGACAAACGAATAATATGGAGGCTACCAATTGATGTTGGACAATTATTGAAGCGAGAGATTAGGGATTGTGCAATGAAAAGCACAAAACTGCAACCATTGTTTCCTCCCTTATCACCATATGTTTGGTTCTGGACTTTCACCATATCTTGGGATGAGCATATTAAGAATAAAGGTGCTCTCCTGAACTATCAAAGAATTGGTGAATCATTACCACCGTAACTATTTGTAGAAGGGGCAAGAAGAGTTATTGGAGTGGAAAGGAGATTACAAGATCTGAGTGATAATATTGAAGGACAACATTTGTCCAAGCAGTTCCTAAAACGCAACTTTCGCCCAGTAAAATTAAAACGAATGGCGAAAGCTCTGAAAACCTCAGATCAACTTCATTCAAAAACGAAAATCAAGAGGAAAGATTAAAGTTTATTTACTTGTAGTTTTATAAACGACTTTGTGAGGCAGGAGAAAATGGTAGCAAAGGTCTAACATCCAAGAAATAGACCACTGGATGAACAACTTTTGTTTTTGCACGATTTGAGATCCTTAAAGCACCCCAATTGTAAAACTTCTAATGTGTCCACACTTAGAAATGTTCTAGGAGTTAATAGAATTTGGAATCACCAAATTCTGTTTGGAAATGTGAGACATAATGGAGAAACATGAATGCTAGTTCATGATTGTTCATTCCACTAAAAGCCACCATTATCTTTTCCATAATGGCATCAAACATTATTATGAGCTAGACCCACCTACTATGCCATTCTTTATTTAATGAGATCTTATCACTTCAATTATTTATTTAATCAAATTAATATTGAATAAATAAATAGCTAAATTAATTAATTTTATCTTTAATTAATTATGTCCATTTTAATCAAATCAAATGGTTAATTGTGGGCTTCTTTTGTGACATGTTCTTATGCCTTTCCCTAATCCATATTAGGTCCAATAAAAGCCTAAAATTCTAAACCCAAAATTGGTCTGGAAGTCCATAATCATTTAAGAACCAAACATGTCCGATATGGTCATTTTACTTTTCGATCTTGTACATAATCTTTAATTGAGGATTTATGAAATTTATTTTGTTCCTTAAACTATTTATAGAACATCTAAATTTCTATCTCAAATCATATTTAAGATATATATATTCATTCTTAATGAATTATAATATAAAACCGATTTTCCTAAAATTAGGAAATTTAAATATAAATATGAATTATAATATAAATTCTCATTTTGTAGTAACTCCATTTTTCATTTTTATTAGGTGTGTGACCTATTTTAATGATAACTCTTTATTCATTCAATAATGTTAAACTCTTTAGTCATCAATTAAAACTTTTGTAATGACCTTAAGATGCATTGCTAATACGCTTTACCAATAATGATCTTAAGGTTTCTACAAGTCATGAGTGACACCTAACAGTATTTCACAATCACCCAAATAACAAGAATTGTTGGATCTATAGAATCTATTCCATTGTTGCTCTATATCCTGGTCTCTTCATCATCCATGTCCAGAGAAAAGCACGGCTTATGGTTTAGTGTGTTAAGCATTTATGTTTTATCTTAAAATAAATCTAAATGAACTTAGCATGTAAATATAATTTGAACTCCTTCAAACATATTTCACCTTAGCCAAGGATTTCTCATGCCAATTCATATTATCTCAAAGGGACATCCTTTTTATACATTACAAAGTGATGAATTCTATATTGGTCATACACTTGTCTCCATGCATAGCTAACCATGATAGCTATTGCTAGATCACGTCCTTAATTAGGAATAAATCCTTACTCTTTCACATATCAAAGATATCTATATACAAGACATATGTGATGCCTCAAGTCTAAAGACCATTACTAAACATAATGTCTATCACAATGTATAATAAGCTATTAACACTCAAAACAATATGGCTTATTATTATTTAGTCAAGTTTAGTAAACTCGTTCTCACAACAAGTACCTATGTGTTTGACTTGATATCTCATGTCAATGATATAAAACTCACCATTCATTTTAGTATTATATACCATAAATAAGTCATAACACATACTAGTGTTTATAGAAATTTATGACGTCCAATCATAAATCCACCACTAGGAGCTATTTTAGAAGTATAGTACAAATGATACACGTTTCATATTTTTGACAAACTTGAGAATGTGTTCCTTAACTATTTTACTTCTTGGACTATATTCATTAAATTAATTTATGAATGTTGATAATTTTGTCATTTTATAAATATCAAAATGCTAATCAAACACAATCATTTTCTAAAAGCAAACACCATTCGATTGGCCTTTAGGGCATATCACTAACAAGTATCACTCAGTGTGTTGAAGCGCAGCAGAGGGAGAATAATCGATTCTGGACCTATTTGCGGCATTTGGAGGACCACCTGTACCAATTTGCACATATATGAAAAGCCAAAACAGCAACTTCCCAGATTCACTACTACGGCCATTTAATTTTGGAGCAGCAACAACAGAGACTTCAGCAGAAGAAAGTGAGGATGTTCCAGCAGGAGGCAGAGAAGAAGCTGCAGTAGAAAAGTAAAAAGAAGCAGATTCAGATGATACAGATCAATAGCACCAAATGAAGAAGAAGGTGATAAATCTAAAACAAATAGTTAACGAGTAGAAGAGGAAGGAGAACCAAATAAAATGCCAGACGAACCACCCCAAATGGTACGTCCCACATAACGAAAATGGCACATCATTGGAGATGAGGAAGATGAATCAAATGAAGAGCCTCCAGTCCCAATCCTCTCTAGAAAGGGCAAGGAAAAAGTGATGAGTTCAGACAAATTTGAGGAAGATGCAGAGGACATTGATGCGGAGCTGGAAGCTACAGCCACAAGGGTTACTCGCAAAGCTATAGAGAAGAAGAGCCTGCTAGACAACATTGCTGAAATCACTAGTAAGGGCTCTACTGTAGCAAAATCTACTCCAATTACTTCACAATAAACTCCTGGCATATCCACTCCCACAGCTCTTAAGGGATCCAACAACCGAAAAGGGGCCACCTCTAGGGGTGTTACACCACTAGAAGAACCAGAGCCAAAGCGGACAAGATCCATTCAGCCCAAAGATGTTGTACCTCCTGGAACACCACCAACCAGTCTAACTCCGAGCAAGAGGAAAAAACAGTCGCCTGTGTCACTACAAGGTTCACCCAAGGCACGCCTGGGAAGTTCCACAAAAAAGCAGTGAACCTTTCTGCTATTGCTGCAGCAATGCATTCAACAATAAGGGAGTATCCCTTGCCAGCTCACTTCTCTTTCTTTCCAATTCTAAAACTTTTCTTTTAATTTTCTTTATTTACATTGCATCTTTTTCATGCTCATATATTTATATTTAGTTTGTTTTGTTTTATGTATGTTTGTGAAAACACAACACCTTTCAAGTTTGGGGCGGCTATTTTAGTATCTGTGCATGTGTTTGTATTGTGCATTGTGCGTTTTGTGTGATGTGCAGCTCTGTTGTCTAGCTATGAAAGTTAAAATTCTGTCCAGACACTTAGGTTTTGGCTGAGTTTTATGAGCATGCTGTAGCAGAGCCAAGAGAAAAACATTGAAGGTAGAAAATCCCTCAAGTTTGGGGGAAAACTTTTGTTGAATCGGGTCTGTTATGAAATAAAATTGGCTCCAATGGTTTAAGCTGCTAAGTAACTAAGGCTAAGTATATACCCCATATGCAGACTTAAGTCAAAAGGCAATAAGAGCTATGCGCAATGCTACAGCAACTAAAAAAAAAGGGTCTGTTGCCTAGGATATTGAGTAACCAGGTGTGTTCCTAAACCCCATGTTCAGTCTTGAGTCAAAGGCATCCAGAGGTAAGACTTAGATATAACATCCTGGATGTGTTTGCTACAGCAATTCTGGCATGTGCTTTGAGTGTGTACTTGGGTGTCATCATTACAAGTGATAGGCATTCACATGAAAGCTCAATATTGCATTGAAAGGTTCGAAAGATTCAAATAACAAAGGCCTGAGGATCTGTAAAATAACAATAAAGAGACTATCATTGCCTCACGGCACCACCAATAAAATTCACAGGCCCCAACAGACATCACCTTTCTTTTGTTTAGACACTAGTCACTATTAACATATGATCATAAATAATTTTAATAAAATGATAATTTTACCCCTAAATAAATAAAAAGATTATTTTTATTTTATAAAAACTTTGAAAATAAAAAATTATAATTATAAAATACTCCTAATTTAATAAAAAAAATACATCCAAAAATTAGAATATTTATTTTTTCAATAAAATTATTTTAATAAAAAATTATAATTATAAAATAATTACAAAATTTTGGGAATAAAAATTCCCTAAAGTATTAAAATTTTGGGATTTATTTTTTAATAAATAAATTCAGTTATTTTAATAAAATTTTGTAAAATTATAATTTTTAATAAATAAATTCACTTATTTTTATTAACATATTACAAAATTATAATTTTTAATAAAAATAATTATTAAAATTTTACAAAATCTAAATTTAATAAAAATTAGCTGAGCACCTCTATTTGAGATTTATTTTTTATTAAATTTAGGAGTATTTTTATAATTATAATTTTTTATTTTTTTAATCTTTTATAAAATAAAATGATCTTTTAATTTATTTAGGGGTAAAATTATCATTTTGTTTGTGCTAATTGATACAAATTTAAAAAGAAATGTAGTGTAAAGAACATGTTAAAATTTTGTGGTAGTTGGATGAACATTAGGTAAAAGAAAGGTGAGGCAATGATAATTTCCCATAAATAAATAATGAGGATGATTGTTGTAGAACGGTTTGAATCTATTTTAGGAGCTTTGTCTCCCCCATAAGATGGATTTGGTTATATTGTTTTATATCTATAAAAATGCATCTAATGCTTAAGTAATGTTGCAGCATCTCTAAGACTTGATCAAAGTACACACACACACTTGGGATAAAATGATGCTTAAGTCTATAATTAAACTGCTATGACAATTTAGTGTGATTAAGAGTGTGATCTAAGGGTTGAAGAAGTCATGCAAACTTGATGGCTGAGCTATGTTATTGTTGGGTGATTGTGTGATTAAGTTGTTGTCATTACTTGAGGACAAGTAATGATTTACATCTGGGGGTGTGATAACTCTATGAAATGAGAGTTATCATGATACTTTTATGCTTAAATCAAGATTGCTTAGAGAGTAATTAATATATTTTAGTACATTTTAATGATAATTTGTATTAACATCCATTTTTGTTTAAGTTTAATTAGGTTTGTTTGATTTCGAATAATTGTCTGCTTAAAACATATACATAATTGTAGGTAATCGGAAGTTTAAATTTCATGGGAAGGATACTGTGGCAATGGGCTTACAAAAAGGACAAAAGAACATGGCTCTAGAAGAAGTGGAGTAAATCTGGAACAGTGCAGATGTTGTAGCCATTGATGTAGTAACCAGTGCTATCGCAATCCTGGAACATTGACAGAAAAAAAATCTTGCGCAAACCAATTAATAGATTGTGATTTGTAGTTTTCTAATTTGGAAGATGCACACCCTAGACATCCGTTTACCCTAATTTTGAGCTATAAGAGAGGCGCACATGCAAAAGAAGAGGAAGGTCGTCAACCAAGATAAAAAAACCAAAAAGAAAGTAAATTTACTTGTGGTTGAGTGATAAACCAAGGAGAATTTGCGAGAATCAATTGGAATTCAGTCTTTTTTATTCTTTTCTTGTTTTCTTATTTATTCTTTTATCATGAAGATGTATTTGATAGCTAAAACTTTGTTATTTTCTTTCCTTTCACAAACTATGAACTAAATTTACTTGTGGTTGAGTGATAAACAATCTTAACGGTTTCTTGACTGAATATTTTTTGTTGCTACATGTTGCTACATTCATTACTTCGACTGACCACCTATTTAATAATACAAGCTAAGAAAGAGCCACAAAAGGGCCTAACTTAGTAGAACATGTCAGAGCAATACTTGATTTTAGATTGGATTTTCTGAGTTGAGTTTAACTTGATTTTAAAAGGACCATGCTTAATCTAAAATAAGTGATGAACTAGACATAGGTATTCACCTTGTAGGGTAAATAGAACCTAAATGTGTAATGTTATATCTTATGTTGGTATAATAATTGATCACTGTTAGGTTGCATATGGATATAGGACATCCAACATGCGATAGCTGATGATACTTAAGGATTATGCCTAATGCTGTAGCAGATGCTGTAGCAACTGAACTTAGAATTAAAAGAAATAGTTAAAACCATTAAGAGAGTTTAATCATTCAACTACTTCATTCCTATTGATTTTATCCTTACATGTGTAATGTTAAAGTTTATTTTCTGCTTAGTCATTTATTGCATTTTATTAAGTATTGTATTAGTTTAATTGTTAATCTATTTTCATTTAAGGCAAACTACGTTGTTTAGATTACTGTAGCAATTTTAGTAATATCAATTCCTGTGGAGACGATCTTGAATACTTCAACTTATTGTGTACACTTGCACATTGACATCAATAGCATTTCAATTTATACCAACAATGCTACTATATTCCTCTCGGAACTTAGCAAACGTCTTGTACATTGTTCACTTGAACTGTCATACGTGCTTTAATACTCACCATCATGGTCATATCTAATTCTTTTTTAATTCTTTTGCCAAGTTGATTCTTAACTTTAGCCTTAAAATTTTTTTAAAAAATCAATGATTGTGACATTTAACGAAGGAGATATATGTGGCCATATCGACAAAAATCGCCAATGAACGTCATAAATTATTATTAACTATTCCAAATAACCTCAAGGAATGACCCATAAATATCTATGTGCATGAGTTCTAAGAAGTCCAAAATCTTATTAGCCTAAAATCTCCTTTTCTTGGTTTGTTTTCCCTTAATACAATTAGCACAAATATTAAAATCTATAAAATCTAAAGGGTCAAGAATTTCGTCTACGCTAAAATTTGATGGCAATGATCTCAAAGGATGTCCATGCCATTCAAGTAAGCTAACTCATTAGAGAGATATTCAAGGCCTTTAGGAAGTTGTACGTTACAGGTCAGATGTATTCTTAGGTTAGTCATTGTTGAAAATGTATTGGAACTTACAATGAAATGCACTTCTACATCTTCAGGGAAGTTATCAAGCTTTATCACTTCAAGTGTTTTAGTTCCCTAAAAGTTAAAAGTAAAAAATAAGTGAGAAAAAGGAATATGAAGAGGTTGAAACTTAAAAATTACATGTTTTTTACTTAGTTGCTTACCGTGTTTCTTATCACTATGTGATGTATATCTGCTTCCTTCCACAGGGGATTGCCTTTTAGCAATTTGTTGACTTACTTCTTGCAACAAATCATGCATCAAGAATGTATTGTTGGTCGAAATTTCTATGAGAGACTTATCAATAAAAACCCTTATTCTAGTAACTTGATCAAAATCACAATAATCAAGAATTTTTGTCACATAATCTCTATTCTCCACTCGATAAAAACATGCTATGTTGAGGAATATTTTTAAACGACACACATCCCTAACTCTCAAGATGATTCTATCTAGTCTCATCAAAATTAGTCTGATAATAATCTAATAAAAAAGGATTCTGTAAAAAATTCAACAAAGTCTTCCCTATAAGAATAACACACCCAACTTGCAAATGAGTAAAAAACAAAACTCCCAAAATAATCAAATAAACAACCCAACTTCAACGCTCAACATTTGCAATCATAATGCCAAATATTACCCAAAATATCTCCAAAGTATCAAAATATTATATTATAGCTAATATTAACATACATTGATTTATTCTTAATCTCAAAAGAACAATATAATACATTATACAATCCCAATTAAAATGCCCTAACAAAAATCATTTGTATCTTCTAACACTACCACGCGGCCAAAATTCAAAATATCTACTGCCGCTGGGTCGATTTGATGTACCTGCAACCTCCTATAGGCAGAAAATTTAATAAAACGAGATAGGTATAAAACTCAGCGAGCTCAGTGAGTGGATAATTTTTTTAAAATAAACTTACTTAAATAATTATATCATTTCAGTAAAGAATTTCATAAAATTACCATAAGAAACCTAAATAACTTATTTAATTATAAATCATACACTGACATAAATGTAACATTTATAATACCACATAAAATCAATGAAATTATAAACACACTGTAATCTCAAATATTGAATTCTGAAAATTGTCACTAAACAAGTACTCAAAGGGAATAGTCTCATCATACTCGGACCTCAACGGACGGGCAATAACGTACTATCAGGATACCATCATGCCCCCCAGCTACAATGGGTAGACCAATGAAATGCTATCTTATATAGCTCATATATCTCATCATATCTCTGCTTACATAAACTAGTCCCCAAAGGACAAAAACGTCCAAGCACATAGCCCAAAACCTCTGTGTATACTCAAACGGGTCCTGAAGCCCTGTATCTCATATGTATCTCAGTAACTATAACATTGTTATCATCATTCTACATACATGAGCCCCTAAAAGGCAAAAACGCCCAAGCATACGGCTCAAAGTCTCTAAGTGTGTTCGGACAAGCCCAAAAGGCCTCTTATCATATATGTATCATTGTAACTGGAGAGGAAGGGTATTGTCCAATAATTTTACAAATAACGTTTTACACACATATAAATGAGCATATAATCTACTATAAATCTCATTTCCTTTCTATTTAAAATAGTTTAAATCCATTTTTTTTTCTTTAAAATATTGGCATGCATTTACTCAAAATCGAGAATAAAATCGTTACACATACATATTGTTTTTAATTACAAATATGAATACGTAGAAAAATCCCATTTATAGAAAACCATTAAATCAGAGCATTAAAATTTATTTTCGTGAACATGTTTTACCATACCTTAAAAATTATAATAAACTATAAAGAAAATAAGTTTTATATATTTCACTCATAATGACGATGCTTAGACTTGGTTATCATCCATGACCACGAACTGGTTCTCACTCTTGATTCCTCATAATCAAGGAAATGACATAATTAATTTCTAAAAATCTGAATTGGGACTAAATTTATGCAATAAACTCGAAACAAACATCCACCCATAATTTGCAACTCCTACACTGTTAAAATTATTAAAATACCCTTATATCCATAAATTATTAAAGTACTCCGAAATTGTAAATCAATTAATTACCCTCAAAATCGTTGTTACTAACCTATCTTCAATTTTAGAAATTACTAAAATATATGTAGGGTCAAAAATTACACAATTGCCCTCAATACGCGAAACTATCGAAATGCCCTCGCTGGTCAACGATGACTGAAATTCAAGCGACAATGACCAGGAAGCTTGGGTTAGATATTTTTGGCCGAGCTGAATTCAATGGTACTAGTAATGAGCTCCCATGCGTGACAACGACGCTAGAATCGAGCTCGACAACCGTGAAACTCCAACAGCTAAATGGCGACAAATCAACAGCTTTTAGTGGTTGTGGATGGTTGAAAAATCAAAGGGGAGTCATGGAGAACAAAACTAGGGTAATGGCGTGGTCTAATTCCAACGGAATTGATGGCGGTGGTGACAGGTTTTGGCTGCAACTTTTCGTGCTACATGGCAACATTCCGGTCAGTTTTTGGCGATGGAGACGACAGGAAGTGATGGTCGACTCAAGAGCTTTTGTTTTCTACCTTTCATGGCCGATGAGGTGGTAAAAAATTAAAGACATAGACGGGTCGGGTTTTGCAGGTTTGGGTCGGGTTTCGGGTCATTTTTTGGCAGCTTCCTCTCTCTCTCACGTAGAATATGCTTCCCCTTCCCTTAAAAAATTTCTAGCTTCTCTTATTTTTTTCTTTAAACGCCTTGCTTTTGTTTTTACTTTTTTTTTTTTTTGGTTCTTTACATACGTTACAATTTTCTTCTCTATTTCTC
Organism: Citropsis articulata; assembly: GCA_030449925.1. Classification (NCBI taxonomy): domain Eukaryota; kingdom Viridiplantae; phylum Streptophyta; class Magnoliopsida; order Sapindales; family Rutaceae; genus Citropsis; species Citropsis articulata. Next base: position 902,688 of record JASUUH010000092.1, read on the forward strand.
GAACCCATCAAATCTTATTTTAAGTATATCCAAAATTTCATTTTCTGATTCTCTTTTCAGTCTTTTTAGTTCACTTTCCCATTCTTTTATAGTTTTACCATAAAAAAAAGATCCCAAAACTTTAAGAGCCAACGGAAGTCCACCAGAATATGTTGCAACCCATTTAGACAGCTACTCATATCCTGTACTAGGTTGGTGGCTTTTAAAAGATTTTTTTACAAAAGAGTTGAAGAGCTTTATCGTTATGTAGTTCCCAAATCTTGTATGCTTCATCTACTCCATGTGTCATTGACCAATGCTTATCTCTCGATGTTAACATGATCATGCTGTCAGGACCAAACAATTCACGCTTTATAGCTAGACATTCTAATTGATTTATATCAACTACATTATGGATAATTAAAAGAACCTTTTTGTGCTGCAATCTCCTTCATATAATGTTGAAACCATCATAAACATTCCATATGCCATTATTTGGAAGCTTTGGTACTTTTCAAAGGAGTTTCTTTTATAAAGAGGCCATACGGCCTTCTTCTGAAATTTCGCTAACATTGGCAAGAAAACTTCTTTCTTCAAACTTATGAGAGGTCAAATCATAAGCAACTCTTGCAAGAGTTGTCTTACCTATAACCCCCCATAGAACATTATTACACTCATTGTCCATGAGAAGCCTCAGATTCTTCAAGTGTGATGCAGCGCAAGAAATTGAAGAGATCCTAATTAAATTGAAATTTATAAATTTAAGAATATTTTAATTAATTTGTATTCTAGTTTAATTTGGTTTCCTAGTTAGAGTCTTATTGTTGAGGCATTATTTATTTGAGTGATATTCCTAATTTAGATATAAGTTTTATTAAAATAGGTTTTCTAATCAAATTAGGATAAATCTTAGTTAGTATAAATAAGTGTCTTTTGTAGCTTTTACAAGGGGAGATATAGATTTTTGAGTTCAATAATATTTCAGTTTTCAAATATCTTGTGAGTATTTAAATAGTTAATTCTCGGTATTCTGAGCAATCAACGAGTCTTAACCCCTAAATTCGCGGTATTCTTTTGAACAACCTGAATTTAGTTGTTCCTTATTCCGGTATTATCTAGAATCAACGGAATATTTTGAACATTAAACTTACGCTGCATCAAAGTGTCAACCTATTCCTACTAGATGCTTAAGGACCCCTGATTTTATAGGACTTTTGCTTGATCCTTGACAACCTCCAAAATAAATTTAAAAGCTTTCCTGCAGATTGAAAAAGGACAAGAAAAGTTTGGTGTCGTTGAATTGAAGTAAGTGTGAGCATAGTTTCAAATCGAATACTGAATAGGAGATTATAAATTTTGGAGAATAAGAAAGATCACCCATCCTTCATTCCCAGCTTGATATATTAGCCACATCTTTCAAAGCGTCTCTCCACTTTTGTACCTTTTCTATATTCTCACTAAAAACTTCTTCATATTGAGCAAATGCTTCTTGAAAAGATTCTGTCTGTTCCTTACAGCAGTTGGTTCCACCTCATAGAAAATTGGATAAATCATTTGTTGATTATTTATGTTTTTGCATCCAAGAATATGAACAAGTTCATCCACGCATCAAGTCGAAAAAGCATAGTTTCTAGAGAAAACAACAATTAAAATTTTCCATTCTTGAATTGCTCTAAAAAGTCCGGGCGAAATGGATTCTCCTCTCTCACGTTCTTTGTCATCTCTAAATCAAATTCCCTTTTCACCTAAATTAGAATACAAATGGTCTGTGAAATTCTTGTGGGTGTCTTCTCCTCTAAAGCTTAAAAAGACATCATATTTCCAATGAGGGAGAGGATAAGGAGCATAAGAAGAAACTTCCTCGATGCTCATGATTCAAGAAATTGATGCCAAAGCAACCTCACCCTAGGTTCCTAAAAATTTAATTTAGAATTAAATATTGTATCAATGCTGTGAGAAATCAGCAAACCCAAATAGTCATATAAACACAACATTAAAGTGCCGAATTGAAGGAGACGAAAAGCTGCACTGCCAACTTTCATGTCAACGAAACATATGTTAAAGTCAATGTGTTAGCCTCCATTCTTGAACCATGGGAACAACCATGGTTGAATATGACCAAATTTGTTTGATCAAATTTGGTGGGTAAGCCACCCAATTTGATCAAACTTGAAGGCTATTAGGCAAGTTTTTTACCAATAAATAGAAGGTGCCCTTCCTTCATTTTAATCATCCTAGAGAGAAGCATTTAAAATTCTATAGAGCTCTGAAATCTAATGCAAGTTAAGCATTAAGTGAGTATTAGGAGGTTTTAACATTTTGGGTGTATCTGGGGCTTAGGTGAGAGAAAATTATTTCTGAGAGTGTGGTTGTAATAATTTTTCACATATTTAATATTTTTCTCTGGTTGTCTTTTTGACAACGGCTGTGGTTTTTCTCCGAATTTGGAGTTTTTCACGTAAATCTTATGTTGTGAGATTGATATTATTTTCTATTTAATTTTTGTTATTGATTTGTTGATTGACAAATTGCTTAGAGTGATCTTGGGAGGAAGCTCAATTTCCTAACAGTGGTATCAGAGCCATTGATTGAAGTTTTGGTATCGGAGAACTGTTCACGTAGATGGTACTGTTCACGTATATGGTACTATTCACGTGAAGTAGTGGGAGCCAATCCAAATAGTCCGTGGTGAAGAGTAAAAGTTGATCTGCAAAGTAAATATGTCGAGATTGAAATTTTCAAGTCTTGTGAAATTTGAAATAGAAAAATTCGATAGGAGAATTAACTTTGGCTTGTGGCAAATTCAAGTCAAAGATGTGTTGATTCAATCTGGGTTACACAAGGCATTAAAGGGGAAGTCATCTCCTTCTTTCAGTAGTAGCTTTGGAAAAGCTAGTATAAGTGATGAAGATTGGGAAGATTTAGATGATAGAGCTGCAAGTGTTATACGACTGTGTCTAGCAAAGAATGTTCTTGTAAATGTAGGAAATATTCCTACAGCAAAAGAATTTTGGGAGAAGCTAGAAAAGTTATATCAAACAAAGAGCATCTCAAATCGATTGTACATGAAGGAGGGATTTCATACACTGCGAATGGCTGAAGGTACAAAAATTTCCGATCACCTGAGTGTTTTTAAAGGTATTGTGTCAGAACTAGAAGCCATTGGAGTTAAAATTGAAGATGAGGACAAGGCACTTGGGTTGTTGTGGTCACTTCCAACTTCCTACAAACACCTATTACCTACTTTGATGTACGGAAATGAGACAGTAGATCTTGAAGAGGTTACTAGTACTTTACTCTCGGAAGAAAGAAGATTGAATGATGAAAGTACTGAAACTACAGATGTCTCGGCTTTGACAGCTGTGTGGAATTGGAAGAAAAATAATTCTAAGAAAAAAGGAGTCTTCTGGGGGTGTGGACAATCAGGGCATCTAAAAAGAGATTGTCAAAGGAGAAATGGAGCAGGATCGGCAAGTGGCTCCAGATCAGATGTTGATAGCATTGCTAGTGGTAAGTCTCTCATCATCGTGGGAGACGATGATCCCTTGTAAAATGGATGATGATGACATCCCTATGGTATACCGCTAGTACCATGAAAGGGATGTGTTACTGCTAGCGGATCCACAAGATTTGCACACAAGGTATGGTTGGCATTGATGCAGGGTGTGTGGTGGAATTTATGTCGATGGCTGACGAACTTCCAAGAAAGCCAACATAGAAGTTGCACCATAAATTTCAGTGGGATATTTCGACATGTGCCGATATAAAATTCTTAGAATTGATAATTAATTCTAAGTGGTATACTCTTTATGGTGGAATATGATAATTCTCTATGTTGAGAATTATGACTACAGTGAAGACAATAAGGATGGTGTGGAGATTGATTGATTCTCAATCAAATCTTCAAGTGGGAGAATGTTAAAGTCAATGTTTTAGCCTCCATTCTTGAACCATGGGAACAACCATGGTTGAACCATGGCAGCAGCCATGGTTGAACATGACCAAATTTGTTTGATCAAATTTGGTGGGTAAGCCACCAAATTTGATCAAACTTGAAGGCTATTAGGCAAGTTTTTTTGCCAATAAATAGGAGGTGCCCTTCCTTCATTTTAATCATCCTAGAGAGAATCATTCAAAACTCTATAGAGCTCTGAAATCTAATGCAAGTTAAGCATTAAGTGAGTATTAGGAGGTTTTAATATTTTGAGTGTATCTGGGGATTGGGTGAGAGAAAATTATTTCTGAGAGTGTGGTTGTAATAATTTTTTATATAGTGAATATTTTTCTCTGGTTGTCTTTTTGACAACGGTCGTGATTTTTTTCCGGATTTAGAATTTTCCACGTAAATCTTGTGTTGTGAGATTGATATTATTCTCTATTTAATTTTTCTTGTTGATTTGTTGCTTGACAAATTGCTTGGAGTGATTTTGGGAGGAAGCTCAATTTCCTAGCAACATACACTACCAGCAGAGTTGCAACCAGTTTCTAAGCCTTGGCAGCAAGAGAATGAAATTTCCTTTAAAATTGATTTTTGAAATTATGCGAAAAATTTATTACATAAATATGTCAGTTAAAAAAATTTATTACATATTTATATCAGACAAGACAGACATGTAAAAGCTCAAAGAATAAGCTGACATACAAGAAACGTGCAAGTAGTTAACCACTGATTGATGAATTTTTACACTGTTTGAATGAAATCAGTGAGAAGTTTTTATGTGTTCTAATTAACTTTTTGTCCTTTAGTTCTTCGTTTGCCAACAAAAAGTTTATTTAAGTACTTGAGAATTAATTAGAAATAAAATTTATACCTACGCCAAAAATAAAAATCCCTTAAAAAGATTCATAAAATACTGCATGAAACACAAAATTTGAAGTGGAACTGGAATCAAATAAAGCTAAATTAAGGAGCGGAAACCCACACTAGGTATCAGCAGGCTGCAACAGGTTTGAGCCTTGGAAACAAGACATTAGAATTTCCTCTCAAATTGAATTATGTGAAGCGTTAATTACACATATGTAAGCGACGTGTAAATGTAAAACTGTTAGAAAACTTACTGCTTAGAGCTTGTTGGAACCGCTACTGAAAGATGATGAATTTTCGCTTGAATTACAAATTAAGTCTGTTTCCACGAAATCAATGAGAGGCATTTTCATGTGTTCTAATTAATAATTTCATCTTCTCTTTTGCTTGCAAACTCCAAGTCTAGTCAAGCGTGTCTTTAATAATAATCATAAGTACTTTATTTATGGTATTAGAAATACAGTTGGTTTTTACGAAGAAGATAGCAGAGTTTTTTGGAAAACTTCAACTAAAACTATTTTAAGATTTTGTTCTTTAAATTAATTAAATATAGCACAATAAAGGTTAAATTAGAAGTTCTAGAAGTTAGCATTTCTCATTAAATTAATTAAAGGCTCTGGAAGTCAGCATTTCCCATTAACTTGAAATGAGAAGGAAACTTTCATTTCTCTATTAAAGAATTAAGGGAAAAAACTCGCACACCCCCAAAAGGATGTTTGAATGATCACATAAACTTTTTTAATTTCAAAAACGGCCTTTTTTCATTATTGTACTCTTAGATTATGGTCAAAATTTTTACAATACATATGAATACGATACCAAGATAAAAATAGTAAATAAAATAGCACGTCAATACAAATAAAGTATTCAAATAAATATAATTAATAAAATAACACATATATGTCATGCAAATTATTTTTAATATTAAATTATTATCAACATACCCTGACAGATTTTATTAATACTTAAATCTATTAATTGAAAACTTAATTTTAAAAGTTATACTAATATCAACATTACATAAAAATTAAAAAAAGAATATAAATAAATATATGATACAGATTTTATAAATTTTTTAATGTTAAATACAATTATTTTAATATTATTAATTTGTCAAATAAATTTTATTAGCACAAAAACACATATGACAGGTTAATAACATTAAATTAATTATGTATTTGATTTAATTTAAAATATTTTATATGTTAGATTATTTCAATACTATATTTTGGGTTGTTATGTTTCGAAGAGTATAATTGTCAAAAAATGATCAATGTTGACATTTCAGAAACTAAATAGATCTCTATGACCATTTAAGTAAAACAAGGGATGTAATTGGCTTTTTTCCTTAAAATAATAAAATTAAATAACACAAAATTAAACTCTCATTTCTTAATAGTAAGAAATTTAAAAGTCGCCATGAGGTTATCAAAATGCTATGCGTTTGTATAAAAACTAAAATACACTCCAACGAAAACTAAAGTAATCATCAACAATGGAAATATCCATTCTAGTTATAATATGGATTCACTTTTTTTAAAAGTGGGTTTTTTTTTTTTTTTTTTTTTTTAAATATTGTTAGGAGGGTGAACTTTTGTGGCGTTTTGATGGTTTCTACGTTTTGAGCACATAAGCCATAAATGAGACGTTTGCTATGAGGGACTCGAGCCCTACTTAATATTTTGATGGGCAGCTGGTGTTCAAAAGATATAGCATTTAAGTATTTTGTAAAACTCGCAGTTGTGATTTTAGAAGTTAAGTTGAATTTGTCCCACTAGTATGATGAAAAACTTATAATATCTTTATTATTTTTGTCAAAATTATTATTTCAAAATCAAATTTACCATGCATTATCATTTATTCATGTGTTCCTTTAATCTGAAAATTGCGGACAAGTTGTTGATTGCAATAACCAATTGACAATAAAATACCAGGAGTTGGGTTACTTGGACAAAAGATTTATATATTTAACACTATTCATATATAAATAAACGCAAACTTAATCTAATATAAATGGAGAGACATTTAGAGAAGGGACTAAAATCTGCTTTCTAGTTATGAATCATTGGGAAAAAAAAAGGTACACGTAGTTAGAAAATTAATCATTAAGAACAAAGAATTGTTACCTGTCATAATCAGCGAAAATTAATTTGGAATAAATGTTATAAGTAAATGGTTCTTAAATAATCATAATCAGCGAAAGTAAATACACTATCAGCAAATAGGAGGGGCTAAAACTGGCACTATCAGCAAAGTTGCAATTACAAGAGAAGAAAATCTCCTCTTAAACTGATTAACTGAAGTATGTGAAACGTAACACTTACTACACAAGCAAACGCTTAAATACAGGAGATAAGTAAATATAAAAATGTAAGAAATTAACTTCCAGCTTTGAGCTTTGTTGCAAAAGCATTTTCATGTAATGGATACTTACTGATAAATTCGGAAACGTTAAGCCTAATATTAATGTTAATTAACGATACTTAATGTGTGCAAAATTTAATACCTGAACCAGATGCAGATCTTGTTGTAAGTAGTGAAGGATTGAGCAACAATTTGAAGAAGAGGAAGCTTGAAGAAGTGCAAAGTACACCAGATGCAAAGTTGCCTCGAAGGTCTCCATCAATCTGGGTTCAGGTTATTCGGAAAATCAAAGTTAATGCAAAATCAGAAAACAAATCAGAGGAAAGCTCTGGACTACGATCACTCTGCCAAAACTACCACAGTGATATGTGATGATGAGCAGTAAACCAAGCGGGACAACTGACGCAAGCAATTTATTGAAGGCTTTTTCTTAAATTCCTTACTGCAAAAATGCATGAATCAGGCAGTTATTTTAGCAACCCAGGATCAGGATTGCGTGGTCATTTTGAGACTACTTTGCAGACTCATATTCATCTGGAGAGTAAACATTTAATGTTTCCAGGTTGAAACAAAGCCGTCTCTGATCTGGTGCTAACCCATAATATGAAAGTACAATTATTATTTTTTTAAAACAAATAAAATTTTAATATGATATTCATCATTGATTTAATCAGTTTTATCTAATAAATTATATTATAATTAATTTATACACCCTACATTACATTATAACGGATTCCATAAAAGATGAGATCAATCATCTGTCATTTCCCTGCAAATACACAATCATTCCTTGTCTATTTTTCAACCTGATAGAGATGGGAACCTCAGAGCCACAGGATCTGAATTCCTTCCGATCAAATTGATAGAGAAGTGCAGAAACCATGATGTTGATTGCAACAGTCCTTTGCACCCACTTATATCAAGTACTTTCAAGCTTTCTACTTTCCCGAAGTTCTCTGGCACATTCTTAAGTTTGGAGAGAGATGCAACGTTTTAAGAGATCTCAAACCATTTATAGTTCTTGGAAGACTCGAGAATTTTGCAATCTTTCAAATTCAACAAAACAAGGCCGGCAAGAAGTTCAATAGACCCCGGCAATCCTCTTCTAGCAGTTCCTTCCAAATGAAGCTCCAACAGCTGCTCCATACTTTCCACGATCTCCGGGAACTCTTTGAACTTCAAAAGGCCAGAAAGATTCAAAGTTGATAAATATTTTAGAGCACTTATGGTACTCGGAATATGCTCAAGATTTTTGCAGCCATACAAAGTCAACCGAACAACTCCAGATAGAAGTTCAATAGAGAGTGGCAGCTCTTTAATATCAGTTCCATCCAAACAAAGTTCCCGCATACACTGCATACTTCCCACAATGTCTGGAAACTTCTACAATTTCAAGCAACCAGAAAGTGCAAGTGTTTCAAGAGATTTCATAAAAATCTTGGCTGGAAGAGTTGTAGGACTTGTACAACCTTTCAAAGTCAAAAAAATCAGCTTCTTGTGAACCAGCAAAGATGCGTGAATCTCACGCAACCTTGTACATCCTTCAAGAATCAGCTGCTCTAAATTTGGTACTCCTGTGAAGTCCGGTGTCCTTATGAGGTTCTTGGAATGCTTGAGTGATGGGCATAATTTATATACATATTTTATTTTTTATTGTATAATTATTAGTTATTTTTATTTATTATTTTTAATTAATTGAATTATTTTATTGAATAAGAAATTAATTGGAGATATAAAAAAAGGACCTAAAGAATTTTAAATTAAAAAAAGATAAAGATTAAATTAGAAGATAAAAATACAGTCAAGAATTAATAGAAGTCAAGACTCAAGAAGACCAAAATTGAAAGTCAATCTCTTCAAATAATGAACGGTGGGCGTGCATTTGGAAAGTAAAGATGGGGCAATTTGGAATGGATGTGCAGGGCATTAAATGAAGAATCTATTAATTGGCCTTTTGCTTTTAAGTTAAACGTGTGGCTAGTTTTCAAACCTTAATAAGGAAACAATTTAAAAAAGGTTTTGTTAAGTCGGTGGATGGCTAAGCATTATAAAAAGCCGACTTTGGCTTTCGAAAGGAGGAGAGCGGCCAGAGGAGAAAAAGGAGAGCAACGTTCGGTATTAGGGAGGAGGAGCGGCAGCAGCAGTAGTTTGGCTTCTCCATAGCTGGTTTTATTTTATTTATTGCTCCTAATTTAAATATATCTAGCTAATTTTTTTACACTAAGGTTAAGAATCAAACCATATTCAATGAAATAATTATCTTTTTATTTAATTAATTCCCTATATATGTTCTTTGATGATTATGGTTTTTATTTCACATGATTAATTGAGTATTATTAAATCTTTTTATCAATTCTGTAATGCATTATTGCTTGTAATGCATTATTGGTTGTTAGAATTAATATTCGATTAAATCTATGCTTAGGTCTATAAAGTTTATATATGATTATTTTTTATTCTGTCTTTTATTAAATTGTTTACACAGAGTGCTTAGGAGAACTTTGACTCTTTGTTATTTAATATATTTACATGAGATGCTTAGATATCATATTATTAAGTAAAAAAAGAACCTACATAAGATTAATTTTAATTGGCCTTAATTATTGATGGTTGTCGAAGCCAGCAAAAATAAATACCTACTCTAAATAAATTGTGTATAGTGACAGAGCATGGTCATATCCACAGAGATTAGTAGTTATTTAAATCATTTCAAAAAGTAAAATGCAAAATTGGGGGATTGTTGACAATAATAAAAATCAAATTAAAATAACAAGAATGCAAATTAAAATTGTAAATTTAAATTGGGAAAAGCTCTGGTTGAAGGAATTAACTCAGCTTGATTCGACTATTGATCATTAATCCAAATATAAATCATTACTACTTATGAATAGACTGGTTATAGCATCGAGACCCTTTAATAACCAATCTCTCCTTAACTAGTCGATAACCAAGTGCGACCATTGAGTATTTCAATCAATAGACAACCCTAGATCATAGGATTTAATCAATTGACAGCCTGAAAAACCAGAGAGACCCAAATCCTAATCAACAAACGTATACCATGGCTCATTTAAATTAGATTGTTTATTCTCATAACACAATGCACTGCTATGCTATTTGTTACAAACATTAAAATCTTCATACGATGAATCTTTTAATTGACAATAGATTAAGTTGATAATTAAATAGTGGCCAATTATCTAATTAACAAAAATAATCATGTCAATAATACAGAGAATAAATAAATACCCAAAAAGTAATAAAATAATTAAAGCATAAGAAAGATCTCACAGTAATGATGAATCAAAGTTTCATTAACCTTCAACTAGAATAATAAGTTAGTTCCTCATAGAGAGAAGAGAAAAAATTTAGATCTAGGGTTTCTTCTTTCTCCTCTTGATTCCTTTGTGTTTCAATCCCTTTTCCCCTCTAGATTTTCTCCAAAAATAGAATACTAATATCTAAAATATTCTCTAAATTCGGAATTACAAAAATAACCCAAAAAGGTAAAACACGTAAAAATAAAAACTGTAAGTTCTTTGTTGACAGCACGCGCCCACGCCTTATCAACAAAGTTCTTTTGAAATTCATAATTTCTCCAAGAAAATAATCATCCTCAAGCATCATCTTGTAGCTCAATTTTAACACCAATCAATAGAATTGCACCTACAAAATAAAACACAAGTAAATCACTATTATTAAGTGCAAAACATCGATATTAAAGGAAGTAAACAATGCAAAACTAGTGCATAAATTGCACTCTAACAAATTCCCCCACACCAAGATAATGCTTGTCCTCAAGCATATAACTCAAGACTAATCCCAAATTTCCACTCAATTCTCATCTCAACTCATCCAAAAACAATCTTAAGCAAGCACACCTCAAGAAATTAAGTCAATCAACATTCGGGAAATAAGGATTTTAAAGCATAGGATCTTATAAGCTAGTATAAAGACATTTAACCACCAAGAAAGTCTATTCAAAATTCAAGTGCAATAAGATTTAATAGTCCTCTCATTGACTTCACTCCATGCACTCAAATAAAATCAAAGAATGCTATTACCATAAGCTTGCTCATATATCACATCTCAATCCACAAAACATGAATTAAATACAAAAATCTAAGGGTTGTAACGGGGCTAAATGGGTTAAATGAAAAAGAAAGGTCTATGAAAGAAAAAGAGATCAAAAAGAGAAGAATGAACTCATTGAATGAACATTATTATATCAAAATGCTTATTTCTACTTAAGTCGCCAAGAATGTAAACACTTTTTTTTCTTTTTTCTTTTTTTTTGATTTTTTTTTGTATTTTTTTTTTCACAGTGATGAATCAAACAAAAGGAATGAAACTTTAATTCAAGATAGCAAAAGCAACAGAATATAAACAAAATATATCCAAACAATGAGTCCAAAAATCTCCTTAAATTTAGGCTCAAATAGAAGGAAAATGGGTAAGTAGATGGAGAGAATTAGAAGAGAATGGTTAAGGCTCAAATAAAGATAACAAATAAAGGTCTTCGGGTGGAGAAAAAAAAGAAAAAAATGCGAAAATAGATAAATAGAAAGTGGTTTGCCCTTATCATTTTAATGCATAAAATCCCGTAATGCAGCTTCAACATGCATAACAAAGCAACTTCTAGAATAAACAAACTAAGATTGATATTCACACAACAAAAATAATTAGAGCAAAGTGATTGCTCCTAGGCTCAAATTTTCACAAAGTTGGTAAATTTGCCATCAAATCATGTACACTCTTCAAATGAATCAACTATCAAAAGTGGTATAGAATGAGAAGAAGGTATGAGTGATATATAAAAGGAAAGGTAAAAAGGATAAGAAGCGAGAAAGATGTATGTAGCGATAAACAAATGAAAGATAAAATGAGATAGAAAGAAAGAAAAAAAAAGAAAGAGTATGATAAAATAGAAATAGATGTAAATGATTTGAGATAGGTGGGAAAAAAGTAGTGAGAAAGAAAAGAAAAGAAAAGAAAAGAAAAATTAAACCTAATATATGAAGCATACTAACTCCAAAATCATTTAAGGATAAGAAGAGTGAAAATAACACTTTCAGACATCAATATTGCAAAAATCCATCCCCCACACCAAGAACTTACATTGTCCCCAATGTATGATGGTCAAAGCTCACATAAAAAAAATAATGCGTAAGGATAAAAGATTAAAGGCAAAAAGAAAAACGTCCCTGAATTGTGAGCTTTGATCCACATAACGTCTATAGGCTTGGCGGAAATGGTGGGATAAATTCCATACTCTCAAAGTATGTAGCCAAATTCTGCTCCATCTTGTTCAGCTTGTGCTCTATTTTCTCTAACTGAATGTTCAAAGGTGGTGCAGATGTAGAAGGAATAGTTGGTGGGGCAACAACACACAAACTCACATCAGAGGTAGCGCCACTCCTAGCATAAAGCTTCTTTGGAAGTTGAGTGGGTCCTGGTTCAGTAAACTGAAATCACCGCTCCTTGAATTCAATCACACCTGTTCTTTCAAACACAGACATATCCAAAAATTCCTTTTTGCCAGCAGGATGTAAATCATTATCGTCAGGATCAAGCACACATAAGTTTATAGCTAACAGAGTAATGTATGGACCAAGAAATAAAGTCCTATACCTTTTAAGCACACTTTGAAATTGATCTGCTAACCAAAAACTTAGATTAGGTCTCACATCATTTAACATACACCAGATAAAATAAAATTCAGTTTTAGAGAAAACTCCCGAATGATCTTTCTTTCTTAAAAAATTATATGCCAAGAACCGATGCACGCATTTCAAAACAGGATCACGTAAGAAAGAGCTCTTTGATTTACTCGGGTTATAGGCACTGTGATCTAAAGATAAATTACGCCAAAGACCATAAGGCTCAAAATTTTTGCTAAAGTCACAAGTTGTCCCTAAATATGCATCGCTAGAAGCATAATCATCATCAATGAATCCTAAAGATAGGTTAAAATCTGTAATAGAGTGTGAAAAATTTCGTCCCATTAACCTAAACTTTATAACATTCGAAGTATGCAAAGTAAAATCACTCGGTATATTAAGCGATGACCATTAACCTTAAAAACTTTGTCAGAGGTCGGACTCTAAATCTCAACTGCACCATGAGGAAAAATATTAGTAACAATAAAGGGTCCAACCCAGTGAGAACGTAATTTGCCAGGAAAAATTTAATCTTAGAATGAAAAAGAACTTTTTGACCAATAGCGAACTGTTTTCTCGAAATCATTCTATCATGAAATATCTTCGTCTTTTCCTTGTAGAATCGCAAACTCTTATAGGATTCATTTCTAGTCTCCTCTAACTCTTGCAGCTGTAACTTTTTCTGCTTTCCTACTTCATCCATCCGCATATTGCATTGCTTGACCGCCCAAAGATGCTCGTGCTCAGCTTTCTGTAAATGACAAGGCTTACCAAATACTAAATGATAAGGAGACATACCTATGGGAGTTTTGTACGTGGTACGATACGCCCACAATATATCATCTAATCGTAAACTCCAATTTTTTCGAAATCTCAGCTTGTCCACTTGTCTGTGAATGATAGACGGTAGACACTCGGTGGGTAACATGATATTTCTTTAACAAAGCCTCCATCATCCGATTACGTAAATGAAAGTGCTCTATCACTTATCACCGCCTCAGACACCAAACTCGCAAAATATTAGACTTGACAAAATATACAACAACTTTAGCATTGTCAGTCCGGGTGGCCTTAGCCTCTACCCACTTAGAAACGTAATCCACTACTAAAAGAATGTAAGCATTGCCAAAAGATAAAGGAAAAGGTCTCATAAAATCAATGCCCCACACATCGAATATTTCGCACACAAGAATAGGAGTAAGTGGCATTTGATTCCTATGGCTTAAATTGCCAGTATTTTGACAATTCTCACACGACTTACAAAACATATATGAATCACGAAATAAAGTAAGCCAAAATAGACCACATTCTAACACCTTAAACGCTGTTCTTTTGGGACCAAAATGACCACCGCATGCATATGAGTGACAAAACTGAAGAATAGAAGGAATTTCAAACTCAGATACGCACCTTCAAATGACTTGGTCAGAGCAATGTTTCCACAAGTAAGGGTCATCCCAAACATAGTACTTAGCATCACTCTTAATCTTATCTTTTTGAGCCCTCGTTAGATCACTAGGTAGTGTTCTTGTAACTAAGTAATTGACAATGTCAGCTTACCAAGGAATCATACCTTGAGTTACAAAGAGATGCTCATCTGGAAAATCATCATTCAAAGGTGCTGCTTCTTCACTCGTGGTCAATCTACTAAGGTGGTCTGTAACCAAGTTTTCTGCTCCTTTCTTGTCACGGATCTCCAAGTTGAACTCTTGAAGTAGTAGGATCCAGCGGATGAGTCTCGGTTTCACTTCCTTCTTGGCGAGCAAATATCTGAGAGCTGCATAATCAGAAAAAAAAAAACAATCATTTTAGTACCCAATAAATATTAACAGAATTTTTCTAAAGCAAAAACAATAGACAAAATCTCTTTTTCCGTTGTTGAGTAATTGCACTGAGCACTATCAAGTGCCCTTGATGTGTAATATATCACATGAGTAGCTCTTCCAACCATTTGTCCGAGAACAACACCAACAGCATAGTTACTGGCGTCAAACATTATCTTAAAAGGGAGGCTCCAGTTGGGTGGCTATATAATTGGAGCTGAAGTCAATAATTCCTTGAGCTTATCAAATGCTACCTTAAATTCAAACGTCACATCATTCTGAAGCAGTTTGCATAAAGGCTGAGCTATCTTCGATAAAGCCTTGATAAAACGTTGATAGAAACCTGTGTGACCAAGGAAAGAACGAACTTCCCGCACACATGTGGGGTAAGGTAAAGATTTAATAACATCTATCTTAGCTTTATCTACCTCAATTCCTCTAGCAGAGACTACATGACCTAAAATAATGCATTGATCTACCATAAAATGACATTTTTCATAATTCAAGATAAGGTTTATTTGAATGCATCTTTCAAGTAATCCTTGAGCACTCTAATAAGCTTTTCTTCCTCTAAAGTACAAATCTTTGAAGAGATGATCACCGGAAGTGTCTCACCATCTCCTAGAAACATGTACTTTAGATGACTTGGTAACGGTTTAAGCTCTACTTTCGGTGCCTGCAAAATAGATGGAAGAAGTTTTGTATGAGATGAAGGTAATTCAATATAAGACATATGATGAGTTAAAGTTCTCAAAGAATTTAATTCATAAATTGTCTCTTACAATACTGAATTTAAAACAAACTCATTTTCATCCTTTTGCAAGCTTTTAAGGCCCAAACTATTGTTTAAAGCAGCTACCAATGAATCTTCAACATACAAATAAAAAACTTCCTGCACTATAGGGTTAATAACATCCACAGAAAATACCAAATGTTCCTCACTAGGATATTTCATGGCATCATTCATATTGAACTCTATAACCTCTCCATCAAATTTCATACTGAGAATCCCTTTATGTACATCCATTTTAGTCCTAACAGTCTTAAGAAAAGGTCTTTCTAGCAAAATTGGGACAGAATTAGAGGAGTTATCCTCTTTCATATCAAGTACGTAAAAATCAGTTAGAAAAGCCAACTCATTAACTTATACTAAGACATCTTCTAATGGACCTATCAGCTAGTTGAATTATCACGACAATTTCTTTTAATGGACCAACATTCAAAGATGAATAAATAGAACGAGACATGACATTAATAGAAGCTCCTAGATCTAACATAGCCTTCTCAACTCTAACACTACCAATTTTGCAAGGGATAGTAAACATACCTGGATCCTTGCACTTATGAGGTAGTTTCTTTAGGAGAATTACTAAAACATTCTCCCCCATTTGAATTCTTTCATCTCTTCTTAATTTTCTCTTAGAGGTGCACAGTTCCTTAAGGAATTTAGCATATCGAGGTATTTATTTTATAGCATCTAATAAACGAATATTTACCTCAACCTTGCGAAATGTCTCAAGGATGTCTTTCTCTTGTTCCTCCTTCTTGGATTTTGCAAACCGACTTGGAAAAGGAGGAGGTATCACCGCAGGTAGGGGTTTCGCTCTGGGTGGTTGCACATCTTGAGAATTAAACATCAATTCATCCTTCTCAAGCTCATCTTCTACTTGCTTTGTCACTTCTTACTAGGCTCTTACAACTTCTTCTTACTTCTAAGGGTGACAGCACTAACATTTTGCTTTGGATTCACCTCAAATTGTGAAGGCAATCTCCCTGATACTTGAGACTCCAGGCGGCTCATTGTAGTCGCCAATTGACTTATTTGACTCTTTAAATTCTGAATGCTCGTTGTGGTTGCCTACTGAAATTGTTGAGTGTTAGTCGCAAGTGATTTAACAATTTCTTCAAGAGATATACCGGACTTGGAGTTTGATTGTGGAGGGGCTGGTTATCTTGGTTGGTATTGTTGTGGGAATTCTGACGGTCTAACTTCATAGCTAAAGTTGGGATAATCCATCCATCCGGGATTGTATGGTTGTGCATAGGGATCATACCTCCTCTGAGGCATGCCTGGAAATCCTCCAACTGCATTTACTTGTTCAACGTAGTTCTTCAAGTGTAGACACATATCGCTTGAACGACCCATATCGAACAAATGCCATAAGTCTTCACCGCTGTACATTACCTACAACAAACTTTTCTACAAGTGAAGTAAGCTTATCTATCTAAACGCTGATCAATGTAAGAAATATTTACCTCATTCACCTTCCTGGGATCTCGTCACGCCAAACTGTTGTGCATTGGCAGCCATATTTGAGATCAACTCCCTTGCTTGAGTAAGGGTTTTATTCACCAACACACCTCCACTAGCAGCATCTATCATACTCTTATCCATCAATGACAGTCCTTCGTAAAAATATTGAATAAGAAGTTGATCAGAAATCTGATGCTGAGGACAGCTGGCACACAATTGTTTGAATCGCTCCCAATACTCATGCAAAGTTTCCCCTGGAAGTTGTCTGATCCCACCAATGTCTTTTTTATGTCAGCTCAAGGTAAAAGTACTTCTCAAGGAACTGCTTCTTCAAACCATTCCACGTTGTAATAGATCTAGGAGGCAAGTAGTACAACTAATCTTTAGTTAGCCCATCTAAAGAGAAAGGAAAAGCAGGCAGCTTAATCTGCTCTTCAGCCATGCCTTGTGGCCTCATACTTAAGCATACAACATAAAACTCCTTGAGATGTTTATGAGGATCTTCACCTGCAAAACCATGAAACTTGGGTAATAAATGAATAAGACCAGACTTTAATTCAAAATTTACCTCAAAGTCTGCATATTGAATGCAGAGTGGTTGCTGATTCAGGTCTGGTTCAGCTAACTCTCTAAGAGTTCTTTCTACAAGTACAGCTCTATCCATCACTTGTTCTTCCGAATCGCTAGATGATTCAACCAAATCAGGCACCGTATCTGTTCCAAAAAGCAAAGGCAACGAGGATTGTTGCTTAGCTCGCTTCATTTGCTGTCTCAGCTGGCGAGCTGTCTTCTCAATTTCAGGATCAAACGAAAGTGTACCTCTACGAGAAGAACGAACTATACACTAAGTAAAACGTAAAAAGGATTAAATAAACGACACCAATCCCCGGCAACGACATCAAAATTTGATGGTTGTCGAAGCCAGTAAAAATAAATACCTACTCTAAATAAATTGTGTATAGTGACTGAACAGGGTCGTGTCCATAGAGATTGGTAATTATTTAAATCCTTTCAAAAAGTAAAATGCAAAATGGGGCGATTGTTGACAATAATAAAAATTAAATTAAAATAACAAGAATGCAAATTCAAATTGTAAATTCAAATTGGGAAAAGCTCTGGTTGAAGGAATTAACTCAGCTTGATTCGACTTCTGATCATTAATCCAAATATAAATCATTACTACTTATGAATAACTAATTATATCTACTGGACACTCTAATAGCTAATCTCTCCTTAACTAGTCGACAATGTAGACCATTGGTTATTTCCCAACCAATAGACAACAACCTAGATATGATCATAGGATTTAATCAATTGACAGCCTGAAAAACCAAAGAGACCCAAATCCTAATCAACAAACGCATACGATAGTTCATTTAAATTAGATTATTTATTCTCATAACACAACGCACTGCTATGCTATTTGTCACAAACATTAAAATCTTTTAATTGACAATAGATTAAGTTAATGTGGCCAATTATCTAATTAACAAAATAATCATGACAATAATACGAGAATAAACAAATACTCAAAAAGCAATAAACAATTAAAGCATTAAAAATTCTCACAATAATGATGAATCAAAGCTTCATTAACCTTCAACCGTAATAATAAGTTAGTTCCTCATGGCAGAGAAGAGAAAAATTTGGATCTAGGTTTCTTCTTTCTCCTCTGATTCCTTTGTGTTTCAACCTTTTCCCCCAGAGTTTCTCCAAAATAGAATACTAATATCTAAAATATTCTCTAAATTCATAATTACAAAATAACCCAAAAGGTAAAATCGTTATAATAAAAGCGTAAGTTCTTAGTTGATGTGCAAGTTCTTGAAATTCAAAATTTCTCCAAGAAAATAATCATCCTCAAATATTATCTTGTAGCTCAATTTTAGCACCAATCAATAGAATTGGACCTACAAAATAAAATACAAGTAAATAACTATTATTAAGTGCAAAACATCGATATTAAAGGAAGTAAACAATGCAAAACTAGTGCATAAATTGCACTCTAACAATTGTTATATTTATGAGATGATATAGATTGATTTCGAGTTGTCATTCTAAAATTGAGGATTAATTAATAATTAGATAATTACTAGTTGAATAGTGGTGGATTCTGAAACCTTAGTGATTTTTATTTTATTAAATTCTCATTTACTTTAATTATTTTCTTAGTTTAATTAGTTTAATTTCTCTTAAAGCACAATTTTCTCAACTAGGCTAGGATTAATACTAATTTTAAATTTAAATTAGACTTTTCAATTTATAACAATCCATGTGGGTTCGACCTCGTTACCGCTATTCTATTTTTAGATTCATGCGCATTCGAGTGTAATAAAATTTTTCACAACTTTGAGACTCATGATTTTCAACCTGTTCAAAGGCCATGAGAAACAAAATGGCACAAAAGAACATGCTTTTCTCAGGTTATCACATAACTTAAAAGAATGGAAGTATGAAATTATCAATAAGTATTCACTGAAAACTATAAATATGTAGTTGAATTAAACTTACTTTGATTCCACTCCACAGTTGTTCAATGCTGCTAAAAGGGATGTTAAGTTCAATAAGTTCATCTAATCTCGAATTTGATGGCAAGGATTTCGACGAATATCTTCTCCATTTAAAGAAACCGTAACTCATTGGAGAGGTATTCAAGGTCTCCCGAAAGTTGAACATAATGGACTTGGAGCACTCTAAGATGGTTCATATTAGAAAAGGCTTTAGCACTAAAATGCATCTCTTTGTTGCTAAAGCAATCAAATACGATGACTTCAACAGCATCAGTTCCCTAAACATTTTAACAAAAATTGAAAGAAAGGAAGTCTTGGTAAAACGATGAAAAGATTTACCTAGTTAAATATATGATCAGGATCCTAAAATCGTAAGTTTTCGACTTAACTTTCCAAATTTTTTATAATACATGGCATACATCTGCTTTCTTCCACAATCTACTGTGATTTCCAGGCTCTTGAGGGGATTGCCTCTTGACAATTTATCAACCCATTTCTTGTAATAAATCATGCATCCACAGTCCATTGAAATCATCTACAGTTAATAGAGATTTTTCAATAAGACTTCCAATTCCAATAATTGGGTCAAAATTATAGTGGCTGAGAATTTTTGTTACATAATCTATGTACTTCCCCTTATAGAAGCATGCAATATTGAGAAATATTTTCTTCTCTGTTTCTTTTAACCCATTAAAACTTGTTTGAAGTACATCAAGAATTTCATTTTCAGGATCTCTTTCTAGTCTTTGTAGTGCACTTTCCCATTCAACTATAGTTCTACCAAACAGAAATAAGCCCAAAACCTTGAGAACTAATGGAAGACCACCAGCATACTTTACAACACGTTTTGACAGTTGCTCGTATCCTTTCCATGGCTTATGGGATTTAAAAGCTTTTAAGTAAAAAAAAAGTCCAAGAGCTTCATTATAATTTAGATAATCATGCAAATAAACTAAAACCACTCCTTGTGCCATCAGCAAATACTTCTCTTGCTGTTATAAGAATCCTACTGCCTGTAGCAAACCAATCATGCTTTTCAATTAAGCTTTCTAATTCTTTGTATGTCAATCATCATCAATAATAAGAAGAACCTTTTGCATCGTAGCCTACTTCGATCATGTTCATACCATCATAAACATCCCATATGCCACTATCTACGAGGTTTAGTAATCGAAAAGGAGGCTGCTTTTGCAAAACGACCGGACTACTTTTTTGAAATTTCCCGAACGTTGGCAAGAAAACAACTCGCTTCAAACTCATGAGAGATCAAGTCATAAACAACTCTTGCAAGAGTTGTCTTACCTATACCTTGTTGTGCGCGGAATGCGGAATCAAGCGCACTAAATAATTATAGAAAAATAAAGTACACGAATTTTACGTGGTTCGGTGGTATGCCCTACGGAAGCAAAAGAAAAATAATTGTATTACTAACAATTATTAAAGTACAAACTTGAGTAAAGAAAAACTCATTTCCCAAAACCCAAATACACCCAAAGTACTCTCACACACACTCTCCAATTGCTCACACTCACAGAACTCTAGAATTGCTTCACTTGTAATTCTCTTAAACTTTTAAATTTAGGATGCATTTTGCTCTCTGAATGAAGCCCTATTTATAGGCTAAAAGTGGCCAAAATTTCAACACGACAATTTGGCAATTTGTGCAAGCTTGCATGCCAACCACAAGTTTGTTGAAAAGTTGGATTTGGTTGCTGACTTTTCAACACTTGTGCAGATGTTTTTTGAAGGATTTGAATTAATTTCAAGCAATGTTGAAACTTAACTCCAACAATCACCTTTGTCAACATATCTGATGGGTTATCTTTAGTATCGATCTTTCTCAGCAACACAACACCGCTCTCGATAATCTCGCATAATGATATTTCACATCCATGCGTTTCGTTGGAGCGTGATATGTTTAATTCTTCGCAAGGAATATCGCACTTTGATTATCACAGAAGACTGTAATGTTCTCCTATATTACTCCTAAATCTCCTAACAAGCCTTTCAACCAGATAGCTTCCTTCTGACCTTAATTCTTTGCCATGTACTCTATACATGTGGGCGAGCAATTGTCGATTGTAAAATCAACCTTAAACTAATCGGACCTCCACTCAATGTGAATACGTAGCCCGTTGTTGATTTTCGTTTATCAAGGTCTCCGGTGAAATCAAAATCACAATACCCAATACATTGTTGACCACAATCCTTCTTGAACAATAACCCAACATCAACTGTCCCATACAGATATCAGAGAATCCACTTTACTGCAAGCTAATGGTTTTTACCCGGATTATGCATGTATCGACTAGCCATACTGACGGCTTGAGATATATCAAGCCTTGTGCATACCATAACATACATAAGACTACCCACAACACCAGCATATGGAACACGAGCCATGTAATCATGCTCCTCTTGGGATGTAGGACATAAAAAAGAGCTTAATTTGAAATGAGGAGCTAGAGGTGTACATACTGGTTTAGTTTTGTTATTCATACTGAATCTTTCTAGCACCTTCTTCAAATAAGATTTTTAGTCAACCACATGCTCTCATTCTTCTTGTCTCTACGAATTTTCATCCCAAGTATTCTCTGTGCATCACCCAAGTCTTTCATCTCGAACTCAGAAGCCAGTTGGCTCTTTAATCTTTCAATCTCACCTTTGTTCTTCGAAGCTATAAGCATATCGTCGACATAGAGTAACAAATAGATGAAAGCTCCATTTTGTAGTTTTCTAAAGTAAACACAGTGATCGTGTTCACTTCTGGTGAATTTCTGCCTTTGTGTGAATTGATCAAATCTCTTATACCACTGTCTTGGTGACTGTTTCAGTCCGTAAAAAGATTTAATCAATTTGCACACATGATTCTCCTTTCCAGCAACTTTGAAACCACAAGGCTGAGTCATATAGATTTCCTCCTCCAAATCTCCATGCAAGAACGTCGTCTTAACATCCAATTGAGCCAACTCTAACTCATATTCTGCAACTAAGGCAAGTAGGATACGAATGAAAGTATGTTTTACGGTTGGAGAGAAAACCTCATTATAACCAATACCTTAACCTTTTGCAGAAACCTTATATCGAGGTTGATTGATTTGGAGAGATTTCATCCAATAGACCCATTTATTGCCAATAGTCCTTTTCCTTTTGGTAACTTTACAAGTTCCCAAGTCTGGTTTTAATAGAGAGGTTTCATCTCTTCCTCCATGGCTAACTTCCACTGATTACTTTCACTGCTGCGTAATGCTTCACTGAAAGTGTTAGGGATGTCTTCATCAATAACTGGAAGTGCATAGGTTACTACCATGTTTTTAGTAAGCCATCCGGGTTTCTTTATCTCTCTTCTTGGCCTTCTTGTTGTTATAGAATCATCATTATCTACATCGTCAGTTGTTTTTTCATTTTGTGGGACATCAGAAGAAACAACCTTTTCTTCAACTCTGGGTGTCTCCTCCATAGTTGAACCATTCTCTGATATAGAACTAACTGGTACATATGGAGTTGCATCAAACTCCACCTGCTGCGATACCTGTGTGGTCTTGTTCTCCAACTGCTGAGAACTTAAAGCTTTCATCATTGAAGCTTCATCAAACGTGACATTTCTGCTACACACAAACTTTTTATCTTCGAGATCCTAAAACTTAAAGTCTTTTACTCTACCTTTGAATCCTACAAAGATAGCTCTTCTAGCACGAGGATCCAGTTTACCATCTTTGACATGATAATAAGCTGGACACCCAAATATACGAAGGGAATCATAGTCTTGTGCATGCTTTCTGGACCACATTTCCATAGGAGTTTTACCTCCAATTGCAGTAGAAGGCAACCGATTTATTAAGTGACTTGCGTAACTTACAACCTCAGCCCAAAACATTTTATCTAAACCAGCATTAGATAACATACATAGTACATTCTCCAGTAAAATACAATTCATACGCTCAGCCACACCATTCTATTGCGAAGTATGTCTCACCGTGAAATGTCTTTTAATACCCTCGTTCTGGCATACTTGCAAGAATGAATCAGAAGTATATTCACCCCCATTGTCAGAACGCAATACTTTGATCTTTCTGCCAGTTTGAATCTCCACCAGTTTCTTCCATTTCATGAAAATCTCTAGAACCTCATCCTTTGCTCGCATGGTGTACACCCACACGCGTCTAGAGAAATCATCAACAAATATAACAAAATAATAGCTTCATCAATTGATGCAATCTTGGTTGGTCCCCATACATCACTATGAACATATTCAAGGATCTCATGAGTATCGTGATTAGCAGTACCAAATTTGAACCTTGTTTTCTTGCCCACTACACAATGCTCACAGAAATTTAATTTACAAGTTTTAGTACCTTTTAAGAGTCCATGCCTCATCAAGGTTTGCAAAGACTTCTCTCTAACATGTCATAGTCGCATATACCATAGCTTGGTGGTGTCATTGTGCACCTTAGCAACATTTACTTCATTAGTTGTACCTCCCTTTAAATAGTACAGATTGTGACGCCGAACTCCTTGTAGAATCACCATAGCTCCATATGTGAACTTCATTGTGCCATTTTCAATAGTAACCTTATAGTCTTTAGCTTCTAAAGTACCCACAGAAATTATATTTTTCTTTAAAGTTGGAACGTATCTAACCTCTTTCAATTGTCAGACCATTCCATCGAACATTTTGAGCCGAATTGTTCCTATCCCTATTGTGCGACAAGGTTGATCATTCCCCATCACAACTGCACCAGATTCTAGATTACAAAAATCCGTAAACCATTCCTTAATGGGACACAAATGATAGGTTGCTCCAGTATCAAGTATCCACTCGCTCGAACTAGCCACGTATGCTGCATGAGTAATACTTAATAAATAATCAGAGTCTTCATCTTTGCGTGCCATGTTTGCTGCTGCTGGTTTTTTCCCATCTCTCTTTTGAGCCTTTGGACAATCTTTCCTCCAATGGCTCTTTTCATGACAAAAGGCACACTCATCTCGAGCTATGTTTCTGCTTTTCGATTTAGATGAAAATTCTTTCCACCACACTTCTTCTTCTTTTCCACCACACTTCGTCCTTTCTCTGGCAAGCAAAGCTTCAGATGATGCTTTTTCAGAATGTTTATCATTATTCCAAATTTCTAAATTTGTCAATGCTGTGCAGACATGTTTGAAGATGATTACCCTTTTCCCATATATCAAGGTAGTCAAAAAATGGCTATATTCCTCTGGTAGTGAGTGTAACAAAATCATAGCCTTGACTTCATCCTTAATATCTTCATCAAGATTCTTCAAATTAGCAAGTAATTTTTTAAATCTTGAGACATGATCGCATTGACACTCCATGCTTCATTCGAAAGCCATATATTTGGCTCATTGCATGAAGGCGATTTTCAGGACTTTTCAGCAGGTACTTCTCCTCTAATATACGCCACAAAGTCATCGCACACTCCTCATCTTTCACCAAGTATTTCACCTCCTTGGTCAAACAAGATCTGATCTGACCACAGACTTTCTCGTTCATACGATCCCAACTTTCTTCATCATACGAGTGCCTTTTATTTTTCAAAACAATATCGAGATCGATTTGAATAAGAGCATCCATAACTTCGTGCCTCCACATGCTAAAGTTGATTTTCCCATCAAACTTTTCAACATCGATCTTCTGACTGCCTATAATAGGTGCTGAAAGACGAAAGTCTCGCCTCCCACCTGAAGTATCTCCAGGAATAGTCTGGGAGGATCTCTCCCCACTTCTGGAAGTTTCACCTTCTACCATTTTCTCAATAAACTATTTCCACCTGAGAGATTAGTGTCTATATGTATTTACGCGTGAAAAAATGTACTAGGAAAGTTCCGGGAAAGGCGGAGAGGTCACACGATCGGCTTAAGACCTAGTCTCCTTGGGCTCTTATCGCCTTTGTGAGAACTTTCCTGACATGCACAAATCCACACCACACAAGCTACTAATCCTCCCAAGTATGAGCGGTTAACTCCACCGTGTTCGTGAACAATAAAGTAGCGTGAGCGATGCACAAGTAGCGTGAGCAGGTTCGTATGTGAGCGATGCCATATCGTGAGCAGTGCAAGATCCCCAATGCTGAACCGTCGACTCGATACCACTTGTTGTGCGTGAAATCGGAATCAAGGCGCGAATAATTATAGAAAATAAAGGACACAAAATTTTACGTGGTTTGGCAGTATGCCTATGTCCACGGGAGCAAGAGAAAAATAATTATATTACTAACAATTATTATAGTATAAATTTGAGTAAAGAAAAGGTCACTTCCCAAGAGTATAAATTTGAGTAAAGAAAAGTTCACTTCCCAAAACCCAAATACACCCAAAGTACTCTCACACACACTCTCTAATTGCTCATACTCACTAAACTCTAGAATTGCTTCACTTGCAATTCTCTTAAACTCTCAAATTTAGGATGCATTTTGCTCTCTGAATGAAGCCCTATTTATAGCCTAAAAGTGGCCAAAATTTCAACACGGCAATTTGGCAATTTGTGCAAGCTTGCATGCTAGCTGTAGCAAGCTTGCATGCTAGCTGTAGCAAGCTTGCATGACAACCACAAGTTTGTTGAAAAGTTGGATTTGGTTGCTGACTTTTCAACACTTGTGTAGATTTTTCAACATACCTCCCATACCACAGATACCTATCATACGAACATCAGTAGTCCCTTCATTTATAAGAAACCTCAGTTTCTCCAAGCGTGAATCTAGTCCAACTAGTTCCTTAAGAGTCTCAGATTTTGCAAGAATTTAGCAGGATATCTCCTTGACAATATCCAATATAAATTCCGACTCATTCCTGTACATTGAAAAGAACAAGATAATTAACATTGGTGTTAGGGATGGCAATTTATGGGCTTGGGCTGGGCTTTTCAAAGCCCAGGCCCAAGCCCACATCATCACATCAAGGTCCAGGCCCTTCAAAAGCCCGTCCAAATTGGACGGGCCGGGCTTGGGCTTGGGCCTATGCGGGCCTGGGCCGGGCCCGGGCTTTTTAGATTAAGTATACTATATTTTTTTAATTAAGAAAAAATATTTAAATTAAAGATAATCATCTAATATATAATAAAATAACAGTCAAATACGTAAACTATTAGTAATATAACCTAATAAATAACAAATACTAATATAAAAAATTAAATTAATTTGGTATTTTGAGTTTTTTTCTTTTTTTATTTAAATTAAATTTATTTTTTATTTATAAATTAACAAAGCCCGGGCCAAGTCCGGGCTTTTCTGTCAACTTATCCGCGCCCATTATATGGGCCTTTCAATTTTTAGGCCCTTATCCAGGCCCAACGATATGCGCGGTAGGTTTAGGGCCGCCCGCGGACTATTGGCCTTAGCCGCTTTGTTGAATTAAAGTTAGCATGATTGTACGGTCAAATAATTCCACAAGTATAATATACAAACTATTCAATATTATATTCATTAGATCGAATCTTTTGTTGCTTCTTCAAGTACGTATCTACGTTCATCTATAACAATTCATTTACAAAAATTCATTGATGAAGTTATTATTTCATTTACATCATATGATGTTAATAAATTGCTTTATATATAGATTCTACACTCTGTTTTCATTTTTGAAATCCGAGAAATTCTAAAATGGCTCAAAGATCTTTTAAAATATTGAATGATCATTATCACATGTTTATTATCTCTTGTATATATCTATTAGCAGCACTTATCATGTAAATATTCTTCTTTATCTATGTTGATAGTTATCTCTAGAGTTAGCACACCTTATCATGAGTCCTTGCTCACGTGTATAAATTGTAATGATCATATTCAATGAAGTAGCTTTCAGCAATTCTTTCAGCCAGAGCATAACGACGCAAGAGTTGTGTTTAATAAGTGAGGTTTTCATTTTTCCCCAAAAAAAAAGAACAAAACTAAAACTAAGGTTAATGATCATTATCACATGTTTATTATCTCTTGTATATATCTATTAGCAGCACTTATCATGTAAATATTCTTCTTTATCTATGTTGATAGTTATCTCTAGAGTTAGCACACCTTATCATGAGTCCTTGCTCACGTGTATAAATTGTAATGATCATATTCAATGAAGTAAGCTTTCAGCAATTCTTTCAGCCAGAGCATAACGACGCAAGAGTTGTGTTTAATAAGTGAGGTTTTTCATTTTTTTCCCCAAAAAAAAAAAAGAACAAAACTAAAACTAAGGTTGTAACGAATGTTTTATT
This sequence comes from Citropsis articulata, assembly GCA_030449925.1. Classification (NCBI taxonomy): domain Eukaryota; kingdom Viridiplantae; phylum Streptophyta; class Magnoliopsida; order Sapindales; family Rutaceae; genus Citropsis; species Citropsis articulata. The sequence continues at coordinate 930,297 of JASUUH010000092.1, forward strand.
TTATAAAAAAAAAAATCTATGTATTTGCTCTGTAATCTTACACGATTAGATTAAGAACTATAGACGCAAATATTTCTCAAAGACCAAAATTTACCGGTTCAAAAATATATGAAACTTGATAATGGTTCTGTTTCGGAAATTAATGACCTTCTTCTTCATATTACCTCTGAAAATTCAAAAGCAAAAAAAAAAATACAAGGGAACTGCGTGGCAAAAAACTTACAGCTTCGATTGTGTTGCTGGCAGCAGAGTAGTTTTTTCAATAAGTTTTCTGACAGCAAATCTTCTAAGTTCTAACATCAAATATGCAAGTCAACGATGCTGCATTCAAAGGCATCTTCTGAAAAAAAAATAATATAAAATCAATTCGTATCAACAAAATCTTCAAGTTGATAGGGTGAATGGTAGGGTGGGTTATCGTGAATGGTACTAGGAAATGGGAGGTGCCTCCAGTAGGTTGGTATAAATTAAATGTTGATGTAGTTATAGATAGGGTGAATGGTAGGGTAGGTTAAGGTGTTCTAATAAGAAATAGTGATGGTCATGTTATGGTTACGGGGGTTGATCAGGCAGTTTTTCTGATGATGTGGATATTGAAGAGGCTAAAGCTCTTTGTTGGTGGTGGATTCGGATTTGTTGCGGGTTATTCAGTTTTGTTAACAGTAAATGTCATATGCGTACCGAGTTTTTTTGGATTATTTCAGAGATTCAAACGCTTATCTCAGCACAGCAGAGTATCAAGATTCAGTATACCTGAAGATTTTGTAACCATGTTGCTGATGTATTAGCTAAATTTGCTCTTAAGTGTTCATAGTCTTTAGTTTGGTTGGAAGATTATCCTAGTTTTTTAGAAAGTTATTTAATTTGGTTGGAAGATTATCCCAATTTTTTAGAAAGTTATCTGTAAGCTGAATTTTGAAATAAAATACATGCATTTATTTTTAAAAAAAAAAGATGAAGACTTTCTTTTATTATTTGTTATAACTTGGTTTATTTTTGTAAATTACCATAAGCTGTATAAGTTGTTTTTATAATTTATAATTGGTAAAGAAGTGTCAATTATGAGCTTTACAATTATGTTTTACGAGAAGGGTTATTGAAAGTTTATAAAATGAATTTACAATTATGTATTACAATTATGTTTTACATGAATTTGTAAAATGAAAATGAGAATGGCCGGTGAAAAAGAGTACCGAATGCTCCCTTATACATGTTTTCCTTGTTTTATAAAATAAATTGAAGAATAATTTATAATAATAAACACGTATTACTTTATCAAAATCAAAAATTTATTTAAGAAATCCCAAAAGGAAATTGAAAATTTTTTCAGATGCTGATGGAAGAGTGTGTATGCCACATCTACAGTAAATCTTATTTAACATTCAACCTTTTCAATTTTAATTTTTCCCTTTTTCAAACATCCAGGATGCAAATTAATTTCGAAAATAATAGAGAAATGTATAAGATGAAACTTACAGCTTCGAGTGCATCGAAGGACGCCACTTAATTGAACTCCAATGAGGTGTTTCCGTGTTTGATTCAAAAGAAAGAAGTTAATCAGGCAAATTTATTTATGTTGTAAAAAGCCACAAATGTATGTACTCCAAAAGCAAAGGCAAGTCTTGGACAGAAAAGTAATGTAACGTTCATAATTACTGTCATTGTTTACCCACATGATGAAGGGAAAATTATTAGCATGAAGCATTTTCCTAGCAGCTTCAAGGAATCCAAATGAGGAAAATATTTATGACAAACTGGCCAAGCAATTGCATAGCAAAAGCTTGAAGATCAAGTACCAAAATTGTTTGACAATTTTGTGCATGCTCAATTAGTAGCTACGGTAATTCAAAAAAAAAATTAATAGCTACGAGGTGAGGTTGGTGAACATTGAAAAAGTCGGAAAATTGAATTAACATGGCAAAATTGTTGATAAACATTTGCATATATGGCTTTAAATGCAAGCTATAAAATGTTAAATGATGAACCAGATCAGATTAGAGGCTTAAGTGAATTGTCAGCTCCTTAAATACAACATGTCAGACATACATTCAAAGGCTGACAGCTAGCTTAGGTCGTCTAAAGTCTCTAAGTGTTTGGTTGGAAGGAGGAATGGAGAAAGTGAAGCAAGTTAATTATAAACTTTGATTTATTTCCTTTGTTTGATTTACCAATTTCTACATTATAATGTGGAATTTAGATTCCACCCTAAATAGTGATGAATTTGAATTCCTCCTCTATTGGAAACCAAAACATCCAAAATTACCCTTTCAATTTTTATTAACTTGTTTAATATTATCAAATAATTTTTATTTACAATTTTATTTTATCAATTTAATATTGTAGATAATTAATTTTATATTAGTAATTTAATAAAATTTTATATTTAAATAATTTAATAAAATTACTTTATTTATTTAATTTTAAAAAATATAAATACAAATTCGCAGTCGCCGGACCGCCATCGTTGCCGCCGCCGGAAATCGCGCGTGGAACGTCACCGCCTATACCGTTGGAGTCGCCGGCCGCCGATCAACGTCATTATACCATCATATAAATGAAACAATGAATCTATCTTCCGCAAATCCGGTAAAAAAAAATTGGAAAACTTTCTAACTATCTCAGATCCGGATAAACATCAAGTATTTTGGCCAAATAAGTTGTTTCAATCCATAGATCGTCCAGTTCTGATTATTTTCATATAATTTTCGAGTTAAAATGACATGGTGTAGTGGTGGCCGGTGGCGGCTCCGGTGACGTGAAAATGGCAATTTTTGTTGTTGTTCAAATAAAATTTTAAAATTATAATATATTAATTAAGAAATTATTTGTATTATGTCATAATTTATTTAGAAATAAATTAAATTAAACTAATTTTAAAATAAAATTACGTTAATGAACTTTTTAAATAGAGTTTAATTATAAATATAATTATATTATCTAAAATAACTTTTTATTAGTTATTTATATAATATATTAAATATAAATTTATTATTTAATTTTTGAATTATATTTATAATAAATATTAAAAGTTTAACACTAAAGGGTGAAAGTGTCCAAATAAAAATTAAAACATTTCCTTTCCTTATATAATTTTAGAACAAATCAAACATTAGAAAAGAATTTTAATATACTCTCCTCTCCTTTCTTCCACTTTCCTCTCCTCTCTTCTCCATCCCTTTCTTAAAACCAAACACTTCCTAAGTGTTTGGGGAGTACATAGAAAATTGGAAAAGAAGCACCACGTGTTAAGATTTATACAACTCTAAGTAGTTTTTGTGGAGTACCCAACCTATGCCAGGTACACATGTTAATTGAGTTGATATGCGGGATACGCCATGACAGAATTAAGGTATTAAATAAAATATCCTAAAATATTCACCGCATGTGATATCTCCATTGCTTAAAGAGAATATTTGATTTGACAAAATCAAATAAGGAATATCTTGTTGGAAAATAGGGGACAACTAGTTGTCATGCTTGCAAAAAATAAAAAGCAGCACGGCAAGGACAGTGGCCCGCAACTCTCACGCTTACAACTGCCCAAACAGTTTTTGTGGAGGTATCCTGGACCACCTGCGGCGCATAAAACGTGCACAAAACAACAAACCTTGCCGAATAACCGCCACCTCACTTCCCAAGCATGCTCTTAATGGCCTAAAAAGCATGATAAATGTGAAAAGGATGAAATATCTCAGAAAGGACAATAGAATCACCACTAAAGATGTACCACATAGTCGGGTACTCAGGGTATATATAAAGGCAAAACAAGGTTCTATCTTTCTCGTACTCATCACAAACATACACAAAAAAGGGGTTGATGTCTTTTTTAACCTCCAGCCACCATTTTAGAGAGCTTGCAAGCTCTCATCACTATTTACCTCTTATATTTGATTCAGAGCGAATAGCAGGTCATGAGGTTTTCAACCATTTCACAAAAGGATTTGCCACATTTTTTTTAAGATTTCTTTGTAAGCATGTCAAGTAAATCGCCATACCGATGAGATAAGATTAGAGGTACTTGGGGTACCACATGCCGAAAGTCATTCCTCGAATGCACCAAGAGGGACCACAGAAGGCATGAGGAGGGTGAAAATAAGTTCATCTTTGTTGTTACGCTAATTATGGATTTACATGATTTATCAATTTGTTGCGCCGATACTTTAATTACTAATAAGTGCTAAGAATCGCCACAATCTCCTAAAGATTAGCATATCTTGATGAATCACCGTATTGATGATGAAATTGGGTTGCTCCATCATGAAGTAAGAGATAGCTCGGTGAACATATAAGCTAAAGGTTACCCAAGGTACCCCATGTGCCTAGTCGATTTTAGAATGCATAAAAGCGACATCCAAAGCCACGGAAATGAAATACCATTATAGGCAATCACAAATAAGAGGAGTTTGCTAATACCACATTGAAGTGGTTTGGGTACTCTGACGAGCAGTATAGTTAAGAAAATAGTTCTAAGTCGAATTCGGGAAAAGTTCCAACAAAGCAGTAGTAGCATGAATAAAGTCACACAAGCACCTCATCCTCACCTCCCTCTCTCTGAATAGGGAATAAGCGAAGTTGTAGAGGTATGAAATTTAGTAGCAAGAACATCGATGAGAGCTTTACTGGGCTAGGTAAGGTACACTAGATGACCTTTGTGGACTACTAAATTAGGGTGCAGGATTCCTTTTTCCTCGATCACCGCCAACATAGCCAATTTATTACCTACTTCTCCACCTTGGTGTCAGTCAATAACCCTAGCTCTACAATCCAACCTTTAGTCATTATGCAGCCCAACTCTGCATGATCTATTGGCCATCTAAGCCTTTTTCGGGCGGATCATTGAGGTACCCTTTAAAGTTTTGTTCTCTTGACTAAACTTCTCTTCACGGACTTGCAACTTTGGCATTCACCTTCGACTTCTCCACCTTGAATGTTGGAGGCAATATTGAGGTCTTGAAAGCAATGACTTAGAGAACAATTCGCTTGTAGCCAGCGGGAGGTACCACAAGAAATGCAAGCAAAAGGTTGCTGTGGCACCCAATCACCAACCTATTCGAACCGACACAAGCTCTCCTTGATGAAATCCCTGGCAGAGAAAAGGCCAATTTTCTTTTCAACTAGTACATGCACCCTTGAAGTTGCCCATTTTCAGCTGAGACCGTCCACACAAGCATTTTCTTGAGTGAGTGAGGAAGTAATATCTAAGTTTTAGGTGGCTTAATTTATTTACCTCCATGAGCGAGGAGGTCGGACGCTCTTCACGGCGTGAGGGTACCGACCCACCCATGTAGCTACTATTCATTTAGCTAAAAAGTATTAGAGTCATCGAAGGGAGAATCCAAATTTGCCAATCAGTGTGTAAAGAAAAAAGGTTAGTTGCATAAATATTAGACTACATGGTAAAAAGAAGAAAGAGGGTATGAAATCTGAAAGCGAAACAAACTCTATCCGGGATCACCCTCACAACCATACATGGCCTATGTTGAGAAGTAGGTAGAGGGCTTTTATCAATTAGCTTTCACAATCTATCTAGACTCAACACATCATTTTCCTCTAAGCCCTTGATTCTCTAAGTGAATCTCTCAAGTAATTGACCATAACACCGGTTGGTAAGCACCTCAATCTTGGCAAGTACAACTACTCAGGAGCAATTTGTAGATAGCTAAACATCCTCTTATAAAAGGATTGGAGGGATAAGCGGGGTCCCATATCAATATGAAGTGCTATCTCATATATTTTGGGGCACTCTGGGGTTTTATTCTTGTGGAGTACCTGAAGCTTAACCAAAGAAGGACTATAATACTTAACCCCCATAGTAGCCTCTGTCACCCTAGAGCGGATTTGTTGGACCTGGAGACAGAAAGTGAGGGACAATTTTTAGACGTGCAAACCCATGCGAGGTACCCTTTTTTTCTTACTCAACTATCCATGAAGGTGGGCCAAATATCGCCATTGTCGTTCGCACTTTTCCCATAAGTTTCTTTTGCCTCAAATGCTTTTGCCATAAAAGCATTAGAGGGTGTTACTTGGAGAATATAAAGAAAATTGGAATAGAAAAACCACGTGTCAGGGTTTTTACAACTGTAAGTAGTTATTGAGGGGTACCCAACCTGTAGTAGATACACCTGCTAATTGAGCTGGTATGCAAGGTACGCCATGATGGAACTAAGGTGTTAAAGAAAATATCTAAAAATATCCGCTACACGTGATATCTCTATCACCCAAAGAGAGTATTTGATTTGGCAAAATCAAATAAGGAATATCTTGTTGGAAAAAAGGGGACAGTTGTAATCCCCAAATCTCCTAAGGGTATTTATATTTGTTTAGTTTTTAGTGATTCTTTTTATCCTAGTATAAATAGAATAAGATGTCTTTACTATTATAAAAGAGAGAGGGAAAGAGAGATCGGTTGAAAAAAAAAATGATAGAAAAAAAAAAGAGAGAAAAAGGAGAGAGAGATGGAGAGAGAAGAGAGAAAAGCAAAGAAAAAGAGAAGAAGAAAGTATTATTCTTTATTCTGCCATGAGCAACACATGAGATCAAGTTGCATTATTTGAATTGGGTATTGTTGATGGAAGATTTGGATCTGGAGGTAAGTTTTTATTCTTGGTTTTTTATTGATTCGTTGCGAAGAAGCATGATTGCAATAGAAGTAGAAACTTAAGGTTTTGCAGAAATATGCTGACAGTGAATTATTACGAAAATAATAGTAATTTTTATAAATTGATTTTGATTCTGATTTTTGGGTAGGTTAAACTAGACATCGTCTAGAATGTTTTGAAACTTGTTTCAAGTTAATCGGATAAGATTTCAATTAATTACGATTTTTCAAAATCAAGTCTGAAAACCTGGAAATTTCTGATTTCAATGAATAAAGTGAATTCCGATTTATTGTTACCATAGCTAGACGTCTTCAAAATTTATGAAATTTGGACCAGTGATTTTTATATATGTATAGTATGATTATGTAAATTTTCATGATTTTATGATAAAGCAATAAATTTTTTCGTATTTTTAAAGCAAGTGTGTTCAAAACAGAAAACTGTTTGACAGTATTAATGATGTCTGAAACGTCAATTATTTTAAATAGGTTTTGAAGGAATTAAGTTATAAAATTTTTATCAAATAACTTTCAATATGTCAGCATATGGTCTGTAAAATTTGGGATTTTTCCAACAAGGGAATAATTTATTAAAAATCAAAGAATACAGAATGTTCTGTTTTGAGGGCCGATTATTGAGGACATTGAGGCTGAGTTTAGGAGTTGTTTAAATTGAGATATTTGAGAACATTAGAGTTTATGATTGAGATTTGATTATATCTTATGATAGTTTTATTGATGATTTTAGGTTGATGATATCAGTACGCATTTGTTATATGAGGATGCCAAGAGGTAAGTAAACTAGACTTCAAAACGAATCACAATAAATAATATATATGTTTGACTTGTGTGAAAAGCCTATTTTGATATGTACAATTATGGACTTATATGTCTCTACCCATGTGTTTATGTGATGTGTTGTTATGTGTTACGCGTGATTATGTACATGGTTGTATGCATGTGTGATAATTCATTGGCATAAGCACGAAAATGCATTGAGTTTTCTACGAATGAGAAAGTGGATTTTAGCAAGTGAAATTTCTATTTTATGAGATTTTGCATTGGGGGGCCACCTCTTGAAGTTGTGTAGGGGCCACCTCTTGAGACCATGCGGGAGCCACCTCTTGAGGGCCGCAAAGTGCCACGCATGGTGCAAAGTACCACGCATAGCACAAAGTGCCACAATTACAAGATACGTATTTTATTGAAAGAAAATATGAAAATTTGAAAGCGATAGAAAGAGATTTTGATGAATTTGTTTTCAAGTATTTAGAAAAGATCATGGCATATTATCCATTGCATTATGTATAAGTATGTATGTATTTTTGTATAAGAAAAATTAATTTACTTACTGAGTTTTGTACTCATTATAGTTTATTGTGGTTCAGTTCTCAAAAGTCAGGATTGATTTATGAGCGAAGAGGACTTGAATTGAGGACGATAGATGGTTTGACCAAATTTTTTTAAGTTATTCCGTTGGCTTTTGTAATTGAGGCTGGAATTTTATCGGTTATAAAGAGTTATTTAAATTTATATGGGAATTGTGGACATATTTACCCTCAGAATTTGGGTTGGGGTGTTACAACAGCTGGCTGTCACACCTGTAAAAAGTAGCACGACAAGGACAGTGGACCTCAACTGTCACGCTTACAATTGCCAAGATAGCTTTTGCAGAGGTATTCTGGATTACCTACAGAGTGCCAGGTGCACAAGACAACAAACCCTGCAAAATAACCGCCTCCTTGCTTCCTAAGCATGGTCTTAATGGCCCCAAAAGCATGAGAAAGGTGAAAAGAATGAAAATATCTCAGAAAGGACAGTAGAAATGCCACTAGAAATATGTTAGGCAACAGAGTACCCAGGATATACTATATAAAGGCAACAAGGTTCAATATTTCTCATTCTCATCACAAGCATGCACGAAAAAAGGGTTGAGGTTTTCTTTAATCTTCAGCCATCATTTTAGAGACCTTGCAAGCTCTCATCACCTAAAAAGGTCCAAGTAGCTAACTTGAGCGTCGGAATATAGTTGCCGACCACTGCTGGCTCTACTTTTAACCTCCTTTTGCTGTTTTGCAGGTCTAAAGACATCTTTTCGAGCCTTCACCCTCCACACTTGACCTCTCACCATTATCAGCCCTCTCCCCCTCTTTCTCATCTCCTTTAAAGCCTAAAACCAGTCCACATACTGCGATTAAGTGAGGTACCCTAAATCTCAAAAAATAAATTTATTATTTTTGTAGGTTTTGTCCCTTTTTCTTGCACCAAAATCCACTTAAAACACTTAAGTATTGCACATGATTATCACTTCTTGCAGAAGCTTAATGCTCCAGGGCCAAAATTACTTCAGACCAGTGCCGTTGTTGAAGAGCTTTAGTAAACCACATGTAACTCACGTGAGATATTAGTTTGTTATGGCCCTCAGAATCTGGGTTTGTTCGTTGGTGGGTGGGCAATCTTGTATGATGCCATCGTAGATGTATATAAAGCCTTAGATGACGAGATCTAGTTGATTCAGTTCATTGTAATACAATACAAAGTCTTAATAAAACATTGTTTGGGGTGCCAAACACGCCATTATGGTTTAAAGCACCATAGAGATTTTCTTTGAAGTTCTAGAAACCTTATAATTTACCAAGAACTGTTTGGACTGGTTCATAGCTGAGAGGCACCGATACGATAGTACATATACTTTAAGTTCTATTCAAACCTGGTGATTATTTAAATTCGTGCATATTTTGAAATATATGGAGGAATTGTTGTGAAAACTGAGTACGGAATCGGTATTTCAAATTGTCATATACCGCGTTAAAATTTACTATAAGCATGTGATCAGTGGTCCTCCTACTCTCAAATTGTGCAAAGTCATTTTTGTTGGACTTAAAATTAGTTAAAAGATTTGTGTAATTATTTAGCTCCCCTTTATAAGTCTCTCAGAACTCATTTCTCTTCTAATGATAAATTAAACCTTAATTAAAATCATTCCTCGTGAAATCCTAATCTTCAGTTTTTCTCTTTTTCCCTAAAAAGAAAAAAGAAAAAATTCCTAACAAAACTATCACTTACACACAAATACTATGTTATTTTTTATACAAATTTATTCTATTTATCTGCGCATGCTTGATTTTTAAATAAATGTACTTAGTTAGGGTTAAAACATAAAAGGGTTTTATTTGGGGTGGGGGTGGGCACTTAGCGGTTTGGTTCGGTTCAGACCTCGAACCGAACCAAACTGAAACCAAATGGTTCATGAAAATATGGACTAAACTATAGAACCGAACCAAATTAATTCAGTTCGGTTCGATAGTTTGGTTCGGTTTCAACCTATATATTTATTATTTAATAAAAATAATATATCGATAATACACTATTACTACAACAATAAATCAATAATCCTTAGTCTATAAATCCGCAAATAATAAACATCATAAAATAAAATCCAACAATAATTTAAAAAATCTACTACATATTACAAAATAAACTTCAATTCACAAATAATAAGCATCATAAAATAAAATCCATAAAATAAAATCCAACAATAATTAAAAAATCTACTACATATCACAAAATTAACTTCAAACTTCCACAGTTCCATAGCCAACGAACACTCTTTTTAAGTAAAAATTCATAAATAATAACTAATATAATAAATTAAAATAATAAAGTTCAACAATAAAATAAAGTGTACGCTATTATTTATATATATATATATATATATATTATCATGTGTTAATTAACAAACAAAAATAAAAAAGATAAATTCTGAACTATTTTTAATTTTAATTTTAATTTTAATTTTTTCTTGAACCATTTAGTTTGATTTTGAACCGAACCAAATAAAAAACTAAATGGTTCAGAATTTTCTGAACCATTTAGTTTTTTGCTCCGAACCAAACCGAACCAAATTGCCATAATACGGTTCGGTTCGGACTGAACCGAACCAAATGCCCACCCCTAGTTTGGGGAATAGAATAAGGTGACCAAGATAAGGTGCTTGCTCATATATTATCATGCTCTTCTCTAAGTAAAAAGCGAGCAGCACCTCGACCAGGATGCTACTTGGTGACCTCGAGCACATTAGGTCGATCAGGATGCTACTTGGTGACCTCAAACACATCACCTCGACCAAGATATTATTTGGTGATCTCGAACAGATCATCTCGAGCAGAAGGTTACCGGGAAGCACAACTCAGTCAAAACAAGTCTCAATTATTTTCTCCGAGATATTAGAGACCATATTCTTAGTGGGCTGAAAATTAGTGCTCTTCTTGAAAGAATTAGGGGAGAGGATAAAAACCTCTATAATTTCCTATAAAAACCCTTGGAAAGGGACGAATCCTCTCTCTCTCTCTCTTTCTCTCTCTGGGTAACTGAACCCATTGGATCTTTTTCTCACTCTACCACTGGAAAATTTCTCTTTTGCTTATGATTTCTTTAAGATTAATTATTTTCAATTATTTTCCTTTAAATTTACTTAAAAGCTTTTTGTTTAAAGCAATCATAATTAAGCCACATGAATTGTGGTATGGGTTTTTCCAAGTAGACCCAAATCGCTAACTTGAGCGTCGGAGGGTTTTCGCTGGAAAAACTTCCAACGCCTCCTAACTATTGTTTGTGCTCACAGGCTCATGGGTCGTCTACTCATGGATCGTCTGCTCATGGATTATCTGCTCATAGAAAATCTGCTCATGGTGCTAACTAATCAACAGTTTCCCACCAAACAAATTTAATACTGATGCAGGGATTTGAGATTAAGTCACTAACCAACTCATCCGGATTTCGGCATCAACAAGTTTATAACAATAGCGTTAAAATTTTGTTTACGAATAACAAATATTATGCATAAAGAGTTTTCTGCAAAAGAATGCATTCAAAATGTGGGTTTACCTAAGCCGGCCAATTATCCCACAAGCACCAATCTGTTCACCTAAATTTTAAGTGACAGTGTTCAAGTCTCACCTTGTCTTAGGACTTCATCTCCTCCCAATTGTATCATATGAATAAAGAGTAAAGCTATAAATATTCAAAAGAATAAGTGGTAGAAAATAATAAGACTAACGCCTGATAGGTCATAAATAGTCATGCTATATTTTGTGTAATTCCCTCATATTTTGATTAATCTTGTGCTAATTTATGGAGATTATGTTTGATTTGATTTAGGAGGAGAAACAAGGAGATTATGATAAAAAGTGGATAAAAAGAGCTTTATTTGGGCTTTGCAATCATGGGCTGACCGTTGACTTGAAGGAGACGGTTTCCTAGCACAAAGAAAAGAAGAAGCCAAGAAGGATTAGGAAAGCTAGCAAAAGAGGAAAAGAAACGTGAGAGAGGACTCCTACTTTGAAAGAAAAAGGAGAGCTTGCCGTTTCTTATAAAAGGCAAGGAAACAAAAGCCAAAGGAGCCGGAACGTGAGAAGCAAAAAGAAAAAAAAAGGCTGCTGCAATTTATTTTGTTTTGTTTAGCCACCATGAGTGGCTAAGCTTTTAATTCTGATCCAAGGGTAATCAAATTCCGATTGTAGTTTTGTGAGGCTTTGAACTTAACAAGAATTTCTTCAATCCAAGTAATTTTTATTTTCTTGTTCTCATTATCTATGAATTATTTATATTGATTGAGTTGACGCCTTAATTCAATATTTATTTTTCTATCGCTAGTCATGAGTTTGTGATCCGTAATTGTCATGAATGATTGAATTGAGTAGCAAGGAGTTGGCTCATGTGTGTGTATATTGACGGCCGCAATTACATAGCTTGCATGATAGGCTCTAGGGAAATAAAAATACAAATTGATTAAATTGGAGTAATCTGAATTAATTGATCTTGTTTTAGTCATTCTCACTATTCTTAATGCTATCACTAAATTTGATATGGAACGATGATGCCCAGTTAAATTGGTGATAAGTTTGGATTTAGGCGATTGTTTGAGTCTAATGTATTAGGAGAATAATTACTTTCGATTAAGTAGACTAAGTTCTTGGATTGAGTAATTTATATTTAAGCCTATGAACAAAATTGCAATTGGATGGAATTGACACTTGGAAGTTTGGTAAGATTAATTTTCCTTGCTTAAATTTAGATCTTGTTTTATTTTATTTTATTTTATTTTATTTTATCATAATCTCGTTAAAGAAACCCTTAAAATCAAATTCGGATAACCGGTTTTCCTAAATCAGATAAACGAATTCCCGGTTTCATAAACCGGATAGGTCTTCCGGATTTCCATCTTCCGGTTGACCGAATAGATCGAAGAGAGAACTCGTGATTCGGATCTCGAAGGTTAGCCGAATCGCGTAATCGTTACACACCAAACCGGTTCGGATTCCTTTTGTTGTCCGAATAAAGTCGAATGAGAGAACCCGCAACCGGCTATCCGCTTTCCTTCATCCGCCAGCCGAAAGACTTTAATTGTTGCCATACGCATTCTCTACCGGTTTCAATAACCGGATTGCCGATTATTTCAACCATCACAAATCGATTCGGTCTTGATTTCTCCTCAACCCAGTTAGCGGATCGCATCCGTAAATATCACTAGCCGCAACCGGATTTCGGATTCCTCTTCCGGTTGTCCAATCAAGTCGAACCGAGAAGAAAGACAAACGGATTGGATTTTCTCCAACCTGCTTATCCGGTTCAATTCCAAACGCAACAAACAGCAAACGGACTTCCGGTTTACGCCAGCCGGTTGTCCGAATAAATCCAGAAGTGTCACAAGCCTTAACCGGTCTTCCGGTTTCCACATCCGGTCATCCGGATATCTCCCAGAAAATAAACGGTTATCCGGTTTTGGGCAGAATCTTGAAAATCTGATTTTTCTTGGAAAATTAATTTTTATTTTAAACTTTGAGAAGTTAAATACATAGTTCCCTAGGGATTCGACCTGGTCTCACCATTTCTACAATTTTATTTGAATCAAGATTTGTTTTGAGTGGTAGACAAACCTAAGACTAACGCCGCACATAATTCTTTATTTCCTGCAACGTAACACAACATGCACGACACGCTTAGATATGTGTTGGCTTTATCAGTGTACTGGGTTCAGAACGTAAATGAAGGAACCAATTAGCACTTATCATGCCCCTTTAACTTATATTTTGGGCCAAGAGATCGGAAGCCGTGTGCTGCATTTACTTCTTCATTTGCAAGTGGCTTGACCTTGACACAAGTCTATTGCAACTGAGCTATTTGCTGCACCATATGCATCTACCACTAGTTTTTTTGGTTGTTTGTAACGGTATTTCGTTAATAGTAATAATTTTATTGTATAATTTTTCTGGCATATATTGTCATAAAAAAATAAAGGTTGCATATGTAATGAAAAAATTGTTATTAATAACGGAAAAGACGGTAGAAGAGCGATGAAGTTGATGCACCTAGTCATTCTAAACAGAAAAATAGTATATATATATATATTATTATATATATATATAAACATATATCCACTCCATTGATAAACTTCATCTCAATTCCATTAATTTAAAATTTATGATAACTTTATCGTTAATTCAAACTTTTAAGAAGATTTCATAACCAATTTTCTAATTCCCTATGTTTATCAAAGCTGTTCCACAATTTCCAGTGTAACATATGCTTTTTTTTTTAATTAAATGTATTATTTTTTTGTTCAACAAATTTTTTTTAAAGTTTTAGGCCTATTACAACTGTCACTGGCAAAATTTGATGTGACTCGATTATTCAATATGAATAAAATTATGGATCGTCAAATTTTACACGTTTATTAAATTGTTGTATTTAGATTAGCTTAAATTTGTCACGATCCAATGACCGGTGTTGCCAACTTTTATTACAACAGCCAAATTCAAGACACCACATTTCACATATAATCTTGATTATGATTTTCCTGGATCAAAGATGCATGTAACCACAAGGTCTAACCGAAGCCTTACTGACTATATTACTGGGAAAGCCAGTGGATGTAGCAGCTGCTGTGATGATGACGAGGATCCACAAGCTAAAAGATTTAAAGAACTCGAATCAAAAGGAAAACCGAGTTATTTGTCCTCTTAAAATACCTGTATTTATGGTTCTATTCCATTCTTCTCTTTTCAGATAGATTTCTGTCTTCTTATAATCATGCTTACTTTTTCATGTTTACTAGAAAATGCTCCTCTGATCCAAAAGCAAATGACTACAACTGAAGTTGTAGTTGAGCATGAATTCCTCGAAGTCGTTCTGAATGTACCACTGATTTTCATTCCAACTGACGTTTATTGCTGTTTCTGTGGACCGGAAGTTACTCAACATGTATTGCTTTAATCCAAACACTACGCTTCCATTCAAAATTCTATTGCTGATACGAATTTGTAGCTGCAGTCCGCAGACTTGCTAATTTCAATTGCTATGTGGGTGCTATGCTTAACTTCTTGGCTGTTCTGAGGTTATTTACATGTAGGTATATTGTTCAGTGATTGAACAACAGGGAACCTGAGAAATTTTGGTCCATAAACCCATCCTAGATTTATCGTAGATTGCCAGTTTCCCCTAATATTTATTTGCTTTCACTACTTATTTTCTTATAGTATCCATAATAGCATGTGACAAGTCAAAACCTCTAATCCAACCCAGCTAAAACAGAATGTGTTTGTTATAAATATCAAACTGTTCGACAAAATGTCGCAATGAAGAAATATTTGGCGGGGAAGTCTGTATTTGAATTATGAAGCTAAAAAAGCCATCAGCAAGGTCTGGGAATGAAAGCTCTTTGAAGTTTCCAGAATTAATGGACAAGATATGAGAAACAAGCATAAGGGTTTGAGATTGACACAACAAACCTTATCATTTTTATTTTCTTTCTAGAGAAGAAACTCTTAGCCCTTAGATTAATCTTTTCCACAACATAAATTTTTACGCATAAGGCTTAGAACATTTGAGGAAAACAGAGTGAGAAGGCTGACCTTAGTTAAGATACTCTCTTTAAAACTGAAAAAGCCAAATCGTTGTTACCAAGCAACTTCAATCCCTGTGCACAGGAAATACATGAGAACTTTGACTCAATGCATCTGATTGCATAAGCTTTATTAAAAAATTCAAACAGATTCAATAAGCCAGGCTAATTTCTTTGTCATTCATTCATGGCAATGCAATTCATAAACTATGACCCCAGCCCTTTCATGTGTACCAAAAGTCCAACCTAATTGGCTCTGATTCTGGCATCTTTTGCAAAAAAGAAGGGAATGGATAGTTAAGTCCTCATCTCATCTGAGTTCAAAAGCCCTATGAGTCACTTTGAATCCCTGGATTAATTTAAAAATAAATTTATTCTTGTAGTAAAATTAGTGGCTCTCAGTTAACCGTGTATCAAATTATGCACTATTTACAAAAATGAGAAAGTTGCAAGAAGAAATATGATAAGAATACAACAAAACAGAGGATTTGTTTCAATCCTTTAATTTTTCAACTCTTAAGAAATCACAAAATTCAAGGCTTCAAATTTTATTTTATTTTCCTTTAACTTCATTTATTCCTAGAAACCCAAAAAAAAATTTAAAAAAAGGATTTTACTAAACTGTACCCCTTTCTTTTATTTTCTCACAAACCAAACAACAAAAACGAAAAAATATGTTATAAGGAACACTTGCGAACAATCACTGCTTGATTTTTTATCAACAGGGCAAAAGCATTGGAATATCTCAATCAAAATCCATGTTCACTGTAATTTATCTCAGAGAAATTCAAGGAGCTAATCTGATAGAGCACGAATGCTATTTCAATTCATGGGAGGCACATCCTGAACAACTTTAGGTATTCTTTGCTTTTGATCCAAGCTGAGGATTTCTAGTAATTCAACATCAATATTTTTGCATCAGTTGACACAATAATAAATGACAATAATGCAAATGAATTACCAAGTGCAAAGCACATAACCTGAAATTGAAGATGCATGCTTACTGACAAACTCAGAGAATAAGTAGGCTTCGGTATCTATTTGAGTTCTCTAAACTTTTCAGGTTGTGGTTCTTCATCAGCACAACACCATTCCCACTCTTCAACCCCAAATATTCATCGAGGCTTCAGTTTGATGTTGTGGCTACAAGCATCTTTGATCCAGCAGAATCGGGATAGAATTCATTCACATTATAGGTAGTGTAGTGAGTCCATTGGTTTCTTGTTTGGTTGAAGAACTCCACTTTGTGCTTATAAATGGGATGCAAACCACATCTCTTCACCTCCAGTCCAGGGCCAGACACAGGTCGAAACGACATGTCAATGAGATGATTCTCAAAACCCCAATTGCTATAATAGCATTTTTGAAGAGAGAAATAGAGTAGCCAAATATGGTCTAACTCAGCTTGAGCAAATTTCTCTCTGAACTCGATAAAATAACTGGTAGAAGAACCATTCATATGGCAGTTCAATCAATGCATTGGATATGAATGCCTCATTTGGATACCAGGGGAATGTTCATGGACATGAAAAACACAGCAGACAGCAAATCCCAGCGGCTTATTCTTACAATACAAATTTGAAGGCATTAAGAATTTTATTGAGGATCCATCATTCTGATGCATCAACCACACTGGAATTTCACTTCCTGGAACAACTATACCAAACTTTTGTTTTGGATTTGACGCTACCTGCAAGCGAAAAAGCAGGAGAAAAAATGCCTATAACAGTGCATCATTTTTTGCACAAATGAGAGAGGGAGTGAGAGACTGACCTCAAGATACTCCTTTAGCATTGAAAATACAAAACTACTGTTGCCGGGTAATTTCAAGTCGTCTATACAATTAATTGAAATCTCCTCCGAGTTGCATAATTTTAATGCACCGGATATTGTTTCCAATGAAGCACAGCCATTTACTCCGACTTCTTCTATGTTTGGTGGAACTTGTGGCATAGATTGAAGTCTTTTGCAATCTTCCAAATTTAACCTAACAAGTCCAGATAGAAATTCAAATGGTAATATTGGCAGTTCTTTAATATCAGTTCCATCCAAAAGAAGCTCTGACAGACACTTCATACTTCCCACAATCTCTGGAAAGTTCTTCAATTTCAAGCAACCAGAAAGTACAAGTATTTTTAGAGATTCCATACAAATCTTTCCTGGAAGAGTTGTGAGACTTGTACAATCTTTTAGATTCAACAAAATAACCTTCTTGTGAAGTAGCAATGTTGGGTGAATGTCACGCAGTCTTGTACATCCTCCAAGATTCAGCTCCTCTAAATATGGCATCCCTGAAAAATCTGGCGCTCTGATCAGGTTTTTGGAATTGCCAAGTATCATGAATTTCAAACTGCCTAAAGGCTGTTCAAAACAATGATTTCAGCAATTATTTAAGTGATGAATGATAACTCTTATTAACATTTATTCACGGGAAAAAATAAAGAAAAGAAATAAAACTTACTTTAATTCCACTCCATGTTTGTTCAATGTGACTGTAACGCATGTTAAGTTCAACAATTTTATCGGGTTGAAAATTTGATGGCAAGGATTTCAAAGGATATCCATGCCATTCAAGTAAACTCATTAGAGAGATATTCAAGGCCTTCAGGAAGTCGCACATTACGGATAAGAAGCATTCTCAGGTTAGTCATCTTCAAAAATGTATCAGCACTTGCACAGAAATGCACTTCTGCTTCTTCTGGGAAGTTATCAATCTTTATGACTTCAACTGTTTTAGATCCCTGAAAGTTAAAAGTAAAGAATAAGCAAAGATAAGAATATGAAGCGGTTGAAAGCTTAAAACTATATGTTTTTTACTTATAGTTGCTAACCGAATTTCTTGTTAACAGGTGATGTAGATCTGCTTCCTTCCACAATCTGCTACGTTTCCCAGGATCTTCAGGGCATTGTCTTTTAACAATTTGTTGACCCATTTCTTGCAACAAATCATGCATCCATAGTTGATTGCTGGACAAAACCTCTATGAGAGATTTATCAATAAGAACCCTTATTCCAATAACTGGGTCAAAATCACAGTAATCAAGAATTTTTGTTACATAATCTCTATTCTCCCCTCGATAAAAGCATGCTATGTCAAGAAATATTTTCTTCTCTGTTTCTCTGAGCCCATCAAAACTTATGTGAAGTACATCCAAAATTTCATTTTCTGAATCTCTTTTCAGTCTCTTTAGAGCACTTTCCCATTCTTTTGTAGTTTTACCATACAAAAAGGATCCCAAAACTTTGAGAGCCAATGGAAGACCACCTGAATACTTTGCAACCCATTTAGACAGCTCGTCATATCCTTTCTTAGGCTGATGGGTTTTGAAGGCCCTTTTACAAAATAATTGAAGAGCTTTATCATCTTGTAGTTCCTTGAGCTTATATATTTCATTTACTCCACGTGTCATCAATAAATGCTGATCTCTCGATGTTATTATGATCCTGCTGCCAGGACCAAACCATTCACGCTCTCCGGCTAAACATTCTAATTGCTTGATATCAACTACATCATCGATAATCAAAAGAACCTTTTTGTGCTGCAGCCTAGTTCCTATGATGTTGATACCATCATAAACATTCCATATGCCATTATTTGGAAGCTTTAGTAACTGGAAAAGGAGTTGCTTTTGTAAAGAGATCAGGCCGCCTTCTTTCGAAATTTCTCTAACATTGGCTAGAAAGCTACTTCCTTCAAACCTATGAGAAGTCAAGTCATAAACAACTCTTGCAAGAGTTGTCTTACCTATACCTCCCATACCGCATATCCCTACCATACGGACTTCATTAGACCCTTTATCCATGAGAAGCCTGAGACTCTTCAAGTGTGAATCTATTCCTACTAGATTCTTAAGAATCCCTGATATTATAGGACTTTTACTAGATATCACCTTAACAACCTCCGAAATAAAATTCATACTCATTCCTGCAGATTGCGAAAGAACAAGAAAAGATTGGTGTTGTTGAATTAAAGCGAGTGTGGACATAGTTTCAAATCAAATCTGTTATAAGAAATTAATCTTTAAGAATAAGAAAGACTACCTGTCCTTCAATTCCCAGCCGGAGATATTAGCCATTTCTTTCAAAGCGTCTCTCCACTTTTGCACCCTTTCTGTATTCTCAGAGAAAATTTCTTCATATTGAGCAAATGCTTCTTCAAAATCTCCTGTCTGTTTTCTTACAACAGTTGGTTCCACATCATAGAAAATTGGATAAACCATTTGTTGATGGTTTTTGCTTTTGCATTCAAGAATATGAACAAGTTCGTCCAAGCACCAAGTCGAAGAAGCATAATTTCTAGAGAAAACAATAATTGAAATTTTTGATTCTTCAATTGCTTTAAATAGTCCAGGTGAAATGGATTCTCCTCTCTCAAGTTCTTTGTCATCCCTGAAGACAATGATTCCCTTCTGATCCAAAGCAGTGTACAAATGGTCTGTGAAATTTTTGCGGGTATCTTCTCCTCTGAAGCTTAAGAAGACATCATATTTCCAGTGAGGAAGAGGATAAGGAACAAAAGAAGAAACTTTGTGGATGCTCATGATGCCAGCAATTGATGCCACGATAGTCGCACTCTAAGTCCCTAATAAGTAATTTAGAATTAGATGCTATATCAATGCTGTGAGAAATCAGTAAACTCAAATAGTCATATAAACACAAGATTAAACTGCCCAATTGAAGAAGACTTAAAACCTCCACTGCCAACTTCCCTGTCCAAGAAAGAAACACACATGTAAAAGTTCCTCTAAAGAAACACACATGTAAAACCTCCACTGCCAACTTCACTGCTAACTGCAGAGTTGCAATCAGTTTTTATGTCTGGGCAATAAGAGAACGAAATTTCCTCTAAAGTTTTGAATTATGTGAAAATTTTTTTACATAAAATATGTCAGACAAAACACACATGTAAAAGTTCAAGAAATAAGCTGAAATACAAGACACATGCAAGTAGTTGACCACTGATAGATGAAATTTTTACGTCGTTTCAATGAAATCAATAAGAGGATTTTATGTGTTCTAATTAATTTTTACTCTTTTAGTCCTCTGTATTCCAGCGAGAAGTTTATTTAAGTACCTAAGAATTAATTTATAATCTCTTAAAAATAATTAATAAAAATACTGCATTAAACGCATAAAATTCTTGTGGAACTTGAACCTAACAAAGCTAAACTAAGGAGCCGAACCCACACTAGCTGCCAGCGATGTTGCGACAAGTTTTCAGCCTTGGAAGCAAGAGATCAAAACTTCCTCGTTTGCTTATCTGAAACACTAAGTATGCAAATAAAAGAGACACATAAATAAAAAACCGTCAGAAAACTTACTGCTTAGTGCTTGTTAGAAGTCGGAACCACGGATGAAAAATGATGAATTTTCACTTTGATTACAAATTAAGTCCATTTCAACGAAAATCAATGAGAGGAATTTTTTATGTGTTATAATTAATTAATACTTTCATCCTCGTTTGCTTGCCAACCGCAAGTCTAGTCAAGCATGTCTTTAATTTGCTTCCAATTGACATGACATCACATCTTGCATGTAACAATCAAAGGTTGGTGAAACAATTATTAAAATAAAAAATAGTCCATATTTTATTGTATCTTATATTTTAAGTAATATAAACTATACGGTATATTATTCATAATAAATTAATTGATTTACTAAAAATAATATCACCATTGGCCATCACCAACCACAGCTGATCATTTTCCTTGATCAGCCTTGTTTGGAGGGTATAAAATGCCTGGTTAAGTCAATTTGGTACTTTTGCTTGTTTTAATGTACGACAAAATCTGCCCAAACATTGCGTCGGTGGCTACAAGCGGCTGTCCGCATTTAGCTATTGACGGCTGAATACGGCTGAATACGATTATCTTAGCTAATATTTTTTTTTTAATTTATAAAGTTAGAATGATTTAAGTTCAAGTGATTCTAGAATGAAATTAAATTATTACAACGAAAAGCAAAAGAGTAGTGCGAATGTGCTATACTTGGGTCTTATAAAAAATTATCAGACCTCTTATTCTTAATGAATGGCACATCATATATTATAGATAAAATTTGAGATTAAATTTTGAGGGGAAAGGAGATTTTACATCCAAGGTTTGAGGAAATGGTCATGTTGACCCTCAAATTTTTCAACAAGGATACTAAGACCCCCTTGTGACTATAATACATTTTGGCTCTAACAATTCAAAAAAAAGACTTCAATGTTTTATAATAAATAGAAAATAATATTAAAATAAATGTAAAAACACAAACATTTTAAAATAATTTCAATATTTGACAAAATATTTTAATACTTTTGCAATTTTATATTATATTAAACTAAATTTTATAATAAATCTAAACATAATATCGAAATAACTCAATAAAAATTTAAATTATTTTCAATATTAGATCAAATAATTTTAATATTATTAATACATTAGACATATTTTATTAATTATAAAATCTATTTAGCCCAAAGGTTTATTTAAAATTCTTACAATAAATACAAATATATTTGCATTTTTAAAATTATTCTATATGTTAAAAAATGCTTGTATTATTAGTCTGTTAGAAAAATTAAACTATTTACATTATATTTGTATTTATTAAAAAAATTTTAAATCAACTTTTTAGTTATTATCTAGAATGTTTATCGAAAACTTGAGGGTGTATATGACCATTTCCCCAACCTTTAGTAATGTAGATGTCTTTTTCCCAATTTTGGGATATCCACCATTATTAAAATATTATTAATATTAAAAAGAAAGAAAACACTCTAATTTTATAAAATGGAAAATATAGTTTGAAAGAAATACAAACATTGTCTTTAAAAATGGCTCACGAGAATCAATACAAGAATAAAGGCCCGTTTGGGATTATTTTTGGGAGGCTTAAAAACGATTTTGAAAATCTAAAAGCTAATTTTAGTGTTTGGTAAAAAAAATCAAAATTACTTTTATCAAAATCAGCCCCTCCTAGAACTGCTTTTGAAAAGCAGAGAAGAAATATCTTTTAAATTCTGATTTTAAATCAATTTTATTCTTTAATATAATTCCATAAATATCCTTAAAATTATTACCTACACCCAAAGTTAAAATCAATTTTTATTATAATTCATCAATATAAATTTATTAATATCAATTAATTGGTCGAATTATTATAAACTTTGTTTCACTATATTATAAATTTAAGGAAAATTATCATTCGTATACCCTTAGTTTATTCCGTTATCAAAAATACTACAACACTTTGAGGGTGTATCAATCATCAACCCTAAGTTGACAAAAGTGTATCAATCATCAACCCTAAGTTGACAAAAGTGTATCAATCATCAACCCTAAGTTGACAAAATGTATCAGCCGACCACCAAACCGTTAGTTGCCGTTTAAATATGATGACGTTAGAGGGGTAATATGGTCTTTTCAGCAAGTGATAATTTAAGGGTACACAAGTGATAATAAGAGAATTTAAGGGTATACAAGTGATAATTTAAGAGTGTACAAGTGATAATAAGAGAATTTAAGGGTATACAAGTGATAATTTTTAAGGGTAAAATCGTCAATTCACTGTAATTCCGTTAACTTTCAAACGGCGACTAACGGTTTGGTAGTCGATTGATACATTTTGTCAACTTAGGGCGGACGATTGATACACCCTCAAAGTGTTGTAGTATTTTTTATAACAGAGCAAATATAGGGTATACAAATGATAATTTCCCTAAATTTAACTATCAATTATTTTAACATAAAAAATAAAAATATAATATATTATAAATTTTATTTTTAGTAAAAATATTATAAATACAATTAAAAATATTATATGCACATGTTTTTATGTGTTTAAGTAAATTTTATTTTACATTATGTAAATTTTAGTTATTTATTTTCTCTCAGCGGTTTAACAGTAAAATTTACCAAACGTCCATAACTACTTTCAAAATTCATAGTACTTTTGAAAACAAAATTTACCAAATACTTAACTGATTCTCTTCACAATTAATT
This sequence comes from Citropsis articulata, assembly GCA_030449925.1. Classification (NCBI taxonomy): domain Eukaryota; kingdom Viridiplantae; phylum Streptophyta; class Magnoliopsida; order Sapindales; family Rutaceae; genus Citropsis; species Citropsis articulata. The sequence goes on from JASUUH010000092.1 coordinate 953,785, forward strand.
ATTCTTACAGTACAATTAATAACAATTCTTTTAAAAGATACAGCATTTCCAAACTGGGCCTAAGAGTACTGATGATACGAGTGATGTGACTTTTCTTATGGAGAGCAATATCGCACATGTTCAGTTTCTAGGAGAGTTGTAGGTCCTACTTCACAAGTCCCCTAATTATAATTAGACACATGCAGCATTGTTCTCCATAAAATATGAGACACTGCTCACTCTACAAAAATCCCAAAAATAAATTACAAATATCCTCGTTTAACAAACATCAAATTAATTCTAAAGGCTCGTCTCATCATTTCAGATTAGGGCATGTTAACCCCAGGTTCACAAAAAAAATCAGCCATTTTATTATTCCCTTTACATAACAGACATTAGAACTCATCATGAAAATTAATTTATCATTGACGACTGTGAAGCTATTGGTGTCTTGAACTCTTTCCATGCTATAGTGCTGGCCGAAACGTTTTGTGTAAATTTTGAATAAGTGTGGGACTATTAGCACTCTTCCAGTTTTCTTTTAAATCTCTTTTCATTTTTATCAAAACCTATTTTAATTCTCAAAATATTTTTTTCTATTTTTTCAATTTCTTCCACTCAAATCTAATTAAAGATTTCTTCAACAAATTTTTTAATCATTAAATCATATATATTTAACTATAAAAAAAAAACATGCATATTTGAAATAACTAGAGTTATATAAGTAGATTATCTGTAATTTTTTAAAAAATTGATATGTAAGAAAATAATAAGAAAAAATAGTTTATTGTCTAAGTTCACACAAGAAATTGAAAAAGATTGATGAGATTGAGAATTTATTTGTAGAATCACAATGAATAGATGTTGCATTTACTAAACTCGAATCAGAATGTCCTGGAATCAGAATAGGCTGAAATGAGAATGGAGAATCAGAATCAGAATAAATTTTTTACTTGAACTATAGGAATCGGAAGCAGAATGAGTTGGATTGCCATGAATGTATCTACTTTATTTGGAATCAGAATTAAAATAGGTTAGATTGTTACAAATTACTAAAAAGTCCTTAATAATGATGATAATAATATTCATTAAAACAATAAAATTAATAATAATAATAATAATTAATAATGATAATATTAATAAAAATAATAAATAATAAATAATAATAATAATGTCATTATTATTATTATTATTATTTATTATTATTTTATTAATATTTATTATTTAAATGAAATTATTATTATTATATTAATAAAAATAATAACAACAATAATTAAAATAATTAAGTATATTTTAATAATAATTATAATGATGATGATGATGACAACGACAACATTATTGACGATACTAATAATAAATAACAAAACTTAATAAATTTTAAATAATATTAATGTCATTAATGATAGTAATAATAACAATTAAAATAATAAAATAAATAAATTTTAATTATTATTATTCATTAATTTTATTATTAATAAAAAATAATAAAGACCTATTTGCAAAAAATACAAAGTTTTAGGTATTTTCATAAATTCTGTAGGAACCAAAATGTAAAAACGACAAAAGTTGATTGAGGGTAATTTGGGAATAATACAAATTTAATGGGAATAAAATGGGAAATCTAGGGAATGGGATATTGATCCCCAAACTGGCTTGGAAATCAATCTCTCATTCCCCATTCCCAAATTTGGATGGAGTCCACGATTTCGATTTCGATTCCTCTCTCTATTTTGTGAAATAAACTCTGTCAATGATTCCGATTCTGGATTCCAATTCCTTAATCCGTAAAGTAAACACTGTCAGAAGTGTGGCTTGGTTATGTAGGTGTAAAAGTTAGAGAGAGAAACTTATAGAGAGAGAAAAAATAGGGATTTGATTAAATTTCTTTTCCTTTAATGTAGTTGTGATAGAAGAAATATATATAGAGTCCTTATAATGTGGAAACAGTTGCGCATCATGAGTTGATAAATGTAGTTAGAAGTGAGGTGAAGGAGCTGAAAGACATGCTAATATATGATACAGATTTTATAAATTGTTTAATGTTAAATACAATTATTTTAATTTTAGTAATTTGTGGAATAAATTTTATTAGCATTAAGACATATATGATATATTAATAATATTAAATTAATTATTTTCTTCAATATAATTTATAATAATTTATATGTTTGATTATTTCAATAATATATTTTGGTTTGTTACAATCAAAGAGTATAATCATTAAAAAGAAAAGGTCTATGTGACTATTTCTCAAATTAAATAGATCTCAAATTAAAACCTGAGGGTGTTGATGACTTTTTTCTAGAAAACAATAAAAGAAAATAAAATAACACAAAAGTAAACTCTCATTTCTTAATAGCAAAAAACTTAAAAGTCTCCCTGAAGTTATCAAAAAGGCTACACGTATATATAAGAAATAAAATAGACTCCATAACAAACAAAAGTAATTATCAACAACGAAAATACTAAGTACCGATTTTCTTAATTTCACCATGATTTTGTGTTGTTTTATTTATTTCTTTGCCTTTGTTACTTTCAATGGACTTTGTACTTTCCTTTTCATTTAATATATTTTACCTCTCTTGAGGTTTATTCAAAAAGAAAAAAAAAACAACGGAAATATCCATTTTGATTACAATATTTGTTCACTTTTTGTAGAAGTCACTTTTTTTTTTTTCCCATTAGGAGGTGAACTTTTGTTGGGTTTTCATTGGGTTTCTATATTTTGAGCACATAAGCCGTAACTATAAGGGACTCAAGCCCTATTTAATATTGTGATGGGCGGTTGTTGTTCAAAAGATATAGCATTTAAGTGTTTGGTAAAACATTACTGTGATTGAAAGTTAAGTTGAATTTATGCCGCTTGTATGATGAAAGACCTATAATATTTTTATGATTTTTGTCAAAAATTTTATTTCAAAATCAAATTTATCAGACACTATCATTTATTCGTGTGCTCCTTCATTCTGAAAATTGCTGACAAGTTGTAGGTTGCAATAACCAATTGACAATAAAATACTAGGACTTTGGTTACTTGGATACAAGATTTATATATTTAACACTATTCATATATAAATAAATGCAAACTTAAGAGAAGGGACTAAAATCTGCTTTCTAGTTATGAATCATGAAAAAAAAAAAAAAAAGTAACCTTAATCAACACATAGAAAATTAATCATTGAGAATAAAGAATTGTTACCTGTCCTTCAGTTCCCAACCAGAAATTGGCCTCCTCTTTCAAAGAATCTCTCCAATTTTGCGCTTTTTCTATATTCTCTCTAAATGCTTCTTCATGCCCATGATGCAAGTAATTGATTGTACAGCCTGTATTTAAGTTCCTGAAAATTAATTTGGAATTAAATGTTATAAGTAAATGGTTCTTTAATAATCATAATCAGCAAATAAAAGGAAGCTAAAACTGGCACTATCAGCAAAGTTGCAATTACAAGAGAACAAAATCTCCTTTTAAACTGATTAACTGAATTATGAGAAACGTAACACTTATTACATAAGCAAACGCTTAAATGCAGGAGACAAGTAAATACAAAATGTACGAAATTAACTTACAGCTTTGAGCTTTGTTCCAAAAGCATTTTCATGTATTCCGATTAATTTCCCCAGCAAGAAGATTAGATGTTGCTAAGCAAGAAGAAGCGGCCACCGAAGATGTGACTGGCTGTTATTCAATTTAACTTTTCCATTTGTTGAAGTACTGGTGAAGAAAGGGATAGAAAATCAGAGCCTGAGTTTACTTACATAGATCAGTTCTGCTATTCATCGTTGCTACCCTAATCAACATTCTCTTCTATAACAATGAACTCAGAAAACGTAAAAGGAAAAAGAAAATAATAATAAAATAAAAAAAATTAAAAATTAAAAAATAAGACTCAACGTACGGCATGAGCTGCATTTTTTTCCCACGGGCCATCCATTCCTTTTGCTATTTGAAATACGACTCAACGGCTTGTTTCTATCAGCAGGCATTGGATTTAACTACAATTTATTAACAAACCTCAGAGAATTCCAGTAAGGGGCTAATCTAATCGAGCACGAAAGCAACTGTGGAGATATTCTTTGCTTCTGATTCAAGCAGAGTATTTTCTAGTAATTTAAAATAAAACTTTGCATTAGTAGATATAACAGACAAAAAGAACAAAAACTGAAAATTGAAATTGCGTACTTACTGATTAACGCGGAGACGTTAAACCTAATATTAATGCTAATTAACTATACTTAATATGCGCAAAATTTAATACATGAACCAGATGAAGATCTTGTTGCAAGCAGTGAGGGAAGTGCAAAGTACACCAGATGCAAAGTTGCCTCGACAGTCTCCAACAATACGGGTTCAGCTTATTTGGAAAACCAAAGTTAATGCAAAATCAAAGAACAAACCAGAGGAAAGCTCTGTACTACAATCATCCTGCCAAAACTACCACAATGATGTGTGATGATGAGCAGTAAACCAAGCTACATGATAAGGCTACTGAATCTGTTATAACCAACTTGACAACTCAGCATAACTAATTCTCAGCTGGTACACTAAGCTACATGCTAAACCACCAGCCTTATCATGTTCTTCTATCATACTCCGTAAACTCTGCATAACGCCATATCAGCATCACTACATGGCACCATCAGCACAACATCAGCAGCATTATCAGATACTCCTAACACCCATAATATATTCGAGATTGACACAACAAACCTTATCATCTTTATATTCTTTCTATAGAAACTCTTAGCCCTTAGATTAATCTTTTCCGCAGCATAAATTTTTATGCATAAGGCTTAGAACATTCGAGAGAAACAGAGTGAAAAGGCTGACATTAGTTGACATACTCTCTAAAACTGAAAAGGCCAAACCGTTGTTACCAAGCAATTTCAAGCACTCTGCAAAGCTAATATGTGGGAACTTTGACTCACATAATTTAAATGCCTCTGACTGCATAGGCTATATAAAAAAAATTCAAACAGATTCAATAAGCTAATCTAATTTCTTTGTTATTCATTTATAGCAATGCAATTCATGAACTATGACACCAGCCCCTTCAAGTGTACCAAAAAACTCACCCTAATTGGCTCCGAATCTGGCAACTTTTGCACAAAAAGAAGGGAATGGATAGTTAAGTTCCCATGTCATTTAAGTTCGAAAGAACTCTTGAGTCATTTTGAATCCCTGGATTGAATTAAAAATTAAGTTATTCTTGTAGTAAAATTAGTGGCTTTCAGTTAAGCTTCTACCAAATTATGCACTATTTACAAAAATGAGAAATTTATGAGAAGAAATATAATAATAATACAACAAAACAGAGGATTTGTTTCAATCCTTAATTTTCAACTCATGAGAAATCACAAAATTCAAGGCTTTAAAAAAAAATAGACACACACACACAAAACTTTACATTCTTTCTTTTTCTTCTCATTTCTTCTCACTCTAGTGCAGTTCTAATTCCACATCCTCTCACAAACCAAACAACAAAAACGAAAAAATATAAAATAAAAAACACTTGCAACAATCACAACAACTGCTTGATTTTATCAACAGGGCAAAAGCATAGGATTATCTCGGTCAAAATCCTTGTTCACTGGAATTTGGAATTATTAACAAAAATCAAAGAAATTCAAGTGAGGAGCCAATCTGATAGAGCAGTAATGCTATTTCAATTCATGAAGGCACATTCTTAATAACTTTAGGTATTCTTTGCTTTTGATCCAAGCAGAGGATTTCTGGTAATTTAACATCAAATATTTTTGGATAAGGAGATGCAATAAATAAATAAAAATGAATTACCAAGTGCAAAGAACATGAACTGAAATTGAAGATGAATGCTTACCGATGAATTCAGAGAATAAGCAGGCTTCCGCATTAAATTTTTCAGGCTGTGGTTCCTCATCAACAGATCACCATTCCCACTCTTCAAGCCCATATATTCATTCACACTTCACCTTGACGTTGTGGCTACAAGCATCTTTGATCAAGCAGAATCGGGATAGAATTCATTCACATTATAGGTAGTGTAGCGAGTCCATTGGTTTCTTGTTTGGTTGAAGAACTCCACTTTGTGCCTATAAATGGGATGGAAACCGCATCTCTTCACCTGCAATCCTGAGCCAGACAGAGGTCGAAACGATAACTCAATGAGATTATTCTCAAAACGCCAATTGCTATTATGGCATTTTTGAAGAGACATGTAGAGTAGCCAAAGATGGCCTGACTCTGCTCGAGCAAATTTCTCTCTGAACTCGATTGAACAACTGGTAGAAGAACCATTCATCTGGCAGTTCAATTGATGCATGGGATATGAACGCCTTGTTTGGATACCAGGGGAATGTTCGTGGACATGAAAGACACAGCAGACAGCATATCCCAGCGCCTTATTCTTACAATATAAATTTGAAGGCATTATGAATTTTATTGAGGATCCATCATTCTGATGCATGAACCACTCTGGAATTTCACTTCCTGGAACAACTATACCAAACTTTTGTATTGGAAGTGACACTGCCTGCAACCAAAAAAAGGGAGAAAAAAGAGGCCACAGCAATGCATCATTTTAAAGCATAATTTTTTGCCCAAATGAGGGGTTAGAGAGAGACTGACCTCAAGATACTCTTTTAGCATTGAAAATGCCAAACCATCGTTGCTGAGCAAATTCAGGTTGTCCATGCAACTAATTGAAATGTACGCCAATTTGCATAATTTTAATGCATCTGATAATTTTTCCAATGAAGCACAACCATTTACTCTGACTTCTTTTGTGTTGGGTGGAAGTTGCGGCATAGATTGAAGTCTTTTGCAATCCTCTAACTCTAGTTCTTTAAGATTAAAAAGACGGTTAACGCTTGCTGGCACTGTAACAAAACTGTTTTTACTCAGATACAACTCTTCTAATGACCGTAAGTTGCCAATATCATTTGGTATTGCTCCTTCCCCCAGATTACAGTCACTGAGGTCCAATTTCCTTAAAGAGCGCAAACCTGACAGAGAAGGAAGCCTCAAAGTGGTGGGATCTGAGCAGCTTTGCATCAAACTAATGGGGAAGGGCAGATACCATGATGATGATACTGGTGGTCCTTTGCACCCACTTAATTCTAGCACTTCCAAGCTTTCTACTTTCCCCAAGTTCTCTGGCACATTTTTAAGTTTGGAGCAGCCAGAAAGATACAACTTTTTAAGAGACTTCAGACCATTAATAGTACTCGGAAGACTCTCAAGATTTTTGCAATCTCTCAAATTCAACAAAACAAGGCCAGTGAAAAGTTCAATTGATATAGGCAATCCTCTTATGGCAGTTCCTTCCAGATGAAGCTCCAACAAATGCTCCATACTTGTCATGATCTCTGGGAAGTCTGAAAATTTCAATAGGCCAGAAAGATTCAAAGTTCGATGATATTTTAAAGCACTTATATTTCTTGGAAGACGCTCAAGTTTATTACAGCCTTCCAAATTTAACCGAACAAGTCCAGATAGAAGTTCAAATGGTAACATTGGTAGTTCTTTAATATCGGTTCCATCCAAAAGAAGCTCTGACAGACACTTCATACTTCCCACAATCTCTGGAAAGTTCTTCAATTTCAAGCAACCAGAAAGTACAAGTATTTTTAGAGATTCCATAAAAATCTTGCCTGGAAGAGTTGTGAGACTTGTACAATCTTTTAGATTCAACAAAATAACCTTCTTGTGAAGTAGCAATGTTGGGTGAATGTCACGCAGTCTTGTACATCCTCCAAGATCCAGCTCCTCTAAATATGGCATCCCTGAAAAATCTGGCGTTCTGATCAAGTTTTTGGAATTGCCAAGTCTCATGAATTTCAAGTTGCGTAAAGGCTGTTCAAAAACAATGATTTCAGCAGTTATTCAAGGGATGAATGATAACTCTATCAACATTTATTCACTGGAAAAAATAAAGAAAAGAAATAAAACTTACTTTGATTCCACTCCACATTTGTTCGATGTGACTATAACACATGTTAAGTTCAACAATCTTATCGGGTTGAAAATTTGATGGCAAGGATTTCAAAGGATATCCATGCCATTCAAGTAACCGTAACTCATTAGAGAGATATTCAAGGCCTTCAGGAAGTCGCACATTACGGATAAGAAGCATTCTCAAGTTAGTCATCTTCAAAAATGTATCAGCACTTGCACAGAAATGCACTTCTGCTTCTTCAGGGAAGTTATCAATCTTTATGGCTTCAACTGTTTTAGATCCCTGAAAGTTAAAAAGTAAAGAATAAGCAAAGATAAGAATATGAAGCGGTTGAAAGCTTAAAACTATATGTTTTTGACTTATAGTTGCTAACCGAATTTCTTGTTAACAGGTGATGTAGATCTGCTTCCTTCCACAATCTGCTACGTTTCCCAGGATCTTCAGGGCATTGTCTTTTAACAATTTGTTGGCCCATTTCTTGTAACAAATCATGCATCCATAGTCGATCGCTAGATAAAACCTCTATGAGAGATTTATCAATAAGAACCGTTATTCCAATAACTGGGTCAAAATCACAGTAATCGAGAATTTTTGTAACATAATCTCTCTTCTCCCCTCGATGAAAGCACGCAATGTCAAGAAATATTTTCTTCTCTGTTTCTCTGAGCCCATCAAAACTTATTTGAAGTATTTCCAAGATTTCATTTTCTGAATCTCTTTTCAGTCTCTTTAGTGCACTTTCCCATTCTTTTGTAGTTTTACCAAACAAAAAGGATCCCAAAACTTTGAGAGCCAATGGAAGACCACCTGAATACTTTGTAACCCATTTAGACAGCTGCTCATATCCTTTCTTAGGCCGCTGAGCTTTGAAAGCCTTTTTACAAAATAATTGAAGAGCTTTATCATCATGTAGTGCCCTGAGCTTATATACTTCATCTACTCCGTGTGTCATCAATAAATGCTGATCTCTCGATGTTATTATGATCCTGCTGCCAGGACCAAACCATTCACGCTCTCCGGCTAAACATTCTAATTGCTTGATATCAACTACATCATCGATAATCAAAAGAACCTTTTTGTGCTGCAGCCTAGTTCCTATGATGTTGATACCATCATAAACATTCCATATGCCATTATTTGGAAGCTTTAGTAACTGGAAAAGGAGTTGCTTTTGTAAAGAGATCAGGCCGCCTTCTTTCGAAATTTCTCTAACATTGGCAAGAAAGCTACTTCCTTCAAACCTATGAGAAGTCAAGTCATAAACAACTCTTGCAAGAGTTGTCTTACCTATACCTCCCATACCGCATATCCCTACCATACGGACTTCATTAGACCCTTTATCCATGAGAAGCCTGAGACTCTTCAAGTGTGAATCTATTCCTACTAGATTCTTAAGAATCCCTGATATTATAGGACTTTTACTAGATATCACCTTAACAACCTCCGAAATAAATTCATACTCATTCCTGCAGATTGCGAAAGAACAAGAAAAGATTGGTGTTGTTGAATTAAAGCGAGTGTGGACATAGTTTCAAATCAAATCTTTTATAAGAAATTAATCTTTAAGAATAAGAAAGACTACCTGTCCTTCAATTCCCAGCCGGAGATATTAGCCATTTCTTTCAAAGCGTCTCTCCACTTTTGCACCCTTTCTATATTATCGGCAAAAATTTCTTCATATCGAGCAAATGCTTCCTGAAAAATTCCTGTCTGTTTCCTTACAACTGTTGGTTCCACATTATAGAAAATTGGATAAGCCATTTGTTGAGGATTCTTGTTTTTGCATTCAAGAATATGAACAAGTTCGTCCAAGCACCAAGTCGAATAAGCATAGTTTCTAGAGAAAACAATTATTGAAAATTTTGATTCTTCAATTGCTTTGAAGAGTCCGGGTGAAATGGATTCTCCTCTCTCAAGTTCTCTGTCATCCCTGAAGACTATGATTCCCTTCTGATCCAAAGCAGCGTACAAATGGTCTGTGAAATTTTTGCGCGTGTCTTCTCCTCTGAAGCTTAAGAAGACATCATATTTCCAATGAGGGAGAGGATAAGGAACATAAGAAGAAACTCCCTGGATGCTCATGATGCAAGAAATTGATGCCACAGTAGCCTCACTCTAAGTTCCTAAAAGTTTAATTTAGAATTAGATGCTATATCAATGCTGTGAGAAATCACCAAACTCAAATAGTCATATAAACACAACATTAAACTGCTCAATTGAAAAAGACTTAAAACCTGCACTGCCAACTTTCCTGTCCAAGAAAGAAACACACACTAACTGCAGAGTGGCAACTAGTTTTTATGTCTTGGCAACAAGGGAACGAAATTTCCTCTAAAGTTGATTTTTCGGAATTATGTAAAAAAGTTTTTACATAAAATATGTCAGAGAAGACATACATGCAAAAGTTCAAGAAATAAGCTGAAATATAAGACGCATGCAAGTAGTTGACCGCTGATAGATGAAATTTTTACGTTGTTTTAACGAAATCAATGAGAAGATATTATGTATTCTAATTAATTTTTACTCTTTTAGTCATCTGTATGCAAACAAGAAGTTTATTTAAGTACCCAAGAATTAATTTAAAATCTCTTAAAAATAGTTCATAAAAATACTGCATTAAACGCATAAAATTCGATGTGGAACCTGAACCTAGCAAAGCTAAATTAAGGAGCCGAAACCCACACTAGCTGCCAGCGATGTTACGATAAGTTTTCAGCCTTGGAAACAAGAGATCAAAACTTCCTTTTACATTGAGTTATGTGAAGCACTAACTGCACAAATAAAAGAGACATAAATATAAAACTGTCAGAAAACTTACTGCTTAGAGCTTGTTAGAAGTTGGAACCACCGCTGAAAGATGATGAATTTTCACTTTGATTACAAATTAAGTCTGTTTCAACGAAATCAATGAGAGGAGTCTTTCGTGTGTTCTAATTAATTAATAATTTTATCTACTTTTGCTTGCCGACTGCAAGTCTAGTCAAGCAAGTCGTTAATTATTATTAGTACTTTATTAAAGGTGTTTTAAATATAATTGTTTTTTCCGAAGAAAATGAAGAGAATCTTCTTGAGAACTTCAACCACGAATATTTTAAGAATTTTCTTTGAATCAATTAAATAGAGAGGAATGAATGTTCAATTACAGGCTCCAGATGTCAAGCATTTCTCTTTAACGTGAAAGAGGAGTACTAGCGATAATAGGCGGCCTCCTCATGTCACGCGCTTATGTTAATGTTTTCTTATACGTCAACTTTGTTATATTATAATTTTTTGAAAAAAAAAAGAAGAAGAAGAAAGAAAGTGCCCTTCAAACTAAAATTTATTACAAATTTACCATACTCTTACCTCATTCAACCGGACATTGTAGTCCCAGATCATTGTATTACAAAAAAAAAAATAGTATTGGTCAAAAATTGAATTTCATAATTATTGTCGCCGCTTAGCGACACGAAACCTCCTGGAAGTTACGACGATTCCCCACTTCAAAAGATTGACTTAGTCCACAACTTTATGCGAGGTTGTATCTTTACGTTACAGGTAGTAAAATCTTGACTTCATAATTATTGCCACTGTTTACCCAACGAAAATGGTAGGACTCACGTAATTAAGTAAGTTTTGTGGATTTTGTATGTGAGATGAAATATAACATAATATTTACCTGATGTGGTAATAGACGGTCACATGTAAGTTTTTCTGGACAATAGAAATGTGAAGTGATTGGAACCGCAGCAAAGTTGGATATTCAAAACTCCTTTTTTAATTTTTTATTTTAAATTGAAACTACTATTTAAAAAAGTTTAATAAAAACCACGTATCAGTTAAAAAATAAATTAAAAGCATAAACAAAAATTTTTTAAATTTGTGAGTAATTAAATGAAAAGTGATAATTTTTTTAAATAATCCTACGCGTATGTATTAGGATGCATATATAATTTGCTTCCAATTGTAACAATCAAAGATAGGTGAAACAACTATTAAAATAAAAAATAGTCCATATTTTCTTGTATCTTATATTTGATGTAATATAGACTATATGGTATATTATTCTTAATAAATCAATTAATTTACTAAAAAAAAAAAATATCACCATTGGCCATCACCAACCACAGCTGATCAATTCCCTTGATCAGCCTTGTTTGGAGGGTCCATGCCTAAAAATGCCTGGTTAAGTCGTATTTGGCACCTTTGCTTATTTTAACGTACGACAAAACCTACCCAAACATTGCTGCGGTAGCGACAAGCGGCTGACCGCATTTAGCTATTGACGGTAGTTAGAAATCAAGAAAATTATGTTTGGATATTGAGAAAATGAAAATCACATTTGAAGGATCAATTGAGAAATATTCCAGAGCTTTCTAGCTCATTTTGTTATTGAAAACCGAATTAATAAATTACAAAGTTTATGAGGTATTTATATATACAAGATTGTTGAGCTGTTATTAAGCTCTATTTAACTAATTCTTTAACAAACTATTTTAGCTAGCTAACTAACTAATGCAAGCACGTGTGGCTTTGTAACCGTATGAAGCCAACTGGCATTCCATCTCTGCAACTGGTATAAGCTGACTGCAGCTACTGGAATCCTCTGCAATGTTGTCCAGGTTACTTATGTGTGCCTCCTTAACATCCCCCTTCAAGCTTAATGGTCTATTAATGACATTGAGCTTGGAGCGGAAGTAACTGAATTTTTGAAAAGACAAAGGTTTAGTGAGGACATCAGCTACTTGTTCTTCTGAGGGAATGTATCTAATGCTGAGTTCCCCTTTGAGCACCTTATCTCCTATATAGTGGACATCTAATTCGATATGTTTGGATTTGGAGTGAAAAACAGGATTACGAGTGTTGAGTGTTAGAAAGTGTATATTTATAAAGGAGAAATTCGTCATTTTACACTTCAAGTCTCACTAACATTGCTACTTTTATTTATTTAAGTATTTTGTTATTTAATTATGTGTGTTGCATTTTGATTAGGTATTTTATGTATTTTAGGGGAATCACAATGGTTTCACAATGAACGAGTGATCGACAAAGAAAGCAGACGTCACATTTGAACTCAGGACGGTCGAAAACCTAAGAAGGAGTATAAAAGGAAAAATGTCACATTCATATACGGTCTTTGTACAAATAGTATTCTTGACAAAAACCGAAACTTCTTGTGCAAAAATCGACTTCGTATAAAACCGGTTTACTGTGCAAATAGTAATCAAACCGTGTGAACTGTGCAAATAGTATTACTGGTTATTTGAGGTTGTTTTGACTTTTCGTCGACAAATAATAATAGTCTTGTCTAGATACCGCCCTGGTTAAACCGGCACCCTAGTACAAGGTTATTATTATTTGGCACGATAAGCCCTTAGCACCATATTTATTTGAGCGTGGTTCATGAGGTGTGGAATCCCCCTTCATGATTTAATTGGTATTAATATGGAATATTTAGCCCATGGAGCATGTTGATGCAGATCCGGATACCCAAGTACTTTATTTCAATAGATTTCGTTTAAGTTATTCCTGCCATTCCAATTTAATTTCTAGCACAATTTAAATTAATTTCACCACAAATCCAATCACCCAATTAAGAAAACTAATTCTACATATAATTAAAATCAACCTCCTCGTGGGATCGACACTCGTCACCATTGATCTATTCTACAATAGATTTGTGCGCTTGCGAGTTCAATAAAATTTGCAACGAGCAAGGTCCCCTGCACTCTGGTTATCACACCAAAGAACTGAAGTTGGTAACTTGATAATGTTGAGTTCAGAGAATAATGATTGAAGCCATGAAAGTTCAGAGCTTGCTGCAGATAGGGCTCTGTATTCACTCTCGGTGCTGGACTTAGAGATCAACATCTTGCTTTTTGGATGACCAAGAGATCAAATTGTTTCCAAGATAAATGCAGTAAGCTCTAATGGACTTTCTGTCATCAACATCACACGCCCAATCAGCATCAGTATAACCAGTTAAACCTATAGTATCTAGGTTCTCTTCTTACTGAAAATGAAGCCCATAAGTGATGGTAGCTTGCAGGTGTCTGAGCATTTTTTTTACAAGCTAACCAATGTTGAAGAGTAGGTGCACTGAGATATTGACTGAGTTTATGGACAACATAGGCTATATCAGGTCTTGTGAGAATGAGATATTAAAGACCTCCAACAATGCTTCTATAAAGAGTTGGATCTTCAAATTCTTGTCCCAAATGCCCTCTGACTGTTCTTTCAAGTTTTAAGCCTGTACTAAAAGGTGTATCAGAACCTTTATAGTTCTGCATTGATGCCTTACTCAGCAAGTCCCTTATATATTTTATTTGTGAGAGATGCATACCATGATCAGTGTAGCTAACTTCTATACCAAAGAAGTATGCAACCAGCCCCAAATCCTTCAAAGCAAAAACTTTGCTAAGCTTGCTGATAAAATCTTCTAGTAGAGCAGAATCAGGTCCGGTAACTAGAATGTCGTCCACATAAACCAAAATAACAATTAAGCCCTTGACATCATGTTTTATAAACAAGGAAGTATCAGCTTTAGAGTTGATGAATCCCCATCTAACAAGACAGCCCTTTAGTTTTTCATACCAAGCTCTTGGAGCTTGCTTCAATCTATATATGGTGCGTTTACTAATCCGTAATCAGAATGGGTTGGAATCGGAATGAATTGGAATCGGAATGAGTTGGAATGGGAATGAGGAATGTGAATAAGAATTCATTGTTTACTTTTAACTGTAAGAATCGGAATGAGAATAGACTTTATTATTATTATATATTTATTTTATTTTAAAATCAGAATAAGTAATTTTAAATTACAAAAATATCCTTTAGCTTATTAGTGTCATTATTTTTATTTATTTATTTATTTATTATTATTATTATTATTATTAAGAAAATTACTTTTAATAATAATAATAATTACAATTTTTATCCTCTTTCATTTTATTTTTATTATTTTATCTCTCTTCTTTCTTTTTTCTTTTCTCTTCTTCTTCTTCTTCTTTTCTTTTTTCTTTCTCTTTACTGCAAATTGCTCGTAACTTGTTCGTCATCAATCACGCCATTTTCATCTTCTTCATCAACATCACTATCATCACAATTTCTTCTTTTTCCTCCTGTCAATTTTGGTTCTTTTTCTTCATCAACATCAAAGTTTAATCTCATCTTCATCATCATCATAAAAATCATCTTCATCATCGTCATAAATACATAATCTTCATCATCACAATTACATCATCACCGATCATCATCATCATCTCTATTGCTTGTTATAAAAATTATCATCACCACCAATCTTACCATCAATAATCATCATAATCAAATGGTTTTTTGACGATGATGGAGAGGCTGAACATTGACAGCGGCGACATCCGACCGATGACAAGCAATAAAGATGGGCTGCAACTGGCGAAGGTGCTGCCGCCGATCGTTTCTTTAGTTCTAGATGATAGATGACGAGTGGGTTAGTTGGCTAGGTTAAGGATTTCATGGGTTTTTCTTCTTTTTTTCAATTTTTATTATTTAATTGTAAATAGGGTATTTTAGAAACATTAAAATATAATGAGGATAGTTTTGTCATTCGCAGGAATCGGCTTCTGATTCCCAAGTCCCCTCACTAGAATCAGAACTCCAGTAATCAAACCTGATTTTGTATGGGTCCCAGCCATTCATTCTCATTCACAACATCATTTTTTAGCAAGTAAACAATTGAATAACTAACTCCCTTTCCCCCATTCTGATTCCCATTGAGGATTAGTAAACAGGCCAATAGAGCTTTGTTAAGTTTGCAAACATAACCTTCCTTTAATGTAAACCCCTCAGGCTGTGTCATATATACATCTTCAATAAGTTCACCATTTAAGAAGGCATTATTCACATCAATTTGCCTATCTTTCCACCCTTGCATCACAGCTATACTCAGAATAACCCTCACTGTCGAAGATTTCACTACAGGGCTGAAAGTTTCTGAGTAATCAATGCCGACAGTTTGATGAAACCCTTTTGCAACTAACCTTGCTTCGTGTTTAAATACTGAACCATCTGTGTTATACTTGGTTCTAAACACCCACTTGCAGCCAACTAGTTTCAAGTCTGAGGACATAGGCACTAGTTTCCAAGTATGATTTTTAATAAGAGCATTATATTCAGCCTGCATTACTTCTTTCCATTTAGGATCAGATAATGCTTCTGCAGTAGTTGTGGGTTCTAGACTGTTATGAGCTGATAAGAAAGCCTTAGGCTTGAAAATTCCAGCATTTGCTCTAGTGATCATGCTGTGAGTATGTATTATTGGTTTGGATTTTTGAGATATAGTGGATGAAATGGTTTAAGATGGAAGGATATTAGATGAGATTTGTAAGTTTTGTGAGGTAGATGGTATAGTTGTTTGGTGAGATAAAAGAGGGTCCTGTGATGTGAGTTGTGTTTGTAAGCTAGGTGATGAGGGTACAGATGGGGTGTTATGTGAGTAAGGTGAAGTGTGTTCTCCATGTTGTGGAGAGAGTGAATCATGTACTGCAGCATCAGCTTCAAGATTATTGAAATTGCTATTGGGAACAGATAAGGTAAAAGATGGGAAGAGATTATATTTAAGTCAGAAGGATTAGACTTTAAAGAAGAAAAACTAGGATCAATAGAATAGGGAAAAGATGTTTCATCAAATAAAACATGACTGGCTATGTAGACTTTGCCTGAAGAATGCAAGCATTTATACCCCTTGTGAATAGGATTATATCCTAGAAATATACATTTTGAGGTATGAAAATGAAACTTTTGTTTGCTGTATTCTCTGAGAAAATAAAAACAAGAACAACCAAAGGTTCTTATAAACTTGTAATCTGGCTTAAGATGAAAAATACACTCATAAGGTGATTTCATGGATAATATATGAGTAGGTAGTCTGTTTATGATATAGGTTGCAGTATGGAAGGAATCCCACCAAAATTTGATAGGTAGTTTAGCTTGTGCAAGTAAGGTTAACCCCAATTCAGTGATATGTCTGTGTTTTCTTTCCACCAGGCCATTTTGATTGTGAGTATAGGGCATGAATGTCGAAATTGAATCCCTTCTTTATGAATAAGGTCAACAAATAGTCTGAACTCCCCACCCCAATCAGATTGAAGGCATTTGATTGATCTGTCAAGCTGTTTTTCCACTTGTGTTTTAAAGATTTTAAAAACAGACAATGTTTCATCCTTAGATTTTAATGGAAAGATCCATGTAAATCTAGTATGCTCATTAACAAAGCTTACATAGTATCTATATCCTTGAGTTGAAATTACAGGGGCAGGTCCCCAAAGATCAGTGTGTATGATTTCTAGAGGATGACTGGTTTTTGTTTCAGTTGCTGAAAAATGTAATCTGTGCATTTTTCCAACTTTACAAGCATCACAAGAATCAAATACTATGTTTTTATTGACTTGCTTGAAAGATGGACAAGATTGAATTACATGATTTAAGACTCTAGAATTTGGATGACCGAATCTTTGATGTAATACTGATGTACTGAACAAACATTTGGAATTTACACAATCATCTGTTGCAGTAGGCAAACAGGAAGTTTTATTTTTGGAAATAGATTATACAACAGAAAACATTGAAAGAGGAGTTTTACTGACAACTGATTCAACACCAGCAACAAGACTTTGACAAGTTGTTGACGAAATTATAGGACTAGAGGAAATCAATAGCAATTTGTATAATCCTTTTTCAGCCTTGCCTTGCAGCATGATCAAGTTCTTTACCTTGTCCTTCACAAAACAGAATTTATCAGTGAACTCAACTACAACATTATTGTCTTTGGTTAGCTGTGAAATGCTAATCAAGTTTTTGGTGATTTGTGGTACAAGAAGTATGTTATTTAGTTTAATTGTGGGAGAGGTAATTGAGTTCTTTAATCTCACCACAGCATGACCAATATGTGTTATGCATAAACTAGCTATATTGCCAACAAAGAGTTTAGAAGTACTTGAGAAAGCTTCACTGATATGCATGTTGTTCACATCATTTGTAAGATAGTGTGTTGCACCACTGTCTAGGTACCAATTATTATCAGATGGTCCATCCATGTTAGCTAGATAGGCTGATCTTGGATTTCTATTCGGTGGTGGTTTATAAGCACCAGAAGCCATGAATTCAGCAAGTTTCCAGCAAACATTTGCAGTATGCCCAGCTTTGAAGCAAATTTGACAAGTTGGTTTAGATGCATTCCAATTTGGTTTAGTGTTTCCAGGAGCTCTGGAGTTATTGAAATCACTAGGTCCAGCATTTTGATTCGAGTTTCCACCACCACCTCATCTTTGATTATCTCCTTGATAGCCTCTGTACTGTGCATTAGTACTAAAAGGATTTCCAGAAAAACCAGAATTTCCATAACCTCCTCTATAATCATTGTATCTAGATTTTTCATTATGGCCATAACCAGAACCATATCCAAAATTACCAAAGCCTTTTCCCCCTGACATATTTCCTCTCTTAGGTCCCCTGTTCTGAGCAATATTAGCCTCAAAGTTTTGTTTCACATTTATACCATTAAGCATATGATTCTATTGCTCAATCCTAGCCTCTTGAGTTAGAAGCATAGCATAAGCTTCATTGACATTCATCTTCCCAACACCTACTTGTCCAATGATATATGTAACAAAAAAATTATAATCTGGACCTAATCCAGAGAGTATATGCAAAATTAAGTCATCATTACTTAAAGCACTTCCAGCTGTAGCCATATTATCAACAATGTTTTTCATCTTAATGAAGTAATCAGTGATCTTCAAATCATCTTTTCGAGTTGAGTTCATCTTTTCGAGTTGAGTTCATCATGTACCTTAAGTGCAGAGGTCTAGATTTAGACTGTGATCCAAATTGTGTTTCAATAGCTTTCCATACCTTAAGAGAAGTTTCAAGATTGAATACAAGACTGATGATGCCTTCACTCATTGAAGAGAGTAACCATCCGAGAAGCACTTGATCTTGCAAGCGCCATGTTATGAAATCTGGATTTTTAACATATCTGAGATCATCACCAACTCTTTGAGTAATGTGAGAGGCAAGTGGAGTAATTGATTCATCAATGAACTTCTCAAGTCTATTGCCTCGAATTGAAGCTAAGACTTGTGATCTCAATATCAGATAGTTTGACTGATCGAGCTTAACAGGTGTATTAAAAGTGAAAGTGACTGTCGATGAGTTGGTGTTAGTATTTTGAACTGGAGTAGAGGAGGAAGCAAGATGTACTGACGCCATAGCTGGTGTTGTGCAAATTTTATTGAACTCGCAAGCGCACGAATCTATTGTAGAATAGATTAATGGTGACGAGTGTCGATCCCACGAGGAGGTTGATTTTAATTATATGTAGAATTAATTTTCTTAAATGGGTGGTTGGATTTGTGGTGAAATTAATTTAAACTATGCTGGAAATTAAATTACAATGGCAAGAATAAATTGAAATTCGAAACTATTGAAATAAAGCACTTGGGTATACGGATCTGCATCAACATGCTCCATGGGCTAAATATTCCATATTAATACCAATTAAATCATGAGGGGGGATTCCACACCTCATGAACCACGCTCAAATAAATATGGTGCTAAGGTTTATCGTACAAATAATATTAACCTTGTACTAGTGTGCCGGTTTAACCAGGGCGGTATCTAGACAAGACTATTATTATTTGTCGACGAAAAGTCAAAACAACCACAAATATTAGAGGGGAAGAGAAAATAAATTTACCAAATAAAGCCCATGGAACATGTTGAGACTTCACCTTCAACCCAAGCTTGAAAGAAAATTAGCTACTCATTTTTGAACTAGGGGTAAAATGGGAATTTATTAAAATACATAGAAAATACAAGAAAGAGAAGGAATTACAAAAATCTAAGCTTAGAAATGAATTCAGGGATATCAAATTAGGGGGGGAAGCCCCCTTTTTATAGGTACATTGAGTGAATCATGACCATCGGATTAAAAACAGTTTGGACGCTCAGGATTGCGCCACGTCATCAGTCAACAGTCAACAGCCACTATTTGAACAGTAATACTATTTGCACAGTTCACACGGTTTGACCACTATTTGCACAGTAAGCCGGTTTTTGCACAGTAAGCCGATTTTTGCACAGTAAGCCGATTTTTGCACAGTAAGCCGGTTTTTGCACAGTAATACTATTTGTACAGTACCATGAACAGTACTATACGTATGAATAGTTCCGTATATGTGAACAGTGACATTTTTCCTTTTATGCTCCTCCTAAGGTTTTCGATCGTCCTGAGTTCAAATGTGACGTCCGTTTTGCTGTCTGATCACTCGTTCATTGTGAAACGATCGTGATACCCCTAAAATACATAAAATAACTAATTATAATGAAACACACGTAATTAAATAACAAAATACTTAAATAAATAAAAATAGCAATGTTAGTGAGACTTGAAGTGTAAAATGACGATTTTCTCCTTTATAAATATACACTTTCTAACACTCAACACACCCCCCAACCAGCTTATTGCTAGTCCCTAGCAAATAAAGCGAAGATAAAATTCAAAAACTAATTTTTTTTTTTTTTACAATACACACGTGTTTATTCAATCAGATTAATGATAGCAATCAAATAAAAGTACAAGTATTATCTCCAGTCTAAAGAAATATCACAACCACACCAACAATCCACATGCATCAGTCCAGCAGACTATAATAATCAAGCCACTTTCAAGAGTGACATGTCAAACCCCAAAATCTCACTGGTAGTAGTGACACTCTCACAAAGAAATTAAACCCAATAAAAATTGTCACTACAATTAATGGTGAATTGAGAGAAAATAAAATAGAAATATCACATCTCACCAAGATGAAAGAAATATTTTAGAAATAATACGATCTCAAATAAAATACTAGTCAACCCAATATTATTCTTTCTTTTTTTTTTATATTATTTAATGCATCACTACCTCTTAATAGCCCATATAACTAGCTTTTACTTCAGACTATAGTTCTCTAAAATCAAGAAGGACTTTTATTAGGACGTAACGTAGGCTAGGGACATGGCTTAACAAAGAAAGGAAAATAGGGAAACAAAATATATATGTTTGAGAAAAATTTCAAGAACTTTTGAAAATTACAAGATGCGTTTTGCTTATTTATTGCTATTGTATGTCCTTTTTTTTTTCTCTTTTTTTTTTGTTTGATTGATTTTTTTTTATAGCACAACTTTGTTGAATAAAATAATTATTTATCCTTTTTCTCAAACATGAATAGGTGATGGAACTTGTATAACATCGGGTAATACTCTAAATTGGAGTGGGTCAGGATGATAAGTTAACAAAGAAAATGTTTTTTTTTTTTTTTAAGGCTCAAAAGGGCTAACTGTGGATATTTTACAGTAGGGATGGCTAGAAAGGCTCAAACGGATCAAAAATGGCCTTCCATCATCTCTTAGAGCTCTAAATAATCTTCCATATCTACTAGTTAGGTGGGCCTTTAGATGCAGCAACACACATTTTTTTTTTTAAAAAGGTTGACTTAAAGGAAATCTAGAGATCATGTATAAAATAATAAACTGCTAAGCTGCATGAATAATGGGCAAAAAGGGTTACTCTCCAAGAAAAATTAATAGGCTCAAAAACTCACTTGGAATTTATTTTGACATATGCATTCCTTCAAGCAACTCATATTTGTCCACAACATCAACATATAGAATAGCAAATATGGTGTAACATCACTCAAGACCAAAGATAATACAAATACTAAAATTCAAAAGTCATCATATCATCCAATATCAAAAACTCACACAAAATTACCAAATATTTTTTTTTAACGAAATTCTACCCCCCAACCTATTCTAAACATAAAAAGAAAACATACATGCAGAAAAATTAAAGAAAAATGTCTGAAATTTTTTTTTTTTTTTAAAGAAGATGCGTTTCTAGAGTCACTACACTCCATATTCAGCCATCTTCGACTTAAAAACTTGAAAACATATATTTATAAAGGAGAAGTCAAAAAGAAAAGTTAGGAAAAACATAATAATATATATATATATATATTTTTTTACTAAGAAGATGCGTTTCTAGAGTAACTACACTCCATATTCAGCCATCTTCTATTCAAAATGGTTAGTTCTACAACAAAAAATTAGTAAAAACTTAACCAATATTCCACAATTGTCAACTATTCCTCCCAACTCGAATGAAACATTGTCCTCAATGTTTGAAAGGAAAGAAGTAGAGTTTAGAAGACATCACCTGGGTAGTGCAACACAGAAGAAAATATTTACAAGCGGAGAGTTAAATCTAATTTGTACTTCATCGGCCATCGTTACCATCATTATTTGAACATTCCAACACAACGATCCCGGATCCGCTCTCTCGATTGATAAGCTTGTAATGTATCAAGTAGCTCATTAGCGATGTGCACAAATAAAGACTTTTTATGAGGAAGGAATGAAATAGTTTTTATTGCATGGTTAAGAAATGCGATAAAGCCATCATAAAATTATTGACATTTAACAAACCGATGGGTTTCGGTGGATGTTCGGATGGGCCCAAGATGCTAATGTGATTAGTGCCTCAGAGTTGCAAGATCTCCGGAAGGAAAATAAAAGCATCAAGATGATTTAGCATTTCGTTATGCGTTCTGCATACACGAGACAACTAACTCTTCTCGCTTGATGAGTTAGACAAACAGCCCAAAGGTTTTAGGATTGTTGGGATGATGCCTAACACTTGGCTCCCTCTGATATAAGCAGCTTCTGAGACCATTTTGGATAACCCTCGGTCACCTCCTCCATACACCAAGTGCAATTTTCTCTCTGCTATTCTTCGACCAAGATCTATGGCTGCCTCAACGAACTCTTTATGTTTGCCATAGTTAAATCCAGAGAGCACACAAATGTTCTTGAATTGTTTGCTGGGAGTAGCTGCCATTAGGATACTGCTCAAAAACAACTTGTGAGTGCACAACAACAAAAAATTATATTTAAGAACCTTGGTGACAACGGGTCACAGCTGTGTATGAGGCATTATGTCAATGTCAATTAACACTAAGGCACATGGCTCGAGAGTCAAAAAGAAAACAGTAAAAAGGAAAAAGAAAACAATGATAACAAAAATTATTACAGGCAATAATGCGAATGGTAAAACAACAGTGAAATAAAACAACAGTAAAGTAAAAGGATATTCACAGGTAGTTGCGACTGTGGCTCACATCTTCCTCTGGTTTTACGTCCAGAAACGGCTTGAACGCCCTCTATGGGTCGAGGATAGGCTTCCCATCCAGTTTTCTTACAAACTGGCAAACAGGGTCGTTTATAGTCAGATTCCCAAGACTGTATTGTGCACGTTATTTCTCGAATAATGGCGCATAACTGGAGAATTGCTCTTTGTACGTATCCACTGGGATGCGTTTCAAAAGACAAAAGGATATTATCCAATGACTCTTTATTCAAGCCATCCCTAATGAATTTAATCTTATCTTCCCTGTTATCAGACACCATTCCTAAAGAGCATGGTTTTTTTTTATTGCATATCGTTCTGGCACACTTATGACAAGCAACAGAAAGTCTTTTAGCTCGTCGTTTTCTCGCATAATTTCCTTTACCACAACCAGGCATGTATGCAATAAATTTAGGAGGCAACTCACCTGCCAAGCGTACTTTGGCCTCGATTAACCAGCGGATGTCAGCAGGTATGCCATTCTTCATAAGCAATCGCATGCGTTCGGACCGGGCTTTGTAGATTGAAAAGAGTGCATTCTGAGGAAGCGAAGGGAATCGTTTGTGAAGCTTTGCTAAAATCTCGTCTCTGTCCATGCCTTCGTCTCAGAATATCAGTTATTGTGGGAAACTGAAGTAACCGACTTGATTGTCACGGAGTACCGTTATCCGCCTCTTCACCGGGGTGACAAACTTAAACACACAAAGCAAACTAAAACACACAAACAGAAAAATAAATTAAAACACACAAAGCAAATTAAAATCGTCCTCTTATCGAATTACCTCAAGCTCCAATTCCAGATCAAAAATACCATCCTCTATTTCTGTGAGTTGTCTTTCTAGATCTTTAACGTGGAATACTAACTCTAGCGGTTGTAGATCCCAGATAGGATGAAATTTACAAAATCGTATCTGCTTTCTGAGATGAGTTTGGATACGTTGAAGTGTTCTAATCGTGTACAAGAGGTACTGTCTCATGATTAAAATGATAAGAGAAAACTATAATGGTTAAACAAACACACTTAAACAAAAATAATTTCAATCAGCAAAAGAATAATCAAAAGAAAGAAAAGAATCAAATCAAATTACCGAAAAGAAAAGAAAAACCTCAATTTAAACTTGGTGGGTCACTTAGATTTATTTCACTCTCCTCTCCATGTGGTTGGTATTCTAGATATGGCTTTAATCTTTGACCATTAACTTTAAAAGTAACGCCGTTCTTTGGATCCTTAATTTCAATTGCCCCATGTGGAAAAACAGTGTGAACAACAAATGGGCCAGACCATCGAGAACGTAACTTACCTGGAAATAGGTGCAAGCGAGAATTGAATAAAAGCACTTTCTGACCTGGAGTGAAAGATTTTCTCATAATTTGCTTGTCGTGAAAGACTTTCATTCGTTGCTTGTAAATCTTGGCATTTTCATACGCGTCATTGCGAATTTCTTCAAGTTCTGCCAGTTGTAATCTTCTTTCTGAGCCAGCTTGCTGCATGTCAAAATTGAATTTCTTGATGGCCCAGTACGCACGATGCTCGAGTTCCACAGGTAGGTGGCATGCTTTTCCATACACTAGCCTGTAGGGTGACATCCCAATTGGAGTTTTGAAAGCTGTTCTATATGCCCATAATGCATCATCGAGCCTCAACGACCAATCTTTTCTGTCGGGCCTCACCGTCTTTTCTAAAATGTGCTTTATTTCTCGATTGGAGATCTCAACTTGGCCACTGGTTTGCGGATGATATGGGGTTGCCACTTTATGAGTGATGGAGTACTTTGTCAAAAGTGCTTTGAAGGATTTATTGCAAAAGTGGGCACCACCATCACTGATAATTGCTCGAGGAAATCCAAAGCGGGAAACAATGTTGCTTTTCAAAAATCTTATCACTACTTTGTGATCGTTGGTCCTACACGGAATTGCCTCTACCCATTTCGAAACATAGTCAACACCAACCAATATGTATTGATGGCCAAAAGATGGAGGAAAGGGTCCCATGAAATCGATACCCCATACATCAAAAATTTCAACCACTAAAATTGGATTTAGTGGCATCATATTTCTTCGTGTTATGCTCCCCATTCGTTGACACCTATCACATGAAGAACAAAAGGTGTAAGCATCGCGAAATATAGTTGGCCAATAGAAACCACATTGTAAAATTTTGTTTTTCTTAAGATCAAGTGGCCTCCACAAGCTTGTTCATGGCAGAATGAAAGAATGTTTTGAAATTCATTCTCTGGGACACATCGTCGAACAATTTGATCTGCACAATACTTGAATAAATAAGGATCATCCCAAAAGAAATTCCTTATTTCTGCAAAGAATTTGGCCTTGTCCTGCTTAGTCCAATGCTCAGGAAGTTGACCTGTAACAAGATAATTAACTATATCAGCATACCATGGTACTACTTCCACACTCATCAATTGTTCATCTGGAAATGACTCATTCAAAGGTAAATATTCCATAGTTGTGTCAAAATGGAGACGAGAAAGATGGTCAGCCACAACATTTTCTGTTCCTTTCTTATCCTTGAATTCTAAGTCAAATTCCTGCAAAAGTAACACCCAACGAATTAGTCTTGCTTTTGCATCTTTCTTTGTGAGAAGATATTTAAGAGCAGCATGATCTGTGAATATAATTATTTTACAACCAATGAGATAAGATCGAAACTTCTCTAATGCAAACACTACAGCTAGCATTTCTTTTTCAGTGGTTGAATAATTCAACTGTGCATCATTCAATGTCATACTAGCATAGTAAATCACATGGGGAACTCGATCAACTCTTTGTCCTAATACTGCTCCTACTGCATAATCAGATGCATCACACATAAGCTCAAAAGGTAAATTCCAATTTGGGGGCTGAATGATGGGTGATGATGTCAACAACTGCTTTAATTTTTCAAATGCCACAAGACATGAATCATCAAAGACAAAAGATACATCCTTAGCAAGTAGATTGCATAAGGGTCTAGAAACTTTGCTAAAATCTTTAATGAAACGTCTATAAAAACCAGCATGCCCAAGGAAAGATCTTACTTCTCTGACTGTTTTAGGTGGAGGAAGATTAGAAATGAGATCCACCTTGGCTTTATCAACCTCAATACCTTTGCTTGAAATGATGTGACCGAGAACAATACCTTGTTTTACCATAAAATGGCATTTTTCCCAATTCAAGACTAAATTCTTCTCGATACATCTCTGCAGAACTAGTGTTAGATGATGTAAACATTGATCAAATGAATCACCAAAAATAGAAAAGTCATCCATAAAGACCTCAAGGAATCGTTCAACCATATCAGAAAAAATGCTCAACATGCATCGTTGAAATGTAGCAGGTGCATTACATAATCCAAATGGCATTCTCCTATATGCAAAAGTACCAAAAGGGCAAGTGAAGGTAGTCTTTTCTTGATCTTTTGGTGCTATGGGAATCTGATTATATCCTGAGTAGCCATCTAGAAAGCAATAAAATTCATGACCTGCTAATCTATCAAGCATTTGATCGATAAATGGTAAAGGAAAATGGTCTTTACGTGTAACAGAATTCAACTTCCTATAATCAATGCATACACGCCATCCTGTAGTTACTCTAGTGGGCACTAATTCATTATTAGCATTGGTAACTACTGTGACTCCTGACTTTTTGGGGACAACTTGCACAGGACTGACCCATGAACTATCAGAAATGGAGTAAATAATACCTGCATCTAATAGCTTAAGGACTTCAGTGCGAACAACCTCTTTCATGTTAGGATTTAACCGACGTTGCATTTCCCTAGTAGGTCTAGCATTTTCATCAAGGTGAATGTAATGCATGCAGTCTGCTGGGTTTATACCTTTTATGTCTGCTATGGTCCATCCTAATGCTCCTTTATGCTCTTTTAAAACATCCAACAACTTAGGAGGAAGAGATGATTCTTGGCGAGTGCTTTCTCCCAAGAATGCGTATTCCAAAGTGTTGGGTAATGGCTTGAGCTCGAGTTTTGGTGGTGATTCTGATGATGGGTTGAGTTTTTTCTCTGATGGCACTAGTTGTCAGCTCTTGACTTCCATTTATTTGTGTCCATGGATGGTGCTGAGTCAAGCAGGGCATTGACCTCATCGATTGATCTGTCAATATCAAAATCCAAACCAAAGTGAGTTAAACATGTTTGCAAAGGGTCATCACTAAGGTTTGAAAGAAAATTATTATCAACTAATGCTTCTATTAAATCCACATCAACAATTCCATCATCCACATTGTGAGGTTGTTTGGCAATGTTGAAAATATTGAGCTCCATGGTCATATTGCCAAAGGACAACTGCATATTTCCAGTTCTGCATTGAATGTGAGCATCGGCAGTTGCCAAGAAAGGTCGGCCTAGGATAATGGGGATGTGCTTCTTTGAATCCTGTACTGGTTGAGTGTCAATTACAATGAAATCAACAGGAAAATAAAACTTGTCTACCTGAATAAGCACGTCCTCCACAATACCACGAGGGATTTTCGTGGACCGATCTGCAAGCTGTAACACCACTGGAGTTGGGTGTAATTCTCCCAGTCCAAGTTTCACAAATACAGAATAAGGCAACAGATTTACACTAGCTCCTAAATCCAACAAAGCATTCTCAATTGCGTGGTTCCCTATACTACAAGAGATAGGGGGAGCCTGGATCTTTGCATTTTAGAGGTATTTTATGTTGGAGTATAGAACTAACATTTTCTGTTAAAAAGGCCTTTTTCTGAACATGAATATTTCTCTTTTTAGTGCAAAGGTCTTTAAGAAACTTGGCATATGATGGCACTTGTTTTATAGCTTCAAGTAAAGGAATGTTTACACTTACCTGTTTGAAGATTTCAAGAATCTCACCTGTGGATTTTCCTTTGTTCCCTTTAGCTAACCTCTGAGGAAATGGAGCTTTAGGAACATATTCTCGCAGGTTGGTTTCCTCTTTCTCCTTTGGTGATGAATCCTCAACATTCACAGGTACAATCTGAGTTGATTTTGGCATCTCCACTTTGTTATCGACTTCTTTCCCTTTTCGCAAGGTCATCACTGCTTTGACCTCTCCATGATGTTGTGGTGAACTGGTACTTGCTTCATTCACTGCTTTAGGGTTAGGCACTGGTTGACTTGGGAATTTACCTTTCTCAACGGTCATTGCCAAGGTTTGAACTGAAGAAGCAAGTTGTCCCACCATTTTCTCGAGGCTTGAAACTGATTGAGCTTGTGAGTTGAAGCCCGCTCTCATCTCATTTCGCAATTCATCAATGGTACGGTTCTGCTGCTCGATCTTGGAGTTAGTAAGATTTTTGACATTTTGGAATGTATCCTCCCATGGTTTGGGTTGAGTATGGTTTGGGTTCTGATTGTATGGTCTAAATGGTGGCTGAGAGGCTTGAGGAATTTGAGGAACTGGTTGCATTGATGGAGGTGGAGCTGCTGGTCCATTTTGTTGGAATCCTTGAGACCATGAAAAATTGGGGTGGTCTCTCCATCCAGGGTTATATGTGTTGGAATAAGGGTTGTAATTTGGCGGTTTTCTCATGACACCTATGGCATTGGCTTGATCTGAATATGAGTCATGGTCATGTGGCTCATGATTTGGCAACACAATGATGCTATTTGTCGAGAAAGACCTTCGATTATTGCTTTGACTTCCTTGATTTCTGAGCTTGACTCACCAATGTTAACCTCATTAACTCCCTTAATTCTCCTGGTATTCCTGAGTGATCGACTACGTTGTTGGGAATTATCCGATTGTCGCTGGAAGAATTCCCAAATCTCTGAAGCGCTTTTTGACATTAGCTCTCCTCCACTGGTCGCCATTAGCCATTCTTGCACATGTGGCAATAATCCCTCCAAAAAGTATTGGCATTGGTGCCATTTCTCGTACCCATGATGTGGACACTTCAAGAGTAGCCCATTGAATCGCTCCCATGCTTCGAAAAATTGCTCGTCTTCTCTTTGAGTAAATTCTGAGATTTCCCTGCGAATAGCATTGGTTTTATGAACTGGGAAATATTTATTTAAAAATTTTGTTACCATTTGTTCCCATGATGTAATGCTATTAGCAGGCAATGTATTGAACCATGAACGAGCTCTATCCTTTAAAGAAAATGGGAATAATCTAAGTTTAACATCATCATCTGAAAAATTCTCATATTTAAAAGTCTGACAGATAGAATTTAAATCATTCAGATGATTATATGGGTCCTCATTTTCTAGGCCATAAAATGTAGGGAGACAATTTAGCACACTAGGTTTTAATTCAAAACTCCTAGCAGCTACATTTGGGTATCTGATGCATGATGTGCTCAAATTAGCTAAGGGACTAAAATAGTCCTTAAATGGCCTCTCTTGTGGTTCTGGTTGTTGGTTTTGTAAATCCATGTCAAATTTCTTTTTAAATGCGGTGTGTTTATGTGTGCGAAGTGTTTTTTCTAATTCAAGGTCTAAAGGCTCAAGATTAGGTGATAATGACATTCGACCATGCATACAAAGAACAAAATAAATGAAAATAAAACAAATAAAAATAAAGAGGAGGGAGAAATTACAATACTAACCTTGTGACGTTGTTACAATCTTAATATGAAAATACACTCAATTGCTATAAGAAAAAGAGATTACGTGAAACAAATATTAACTAAAAATAAAATAAATTACAAAGAAATATAACAAAATAATCAAAATTAAATTACAAAGAAAAATAATAGGAAAATTAAATTACACAAATTTAAAAGAAGAGAAAGAGAAATAAAATTCTAACCTTAATTTTTTTTTTTTAAATGAGAAAAGGAGAAAAAACAATTACAAGAAAACAACTAAAATAAATAAATAAATATTAAAAGAAAAAAAACTAACTCTACGAATTAAAATACTTACCTCCCCGGCAACGGCGCCAAAAACTTGTTGTGCAAATTTTATTGA
This sequence comes from Citropsis articulata, assembly GCA_030449925.1. Taxonomy (NCBI): domain Eukaryota; kingdom Viridiplantae; phylum Streptophyta; class Magnoliopsida; order Sapindales; family Rutaceae; genus Citropsis; species Citropsis articulata. Next base: position 983,792 of record JASUUH010000092.1, read on the forward strand.
ACTCGCAAGCGCACGAATCTATTGTAGAATAGATTAATGGTGACGAGTGTCGATCCCACGAGGAGGTTGATTTTAATTATATGTAGAATTAATTTTCTTAAATGGGTGGTTGGATTTGTGGTGAAATTAATTTAAACTATGCTGGAAATTAAATTACAATGGCAAGAATAAATTGAAATTCGAAACTATTGAAATAAAGCACTTGGGTATCCGGATCTGCATCAACATGCTCCATGGGCTAAATATTCCATATTAATACCAATTAAATCATGAGGGGGGATTCCACACCTCATGAACCACGCTCAAATAAATATGGTGCTAAGGGCTTATCGTGCCAAATAATAATAACCTTGTACTAGTGTGCCGGTTTAACCAGGGCGGTATCTAGACAAGACTATTATTATTTGTCGACGAAAAGTCAAAACAACCACAAATATTAGAGGGGAAAAGAAAATAAATTTACCAAATAAAGCCCATGGAACATGTTGAGACTTCACCTTCAACCCAAGCTTGAAAGAAAATTAGCTACTCATTTTTGAACTAGGGGTAAAATGAGAATTTATTGAAATACATAGAAAATACAAGAAAGAGAAGGAATTACGAAAATCTAAGCTAAAAAATGAATTCAGGGATATCAAATTAGGGGGGAAGCCCCCTTTTTATAGGTACATTGAGTGAATCATGACCATCGGATTAAAAACAGTTTGGGCGCCAGATTGCGCCGTCATGATCAACGATCAACAATGTACCACTATTTAAACAGTAATACTCTTTGTACAGTTCACACGGTTTGACCACTATTTACCTGATGGCGGTTTTGCACGATGCGATTTTTGCACGATGGCGATTTTTGCACGATGAAGTCGGTTTTGCACAAGAATACTATTTGCGCATCATGAACGACTATACATATGAATAGTTCCGTATATATGAACAGTGACATTTTTCCTTTTATGCTCCTCCTAAGGTTTTCGATCGTCCTGAGTTCAAATGTGACGTCTGTTTTGCTGTCTGATCACTCGTTCATTGTGAAACGATCGTGATACCCCTAAAATACATAAAATAACTAATTATAATGAAACACACGTAATTAAATAACAAAATACTTAAATAAATAAAAATAGCAATGTTAGTGAGACTTGAAGTGTAAAATGACGATTTTCTCCTTTATAAATATACACTTTCTAACACTCAACAGCTGGCTCTGATACCAAGTTAGAAATCAAGAAAATTATGTTTGGATACTGAGAAAATGAAAATCACATTTGAAGGATCATTTGAGAAATATTCCAAAGCTTTCTAGCTCATTTTGTTATTGAAAACCGAATTAATAAATTACAAAGTTTATGAGGCATTTATATATACAAGATTGCTGAGCTGTTATTAAGCTCTATTTAACTAATTCTTTAACAAACTATTTTAGCTAGCTAGCTAACTAACTAATGCAAGCACGTGTGGCTTTGTAACCGTATGAAGCTAGCTGGCATTCCATCTCTGCAACTGGTATAAGCTGACTGCAGCTACTAGAATCCTCTGCAATGTTGTCCAGGTTACTGATGTGTGCCTCCTTAACAAAATACGATTATCTTAGCTAATGTTATTTTAATTTATTTATAAAATTAGATTGATTTAAGTTCAAGTATTCTAGAATGAAATTAAATTATTATGAAGAAAAGCAAAAGAGTAGTGCGAATGCACTATACTTGGGTCTTATAAAGAATTATCAAATCTCTTAATGAATGGTACTTCATATATTATATATTTTAGATAAAATTTGAGATTGAATTTTGAGGAAAAAAGAGATTTTGCATCCGATGTTTGAGGAAATGGTCATGTTGATCCTCAAATTTTTCAATAAGAGGTACTAAAACCTCTTTTTAACTATAATGATTTTGGCTCTAGCAATTCAAAAAAGTACTCCAATGTTTTATAATAAATAGAAATATAATATTAAAATAAATGTAACAACACAAATATTTTAAAATAATTTCAATATTTGAAAAAAATATTTTAATACTGTTGCAATCTTATATCATATTAAACTAAATTTTATAATAAATATAAACATAATATTGAAATAACTCTATAAAAATTTAAATTATTTTCAATATTAGATCAAATGATTTTAATATTATTAATACATTAGACATATTTTATTAATTATAAAATCTATTTAGCCCAAAGGTTTATCTAAAATTTTTATAATAAATACAAATATATTTGCATTTTAAAAATTATTCTATATGTTAAAAAATTATAGTATTATTAGTCTATTAAAAAAATTAAACTATTTACTTTATATTTGTATTTATTAAAAAAATTTTAAAAACAACTTCTTAGTTATTATCTAGAATGCTTATTGAAAACTTGAGGGTATATATAACCATTTCCCCAAACTTTAGTAATATGGATGTCTTTTTCCCAATTGTGGGATATCTACCATCATTAAAATATTATTAACATTAGAAAGAAAGAAAACACTCTAATTTTATCAAATGGAAAATATTGTTTGAAAGCAATACAAACATTGTCTTTAAGAATGGCTCACCAGAATCAGTACAAGAATAAGGGCCTGTTTGGGATTGTTTTTAGGAGGTTTAAAAGTGATTTTGAAAATATAAAAACTGATTTTAGTGTTTGGCTAAAAAAAAAAAAAATCAAAATCACTTTTGTCAAAATCAATCTCTCTTATAGCTGATTTTGAAAAGTAAAGAAGGAATAATTTTTAAATTTTGATTTTGAAAATCAATTTTATCCTTTAACATAATTTTATAAGTATCCTAAAAATTATTACTAAAACCCAAAATTATAATAATTTTTTATTATAATTCATTAATATTAATTTATTGGTTGAATTATTATTAGAGAGATATTCAAGGCCTTCAGGAAGTCGCACATTACGGATAAGAAGCATTCTCAGGTTAGTCATCTTCAAAAATGTATCAGCACTTGCACAGAAATGCACTTCTGCTTCTTCTGGGAAGTTATCAATCTTTATGACTTCAACTGTTTTAGATCCCTGAAAGTTAAAAGTAAAGAATAAGCAAAGATAAGAATATGAAGCGGTTGAAAGCTTAAAACTATATGTTTTTTACTTATAGTTGCTAACCGAGTTTCTTGTTAACAGGTGATGTAGATCTGCTTCCTTCCACAATCTGCTACGTTTTCCAGGATCTTCAGGGCATTGTCTTTTAACAATTTGTTGACCCATTTCTTGCAACAAATCATGCATCCATGGTTGATTGCTGGACAAAACCTCTATGAGAGATTTATCAATAAGAACCCTTATTCCAATAACTGGGTCAAAATCACAGTAATCAAGAATTTTTGTTACATAATCTCTATTCTCCCCTCGATAAAAGCATGCTATGTCAAGAAATATTTTCTTCTCTGTTTCTCTGAGCCCATCAAAACTTATGTGAAGTACATCCAAAATTTCATTTTCTGAATCTCTTTTCAGTCTCTTTAGAGCACTTTCCCATTCTTTTGTAGTTTTACCATACAAAAAGGATCCCAAAACTTTGAGAGCCAATGGAAGACCACCTGAATACTTTGCAGCCCATTTAGACAGCTCCTCATATCCTTTCTTAGGCTGATGGGTTTTGAAGGCCCTTTTACAAAATAATTGAAGAGCTTTATCATCGTGTAGTTCCTTGAGCTTATATATTTCATTTACTCCATGTGTCATCAATAAATGCTGATCTCTCGATGTTATTATGATCCTGCTGCCAGGACCAAACCATTCACGCTCTCCGGCTAAACATTCTAATTGCTTGATATCAACTACATCATCGATAATCAAAAGAACCTTTTTGTGCTGCAGCCTAGTTCCTATGATGTTGATACCATCATAAACATTCCATATGCCATTATTTGGAAGCTTTAGAAACTGGAAAAGGAGTTGCTTTTGTAAAGAGATCAGGCCGCCTTCTTTCGAAATTTCTCCAACATTGGCAAGAAAGCTACTTCCTTCAAACCTATGAGAAGTCAAGTCATAAACAACTCTTGCAAGAGTTGTCTTACCTATACCTCCCATACCGCATATCCCTATCATACGGACATCATCAGACCCTTTATCCATGAGAAGCCTGAGACTCTTCAAGTGTGAATCTATTCCTACTAGACTCCTAAGAATCCCTGATATTATAGGACTTTGACTTGATATCACCTTAACAACCTCCAAAATAAATTCAGACTCATTCCTGCAGATTGCAAAAAGAACAAGGAACCATTGGTGTCGTTTAATTAAAGTGAGTGTGATCATACTTTCAAATCAAATTTATCACAGGAAATTAATCTTTGTGAATAAGACTACCTTTCCTTCACTTCCCAGCCAGAGATATTAGCCACTTCTTTCAAAGCGTCCCTCCACTTTTGCACCTTTTCTGTATTCTCAGAGAAAATTTCTTCATATTGAGCAAATGCTTCTTCAAAATCTCCTGTCTGTTTTCTTACAACAGTTGGTTCCACATCATAGAAAATTGGATAAACCATTTGTTGATGGTTTTTGCTTTTGCATTCAAGAATATGAACAAGTTCGTCCAAGCACCAAGTCGAAGAAGCATAATTTCTAGAGAAAACAATAATTGAAAATTTTGATTCTTCAATTGCTTTAAATAGTCCAGGTGAAATGGATTCTCCTCTCTCAAGTTCTTTGTCATCCCTGAAGACAATGATTCCCTTCTGATCCAAAGCAGTGTTCAAATGGTATGTGAAATTTTTGCGGGTATCTTCTCCTCTGAAGCTTAAGAAGACGTCATATTTCCAGTGAGGAAGAGGATAAGGAACAAAAGAAGAAACTTTGTGGATGCTCATGATGCCAGCAATTGATGCCACGACAGTCGCACTCTAAGTCCCTAATAAGTAATTTAGAATTAGATGCTATATCAATGCTGTGAGAAATCAGCAAACTCAAATAGTCATATAAACACAACATTAAACTGCCCAATTGAAGAAGACTTAAAACCTCCACTGCCAACTTCCCTGTCCAAGAAAGAAACACGCATGTAAAAGTTCCTCTAAAGAAACACACATGTAAAACCTCCACCGCCAACTTCACTGCTAACTGCAGAGTTGCAATCAGTTTTTATGTCTGGGCAATAAGAGAACGAAATTTCCTCTAAAGTTCTGAATTATGTGAAAAATTTATTACATAAAATATGTCAGACAAAACATACATGTAAAAGTTCAAGAAATAAGCTGAAATACAAGACACGTGCAAGTAGTTGACCACTGATAGATGAAATTTTTACGTCGTTTCAATGAAATCAATAAGAGGATTTTATGTGTTCTAATTAAATTTTACTCTTTTAGTCCTCTGTATTCGAGCGAGAAGTTTATTTAAGTACCTAAGAATTAATTTATAATCACTTAAAAATAATTAATAAAAATACTGCATTAAACGCATAAAATTCTTGTGGAACTTGAACCTAACAAAGCTAAACTAAGGAGCCGAACCCACACTAGCTGCCAGCGATGTTGCGATAAGTTTTCAGCCTTGGAAGCAAGAGATCAAAACTTCCTCGTTTGCTTATCTGTAACACTAATTATGCAAATAAAAGAGACACATAAATAAAAAACCGTCAGAAAACTTACTGCTTAGTGCTTGTTAGAAGTCGGAACCACGGCTGAAAAATGATGAATTTTCACTTTGATTACAAATTAAGTCCATTTCAACGAAAATCAATGAGAGGAATTTTTTATGTGTTCTAATTAATTAATACTTTCATCCTCGTTTGCTTGCCAACCGCAAGTCTAGTCAAGCATGTCTTTAATTTGCTTCCAATTGACATGACATCACATCTTGCATGTAACAATCAAAGGTAGGTGAAACAATTATTAAAATAAAAAATAGTCCATATTTTATTGTATCTTATATTTGAAGTAATATAAATTATACGGTATATTATTCATAATAAATTAATTGATTTACTAAAAATAATATCACCATTGGCCATCACCAACCACAGCTGATCATTTTCCTTGATCAGCCTTGTTTGGAGGGTATAAAATGCTTGGTTAAGTCGTATTTGGTACTTTTGCTTGTTTTAATGTACGACAAAATCTACCCAAACATTGCGGCGGTGGCTTGTCCGCATTTAGCTATTGACGGCTGAATACGGCTGAATACGATTATCTTAGCTAATATTTTTTTTAATTTATAAAGTTAGATTTACAAGACTAAAGTGTTTGGTAAACACTAACTACTATGGCTTGGAAGCTATGTTAATGTGATTTTTCACTTATATCATGGAAAATGTTTTATATCTTTAATAATTTTGTTAAAATTATTATTTAAAATTTATATTTACTATGTATTACTAGCTTTTGTTTCATAGTTATAGCTTTTTTTTCACAGCAGCTGTAACTTAAAAACTCCAGCACCTCAATCCCAAACACACCCTGATTTAAGTTCAAGTGATTCTAGAATGAAATTAAATTATTACAACGAAAAGCAAAAGAGTAGTGCGAATGTGCTATACTTGGGTCTTATAAAAAATTATCAGACCTCTTACTCTTAATGAATGGCACATCATATATTATAGATAAAATTTGAGAATAAATTTTGAGGGGAAAGGAGATTTTACATCCAAGGTTTGAGGAAATGGTCATGTTGACCCTCAAAATTTTCAACAAGGGATACTAAGACCCCCTTGTGACGATAATACATTTTGGCTCTAACAATTCAAAAAAAAGACTTCAATGTTTTATAATAAATAGAAAATAATATTAAAATAAATGTAAAAACACAAACATTTTAAAATAATTTCAATATTTTAATACTTTTGCAATCTTATATTATATTAAACTAAATTTTATAATAAATCTAAACATAATATCGAAATAACTCTATAAAAATTTAAATTATTTTCAATATTAGATCAAATAATTTTAATATTATTAATACATTAGACATATTTTATTAATTATAAAATCTATTTAGCCCAAAGGTTTATTTAAAATTCTTACAATAAATACAAATATATTTGCATTTTTTAAATTATTCTATATGTTAAAAAATGCTTGTATTATTAGTCTGTTAACTATTTATATTATATTTTGTATTTATTAAAAAAATTTTAAATCAACTTTTTAGTTATTATCTAGAATGTTTATCGAAAACTTGAGGGTGTATATGACCATTTCCCCAACCTTTAGTAATGTAGATGTCTTTTGCCCAATTTTGGGATATCCACCATTATTAAAATATTATTAGTATTAAAAAGAAAGAAAACACTCTAATTTTATAAAATGGAAAATTTAGTTTGAAAGAAATACAAACATTGTCTTTAAGAATGGCTCACGAGAATTAATACAAGAATAAAGGCCCGTTTGTGATTACTTTTGGGAGGCTTAAAAATGATTTTGAAAATCTGAAAGCTAATTTTAGTGTTTGGTAAAAAAAAAAATCAAAATCACTTTTGTCAAAATCAGTCCCTCCTAGAGCTGCTTTTGAAAAGCAGAGAAGGAATATCTTTTAAATTCTGATTTTAAATCAATTTTATTCTTTAATATAATTCCATAAATATCTTTAAAATTATTACCTACACCCAAAGTTATAATAAATTTTTATTATAATTCATCAATATAAATTTATTAATATCAATTAGTTGGTCGAATTATTATAAAATTTGTTTCACTATATTATAAATTTAACTATCAATTATTTTAACATAAAAAATAAATATATAATATATAATATATTTTATTTTTAGTAAAAATATTATATGTACATGTTTTTATGTGTTTAAGTAAATTTTATTTCACATTATGTACATTTTAGTCATTTATTTTCTCTCAGCAATTTAACAGTAAAATTTACCAAACGTCCATAACTACTTTCAAAACTCATAATACTTTTGAAAATAAAATGGGATATTATCATTTTACTACTAAACTTATTCTGACATTTCATGTCAATACCATGGTTTGCCGAAAAGTGCATTTTACTACCAAAGTTTTGCATAGTTATCATTTCACTACCATTCCGTTAACAAAACGTTAATGTTTAACAGAAATTATGTTAAAAATCGATTTTACCCCTAAGAGTTTGGTAGTAAAATGATAATTCTCCTAAAAATTCGGTAGTAAAATGATAATTCCACTAAAATTTCAGTAGTAAAATGATAATTCCCTTAAAAATTTGGTAGTAAAATGATAATTTATGTATCACATTAACAAAAAATTTTACTCTTATAGCTGGAAATGTCTTTGATACCCTTACGACATCAGCAAATTTTTAACGTTCTTAACGGAATGGTAGTGAATTGATAACGACGCAAATGTTTGGTAGTAAAATGCACTTTTCGGCAAACCATGGTACTGACATGAAATGTCAGAATAAGTTTAGTAGTAAAATGATAATATCCCAAATAAAATTTACCAAACACTTAACTGATTCTTTTAACAATTAATTATTCCTACAATACAGTTAATAACAATTCTTTTAAAAGATACAGCATTTTCAAACTGAGCCTAAGAGTAGTGATGATGATGTGACTTTTCTTATGGAGAGCAATATCGCACATGTTCAATTTCTAGGAGAGTTGTAGGTCCTACTTCACAAGTCCCCTAATTATAATTAGACACATGCAGCATTGTTCTCCATAAAATATGAGACACTGCTCACTCTACAAAAATCCCAAAAATAAATTACAAATATCCTCGTTTAACAAACATCGAATTAATTCTAAAGGCTCGTCTCATCATTTCAGATTAGGGCATGTTAACCCCAGGTTCACAAAAAAATCAGCTATTTTATTATTCCCTTTACATAACAGACATTAGAACCCATCATCAAAATTAATTTATCATTGACGACTGTGAAGCTATTGGTGTCTCGAATTCTTTCCATGCTATAGTGCTGGCCGAAAAGTTTTGTGTAAATTTTGAATAAGTGTGGGACTATTAGCACTCTTCCAGTTTTGTTTTAAATCTCTTTTCATTTTTATCAAAACCTATTTTAGTTCTCAAAATATTTTTTTCTATTTTTTCAATTTCTTCCACTAAAATCTAATTAAAGATTTCTTCAACAAATTTTTTAATCATTAAATCATATATATTTAACTATAAAAAAAACATGCATAGCTGAAATAACTAGAGTTATATAAGTAGATTATCTGTAATTTTTTTAAAAATTGATATGTAAGAAAATAATAAGAAAAAATAGTTTATTGTCTAAGTTCGCACAAGAAATTGAAAAAGATTGATGAGATTGAGAATTTATTTGTAGAATCACAATGAATAGATGTTGCATTTACTAAACTCGAATCGGAATGTCCTAGAATCGGAATAGGCTGAAATGAAAATGGGCTGAAATGAGAATGGAGAATCAGAATCAGAATAAATTTTTTACTTGAACTATAGGAATCGGAAGCAGAATGAGTTGGATTGCCATTAATGTATCTACTTTATCTTGGAATCAGAATTGAAATAGGTTAGATTGTTACAAATTATTAAAAAGTCCTTAATAATGATGATAATAATATTCATTAAAACAATAAAATTAATAATAATAATAAAAAAATTAATAATGATAATAATAATAATAATAATAATAAAAATAATTAATAATAAATAAAATAATTAATAATAATAATAATACTGTCATTATTATTATTATTTAATATTATTTTATTAAAATTTATTATTTTTTATTATTTATATGAAATTATTATTATTATATTAATAAAAATAATAATAACAATAATTAAAATAATTAAGTATATTTTAATAATAATTATAATGATAATGATGATGATGATGATGACAATGACAACATTATTGACGATACTAATAATAAATAATAAAACTTAATAAATTTAAATAATATTAATGTCATTAATGATAGTAATAATAACAATTAAAATAATAAAATTAATAAATTTTAATTATTATTATTCTTTGATTTTATTATTATTATTTAATTTTATTATTAATAAAAAAATAATAAAGGACCTATTTGCAAAAAATACAAACTTTTAGGTATTTTCATAAATTCTGTAGGAACCAAAATGTAAAAACGACAAAAGTTGATTGAGGGTGATTTGGGAATAATAAAAATTTAATGGGAATAAAATGGGAAATCTAGGGAATGGGACATTGATCCCCAAGCTGACTTGGAAATCAATCTCTCATTCTCCATTCTCAAATTTGGATGGAGTTCACGATTTCGATTCTGGTTCCTCCCTCTATTTTGCGAAATATACTCTGTCAATGATTCCGATTCCGAATTCCAATTCCTTAATCCGTAAAGTAAACACTGTCAGAATGTAGAATATGTGTCAGAAATGTGGCTTGGTTATGTAGGTGTAAAAGTTAGAGAGAGAAACTTATAGAGAGAGAAAAAATATGAATTTGATTAAATTTCTTTTCCTTTAATGTAGTTGTGACAGAAGAAATATATATAGAGTCCTTATAATGTGGAAACAGTTGCGGATCATGAGTTGATAAATGTAGTTAGAAGTGAGGTGAGGGAGCTGAAAGACATGCTAATATATGATACAGATTTTATAAATTGTTTAATGTTAAACACATTTTTTTTAATTTTAGTAATTTGTGGAATAAATTTTATTAGCATTAAGACATATATGATATATTAACAATATTAAATTAATTATTTTCTTCAATATAATTTATAATATTTTATATGTTTGATTATTTCAATAATATATTTTGGTTTGTTATAATCAAAGAGTATAATCATTAAAAAGAAAAGGTCTATGTGACTATTTCTCAAATTAAATAGATCTCTACAGCCATTTAAGCAAAACCTGAGGGTGTTGATGACTTTTTTCTAGAAAACAATAAAAGAAAATAAAATAACACAAAAGTAAACTCTCATTTCTTAATAGCAAAAAACTTAAAAGTCTCCGTGAAGTTATCAAAAAGGCTACACGTATATATAAGAAATAAAATAGATTCCATAACAAACAAAAGAAAATATCAACAATGGAAATATCCATTTTGATTACAATATTTGTTCACTTTTTGTAGAAGTCACTTTTTTTTTTTCCCATTAGGAGGTGAACTTTTGTTGGGTTTTCATTGGGTTTCTATGTTTTGAGCACATAAGCCGTAAAAAGGATCTTTGCTATAAGGGACTCAAGCCCTATTTAATATTGTGATGGGCGGTTGTTGTTCAAAAGATATAGCATTTAAGTGTTTGGTAAAACATTACTGTGATTGAAAGTTAAGTTGAATTTATGCCGCTTGTATGATGAAAGACCTATAATATTTTTATGATTTTTGTCAAAAATTTTATTTCAAAATCAAATTTATCAGACACTATCATTTATTCGTGTGCTCCTTCATTCTGAAAATTGCTGACAAGTTGTAGGTTGCAATAACCAATTGACAATAAAATACTAGGACTTTGGTTACTTGGATACAAGATTTATATATTTAACACTATTCATATATAAATAAATGCAAACTTAAGAGAAGGGACTAAAATCTGCTTTCTAGTTATGAATCATGAAAGAAAAAAAATAAAAAAAGTAACCTTAATCAACACATAGAAAATTAATCATTGAGAATAAAGAATTGTTACCTGTCCTTCAGTTCCCAACCAGAAATTGGCCTCCTCCTTCAAAGAATCTCTCCAATTTTGCGCTTTTTCTATATTCTCTCTAAATGCTTCTTCATGCCCATGATGCAAGTAATTGATTGTACAGCCTGTATTTAAGTTCCTGAAAATTAATTTGGAATTAAATGTTATAAGTAAATGGTTCTTTAATAATCATAATCAGCAAATAAAAGGAAGCTAAAACTGGCACTATCAGCAAAGTTGCAATTACAAGAGAAAAAAAACTCCTTTAGCTTCCTTTTATTTGCTGATTATGATTATTAAAGAACCATTTACTTATAACATTTAATTCCAAATTAATTTTCAGGAACTTAAATACAGGCTGTACAATCAATTACTTATTACAAGAGAAAAAAAACTCCTTTTAAACTGATTAACTGAATTATGAGAAACGTAACACTTATTACATAAGCAAACGCTTAAATGCAGGAGACAAGTAAATACAAAATGTACGAAATTAACTTACAGCTTTGAGCTTTGATCCAAAAGCATTTTCATGTATTCCGATTAATTTCCCCAGCAAGAAGATTAGATGTTGCTAAGCAAGAAGAAGCGGCCACCGAAGATGTGACTGGCTGTTATTCAATTTAACTTTTCCATTTGTTGAAGTACCGGTGAAGAAAGGGATAGAAAATCAGAGCCTGAGTTTACTGACATAGATCAGTTCTGCTATTCATCGTTGCTGCCCTAATCAACATTCTTGCTCGATGAATCTGAATCATTATGTTGAACAATACTGAAAGGAAAGCACATTGATGAACTAACACAGTTTGCATGTTACAAAGGATATTATGAATTTTGTAAAGCACACGAGCAGAGGGTACTATCAAAGTTTTGCTTTTGCTAAATTTGTTACTGGCACAACTGCACTCTGTTCCACAGAGTTGAAACCATTCAGTTTTTGCCCTGGCTCGTAAAAGCTACGGACATCAGGCGGGAATCATCTCTTTTGTTTGTTCAAGACATCGGGTGGGATGCACGGTTCCTTGTCCTATTGAGCATTTTATCGAACAACTTCTGGGCATGGGAATCATCATACAATAATTGAGCAAAAACGGTAATCAGAAAACAATTAACACAGATTTTCGAGGTTAAGCCAGACGGCCTACTTCCTGGTGCAGAACAGGGCAACGGATTTTATTAATCATCAGAAATTCAAGAACAAGGTCAAACTTATGATGATCTGATTACATGCTGACAAATCTCTCGCAGACCTTCTGGGACCTTCCCCACTTGCGAACTTTGTTTCCCGCCAAAACTAACGGCCGTGACAACTAATCATTTGACCACCCTGGCGCACCTGACCGGGGCGTGACAAGTTAAGTTTATCTTTAACATATGTCACGTGCAAGACAAGTGATCTACTTAATGTTCATAACCGACATTACATGGATGGCATATATCGATATTGAAGGAGTAACCGTGATCTCGATCCTGTTTAAGACGACATGACAGTAAGCGATACAATCAGAAACCGACTGCGTCTTTCGCTATAGAAGCTTAAATTTGAGATCAATCTTTCAGATATCGTTTCCGAGCAAGTTAGCGACCTGTCAAAGCTTGGTGACCAGATTCTGTCGGAAGAAGAATGTTTTTCAGCGGGAGTCTCATCTCAGGCTGAGGGGTGGCTGGAGAGTCCTTAATGGTAAAGTTGGTTCCTTATATAGTGGTCAATTTCGACGAAAATAACTTTCAATTTTCCTCCATTTTATGGACATGAGGTTTCCGCATGCGTTTTCTCTTGCTTTATTTACTCGAGCGCAGTTGATCTCATACTCAGAAAAATAGAATTTGCTGCTGTAAAACTCTGCATGTAAAAAGGCAACAATTAACTTATCTATTCCCATAAGGTCTCGAATTGATTTGAACTTTGCTCGCTTATCTTTAAAAAATATAAAATATAATAAAAATAAATCAAGTTACTAGAGTTGGCCATTTCAGTAGAGAGTATTCTGACTAAAGCATACGTGTTTTGTTTTTGAATCCCAATTGCCATAGAAGTAGGATCAAGGTGAATTGCCAATAGAAAGTTATAACAAATAATCTTTTAAAGTTTTCAGTATATAGTGGAATCTTTGTAAGCTTATACATCTTATAGTATGAAAGTTAAGAATGTCTTTCGGCCTTACAAGAATTTATCAGGGCCCGACTTTATATAGAGATCTCATAAACTAATTATTTTATATATAAAAGGAGAAAGTAAATTTAAAAGTTATTGTCATTCATTTAATTTATTATTATTTTGTAATTATCATTTCCTAAATAAACTATCAAATTCCTGTAAAGTTTATTTAATTTAGTACTTAGTAGTTTTAATTCCTACAAAGCCGATAAATTAATAATTTCAATCCTACAAATTCTCTATTTCATTGTTAAAATTAATTTGTTATTATTTAAAAGTTTCATATTCATTTTAAACCTCTATAAAAGCCTCATATTTTATTACTTGTCCATTAAATATTTTCTTCAACAATCAAGACACGATATGTTCTTGCTTCCTCTACTTTCCACTCAAGAAGAAAAAGAAAAAATCTAATAGTTTTCTCTATTCTCTATGACTATGGGTCATTACTCAAATTCTCAAACAATTAATATAAAGATAAAGTTAATTTATGATTTCATCTCAAATTTTAGATTTTATCTTTAATTTATGATTTCATCTCAAATTTTAGATTTTATCTTTTTATTATTCTCTTAATTAGTTGTGTTATTGATTTGTTCTTATTTCTTTTTAATATATTCTTTTATTCATCTACTTTTTTTTGTGCTTGTTTTATCTATTTTGAAATAAAACTATATAAAAAAACTTTAGAAAATAGAAGAATAGAAAAATTAGTTTAATCTAGAAAATGAATACTAAAAAAGATGTATTTGAGTTTAAAAAATAAGTGAAAATGTTATAATTGAATTAAAATTTCATGGATTAGCAATAGTAGAATAGAATTTTATTTAATAATTTTACATTTTAGAGTGTTTAAAGAATTGATTTTTAATAAATAATATATAACTACCTAAATTTTAAGAAGAACTAATTAAAACCATTTGCCTAAGGCGCCAAATATGATTGAACCGGTCCTGTTTTAACATTAATAAAAGTTGATAGTATTTGATAATTATCACTTTTGAACCTCCCTAGAAGATTTGTGACAATTTCATCTTTTAATTAAAATAGAATAGATGATTCTCCAATCAAAACAGAGATAGTCAGAATAAGAAACTGAATTATTATTTTTATTATTATTATTATTATTTTGTTTGGGTTGGGGTCTGTCCTTTATGTCTTCTCTTTCTTTAATTCTCAACTCATCAGAATTCATAAAATTCAAATCTTCAAATTTTCCTTTCTCTTCTATAACAATGAACTCAGAAAACGTAAAAGGAAAAAGAAAATAATAATAAAATAAATAAAATTTAAAATTTAAAAATAAGACTCAACGTACGGCATGAGCTGCATTATGAGCTGCATTTTTTTCTGACGGGCCATCCGTTCCTTTTGCTATTTGAAATACGACTCAACGGCTTGTTTCTATCAGCAGGCATTGGATTTAACTAGAATTTATTAACAAACCTCAGAGAAATTCCAGTAAGGGGCTAATCTGATCGAGCACGAAAGCAATTTTGGAGTTATTTTTTGCTTCTGATTGAAGCAGAGCATTTTCTAGTAATTTAAAATAAAACTTTGCATGAGTATATATAACAGATAAAAAGAACAAAAACTGAAAATTGAATCCAGAGACGTTAAACCTAATATTAATGTTAATTAACTATACTTGATATGCACGAAATTTAATACATGAACCAGATGAAGATCTTGTTGTAAGCAGTGAGGGATAGAACAACAATTTGAAGAAGAAGAAGCTTGAAGAAAATGCAAAGTACACCAGATGCAAAGTTGCCTCGAAAGTCTCCATCAATACGGGTTCAGGTTATTCGGAAAACCAAAGTTAATGCAAAATCAGAGAACAAACCAGAGGAAAGCTCTGTACTACAATCATCCTGCCAAAACTACCACAATGATGTGTGATGATGAGCAGTAAACCAAGCTACATGATAAGGCTACTGAATCTGTTATAACCAACTTGACAACTCAGCATAACTAATTCTCAGCTGGTACACTAAGCTACATGCTAAACCACCAGCCTTATCATGTTCTTCTATCATACTCTGTAAACTCTGCATAACACCATATCAGCATCACTACATGGCATCATCAGCTCAACATCACTGCACAACATCATCAGCATCATCAGATACTCCTAACACCCATAATATATTCGAGATTGACACAACAAACCTTATCATCTTTATATTCTTTCTATAGAAACTCTTAGCCCTTAGATTAATCTTTTCCGCAGCATAAATTTTTATGCATAAGGCTTAGAACATTCGAGAGAAACAGAGTGAAAAGGCTGACATTAGTTGACATACTCTCTAAAACTGAAAAGGCCAAACCGTTGTTACCAAGCAATTTCAAGCACTCTGCAAAGCTAATATGTGGGAACTTTGACTCACATAATTTAAATGCCTCTGATTGCATAGGCTATATAAAAAAAATTCAAACAGATTCAATAAGCTAATCTAATTTCTTTGTTATTCATTTATAGCAATGCAATTCATGAACTATGACACCAGCCCCTTCAAGTGTACCAAAAAACTCACCCTAATTGGCTCCGAATCTGGCAACTTTTGCACAAAAAGAAGGGAATGGATGGTTAAGTTCCCATGTCATTTAAGTTCGAAAGAACTCGAGTCATTTTGAATCCCTGGATTGAATTAAAAATTAAGTTATTCTTGTAGTAAAATTAGTGGCTTTCAGTTAAGCTTCTACCAAATTATGCACTATTTACAAAAATGAGAAATTTATGAGAAGAAATATAATAACAATACAACAAAACAGAGGATTTGTTTCAATCCTTAATTTTCAACTCATAAGAAATCACAAAATTCAAGGCTTTAGAAAAAAAAAACACACACACACACACACAAATAAATTCTTTCTTTTTCTTCTCATTTCTTCTCACTCTAGTGCAGTTCTAATTCCACATCTCCCCACAAACCAAACAACAAAAACGAAAAAATATAAAATAAGAAACACTTGCAACAATCACACCAACTGCTTGGTTTTATCAACAGGGCAAAAGCATAGGATTATCTCGATCAAAATCCATGTTCACTGGAATTTGGAATTATTAACAAACATCAAAGAAATTCAAGTGAGGAGCCAATCTGATACAGCAGTAATGCTATTTCAATTCATGAACGCACATTCTTAACAACTTTAGGTATTCTTTGCTTTTGATCCAAGCAGAGGATTTCTGGTAACTTAACATCAAATATTTTTGGATAAGGAGATGCAATAAATAAATAAAATTAATGTAAATGAATTACCAAGTGCAAAGAACATGAACTGAAATTGAAGATGAATGCCTACCGATCAATTCAGAGAATAAGCAGGCTTCCGCATGAAATTTTTCAGGCCGTGGTTCCTCATCAACAGAACACCATTCCCACTCTTCAAGCCCAAATATTCATCCACACTTCACCATGATGTTGTGGCTACAAGTATATTTGATCAAACAGAATCGGGATAGAATTCATTCACATTTTAGGCAGTGTAGTGAGTGAGTCCATTGGTTTCTTATTAGGTTGAAGAACTCAACTTTGTGCCTATAAATGGGATGGAAACCACATCTCTTCACCTGCAACCTTGTGCCAGACACAGGCTGAAACGACAACTCAATGAGATTATTATCAAAACGCCAATTGCTATAATAGCATTTTTTAAGAGACAAGTAGAGTAGCCAAAGATGGCCTGACTCTGCTTGAGCAAATTTCTCTCTGAACTCGATTGAATAACTGGTAGAAGAACCTTTCATCTGGCAGTTCAATTGATGCGCGGGATATGAACGCCTTGTTTGGATACCAGGGGAATGTTCACAGACATGAAAGACGCAGCAGACGGCATATCCCAGCGCCTTATTCTTACAACATAAATTTGAAGGCATTATGAATTTTATTGAAGATCCATCATTCTGATGCATGAACCACTCTGGAATTTCACTTCCTGGAACAACTATACTAAACTTTTGCATTGGACGTGACACTGCCTGTAACCGAAAAAAGGGGGAAAAAAAGGAGCCCATAACAATGCATCATTTTTAGGCATAACTTTTTGCACAAATGAGAGAGAGGGGGAGAGAGAGAGACACCGACCTCAAGATACTCTTTTAGCATTGAAAATGCCAAACCATCGTTGCTGAGCAATTTCAGGTTGTCTATACAATTAATTGAAATGGACTCCGATTTACATAATTTTAATGCATCTGATAGTTTTTCCAATGAAGCACAACCATTTACTCCGACTTCTTTTATGTTGGGTGGAAGTTGTGGCATAGATTGAAGTCTTTTGCAGTCTTCCAACTCTAGTTCTTCAAGATTAAAAAGACGGTTAATGCTTGCTGGCACTGTAACGAAACTGTTTTTACTCAGATACAACTCTTCTAACGACCGTAAGTTGCCAATATCATTTGGTATTGCTCCTTCCCCTAGATCACAGTCACTGAGGTCCAATTTCCTTAAAGACCACAAACCTGACAGAGAAGGGAGCCTCAAAGCGGTAGGATCTGGACAGCTTCGCTTCAAACTAATGGGGAAGGGCAGATACCATGACGAAGATACTGGTGGTCCTTTGCACCCACTTACTTCTAGCACCTCCAAGCTTTCTACTTTCCCCAAGTTCTCTGGCACATTTTTAAGTTTGGAGCAGCCAGAGAGATACAACTTTTTGAGAGACTTCAGACCGTTAATAGTAGTCGGAAGACTCAAGAGATTTTTGCAATCTCTCAAATTCAACAAAACAAGGCCAGAGAAAAGTTCAATTGATATAGGCAATCCTCTTATGGCAGTTCCTTCCAAATGAAGCTCCAACACATTCTCCATATTTGTCATGATCTCTGGGAAATTTGAAAATTTCAATAGGCCAGAAAGATTCCAAGTTGCATGATATTTTAGAGCGCTTATATTTCTTGGAAGACGCTCAAGTTTATTACAGCCTTCCACATTTAACCGGACAAGTCCAGATAGAAGTTCAAATGGTAATATTGGTAGTTCTTTAATATCGGTTCCATCTAAAAGAAGCTCTGACAGACATTTCATACTACCCACAATCTCTGGAAAGTTCTTCAATTTCGAGCAACCAGAAAGCACAAGTATTTTTAGAGATTCCATAAAAATCTTGCCCGGAAGAGTCGTGAGACTTGTACAGTCTTTTAGATTCAATAAAATAACCTTCTTGTGAAGTAGCAATGTTGGGTGAATGTCACACAATCTTGCACATCCTCCAAGATCCAGCTCCTCTAAATATGGCATCCCTGAGAAATCTGGCGTTCTGATCAGATTTTTGGATTTGCCAAGTCTCATGAATTTCAAATTGCTTAAGGGCTGTTCAAAAACAATGATTTCAGCAATTTTTCAAGGGATGAATGATAACTCTTATCAACATTTATTCACGGAAAAAAAAAAGCAATGAAATAAAACTTACTTTGATTCCATTCCACATTTGTTCGATGTGACTGTAACACATGTTAAGTTCAACAATTTTATCGGGTTGAAAATTTGATGGCAAGGATTTCAGAGGATATCCGGGCCATTCAAGTAACCGTAACTCGTTGGAGAGATATTCAAGGCCTTCAGGAAGTTGCACTTGCACATTACGGATAAGAAGCATTCTCAGGTTAGTCATCTTCAAAAATGTATTAGAACTTGCTCTGAAATGCACTTGTGCTTCTTCAGGGAAGTTGAGATATATGACTTCAACAGTTTTAGATCCCTGAAAGTTAAAAAGGTAAAGAATCAGCAAAGATAAGAATGTGAATGGGTTGAAATCTTAGAAGTACATGTTTTTGACTTATCATTGCTTACTCTGTTTCTTGTTAACAGCTGACGTACATCTGCTTCCTTCCACAATCTGCTACGTTTCCCAGGATCTTCAGGGCATTGTCTCTTAACAATTTGTTGACCCATTTCTCGTAACAAATCGTGCATCCATAGTTGATTGTTGGGTAAAACCTCTATGAGAGATTGATCAACAAGAACCCTTATTCCAATAACTGGGTCAAAATCACAGTAATCAAGAATTTTTGTTACATAATCTCTCTTCTCCCCTCGATGAAAGCACGCAATGTCAAGAAATATTTTCTTCTCTGTTTCTTTAAGCCCATCAAAACTTATTTGAAGTATATCCAAGATTTCATTTTCTGAATCTCTTTTCAGTCTCTTTACTGCGCTTTGCCATTCTTTTGTTGTTTTACCATACAAAAAGGATCCCAAAACTTTGAGAGCTAATGGAAGACCACCTGAATACTTTGTAACCCATTCAGACAGCTGCTCATATCCTTTTTTAGGCTGATGGGTATTGAAGGCTCTTTTACAAAATAATTGAAGAGCTTTATCATCATGTAGTTCCCTGAGCTTATATACTTCATCTACTCCATGCGTCATCAACAAATGCTTATCTCTCGACGTTATTATGATCCTGCTGCCAGGACCAAACCATTCACGCTTTCCAGCTAAACATTCTAATTGCTTGATATCAACTACATCATCGATAAACAAAAGAACCTTTTTGTGCTGCAGCCTACTTCCTATGATGTTGATACCATCATAAACATTCCATATGCCATTATTTGGAAGCTTTAGTAACTGGGAAAGGAGTTGCTTCTGTAAAGTGATCACGCCGCCTTCTTTTGAAATTTCTCTAACATTGGCAAGAAAGCTACTTCCTTCAAACTTATGAGAAGTCAAGTCATAAATAACCCTTGCAAGGGTTGTCTTACCTATACCTCCCATACCGCATATCCCTATCATGCGAACATCATTAGATCCTTTATCCATGAGAAGCCTCAGATTCTTCAAGTGCGAATCTATTCCTACTAGATTCTTAAGAATCCCTGATATTATAGGACTTTTACTTGATATCACCTTGGCAACCTCCAAAATAAATTCAGACTGATTCCTGCAGATTGCAAAGGATTAAAAAAGCATTGGTGTTGTTGAATTAAAGTGAGTGTAAACATAGTTTCAAATCAAATCTATTATAGGTAATTAATCTTTGAGAATAAGAAAGACTACCTGTCCTTCAATTCCCAGCCACAGATATTAGCCACTTCTTTCAAAGCGTCTCTCCACTTTTGCACCTTCTCTTTATTCAGAGCAAAAATTTTTTCATGTCGAGAAAAAACTTCTTCAAGAATTCCTGTCTGTTTCCTTACATCAGTTGGTTCCACATCATAGAAAATTGGATAAACCATTTGTTGATGATTTTTGTTTTTGCATTCAAGAATATGAACAAGTTCGTCCAAGCACCATGTCGAACAAGCATAGTTTCTAGAGAAAACAATGATTGAAATTTTTGATTCTTCAATTGCTTTAAAGAGTCCAGGTGAAATGGATTCTCCTCTCTCAAGTTCTTTGTCATCCCTGAAGACTCTGATTCCCTTCTGATCCAAAGCAGTGTACAAATGGTCTGTGAAATTTTTGCGGGTGTCAACTCCTCTGAAGCTTAAGAAGACGTCATATTTCCAGTGAGGAAGAGGATAAGGAACAAAAGGAGAAACATTGTGGATGCTCATGATGCGAGCAATTGACGCCACGACAGTCGCACTCTAAGTCCCTGAGAACTAATTTAGAATTAGATGCTGTATCAATGCGGAATTGAAGAAGACTTAAAACCTGCACTGCCAACTTTCCTGTCCAAGAAACACACACTACCTGTTAGGGGTGGGCATTTGGTTCGGTTCAGTCCGAACCGAACCGAACCGAAACGAACCATATTATGGCAATTTGGTTCGGTTTGGTTCGGAGCAAAAAACTAAATGGTTCAAAAATTTTGAACCATTTGGTTTTTTATTTGGTTCAGTTCAAAACCGAACCAAATTACCGAATCAAATGGTTCAAGAAAAAATTAAAATAAAAATTAAAAAATAGTTCAGAATTTATCTTTTTTATTTTTGTTTGTTAACTAATACATGATTACACACACACACACACACACACACACATACACACACACACACACACACACACACACATATATATATATATTATAGCATACACTTTATTTTATTGTTGAATTTTATTATTTTAATTCATTATATTGGTTATTATTTATGAATTTCTACTTAAAAAGAGTATTCGTTGGCTATGGAACTGTAGAAGTTTGAAGTTTATTTTGTAATATGTAGTATATTTTTTAGTTATTGTTAGATTTTATTTTATGATGCTTGTTATTTATGGATTGAAGTTTATTTTGTAGTATGTAGTAGATTTTTTAATTATTGTTGGATTTTATTTTATGATGTTTATTATTTACGGATTTATAGACTAAGGATTATTGATTTATTATTGTAGTAATAGTGTATTACTGTTATATTATTTTTATTAAATAATAAATATATAGGTTGAAACCGAACCAAACCGAACCAAACCAAACCAAACTGCCGAACCGAACTGAACCGAACCAAACTAATTTGGTTCGGTTCGGTTCGGTTCTATAGTTTGGTTCATGTTTTCATGAAACCATTTAGTTTCAGTTTGGTTCGGTTCGAGGTCTGAACCGAACCAAACCGCTAAGTGCCCACCCCTACTACTTGCAGAGTTGGAACTAGTTTTCATGTCTTGGCAACAAGAGAACGAAATTTCCTCTAAATTGACCTTTGCAATTATGTGAAAATTTTAATTATATAAAGAGTGTAAAATTTTAATTATATAAAGAGTGTATTCGGTATACAGGGCGGATATATAAGCTATAATAATAAAGTATTTGGTAAATATTAAGAATAGTAAAATCTGAATTTAGGTCCGAGTTTGACCTTTCCGATTTCGGACTGGAATGAGAATTCATCTTCCCGAATCTGGATAAAAATCCGAATTTTTTAGAGTGTGGGTTCGGTATGGGTTAAACCAGTAAAATTCGGGTTTCCGGAGTCCAGGTTTTAAACCCGAAAAATTTTTTGGGAACCGAATCTCTTATTTGCTTTGAAAAACCCTTTATCAACCGTTTCTTGCTGCAATCTGCAGATCACTCAGCCAAAGCTTCTCGAATTCACAATCTTTAAAGGGAAAATTTTTTTTCAAGCTCCCATTTATAGCTTTTACTTGTTCTGCAATTGTCTTGTTCATACTCTATCAAATCACAATCCAATACCCTTCCAATAATCAGAACCTAAATCAATGAAATCGCGTTCTTGGCCCAACTTCTCAAAAATATCTTTGATGAAACTGCTTGCCCGTGACCTTGCTGGAGATTTCATTATCGAGATAGGCTTGCTTCAAGATGGTTCTTCTTCGCCGCCTTCTTCTTTTTCTTGACTATACCGCCATCTTTGATGATAACTATCGGCGATTTGTTTCAGGCTTTGGCAGTGAGGATGAGGAACAAAGCATGATTCATGGTGATTTGATGAGGAAATATTTGGCTTTTGGCTTTGGCGGCGCAGCCGTGAAACTGAAACTAGGGCAAGGCTGCTATTTCTTTTTTGAATTGTATCTATTTATTTTGAAAAAACAATATAAAAATAAATACATCCGGGTTTGGGTTCCGGATTTACTGGTTCACTGAAATCAGGATCCGGACCCGAAAATATCCGGGTTTAAAAAATTACATCCAAATTCCGGATTTTATTCTGTCCGGTGCGGATTAAACTCGATCCGGATTATCCGAATCCGAACCGAATCCGGGTTAAATTACCATCTCTTACTTAAAAGTTATATTAATATGATTTTTCACTTATATGATAAAAAAGTTTATTATATTTCTAATAATTTTATTAAAATTATTATTTAAAATTTATATTTATTATATAGTATTAATTTTTATTTTATAATTACAATCTTTTTTTCATAAAAAATTACAATACCTCAATCCTAAATAAAAATAAGACTAAAATATGTAAAAAGAAAACATACATATAAAAGTTCAAAAAATAAGCTGAAAATACAAGACACATGCAAGTAGTTGACCACAGATAGATGAATTTTTACGTTGTTTCAGTGAAATTCATGAGAAGATTTTATGTATTCTGGTTAATTTTCACTCTTTTAGTCCTTTGTATGCCGACAAGAAGTTCATTTTAAGTACCTAAGAATTAATTAAAAATCTCTTAAAAATAGTTAATAAAAATACTGCACTAAACGCAGAAAATTCGATGTCGAACTTAAACCTAGCAAAGCTGAGCTAAAGGGCCGAAACCCACACAAATTGCCAGCAATGTTGCAATAAGTTTTGAGCCTTGGAAGCAAGAGATCAAAACTTCCTATTAAATTGAATTATGTGAGAGACTAATTACACAAATGCAAGAGACATTTAAATATAAAACTGTCAGAAAACTTACTGCTTAGAGATTGTTAGAAGTTGCAGCCACCGCTGAAAGATGACGAATTTTCACTCTGATTGCAAATTAAGTCTGTTTCAACGAAATTTTTTTCGTGTGTTCTAATTAATAATTTCATCCTCCTGTCCTTGCCAACTGTAAGTCTAGTCAAACGCGTCTTCAATCATTATTAGTATTTTATTAAAGGTGTTTGAAATATAGTTGCTTTTTCTCGAATGAAGAGAATCTTCACGAGATTTCAACCATGAATTTTTTTAGAATTTTCTCTTTTTTTTTTTGAAGAGAAGAAATTTCTCTTTGATTCAATTGAATACAGGGGAATAAATGTTAAATTAAAGGCTCTAGAGGTCAGCATTTTTCTTTAACGCCAAAGGGGGTGACAGCGACAGTCGCTGGCCGCCTCTTGCCACGGTCTATGTTTTATGTTTCTTATACATTAACTTTCTTAAACCAGATTATACTACAATAAAATTGATAATAAATAATAGAAAAAATTATCATAAAAGAAGTGAATGTCAGTGATATTATTTATTATTTATGTATTTATTTTTTTATAATAAAAAAAATATATTATTAACTTATGATAGTGTTTAGATGTCGTATGTCTGTCATAAAAAAATAAATATGTTATTTAATTTTTTAGGAAGAAAATTGATTTTCGCGTGTGAATTAATCGTTTGGGTACTTTTATTATGTAAAATACTTAGTTTGTAACGAAATTTGTGATTGATATTTTTTCATAAATTTTTTATTACTTATTTTATGATTAATATTTTCTATCACAAATTAATTTTTTATGACTCACTTTATGACTAATATTTTTTGTCACAAATTCTAAATTTATATTTAAAAAATTATGAATTATTTCATTTAAATTTATGCATTCCTATATACGAAATTCAAGCATAAATTCATATGAACAAAAAATTAAATTATACATTCTATTAAGTCCAAAAACGCTTTATTTTAATAACAGCATCCAAAAATAGTTGTATCCAACGGTTATATCAAACAATATCAATTCAACAAATAAAATCCAGCAAATAAGAGCAAATGTTTCAAGTTTTACAAGCTAAGAAGACATCATGTGGCTGTAGTGCAAAACTTATACCATAATTTCAATAAACTTCTAGTACATGAACTGTCATTTTCAACAAATACCCAGCCAAACTCTCAAGTCCAGTAGCTTCTTTTAACTTGCATGTGCAACATCAAATGGATATACCTAGCACTATCATTATAAAGAATTAATTGTTACAATAAAACTATTAGGTTTTAGATACAACAGAATTATTACAAATTTAAACTTAATTTGCATGTGCAACACCAAGGACTATAGCCAACATATCATTATAAAGATTTATCTAAACTAAAACTGTATGTTTTAGATGCAACTTAACTTAATTCTTTGCTGAAATAAAATATGGAACCAAAATGGTACCTATAAAAATAAAATTACTTTCTTACAGTATAAAAATAAAAGCAAGCTTTGGTTTGAATAAAAAGTATACAAATTTATTGCTAAACGCACAGTACAGACCACATGTTCACATGATATATCAATCAATCAAAAGAAAAATTCAATTTCATTTCTTCTTTTATAATTGCAAGAACCAATTCCATTAACTAAGTGGCATTTGCTGTTCCGTTCAAATTGTTTGTATTTTGTTGTTTTGTCATAAACTTTATTGTTATTTTAATTTTTTGCCTTAAAATTAAACTCATTATTCAAATTCATCAACAACTACCATGGATAGATTGATATAGACCTACCGAGTTTCTCTATTATTACCAATCTTATCTCTAAATAATGTTGTTGTTATTGGGATAACAACTTTGCTTGCATTTGTTTGTTGTTCAAATATATGATTAAGCTTAGTTCAAGAAACCTATATAGCTAGCTAGGTCGCTATTATTGTCACTTTGTCTAAAATACTTTGAATTGTCAAAGAGAAATGCATCTGCTCCATAGATTCGAGGAATGACACACGTGATTCACGGTCCAATAGTTAACTAATCTCAATTACGGAGGTTAAGGGCCTGTTTGGTACTACTTTTCAAGTAGTGTTTTCATTTTTGTTTTCATAACACACATGTAATACACGTTTGGTGAATCAATTTTAAAAATCGAATTACAAAACAAAAAATTCAGATTAATATTATAACTAACAAAGTGAAAACATATTAAACACGTTCTCCATATTATTACAAACTAAACCTAAAAATGAATTAAAAAATAAAAAAACAGCATCCTGAGTTCGTGACCCTCCTCCTCTTTTCTCCTCACTACCGCTCTCTCTTCCCCTCACCTTTCTCCATCCAGTTGTAGCAAATCTGCACTATCTCCCTCCTCTTATCTTCATTCAACATCTTTCTCTATCCTTATTTTTCCTGATCTCTGCGCGTGCTTTGCCGCCGTGCTTGCCTCAAACATGAGTGCCGCATCCGACCCGACTAGTTGTCAGCCGAGCCGTGTTCACCGCCACGCCGCTCCGTCTCCAGCACCGTTGTTGGTGTCCTGGATCTGTCACTTGTCGATATTTGCTTTGATTAAGTTAATTTTTTGAGAAATGATTTGAGTGATTTTAATTGTTTTTAATAGCATGTTAAGATAATATCTGTCATTGCCATGATAATATCTGTCATTGCCATGATAATATTTGTTTTTAATAGCATGTCGAACCTGTCAATTGTTTTTTTTTTTTTTCAATTTCTTTCATTAAGAGTTGAATATATCAAAATCTTTGGCTGTAAGTTGATATTAGAAAGAGAGATGATGTCTTTGCAATTCTGGGTAAATTTTTTTTCTATGTTTTTAAATATAATTTTTGAATTGCAATTCTAGATTTTTGTATTTTAATCATGTAGAAGTAAAAATGTTGAAGGTAGATTGTTTAAGTAAGATCACATTGTCGAAATACAACGTGATTAAAATACATCGTGTTGCAATTCTGGGTAAATTTTTGTATTTTAATTGTAATTTTGGATTATTTGTTTAAGTAAGATCATGTTGTCAAAAATTGAAGGTGGGAAGAAGATAGGCGGTGGTTCCAGTAATGTAAGTTGTTAGGTGAAATTGAAGCTATAAGCAAAGCTCTTTATCTAGAAAATAAAAGAACAAGTTCAAATTCTATATCCAATTTATTGCCTGTCACTGTAAATTTTTTTCTTTTAGAGAGAAAATGATTGAGGCAAATTGGGCTTTTGTTATTAGAGAGAAATAGAGATTTTTGAAGCTTTGCCGTAGATTAGAATTCAGTTAAACAATCTATAATTTTAATTTATTGCTTTGGATGGAATACGCAATTTGAATTTATTGCTTGTCACTCCAAAAATATTTCCTGGATATAATTCACTCCAATCTACAACTTGTGGAAGTGAGAACAAAAAATAGAAACCCACTTTTTTGTTGTGCAAAAAAAAAAGAGTTAAAATATTTTGATGAGAGCTCGACCTTAATTTAAATTGGCTTGTGTAATTTATAATCTATATATATGTAAGAGCAGTGTTTTTTATTTGATTAATATTTTATTTTTATTTTTTATTTTTTGGGGTAACATTTAATTTTTAATGTATGACATTGATAAGTTATTTGAGGATTTTGATGTGCAAGATTTGGTTACCAACAAAGAAGGAGATACTAGTAGGCCACTTACTAATATTGATTTATCTCCCTCAAGTGTCGCAAAGACGAATGCTACAAGAGATAGAATTGCAGCTTTTATGTGGTATGATTACATACGTAATGTATAATATCTATCATGTAATTTTTGTATAATTATTCTGTTTAAATCATGTGTTGTAATATGTATCTTTAGTTATGGTTTAAAAACAATGGCAATGTAAAACTTTTTTCTTAATTAATGTTAATTCTAAAACTTTATCATACATGTAATTTTTTTATAATAATTTTGTTTAAATTATTATGTTGTATTTGTGTATCTATTAGCTAAACAATTATTTTATAACCATAAATATAACGTAAATACTTAGTTAACACTATTTTTGAAAAAAGTATTACTAAACGTATATTCTCTATTTTTATCATTTTCAACTGTATCTATCAAACGCATATTACTGTTTTCAGTTTTAAAATACAGGTATAGAAAATGATACCAAACATATACTTAAATTTGAAATACAGCAAGTACAAAACATTATTTTTATTTTTATTTTTATTCTCAAAAAATACAAATCCAGAAACAATACCAAATAGGCTCTAACTCACCCAAGTGTACAGTCAACTTGTCTTTAACCAATTATAATATATAAGTAATAAAAATGTTTGTATTTAGTTTTAGATTCATACTAACCATTTTTTGCGGCATTAATGATTTCAGAACAATGGTTAGTCCATTCCAAACGAACTTCATCTATCTCAGCCTGAGTGTATACAACTTTTTCATGGAACTGAAAACCATAAAATCAACATTGTCAAAATTTTATAACAATGCAGTGTATAAAGTATAAACCAATCCTAGGATTTTATTCGTCACTGACTCACATCATTCATTAGTAAACTAGGGTTTGTTATAATGTCCTTTATAAACCTCAAGACATAATAGCCACATTCTACATTTCCCGGTTGTTAAGGGGTCTATTCGTCATTATAAACCAAAAAAATAATTATAAATATATTCTATTTTAGGCTTAAAGTGGTAGATACACAACATGTTAGTTAAGATAATCTATTTACCTTCACAAATCTCATTTTAGAGTCATAATTCTATCTTTTCTTACAATCCTCAACTGAGAACAATGTCATAATGCTGTATGATAAAGTACATTGATTAAAGTATCAAAAATATATTAAAGAAAGCGAGCACGAATATTAGGATTATGAGATGGAAAGGAATACATATGATTTAATCAGTTGTTCTAAATCAGGATTAAGAGCATTGTACCTCTTAGGATCTCAATAAAATACTTTTTTTTTGCCACATCAATCACAACCAAAACCTAATGGAAGCTAAAATAAAATTTAAAAAAAAGCAAAGAAAACAAAAAACATTTATAAAAGACAAGATAAAATGAATAAATAATGATTGGAACACTTGATTATAGTTTGAAGTTTTCAGACCTAGGATTGTATGGCATGAACAAGAATTGTTCTTTGTGGGCTTTTTTCAAGCACTTGCACACACAATCTGCTCTGTGAGGACGGGAAATATTTGGTATTTGTCCAGGATAGGGTGACACAAAACCTAAACATATGAATCCAAATAGTCTTGTTCTTTTTTATTTACGATAATCGAGTCATACAACAACCTGAAATAGTGGATGCAAAATACCAGACAAGTTTTGCAACATCGTATAAATTAATTAAAATGTAAAGAAAAACAAAAACCTCTTACGTAATATATATATACTTCAATAGCATTAATTGCTATAACTTGCAACGCCATCATCTTATCATACTCCATTTTCCTAACATGGGTTATAATACCTTCTAACTAAAATACATCATTATTAATCTAATAGGGATTCCAACTAGATGGAGGCAAGTACATTTCACATAATATGCCAAAGTGTTGCAGCATTGGATGATTGTTTTTGTGCATTTTCGTCGTGTGCATAGTATTTCTTGCCACATGCTGTACTGCACCTGTCTTCTTTTTGTCTCTGTTCAGATTTGCTGCTCTTGTTCTTGAGCTATTAGGTGGAACTTGCCATAGACCATTAGCTAATTGCACCTTCTCCTGAAATAATGGCTTTCTATAACTACCAATCTTTGGTTTTCTCCCCTCATTTACTTCACCCATTGGCAAGTTGGTGTTAAGTCTTGGACTTTTTCTTGGCAGGACAATAGTGTTTCTTATTGTCCATCTTTTCTTCTTAGGTGTACTTTCATCCTTTACATCGACTTTTTCTTACTTTTCTACTCTTTTTTTGGGGTGAAGATTTCCTTTCTTACCCAGTTGAGTTTTATTCGTTAGGAGGCTCTTGAAAATTAAAAGCCAAAAATCTAAACTCAATAAACATATTATATGCACTAAGGCTGGAAAAAAAAAGAACTAACTAACCTTCTATTTAACTACATCTACCATGTCATTATCCTTTTCTTCCAAACAATCAGCAACACCATGGCTAGGAACTGGTAGGAAGGTGCGTCGTCCCATATTTGATTGGCGAGGAATCTTCTTTAGTTGTTTAGTGAGTTCCTCTAGCTCACTTTCAATTGTTTTTTTCTACGCATGCAGGTGATCTCTGCAGCATGTTTATTATATCCATGAACTGTGTGAAAGTATTTGGTAGGCGTTACAAATTTATTAAGACCTTGCATATTACCGGTTCAAGAAAGCTTTCTAATGATTATGCAAGCATGTTGTTTCTTCCATCAGACTTCAAGGAGCCTTTCTCCGCCTCTTTTTTTAGCTTTTCCTATCACCATCAGAAATAAATTGGTAATAGTATAAAGTTGTAATCTATTCTCGCTAAACTAGTTAAAGAATATTTAACTTTATTAAAGCTCCTCACCATTTTCATAACAATCTTCTTAGTTTCAGGGTCATAACTCCTATTTTTCATTCTCAAGGCTCTCTTCCAAAGTGGATAAACAAGTCATATTATTTAAGTGCACTTAATAATTATTATTTTAAATAAATTAACGTAATATAAACTGACAGCCATGTACTTACCATATCTTACATCAATCCAACATATTCTCTTTGACTAAGTTGATAATTCAGCTTGTTAAAGACTCTTTTCTCCTTATTAGCACAGATGACTTTTTGAATAATGTCAACATATTATGGTGTTTATTGGTATATATCCAACAAATATTAACAAGTGAGAAAACCTAACTCAAAGATACTAACTTAAAAGGCATTTGATAAATTTTGATCAATAAACTTTATCCAAACAGGCTTCTTGATTTTGGGATAATCAATTGGAGGTCTGTATAGTCTCTTCTAGTCTCATACAAATGGCATAATATGCTTTCTTATCAACATGTACTTGAAGTTATTAATTCCATGCCCAATTGATTGCAGCAACCATTTTTTACTTTTAGGATAAATCATGAAGCAGTCCTAATACTATATATAATGTTACAATGATTACATACAAGACCAGAATAATGACTAGAATTAACAAAAATTTGAACAATCACTAGAATTCTCTAAATGTTTCTTTTTTTTTTTCACCTAAGTATCAACTTTAAGACCAATAGATTAAAGATTTGGACATTTCCCTGAATGGATTCCCATACATGCTCCTTTGTCTCCATTGAAACTTTACGTCAATCAGAAAATAAAATTGAAATTAAAGTACGAGCTAAGACTCCACGATACGAAGCTAGCTCAGTGGGTTTATCACCAGCAGGAACGCCCAATACATTGTACGACAATCCTTTTTTTCCTCATTTTCAATTTTTTATTCTGTCTGGCGCCCATATTCACACCTCTAGTCATATTACTACTCTCTAGAGTATTCATATCAGCAACTTCAGCAACATTTGCAGCATCTTTTATACTAGCCATTGCATCAGCGGCACTTACTATGTCATCTTCATCTTCTTCAAAGTCAGAACCCATAGCATTTAAAGGAACATCATGATTGGCACCATTATCAAACAAATCATAATAATCATCATCCATACTAGTAATGTTATCATCAAGCACGTTATCCTTAGTAATACCCTTTGCTTTATCCATTTAAGTACTCTTGAAATACACAAATAATAATTAGCCTTAATAAACAAAAAAAACAGTTTAAAAAGCCAATAAATAACATAAAAAGAAACTAACACATCCAAAAGCTACAATTTGGACAATCATAATTTTCAAATCTTACTTACAATCGAATAATAAACAATAGTTAGAATTTGTGCATAGATACTTACTGTCAACTCTGAGAAACGATATATCAGTCGTTAATCTAAATTCCTTCATTAGAATTTCGTGCATATTACATTTTCATTGTCAGTATATTCTAATAACTCATTAATTGGTAATTCAATGGTGAATAGAGGGTGTTTAGTTGTATTTTGCACATCATGTTCATTTATAAGTTTGAGATCGCCTCTAATAGGCATAAGATATATTATCGACCACCTTTTTTCAACCTGGTCAAATACATAAAAAATTTATTTGGCTTGAGAAACCAATATAAATAGATCAGATTTATACCCAAACCAGTTTAGGTCCATTAAGATGAATCCATGTTCATCATTCTTTACACCACTACTGTTTTGAACCCAATCACACTTCTACAGAGGAATTTTAACAAATGGTAATCAACAACCCATATCTCATCTATAACTCCATAAAATGTCATGTCACATGTTATAAGATTTTTATCTTTTGCACTAGTAACATGCATAGCTTCTGCAACCAACATCACTCCATTGTTTTAAGTAATACGAGTAGAGTCTCAATCTCGTGTTACAGAGTGAAAACTATTAATGTAATATCATGAGTGTTTAAGTACAAAAGGGAGTGGCCCTTATGATATCCAAGTAGGTATCTGATATAGCAACACTATTTTCTATCTCTGCATACATTTGCCAAGCAAGAAACCTATGTAAAAGTTGCTTTGTTTAATAACAAGAAATGGATAGATTATGGCCAGTGAATTATAATGATAAGTAAGCGTGCAACTTCTCTGATAACCAATCAGCAAATGTATGGTTCTATTAATCTTGCAACAATTTGTCATTTTGACGTGGATAACTAGTTATAAGCCATTGCATGTGCTTACTAAAACATAAAAAAAATTCAAATTATAATTTAAAAAATTCAGATTATAAGATTACAAAAAAAAAAGGAATTCAATTGAATAAATATTAAAATTTATTAGCTAAGACGATGAATATATTATATAATATATGGTTCAACTTCTTGTGTGTTGTGTAAGACATACAAATGTGCTAGTTCTAGCAAATTTTGATTAACTTCTACCCGTTTTCCACTAGATAATGGCTTTTTAATTGATAAGTTTTGCATACATCCACGTGGTAGTCCAACAGTACACATATTTGATATATATTCTGTACAAAATTCTAATACTTCTTCTGTAACATAACTTTCCACTATACAACCCTTAAGGTGGTTATAATTTCGAACATAACTTCTAAGAATTTTCTTGTATCTATCAATGGATACATCCATTGAAGATAGACTGGGTCATATAGTCCAACTTCATTCACCAAATGTATAGTAAGATGAACCGTAATATTAAAAAAAAAAAGACAGAGGAAAATATTTTTCTGGTAAGCAGAAAGTCATTACAAGGTCCATCTGTAATTTATCCAATATTGTTACATCAACTACGATTGTGCACAAGGAATTAAAGAAGAAACACAATATGATAATAGCATCTTTAATATGTTTTGGTAAGATACACCTAACGGCAACAGGTAGAAGCTATTGCATGAGAATATAATAATCATGAGATTTTAAGGCAGCTTGATACTTTTCAGAGCTTTGCAAAATCTGACTTTTTCCTTTCTAGTTAAAGTATAGCAAACTAGAGGTAGAAATGTTGGCTTGTCATTTTTAACATCTGGTGCTAATCCAACCTGAATTTCCAATGCCATAAGATCCATTATTGACTTAAGGTCATCTTTAGTCTTCCCTAGAATGTTCAACAGTGTTTCATGTATGCTCTCACAAATTTTTTTTCAATATGCATTACATCTAATTGATTACGCACCAGTAAGTACTTCTAATATTCTAAATTATAAAATATAGATTTTTTCTTCCACCACACACCATCACTATTATCAAAACTTTTGCGTTTTTTACTTTTACTCTTCTTTTATTTATTTTTAATGGACTTAACTAGCTGAAAAATCTCCTCACTCTTCAATGGTTTTGGTGGTAGATCTAGGAAGCCAACAACGATGGCCTGAATATATTTTTTTCACTATGTTTCAGTCTACATTTGGGTGTATCTAAGCCACAATATGGACATGCATTATATCTTTGAATACTGCAACCCACTAAATTCCCGTATGCTGGAAAGTCATTTATGGTCCATAGCAATAAAATTCTTAAATTAAATAATTCTTTTCTATTAGCATCATAACCCTTCACCCTAACATCTATAAAGTTTAACAGTCTTCAATCAATGGTGCCAAGTACACATCAATGTTATTTGCCTGATCATTGAGGACCATAAATCAATAAAGATAATATCATAAACTTTTGTTCCATACACGGTAAAGGATTGCACGTTATAAGAAAAACCGGCCAACAATTGTGTGTGCCACTAAGAGAGCTATGTAGGTTGATTCCATCAGTCGATAACGCAAGACGGAGATTTATAAGATCTAATACAAAGGTAGGTCATTTCTCATCTAGTAACTTCTATGACGGTAAGTCAGTAGAATGTCAAAGCTTACTATTAACTACCCTTTCAGTTGCATGCTAAGTTCAATCCTTGTTAGTTTGCAATGAAGGAAACATATGCGCAAATCTAGCATTTGTTTTCCATCTGGACAACCCACAAGTAGGACATTCAGAAAGTCGTTCATTCTCTTTTTTATAGAGTATACAATTGTTGTGCAAATTTTATTGAACTCGCAAGCGCACGAATCTATTGTAGAATAGATCAATGGTGACGAGTGTCGATCCCACGAGGAGGTGGATTTTAATTATATGTAGAATTAATTTTCTTTAAATGGGTGGTTGGATTTATGGTGGAAATGATTTAGATTATACTAGAATTTAAATTGGAATGGCGAGAATAAATTAAAGTGGAAACTATTGAAATAAAGCACTTGGGTATCCGGATCTGCATCAACATGCTCCATGGGCTAAATATTCCATATTAATACCAATTAAATCATGAAGGGGGATTCCACACCTCATGAACCACGCTCAAATAAATATGGTGCTAAGGGCTTATCGTGCCAAATAATAATAACCTTGTACTAGTGTGCCGGTTTAACCAGGGCGGTATCTAGACAAGACTATTATTATTTGTCGACGAAAAGTCAAAACAACCACAAATATTAGAGGGGAAAAGAAAATAAATTTACCAAATAAAGCCCATGGAACATGTTGAGACTTCACCTTCAACCCAAGCTTAAAAGAAAATTAGCTACTCATTTTTGAACTAGGGGTAAAATGGAAATTTATTAAAATACGTAGAAAATACAAGAAAGAGAAGGAATTACAAAAATCTAAGCTTAGAAATGAATTCAGGGATATCAAATTAGGGGGGGGGAAGCCCCCTTTTTATAGGTACATTGAGTGAATCATGACCATCGGATTAAAAACAGCTGACGCCAGATTGCGCGTTATCATCAACAACCACTATTTGAACAGTAATACTATTTGCACAGTTCACACGGTTTGACCACTATTTGCACAGTAAGCCGATTTTTGCACAGTAAGCCGATTTTTGCACAGTAAGCCGGTTTTTGCACAGTAATACTATTTGTACAGTACCATGAACAGTACTATACGTATGAATAGTTCCGTATATGTGAACAGTGACATTTTTCCTTTTATGCTCCTCCTAAGGTTTTCGATCGTCCTGAGTTCAAATGTGACGTCCGTTTTGCTGTCTGATCACTCGTTCATTGTGAAACGATCGTGATACCCCTAAAATACATAAAATAACTAATTATAATGAAACACACGTAATTAAATAACAAAATACTTAAATAAATAAAAATAGCAATGTTAGTGAGACTTGAAGTGTAAAATGACGATTTTCTCCTTTATAAATATACACTTTCTAACACTCAACACACCCCCCAACCAGCTTATTGCTAGTCCCTAGTAAATAAAGCGAAGATAAAATTCAAAAACTAATTTTTTTTTATTTTTTTTTTATTTTTTTTTTTACAATACACACGTGTTTATTCAATCAGATTAATGATAGCAATCAAATAAAAGTACAAGTATTATCTCCAGTCTAAAGAAATATCACAACCACACCAATCCACATGCATCCCCGAGACTATAATAATCAAGCCACTTTCAAGAGTGACATGTCAAACCCCAAAATCTCACCGGTAGTAGTGACACTCTCACAAAGAAATTAAACCCAATAAAAATTGTCACTACAATGAATGATGAATTGAGAGAAAATAAAATAGAAATATCACACACTCTCACCAAGATGAAAGAAATATGCCCACAGCTTAGAAATAATACGATCTCAAATAAAATACTAGTCAACCCAATATTATTCTTTCTTTTTTTTTTTTAATGCATCACTACCTCTTAATAGCCCATATAACTAGCTTTTACTTCAGACTATAGTTCTCTAAAATCAAGAAGGACTTTTATTAGGACGTAACGTAGGCTAGGGACATGGCTTAACAAAGAAAGGAAAATAGGGAAACAAAATATATATGTTTGAGAAAAATTTCAAAACTTTTGAAAATTCTTTGCTTATTTATTCGCTATTTATGTGTCTTTTTTTTTCTTTTTTTTTTTTTTTTTTTTTGGCACAACTTTGTTGAATAAAATAATTATTTATCCTTTTTCTCAAACATGAATAGGTGATGGAACTTGTATAACATCGGGTAATACTCTAAATTGGAGTGGGTCAGGATGATAAGTTAACAAAGAAAAGGCTTTTTTTTTTTTTTTTTAAGGCTCAAAAGGGCTAACTATGGATATTTTACAGTAGGGATGGCTAGAAAGGCTCAAACGGATCAAAAATGGCCTTCCATCGTCTCTTAGAGCTCTAAATAATCTTCCATATCTACTAGTTAGGTGGGCCTTTAGATGCAGCAACACACATTTTTTTTTTTTTTAAAAAGGGTTGACTTAAAGGAAATCTAGAGATCATGTATAAAATAATAAACTGCTAAGCTGCATGAATAATGGGCAAAAAGGGTTACTCTCCAAGAAAAATTAATAGGCTCAAAAACTCACTTGGAATTTATTTTGACATATGCATTCCTTTAAGCAACTCATATTTGTCCCCAACATCAACATATAGAATAGCAAACATGGTGTAACATCACTCAAGACCAAAGATAATACAAATACTAAAATTCAAAAGTCATCATATCATCCAATATAAAAAACTCACACAAAATTACCAAATATTTTTTTTTTAAACGAAATTCTACCCCCCAACCTATTCTAAACATAAAAAAAAAACACATGCAGAAAAATTAAAGAAAAATGTCTGAATTTTTTTTTTTTTAAAGAAGATGCTTTGTGAGTCACTACACTCCATATTCACCATCTTCGACTTAAAAACTTGAAAACATATATTTATAAAGGAGAAGTCAAAAGAAAAGTTAGGAAAAACATAATAATAATTTTTTTTTTACTAAGAAGATGCTTTCTAGAGTAACTACACTCCATATTCACCATCTTCTATTCAAAATGGTTAGTTCTACAACAAAATTAGTAAAACTTAACCAACATTCCACAATTGTCAACTATTCCTCCCGACCGTAATCTAAACATTGTCCTCAATGTTTGAAAGGAAAGAAGTAGAGTTTAAGACATCACCGGTAGTGTAAATACGTAAGAAAATATTTACAAGCGGAGAGTTAAATCTAATTTGTACTTTTATCATCATCGTTACCATCATTATTTGAACATTCCAACACAACGATCCCGGATCCGCTCGATCGATAAGCTTTGTAATGTATCAAGTAGCTCATTAGCAAAGATGTGCACAAATAAAGACTTTTTAACAGAGGAAGGAATGAAATAGTTTTTTATTGCATGGTTAAGAAATGCGATAAAGCCATCATAAAATTATTGACATTTAACAAACCGATGGGTTTTTCGTGGATGTTCTGGATGGGCCCAAGATGCTAATGTGATTAGTGCCTCTAGAGTTGCAAGATCTCCGAAGGAAAATAAAAGCATCAAGATGATTTAGCATTTCATTATGCTGCTCTGCATACCCGAGACAACTAACTCTTCTCCAGCTTGACGAGTTAGACAAACAGCCCAAAGGTTTTAAGATTGTTGGGATGATGCCTAACACTTGGCTCCCTCTGATATAAGCAGCTTCTGAGACCATTTTGGATAACCTCGGTCACCTCCTCCATACACCAAGTGCAATTTTCTCTCTGCTATTCTTCGACCAAGATCTATGGTCAACGAACTCTTTATGTTTGCCATAGTTAAATCCAGAGCACACAAATGTTCTTGAATTGTTCATTTGGGAGTAAATGCCATTAGGATACCGCCAAAAACAACTTCAGAGTGCACAACAACAAAAAATTATATTTAAGAACCTTGGTGACAACGGGTCACAGCTGTGTATGAGGCATTATGTCAATGTCAATTAACACTAAGGCACATGGCTCGAGAGTAAAAAAGAAAACAGTATAAAAGAAAAAAGCAAACAATGATAACAGAAAATTATTAAAGGTAATAATGCGAATGGTAAAACAACAGTGAAATAAAACAACAGTAAAGTAAAAGGATATTCAGAGGTAGTTGCGACTGTGGCTCAGATTTTCCTCTGGTTTTACGTCCAGAAACGGCTTGAACGCCCTCTATGGGTCGAGGATAGGCTTCCCATCCGCTTTACAAACCGCAAACAGGTCGCTTTATAGTCGATTCCCGAGATCAGATATCGTGCACGCTCTTTCTGGAATATTGGCCATAATATAGAATTGCTCTTTGTACGTATCCACTGGGATGCGTTTCAAAAGACAAAAGGATATTATCCAATGACTCTTTATTCAAGCCATCCCTAATGAATTTAATCTTATCTTCCCTGTTATCAGACACCATTCCTAAAGAACATGGTTTTTTATTGCATATCGCTCGCACACTTATGACAAGCAATGTAAAGTCTTTAGCCCGCCGCTTTTCTCGCATAATTTCCTTTTACCACAACCAGGCATGTACGCAATAAATTTAGAGGCAACTCACCGCTAAGCGCATTTTGGCCTCGATTAACCAAATGGATGTCGCAGTATGCCATTCTTCATAAGCAATCGCATGCTCGACCGGCTTTAGATTGAAAAGAGTGCATTCCGAGGAAGTGGCGGAATCGCTTGTGAAGCTTTGCTAAACTCTCGCCTCGGCCCATGCCTTCGCCCTCGTAATATCGCTATTGGAAATCCCAAGTAACCGACTTGATTGTCACGGAGTACCGTTATCCGCCTTCTTCACCGGGGTGACAAACTTAAACACACAAAGCAAACTAAAACACACAAACAAAACAAATTAAAACACACAAAGCAAATTAAAATCGCCTCTTATCGAATTACCTCAAGCTCCAATTCCGATAAAAATACCATCCTCTATTTCGTGAGTTGTCTTTCTAGATCTTTAACATGGAATACTAACTCAAGCGGTTGTAGATCCCAGACAGGATGAAATTTACAAAATCAGATTCCGCTTTCTCGAGATGAGTTTCGATACGTCAAGTGTTCTAATCGTGGTACAAGAGGTAGTGTCTCATGATTAAAATGATAAGAAAACTATAATGGTTAAACAAACACACTTAAACAAAATAATTTCAATCAAAGAAAAGAATAATCAAAAGAAAGAAAAGAATCAAATCAAATTACCGAAAAGAAAAGAAAACCTCAATTTAAACTTGGGTCACTCAGATTTATTTCACTCTCCTCTCCACGTGGTTGGTATTCTAGATATGGCTTTAATCTTTGACCATTAACTTTAAAAGTAACGCCGTTTCGATCCTTAATTTCAATTGCCCCATGTGGAAAAAATGAAACAACAACAAACGGGCTGCACCATCGAGAACGTAACTTTACCCGGAAATAAAAGCGAGAATTGAATAAAAGCACTTTCGACTGGAGTGAAAGATTTTCTCATAATTTGCTTGTCGTGAAAGACTTTCATTCGCTGTTGTAAATCTTGGCATTTTCGTACGCGTCATTGCGAATTTCTTCAATTTCTGCCAACTGTAATCTTCTTTCCGAGCCAGCTTGCTGCATATCAAAATTGAATTTCTTGATGGCCCAGTACGCACAATGCTTGAGTTCCACAGGTAGGTGGCAAGCTTTTCCATACACTAGCTTATAGGGTGACATCCCAATTAGAGTTTTGAAAGCTGTTCTATATGCCTATAATGCATCATCGAGCCTCAACGACCAATCTTTTCTGTCGGGCCTCACCGTCTTTTCTAAAATGTGCTTTATTTCTCGATTGGAGATCTCAACTTGGCCACTGGTTTGCGGATGATATGGGGTTGTCACTTTATGAGTGATGGAGTACTTTGTCAAAAGTGCTTTGAAGGATTTATTGCAAAAGTGGGCACCACCATCACTGATAATTGCTCGAGGAAATCCAAAGCGGGAAACAATGTTGCTTTTCAAAAATCTTATCACCACTTTGTGATCGTTGGTCCTACATGGAATTGCCCTTACCCATTTCGAAACATAGTCAACACCAACCAATATGTATTGATGGCCAAAAGATGGAGGAAAGGGTCCCATGAAATCGATACCCCATACATCAAAAATTTCAACCACTAAAATTGGATTTAGTGGCATCATATTTCTTCGTGTTATGCTCCCCATTCGCCGACACCTATCACATGAAGAACAAAATGTAAGCATCTCGAAATATAGTTGGCCAATAAACCACATTGTAAAATTTTTAGAATGCTTTCTTAGCATCAAGTGGCCTCCACAAGCTTGTTCATGGCGTAACGAAAGAATGTTTCAAATTCATTCTCCGGGACACATCGTCGAACAATTTGATCTGCACAATACTTGAATAGATAAGGATCATCCCAAAAGAAATTCTTTATTTCAAGAAAGAATTTGGCCTTGTCCTCGCTTAGTCCAATGCTCCTAAGTTGACCAGAACAAGATAATTAACAATATCAGCATACCATGGTACTACTTCCACACTCATTAATTGTTCATCCTGAAATGACTCATTCAAGGGTAATGGTTCTATAGTTGTGTCAAATGGAGAGAAAGACGGTCACCACAACATTTTCTGTCTTTCTTATCCTCGAATTCTAAGTCAAATTCTCGCAAAAGTAACACCCAATCTAATTAGTCTTGCTTTGCATCTTTCTTTATGAGAAGATATTTAAGAGCAAAGATGATCCGTGAATATAATTATTTTACAACCAATGAGATAAGATCGAAACTTCTAATGCAAACACTACAATAGCATTTCTTTTTCAAAGGGTTGAATAATTCAACTGCGGCATCATTCAATGTCATACTAGCATAGTAAATCACATGGGGAACTCGATCAACCCTTTGTCCTAATATCGCTCCTATCGCATAATCGATGCATCACACATAAGCTCAAAAGGTAAATTCCAATTGGGGCTGAATGATAGTGATGATGTCAACAATCGCTTTAGCTTTTCAAATGCCACAAGACATGAATCATCAAAGACAAAGATACATCCTTAGCAAGTAGATTGCATAAGGGTCTAGAAACTTTGCTAAAATCTTTAATGAAACGCCTATAAAACCAAAGATGCCCAACGAAAGATCTTACTCGATCTGTTTGGGAGGAAGATTAGAAATGAGATCCACCTGGCTTTATCAACCTCAATACCTTGCTTGAAATGATGTGGACCGAGAGCAATACCTTGTTTTACCATAAAATGGCATTTTTGCCAATTCAAGTCTTATTTCTTCTCGTTTCATCTCTGCAGTTCTAGTGTTAGATGATGTAAACATTGATCAAACGAATCACCAAAAATGTAAAAGTCATCCATAAAGACCTCAAGGAATCGCTCAACCATATCGTAAAAATGCTCAACATGCATCGTTGAAACGTAGCAGTGCATTACATAATCCAAATGGCATTCTCCTATATGCAAAAGTACCAAAAGGGCAAGTGAAGGTAGTCTTTTCGATCTCGTGCATGGGAATCTGATTATATCCAGAGTAGCCATCTAGAAAGCAATAAAATTCATGACCGCTAATCTATCAAGCATTTGATCGATAAATGGTAAAGGAAAATGGTCTTTACGTGTAATGTAATTCAACTTCCTATAATCAATGCATACACGCCATCCTCGTAGTTACTCTAAGGGCACTAATTCATTATTAGCATTGGTAACCACCGTGACTCGACTTTTGGGACAACTTGCACAGATCACCCATGAACTATCGAAATGGAGAAAATAATACCGTGATCTAATAGCTTAAGGACTTCATAAACAACCTCTTTCATGTTAGATTTAACCGACGTTGCATTTCCCAAGAGTCTAGCATTTTCATCAAGGCGAATGTAATGCATGCCCATCGGGTTTATACCTTTATGTCTCATGCATGGTCCATCCTAATGCTCCTTTATGCTCTTTAAAACATCCAACAACTTACCTTTTGTTCGCCATCAAGGAGGAAGAGATGATTATCGGCAGAGTGCTTTCTCCCAAGAATGCGTATTCCAAAGTGTTGGGTAATGGCTCGAGCTCGAGTTTCGGTGGTGATTCGATGACGGGTTGAGTTTTTCTCCGATGGCACTAGTTGTTCACCTCTTGACTTCCATTTATTTGTGTCCATGGATGGTGTTGAGTCAAGGTGGCATTGACCTCATCGATTGATCTCGTCAATATCAAAATCCAAACCAAAGTGAGTTAAACATGTTTACAAAGGGTCATCACTAAGGTTTGAAAGAAAATTATTATCAACTAATGCTTCTATTAAATCCACATCAACAATTCCATCATCCACATTGTGAGGTTGTTTGGCAATGTTGAAAATATTGAGCTCCTTGGTCATATTGCCAAAGGACAACCGTGATATTTCCAGCTCGCATTGAATGTGAGCATCGTTAGCCAAGAAAGGTCGGCCTAGATAACGGGATGTGCTTCCTTGAATCCTGCACTGGTTGAGTGTCAATTACAATGAAATCAACATGAAAATAAAACTTGTCTACCTGAATAAGCACGTCCTCCACAATACCACGAGGTATTTTTGTGGACCGATCTGCAAGTTGTAACTCCACTGGAGTTGGGTGTAATTCTCCCAGTCCAAGTTTCACAAATACAGAGTAAGGCAACAGATTTACACTAGCTCCTAAATCCAACAAAGCATTCTCAATTGTGTGGTTCCCTATACTACAAGAGATAGTGGGGGAGCCTGGATCTTTGTATTTTAGAGGTATTTTATGTTGGAGTATAGAACTAACATTTTCTGTTAAAAAGGCCTTTTTCTGAACATGAATATTTCTCTTTTTAGTGCAAAGGTCTTTAAGAAACTTGGCATATGATGGCACTTGTTTTATAGCTTCAAGTAAAGGGATGTTAACACTTACCTGTTTGAAGATTTCAAAATCTCACCGTGGATTTTCCTTTTTCCCTTTAGTTAACCTCCGAGGAAACGGAGCTTTAGAACATATTCTCGCGTTGGTTTCCTCTTCTCCTTCGTGATGAATCCTCAACATTCACAGTACAACTGAGTTGATTTTGGCATCTCCACTTTGTTATCGACTTCTTTCCCAATTCGCAAGGTCATCACTGCTTTGACCAATCCATGATGTCGGTGAACCGGTACTTGCTTCATTCAACGCTTAGGGTTAGCACCGTTGACTTGGGAATTTACCTTTCAACGGTCATTGCCAAGGTTCGAATCAAGAAGCAAGTTGTCCCACCATTTTCTCAAGGCTTGAAACTGATTGGGCTTGTGAGTTGAAGCCCGCTCTCATCTCATTTCACAATTCATCAATGGTACGATTCTGCTGCTCGATCTTGGAGTTAGTAAGATTTTTGACATTTTGGAATGTATCCTCCCATGGTTTGGGTTGAGTATGGTTTGGGTTCTGATTGTATGGTCTAAATGGTGAGAGGCTCGAGGAATTTGAGGAACGTTGCATCGGAGTGGAGTCCGGTCCATTTTGTTGGAATCCTTGAGACCATGAAAAATTGGGGTGGTCTCTCCATCCAGGGTTATATGTGTTGGAATAAGGGTTGTAATTTGGCGGTTTTCTCATGACACCTATGACATTGGCTTGATCTGAATATGAGTCATGGTCATGTGGCTCTGTTGATTTGGCAGTCGTCAATGATGCTATTTGTCGAGAAAGACCTTCGATTATTACTTTAACACCCTTAATTCTCCTGGTATTCCTGAGTGATCGACTACGTTGTTGGGAATTATCTGATTGTCACTGGAAGAATTCCCAAATCTCTGAAGCGCTTTTTGACATTAGCTCTCCTCCACTGGTCGCCATTAGCCATTCTTGCACATGTGGCAATAATCCCTCCAAAAAGTATTGGCATTGGTGCCATTTCTGCACTCCATGATGTGGACACTTCAAGAGTAGCCCATTGAATCGCCTCCCACGCTCAAAAATTGCTCGCCTTCTCTTGAGTAAATTCGAGATTTCGCGAATAAAGATTGGTTTTATGAACTGGGAAATATTTATTTAAAAATTTTGTTACCATTTGTTCCCATGACGTAATGCTATTAGCAGGCAATGTATTGAACCATGAACGAGCTCTATCCTTTAAAGAAAATGGGAATAATCTAAGTTTAACATCATCATCTGAAAAATTCTCATATCTAAAAGTCTGACAGATAGTAAATCATTCAGATGATTATATGGGTCCTCATTTTCTAGGCCATAAACGT
This sequence comes from Citropsis articulata, assembly GCA_030449925.1. Taxonomy (NCBI): domain Eukaryota; kingdom Viridiplantae; phylum Streptophyta; class Magnoliopsida; order Sapindales; family Rutaceae; genus Citropsis; species Citropsis articulata. The sequence continues at coordinate 1,028,235 of JASUUH010000092.1, forward strand.
GGGAGACAATTTAGCACACTAGGTTTTAATTCAAAACTCCTAGCAGCTACATTTGGGTATCTGATGCATGATGTGCTCAAATTAGCTAAGGGACTAAAATAGTCCTTAAATGGCCTCTCTTGTGGTTCTGGTTGTTGGTTTTGTAAATCCATATCAAATTTCTTTTTAAATGCGGTGTGTTTATGTGTGCGAAGTGTTTTTTCTAATTCAAGGTCTAAAGGCTCAAGATTAGGTGATAATGACCTTCGACCATGCATGTAAAGAAAAAAAAAATAAATAAAAGCAAAACAAATAAAAATAAAGAAGAGGGAGAAATTACGATACTAACCTTGTCACGTTGTTACAATCTTAATATGAAAATACACTCAATTGCTATAAGAAAAAGAAATTACGTGAAATAAATATTACTAAAATTAAAATAAATAACAAAGAAAGATAACAAGATAAATTTAAAAAAAAATACAAAGAAAAATAACATAAAAATTAAATTATACAAATTTAAAGAAGAGAGAGAGAAATAAAATTCTAATCTAATTTTTTTTTAATGAGACAAGGAAAAAAAAGTACAAGAAAACAACTAAAAAAAATAAATATTAAAAAAAAAAAACTAATTCTACGGATTAAAATACTTACCTCCCCGGCAACGGCGCCAAAAACTTGTTGTGCAAATTTTATTGAACTCGCAAGCGCACGAATCTATTGTAGAATAGATCAATGGTGACGAGTGTCGATCCCACGAGGAGGTGGATTTTAATTATATGTAGAATTAATTTTCTTTAAATGGGTGGTTGGATTTATGGTGGAAATGATTTAGATTATACTAGAATTTAAATTGGAATGGCGAGAATAAATTAAAGTGGAAGCTATTGAAATAAAGCACTTGGGTATCCGGATCTACATCAACATGCTCCATGGGCTAAATATTCCATATTAATACCAATTAAACGGGGGGATTCCACACCTCATGAACCACGCCAAATAAATACGGTGTTATATTATCGTACAAATAATAATAACCTTGTACTAGTGTGCCGGTTTAACCAAGGCGGTATCTAGACAAGACTATTATTATTTGTCGACGAAGAGTCAAAACAACCACAAATATTAGAGGGGAAAAGAAAATAAATTTACCAAATAAAGCCCATGGAACATGTTGAGACTTCACATTCAACCCAAGCTTAAAAGAAAATTAGCTACTCATTTTTGAACTAGGGGTAAAATGGAAATTTATTAAAATACGTAGAAAATACAAGAAAGAGAAGGAATTACAAAAATCTAAGCTTAGAAATGAATTTAGGGATATCAAATTAGGGGGGGAAGCCCCCTTTTTATAGGTACATTGAGTGAATCATGACCATCGGATTAAAAACAGTTTGGACGCTCAGGATTGCGCCACGTCATCAGTCAACAGTCAACAGCCACTATTTGAACAGTAACACTATTTGCACAGTAAGCCGATTTTTGCACAGTAAGCCGGTTTTTGCACAGTAATACTATTTGCACAGTACTATGAACAGTACTATACGTATGAATAGTTCCGTATATGTGAACAGTGACATTTTTCCTTTTATGCTCCTCCTAAGGTTTTCGATCGTCCTGAGTTCAAATGTGACGTCCGTTTTGCTGTCTGATCACTCGTTCATTGTGAAACGATCGTGATACCCCTAAAATACATAAAATAACTAATTATAATGAAACACACGTAATTAAATAACAAAATACTTAAATAAATAAAAATAGCAATGTTAGTGAGACTTGAAGTGTAAAATGACGATTTTCTCCTTTATAAATATACACTTTCTAACACTCAACAACAAGCCCCCAAGGGCGTGGTCGGGATAGGCTGCAGAGCCCCGCCGGATCCGGGTTCGATTCTTGGTGGGGGAAAGGGGGTTAAAAATATATTTGGGCTTGCCCACCCCCTCTTTCCTTTTAAAAAAAAAATAAAAAAATAAAACACTCAACAACAATCATTTAGGCAAGCATAAATTTTCACATATCTTAAGCCTAAAGCATACATTGTATTTTTGGCTTCATATATTGACTTTGGAATTTTATTTTTTTAAGGCAATAATTCTTTTGAAAAACTCAACAGTATTGTAAAATTACTGTCAGACCATCTAAATTTACCTTTTATATTGAACAACTTCACCAAAATGCCTAACTTAGTGAATTTTTTGCATCTTGAATACACATGTTTGTTAGCCTCTTCTAATAATTTTCTAAATATCTTAGGATCTCCCTCACAATTGATAAGCATCATTGACCATATCCATTCTATTATCATAATTGAAGTCTGTTGAGCCAAATGGAATATCTGCATTGGAAGATAGCGTGGTATGACCATCTTCCCCATGTCAATTTCAAATTTTATAAGATTTTACAAAACTATGCTAATAAAGATGTTCAATTACAATCGTGGGTGTGCGAAATGCTAAATTCCTACATTTATAACACGGACCTTTAGTAACGCGAGCATCTTTGACATTTTTAATAGTAAAATTCACAAATTCAACAACCCTTTTTCATACTCAGGTGACACTCTACTACAATCAATCTAGGACTTATCCATTGTAGTTTCAACGAGTTTTGGTCCTGGCACATAAAAAGGGGCAAACATGAAACAAGAATACTGACTTTTCAAATTTGTTCTTTCATAAAAAAATAATAAAAAAACATTGACTTACACATACGTAGAACGAAAAATAAGAAAAGATCAAAACATGTTGGCTTCACATATAAACGAATATTTGCATATTAAAAAAGTAATCAACTGTGCAATACAAAAATAAATGGAATATAGAAACAAACCAAACTCTAATATCCAAAGCAATAGACAAAAACAAATAATAAAGAAAGTTTGATTAATTTATATATGAGGCCAACATGTTTTGATCTTTTCTTATTTTTTGTTCCACGTATGTGTAAGTCAATGTTTTTTTATTATTTTTTTATGAAAGAAATAATAAAGAAATATATTTAATTTATTAAGCATATCAAAATGTATTTAATTTACTTAGTTTGTTGCCTGCAAATGCATATTAAAGAATTAAAACAAATTAGTTTTGATCACATGCACTGCAAAAAACTTAAAGGACCCTCGAACTTAGTAGTAAAGCATGGATTTGAAAGAAACGACAACAAATATATCCAAGACTAAAACAAAAAATCCAAAAAACCATATTAACAATTGATAATGACACAATACTTTAACTTAAAATAATTTATATAAACATATTTGGTGCCATGTGTGACAAATTTGATTGCCCACATGCAAATGCTATTATTACGTTATTATAACATAATGAAAAACATAGTTGCCTGACATCTATTTTTTTTGGGAAAATATAACCTTTACTTAAGGAACACGTTCGTAAGATACAATAATAACATTTATCAATATGTAACTTTATGTCATTGAAATACAACATGAAACAAGAAAAAATAGATAACATTACAAACAAGAAAAGAACTTAAAAAGAAAAAGTTATTTCTGAGGTAATAGAATGTATTTATAACCATCAAAAGCAAAACCAGACAGCCCATTTCAATATTTTTCTCTCTTTCATAGTTATGACAATAATAGCCTTGTCCAAGAGAAAAGTTTGCTTGTCAAATTAAAAGAAAAAAAAGTCTAGATTACTACTATTATTTTGTATTTTCCTTTTTTGGGTTTGCAAGTTTCCATATTTATGCAAAATAAGGAAGCATGGGTGGCAACTACCTTACCTCCTACCTCCTTGCAAACAAAATCACAAATATAGACATAGAGCAACCTCATTAGCAACCTTATATAATTTCAACTTTCTCTACCCACCTCCAGCTACATTAACTTCAACCTTTATATCGAAAATGGAATAAACCTTCACTCTCTCTATCTTTATCATCTAATGCAACCCATCATCTTATTTAGTCATTCACTGAGTCACTCGCTCACATATCAAGGTGTTGATAGTTCGCGTTGCATCGCGCCATTACCATTCATGGTCCTGGTGGCTTGTTCGAATTCAATTAATGAGTCTGTGATTTGGGTGTTGCCATTCGCTCAGTGCTAAGAGTGGCCGATTATTTATAAAAAACTTAAACGTAGGGAACGATTGGCTGGCTAGGGTTTAGATGGTGCTAGTGAGGTTATTGATTAATAGTGTCATGATGAGTTTGGCTAGGCTTTAAGCGTTGATTGTGAAAGTGGCAGTGACAATAATGTGCCGAGGGTTTGACTATTATTTGACCGAGTGAGAGTGAAGATGATTGTGGTGAGTGTAGGTTGTAACGGTGACTGTGGCAAGGGTTTCAAAGCTGATTGTGGAGTGAGAGTAACGATGAGTGGCCTTGGGTTTCAATGGCCTTAACAAACCATTTCACAAGTTAAACACCCCATTTTGGATTTTCAAAGCACCCAATGTCCCTACTGCAATATGATGAGAGGTATTCCTCTTAGAACAAAAGGATCAAAACCTTTCACACCCTATACTGGATTTATAAATTGTACCTTTCCAGTTAATCTATACAAATCAGACACCCTTAAAATAATACTTTTAATTTTAGTCAAACACAGTCAATACAAGATTTCTATCATAATGCGTGCGACTGAGTAAATTTCTATCATACACATATCATAAACTATTGATATGCAAATATTCTATCACAAGTAAATCATTAATCATTTGATAGACCACAATTTTATCATGAATCCATCGTACTTATATGATAAAATGATTTTTTTCATAAAGTGGCTATCATCTATTGTCAATTTTGTTGTAATTAAAAAAACATTACCCTTCTAATTAAAATTTGTTATAAATTTACCATACTTTTAGCTCATTCAATCGTACTTGTGTTTTGAAAGAGAAAATGGAAGATAAAAATAGGGATAGTAAATATTCTATTAGGGATGGATATTATACATCCAAGTACAAATCTATAATTATCCATGATGGATATGGATCCACTATTTAATATTGAGCATGAATATGAATTTTATCTATATAGATATAGATATCGATGGGTATTTGATTTTTATTATATAAAAATATGAAAAAAATAATAATACAGAATAGTTAAAACCAGTATTAGATTACAATATCAAATAAAAAATAATAAACACCTCAAATAACAAATATCAAAACTATGAATTAACAAAAAGAAATTATAATATGAAATTATAAAATAATTTCAAGCTAAACATAAAAGGTTTATTCTTCTAACACATCAATAATCTCCAACTAAACCATCATCATTAATCTGCAAATTAAAGCAAAGCATTACATAACTAAATAATTTGTATTATTTATGACCATCATCATTCATAATTGAGCATTACAATAAGCATCAAGCACATACTAAAAAAAGAAAAATAAATACTATTTAGAACTTGGTTGTGTCTCCTCTTCATCATCATTATCAGTTACTTCTCCATTTATTTCTTCCCCATTCATCACCTTATCTCTAGGAATCCACTAATTTAAAAAAAAAACTTGTAAAATATAAAGAAAAAAAATACTTTCAAAATCAAATAAAGTGCAGAAGTAAGCTGAGTTTGCTACCTTTCAATTGAGCCCATATCCAATTCTAAGTACACATTAAGGCCTTTAGTGTACTCAAAAGAATTCTTCTACGATGTGGGCTTAAAAAAAAAATACTATTACTTTGAAAAAAAAACTAAGAATCTAAAATTATATAAATTCAATTATATAATTTTGAACACTTTAATTTGAATAAAAAATTATATTACCAAAACAGTCTTAATTGAATTTACTATTAAAGCATTAGAATAACTCAACACTAATATTCTCAAATATATTTCTCTCTATAGTCTAATCTAATCCATTATAAAAGAAAAATACTTTGCTTTCACCCTGCCCCAGCAACTTAGATTCGAAAATCATCAAGCCACACAGTTGTTTTATGACCCCAAACCACCAACAACATTCCCGAAAATACAAGAGTTCTCATATGGCTCCTCGATTACCAACCTAATTCCTTGTAATCTAGGCAGTAGAATATGGTAACCCATCAGACCCATTTCCCCTAGGCAACCAAACCTTGGTAGTTGAAAAATTATCTATTAAATAGAAACTTATTAGAGTATTTATCAAAAGTTTATTGTCTACTTAAAATCATATACATTCACCTTTTCCATAATAAGGTTATATAAGATGACCAACTTAACGTTTTTGACAAATCACATGATTCACATCACCTATGATTGTATCACAAAATTCCCCTGATTCACACCCATACAAATCACATATATTTCAAATCAATTAACAGCGTCAACGTTTCTTGAGATTTTCCTTCTACTTTTAATTGTGGCATAAAATTATGAAAATAAAATAGGAGCATAGAAGAAACATCCTTCTATACCTTTGACAAGAATGGTTCAAGAACAGCTACAACTTCCACAAGTGAAAGATCCAACCATAGTTCCTCCTTAGCCTTTCTTGTTGCAATATCCCCATTGTTGAGTGTTAGAAAGTGTATATTTATAAAGGAGAAAATCATTATTTTACACTTCAAGTCTCACTAACATTACTACTTTTATTTATTTAAGTCTTTTATTGTTTAATTGTTGTATTTTATTATAATTAAGTATTTTGTGTATTTTAGAGACATAATGATCGTTTCACAATGAACGAGTGATCAGACAGTAAAACGGACGTCACATTAGAACTCAGGACAGTCGACAACCTTAGGAGGAGAATAAAAGAAAAAGTGTCACTGTTCACATATACGGTACTGTTCATACGTACGACACTGTTGATGGTACTGTTCACGATAATGTTCATATATACGGTCCGATGATATGACATTGACCGATGATGTGGCATTGACCGATGATGTGGCATCAACCTGTGACGTGGCAACATTTGATTGGACGAATTATGTGGCATTGACTGCTTATGTGGTGTTAACCAATGACGTGGCATTGACCAATGATTTGTCACGATCTTATTGGGCTAAAATTCTTATGTACTGTTGATCAGCGACGTGGCAGCATTTCAGTGGACCAAAAATCGTGTGTACGGTACATGCACATACATGGGATTATTTACTATTTAAACCGCGTTACTGTGCAAACCGTAGTCAAACCGTATTACTGTGCAAATCGTGGTCAAACTATGTACTGTTCAGATCGCGTACTATTTACTGTTGAATGATGACGTGGTGCAATCCTGAGTATCTGACCTGTTTTTAATTCGATAGTCACGATTCACTCAATGTATCTATAAAAAGGGGGCTCTCCCCCCCTAATTTAATACCCCTGAATCCATTTTTAAGCTTAGATTTTTGTAATTCCTTCTCTATCTTGTATTTTCTACTTATTTTAATAAATTTTCATTTTACCCCTGGTTAAAAAATGAGTAGCTAATTTTCTTTCAAGCTTGCGTTGAAGGTAAAGTCTCAACATGTTCCATGAGCTTTATTGGGTAAATTTATTTTCTCTTCCCCTCTAATATTTGTGGATACTTTGGCTTTTCGTCGATAAATAGTAATAATCTTGTCTAGATACCGCCCTAATTAAACCGGCACCCTAGTACAAGGTTATTATTATTTGGCACGATAAGTCCTTAGCACCATATTTATTTAAGTGTGGAATCCCCACTTATGATTTAATTGGTATTAAAAAGGAATATTTAGCCCATGGAGCGTGTTGATACAGATCCAGATACCCAAGTGCTTTATTTCAATAGTTTCCAATTCAATTTAATTTCGTCATTCCAATTTAGTTGCATCATAAATTCAACCATCCATTTAAGAAAATTAATTCTGCATATAATTAAAATCAATCTCCTTGTGGGTTCGACACTCGTCACCATTAATCTATTCTACAATAGATTCGTGCACTTGCGAGTTCAATAAAATTTGCACAGTAAGTTTTTGGTGCCGTTGCCGGGGAGGTAAGTCTAATTCGTAGAATTAATTTTTAATTTCTCATAATTTTTCCTTATTAAAGGAAAAGTGAATCTATATTTTTAGGTAAGAATTTCTTTTTCTTTTTAAATTTTTACAATTTAATTTTCAAAGTTATTTTTTTGTAATTTTTTGTTTATCTTGTTAATTTATTTTATTTTATTAAAGTTAATTTATTTCATGTATTTTTTTTATGTGTTTTCATAGTAAGTTTGTAATAGTATGATAAGGTTAGTATCGTAATTTCTCTCTCTTCTTTATTTTTATTTGTTTTATTTTCATTTATTTTGTTCTTTACATGCATGGTCGAAGGTCATTATCACCTAATCTTGAACCTTTAGACCTTAAATTAGAAAAAACACTTCGCATACACAAACACATTGTATTTAAAATTAAAATTGACATGGATTTGCAAAACCAACAACCAGAACCACTGGAGAGGCCATTTAAGGATTATTTCAGTCCCTTAGCAAATTTGAGCACATCATGCATACGATACCCAAATGTAGCTGCTAGGAGTTTTGAATTAAAACCTAGTGTGCTAAATTGTCTTCCCACATTCTATGGTTTAGAAAATGAGGACCCATATAATCATCTAAATGATTTTCATGCTATTTGCCAAACTTTTAAATATGAGAATTTTTCAGATGATGATGTTAAACTAAGATTATTCCCATTTACTTTAAAGGATAGAGCTCGTTCATGATTCAATACATTACCTGCTAATAGCATTACATCATAGGAACAAATGGTAACAAAATTTTTAAATAAATATTTCCCAGTTCATAAGACCAATGTTGTTCGCAGGGAAATTTCAGAGTTTACCCAGAGAGAAGACGAGCAATTTTTCTAAGCATAGGAGCGATTCAATGTGCTACTCTTGAAGTGTCCACATCATAGGTACGAGAAATGTTGTTCGCAGTTCATAAGACCAATGTTGTTCCCAGGGAAATTTCAGAGTTTACCCAGAGAGAAGACGAGCAATGTTTCTAAGCATAGGAGCGATTCAATGTGCTACTCTTGAAGTGTCCACATCATAGGTACGAGAAATGGTACCAACGCCAATATGTTTTGGAGAGATTATCGCCATATGCAAGAATGATTAATAGCTGCAAGTGGAGGAGAGCTAATGCCAAAAAGCGCATAAGAGATTTGAGAATTTTTCCAGCGACAATCGGATAATTCTCAACAACGGAGTCGATCTCTCAGAAATACTAGGAGAATTAAGGAAGTGAATGAGGTTCACATTGGTGAGTCAAGCTCGGGAATTAAAGAAGTCAAAGAGATGGTTAAAAGCTTTTCCCGACAAATAGCATCATTAACTACTGTTAAATCGAAAGAACCATATAACCATGACTCATATTCAGATCATGCCAATGTTATAGGTGTCATGAGAAAACTATCAAATTACAACCCTTACTCCAACACATACAATACTAGATAGAGAGATCACCCCAATTTTTTATGGTCTCAAGGATTCTAACAAAATGGACCAACAGCTCCACCTCTACCAATGCAACCAATTCCTCAGATTCTTCAAGCCTCTCAACCACCATTTAGACCATACAATCAGAACCCAAATCATTCTCAACCCAAACCATGGGAGGATACATTCTAAAATGTCAAGAATCTTACTAACTCCAAGATCGAACAACAGAACCGTAACATTGATGAATTGCGAAATGAGATGAGAGCGGGCTTCAACTCACAAGCCCTATTAGTTTCAAGCCTCGAGAAAATGGTGGGATAACTTGTTTCTTCAATTCAAACTTTGGCCATGACCGTTGAGAAAGGTAAATTCCCAAGTCAACCAGTGCCTAACCATAAAGTAGTGCATGAAGCAAGTACCAGTTCACCACAACAACACGGAGATGTCAAAGCTGTCATGACTTTACGAAAAGGAAAAGAAGTTGACAATAAAGTAGAGAAGTCAGTGACAAAATCAACTCAGATCGTACCTGTGAATGCTGAGGACTCATCATCAGAGCAGAAAGAGGAAACTAACCTGTGAGAATACGTTCCTAAAGCTCCATTTCCTCAGAGGTTAACTAAAGGAAAAAAGGAAAAATCTACTGGTGAGATTTTTAAAATCTTCAAACAGGTAAGTGTTAACATCCTTTTATTTGATGCGATAAAACAAGTGCCATCATGTTTAGAAAAAAACCTTTTTAACATAAAATATTAGTTCTATAATCCAACATAAAATACCTTTAAAATACAAAGATCCAGGCTCCCTCACTATCTCATGTAGTATAGGGAACCACATAATTAAGAATGCTTTGTTAGATTTAAGAGCTAATATAAATTTGTTGCCTTACTCTGTATTTGTGAAACTTAGATCGAGAGAATTACACCCAACTTCAGTGGTGCTACAGCTTGCAGATCGGTCCACAAAAATACCTCGTGGTATTGTTGAAGATGTGCTTATCCAGGTAGACAAGTTTTATTTTCCTGTTGATTTCATTGTAATTGACACTCAACAAGTGCAGGATTCAAATAAACACATTCCTATTATTTTGGGCTGACCTCTCTTGGCTACGGTCGATGCTCACATTCAATGCAGGACCGAAAATATGCAGTTGTCATTTGGGAATATGACTATAGAGCTCAATATCTTCTACACTGCCAAACAACCTCACAGTGCAGATGATGGAATTGTTGATGTGAATTTAATAGAAGCATTAGTTGATGATACTTTTCCTTCAAACCCTTTATAAACATGTTTAACTTATTTTGGTTTAGATTTTGACATTGACAGATCAATCGACGAAGTCAACGCCTTACTTGACTCAGCACCATCAATGGATACAAATAAATAGAAGTCAAGAGTTGAACAACTAGTGTCATCAGAAAAAAAACTCAGCGCATCATCAGAATCACCACCAAAACTTGAGCTCAAGCCATTAACCAATATTTTGGAATATGCGTTCTTGGGGAACAAAAGCACTCCACCTGTAATCATCTCTTCCTCCATAAATGACGAACAAAAAGATAAGTTGTTTAATGTTTTAAAAGAGTACAAAGGTGCATTAGGATGGACCATAGCGGACATAAAAGGTATAAACCCAGTAAACTATATGCATTACATTTACCTTGATAAAAATGCTAAATCTACTAGAGAAATGCAACGTCGGTTAAATCCTATTATGAAAGAGGTTGTTAGAGCTGAAGTCCTTAAGCTATTAGATGCAGGTATCATTTACCTCATTTTTTATAGTTTATGAGTCAATCTTGTGCAAGTTGTTCCCAAAAAGTCAGGAGTCATAGTAGTTATCAATGCTGATAATGAATTAGTGCCCACTAGAGTAACTACAGGATGGCGTGTATGCATTGAATATGGGAAGTTAAATTCTGTCACACGTAAAGACTATTTTCCTTTACTATTTGATGATCAAATGCTTGACAGGTTAGCAGGACATGAATTTTATTGCCTTCTAGATGGGTACTCAGGATACAATCAGATTCCTATAGCACCAAAAGATCAAGAAAAGACCACATTCACTTGCCCTTTTGGTACTTTTGCATATAGGAGAATGTCATTTGGATTATATAATGCATCTGCTACATTTCAACGATGCATGTTGATGATTTTTTTTTGATATGGTTGAACGACTCCTTAAGGTCTTTATAAATGATTTTTCTATTTCTAGAGATTCATTTGATCAATTTTTATATCATCTAACACTAGTTCGGTAGAGATGTATCGAGAAGAATTTAGTCTTGAATTGGGAGAAATGCTATTTTATGGTAAAATAAGATATTATTCTCAGTCACATCATTTCAAGTAAAGGTATTGAGGTTGATAAAGCCAAGGTGGATCTCATTTCTAATCTTTCTCCACCTAAAACAGTCAGAGAAGTAAGATCTTTCCTTGGGCATATTGGTTTTTATAGACGTTTCATTAAAGATTTTAGCAAAGTTTCTAGATCCTTATACAATCTACTTGCTAAGGATGTACCTTTTGTCTTTGATGATTCATGTCTTGTAGCATCTGAAAAATTAAAGCAGTTGTTGATATCATCACCAATCATTCAGCCCCCAAATTGGAACTTACCATTTGAACTTATGTGTGATGCATCTGACTATGCAGTAGGAGCAGTACTAGGACAAAGAGTTGATCGAATTCCCTATGTTATTACTATGCTAGTATGACATTGAATGATGTACAGTTGAATTATTCAACTACTGAAAAAGAAATGCTAGCAGTAGTATTTGCATTAAAAAAATGTCGATATTATCTCATTAGTTGTAAAATAATTGTATTAACAGATTATGCTGCTCTTAAATATCTTCTCATAAAGAAAGATGCAAAAGCTAAACTAATTTGTTGGGTGTTACTTTTGCTGGAATTTGACTTAGAATTCAAAGATAAGAAAGAAACAGAAAATGTTGTGGTTGATCATCTCTCTCGTTTCCATTTTGACACAACTATAGAACCTTTACCTTTGAATGAGTCATTTCCATATGAAAAATTAATGAGTGTGGAAGTAGTACCATGGTATGCTGATATTGTTAATTATCTTGTTACAGGTCAATTTCCTGAGCATTGGACTAAGCAGGACAAGGCCAAATTCTTTACAGAAATAAAGAATTTCTTTTGGGATGATTCATATCAATTCAAATATTGTGCATATCAAATTGTTAGACGATGTGTCCCAGAAATTAAATTTCAAAATATTCTTTCATTCTGTCATGAACAAGTTTGTAGAGGCCACTTCAGCACTAAGAAAATAGCTACTAAAATTTTACAATGTGGCTTCTATTGGCCAACTATATTTCGAGATGTTTACACCTTTTGCTCTTCGTGTCAACGAATAGGGAGCATAACGCGAAGAAATATGATGCCACTAAACCCAATTTTAGTGGTTGAAAATTTTGAAGTATGGGGTATCGATTTCATAGGACCATTGTAGCACCCCAAAAATTACCCATGAAAACACAAAAGTAAAATTGGATGAAACCTCACATCATTCATTCTTATTAATAAATCTCAAGTTAAACAATCCTTATTGATACTCTAACTGAATCCTTACATAAAACATTTGAAATAAAGTCTAAAAAAAAAATCTCTAATCCAAAATAAAAATCTAGCCAACTTTAATCTCTAGAGCAACTCCAAAGATCCACTAAGAAAAATCTCCATCTAAGGACCCAAGCCACATCTCTAATCAATCTGTAAAATATTGGAGACGAGGGGTGAGTCGTCAACTCGGTAAGCAAATCCATGCACAATATTTGAAAACCTTTGTCATCATGCCTTTAAACATTTTATAACAATATTTATAATAACATTTTCATTTGGCATAAGGGGTGGATTCATGTAAAAGCATTGAAACATAAAAACATAAAAACGTAAAACATTTGGTAGCTCATGCCTCGTAGTCATCATCATTCATCATTCATCATTCGTCATTCATCATTCATCATTCAAGGTACTATACCCTGCATTGTACATAACATTCTTGTGTACAAGATCATCATCATACCAGCAAGCTGGCCATAACATTTCATAACATCATAACATTTGCATTGTATACATTACTACGGACTATGAGCCAAAACATTTTTGAATCCACCTTACATTCTTTCATAAATAGCATTTAAAGTCTTCTAAAATATTTAAGAACTTTTCTTTGAATATTTAGTTCTTTTAGAAAATTCTTTAAGAAAATATTTTGTTTAACAAAGCTAATTTCTTAAGAAAATTTCATTTTAAAATACATTTGTATAAATTCATTTAAAAATGCTTTTATTTTGAAAAATTCATTTAAATATTTTAAAAATCAGTTTTGTAAAAAGTTTCATTAAAACATATTTCTTATAACATAAATTTCATTTATTACAAAGCATATTATGCATGAATCTACTTACCTCAATACGTAGCAATAATTCAATACCTCGAGAAACAACCAACGAGCTCATCCACGTCCTATAATCATCATAAAAATATTCTTATCAATATCAACTCTAAGCTTAAACGCAATCCCATTCTAGACATATCCTATACTTATGAGTATCTTGCACATGCTGATTTTTAATAACCTATACACATGTTGGAAAACCATGAAAATCTACAGAGGTACTGTAAACGTGCATATCATTGCATACAAAATTTCATAAAAATCAGCACAAGTCAAAATCGAGTCAAAATACTGACTTTTCACCAACGTAACAAAACTGTCCAGCATTAACCAAAACAGACTTTTATCACTTAGGAAATTCATAAAATATTCTTCAGTACTCGAAATAATATGTTTCTTTTTTCTAATTACAGAAGACACATTCAGAAAGCATATAATTAAAATTCATAATTTTTGGACGCTTGAAACTATTTTAAAAATGTTTTATTTCTGCAACTATCTAATCTGTCCAGAACATTCTAGATTGGAAAACAGAATTTCAAAAATTCATATCTTTTATTTTACATGCCCAAAAATCACGATTCCAGTTTTCAAAGATAGAGGAAAGATTGAAATTTCATTATAAAATCCTAACATGGCATGTCATATTCATAAACTAGCCCAATTGTTAAACGTTTCAGCTTCTGCAATTCTCGAAAATAGTTTCCAGATCTACAGCAGCCACATATTACGATTTTTTATAATTTAACCATAAATAATAAAAATACGAAATTAACATGTGAATATAGGAGACATAGTTCGGTTGATATAAAAATCGGCATAATTTTTAAGGATGTGTAACCTTAAAGAGAAATTTCCAGAAGTGAGAACCGCTGCTGAAAATCAGAATTTTCCAGCACCAGTAACCTAACTTCGAAAAACCATAACAATTTGCATACTTAGGGGATTTCAACATAAATGAATCAATAGAAACCTTAGGACGTCTAGTTTCATGATATGTAAACGTATTCACATGATTCTAAATAAAGAAAACGGTTTCAGGCAAGGGATACAGACTGTTCATAACATCACAACATTACAAACACATATATTACATAAATCATACCACAAGAAATTAAACACAAACAACTAAAATAAATCACATAAGTTAAATAAATATTCAATACCTTAAGACAAACACCAAGCAAGAATTTTTTTAAAAAAAATCTTTTTCTTCTCCAAAAGCTTATGTTTCTTCCTTCTCTTTTTCTAGGGTTTATAACAACGTAGAAAATAAAAGGCGGCTTCCTCCTAAAAAGATGACTTAATCTTAAATACTTAGTAATTAATAAATATTTTTTAAAAAAATTAAAAAGTAAAAACGTGATTTTTTTTGGAAGATTATCTTTTTTTTAAAATAAAAACTAATAACTTACATAACTTATTTAAAACAATTTAAAAAAAATTTCATCCATACACAAACACTCAATAATAACTCTTTTACTCAACCTAAATAAGGGTAAAAGAGGAAAATAAAATAAAATAAAATAAATAAAGTGGGCGTTTCAACCATTTCCTCCATCTTTTGGTCATCAATACATATTGGCTGCTGTTAACTATGTTTCGAAATAGGTAGAGGCAATTCCATGTAGGACCAATAATCACAAAGTGGTGATAGGATTTTTGAAAAGTAACATTGTTTCTCGCTTTGGATTTCCTCGAGCAATAATCAATTATGGTGGTACCCACTTTTACAATAAATCATTTAAAGCACTTCTGACAAAGTACTCCATCACTCATAAAGTGACGACCCCATATCATCGGCAAACCAATGGCCAAGTTGAGATCTCCAATCGAGAAATAAAGCACATTTTAGAAAAGAAGGTGAGGCTCGACAGAAAAGATTGGTCGTTGAGACTAGATGATGCATTATGGGCATATTGAACGGCTTTTAAGGCCCCGATTGGGATGTCACCCTGTAAGCTAGTGTATAGAAAAGCTTGCCACCTACCTCTGGAACTCGAGTATAGTTCGTACTGGGCCATCAAGAAATTCAATTTTGACATGCAGCAAGCTGGTTCAGAAAGAAGATTACAGCTAGTAGAACTTGAAGAAATTTGCAATGACGCGTACAAAAATGCCAAGATTTACAAGCAACGAATGAAAGTCTTTCACAACAAGTAAATTATGAGAAAATCTTTTACTCCAGGTCAGAAAGTGCTTTTATTCAATTCTCGCTTGCACCTATTCCTAGGTAAGTTACGTTCTCGATGGTCTGGCCCATTTATTGTTCACACTATTTTCCCACATGGGGCAATTGAAATTAAGGACCCAAAGAATAGTGTCACTTTTAAAGTGAATGGTCAAAGATTAAAGCTATATCTAGAGTACCAACCATATGGAGAGGACAACGAAATAAATCTGAGTGACCCATCAAATTTAAATTAAGATTTTTCTTTTTTTTCGGTGATTTGATTTGATTTATTTCTTTCCTTTCTTTTTATTATTCTTTTGCTAATTAAAATTATTTTTGTTTAAGTGTGTTTGTTTAACCATTATAGTTTTCTCTTATTATTTTCATCATGAGATAGTACCTCTTGTACATACTTAAAACACTTCAATATATCCAAACTCATCTCAGAAAGCAGATACAATTTTGTAAAACATCTTGTATCTGGGTTCTGCAACCACCAGAGTTAGTTGCCCATGTTGAGGATTTAGAAAGACAACCCAGAGAAATTAAGAGAAGTGTCTACAACACCTAGTTGGAGCTTGAGGTAAATTCAATAAGAGAATGATTTTAGTTTGTTTTGTGTCTTTTAATTTGATTCCCTATTTGTGTGTTTTAGTTTGCTTTGTGTGCTTAAGTTTGTCGCCCCGGTCAAGTGGCGGATAACGGTACTCCGTGACAATCAAGTCGGTTACTTCAGTTTCGAATAATAACTGATATTCTGAGATGAAGGTATGGACAGAGACGAGATTTTAGCAAAGCTTCAAAAATGATTTCCTTCGCTTCCTCAGAATGCCCTCCTTACAATCTATAAAGCTCGGTCCGAACGCATGCGATTGCTTATGAGAAATGACATACTTGCTGACATCTGTTGGTTAATCGAGGCAAAAGTTCACTTAGCAGGTGAGTTACCTCCCAAATTTATTGCATACATGCCTGGTTGTGGTAAAGGAAATTATGCAAGAAAACGACTAGCTCGAAAACTTTCTGTTACTTGTCATAAGTGTGCTAGAACGATATGCCATAAAAAATTATGTTCTTTAGGAATAGTGTCTGATAACAGGGAAGATAAGATTCCATTAATTAGGAATGACTTGAATAAAGAGTCATTGGATAATATCCTTTTGTCTCTTGAAACGCATCCCAGTGGATACGTACAAAGACCGATTCTCTAGTTATGGCCATTATTTGAGAAAGAACGTGCATGATACAGTCTCGGGAATCTAACTATAAATGACTCTGTTTGCCAGTTTATAAAAAAACTAGATGGGAAGCATATCCTCGACCCATAGAGGGTGTTCAAGCCGTTTCTGGACGTGAAACCAGAGGAAGATGTGAGCCACAATCACAACTATCTGTAATTATCTTTTTACCTTACTGTTGTTTTATTTCACTATTTTTTTACCATTTGCATTATTGTTTTTAATAATTTTATTTGCTTTTTGCTTTTTACTGTTTTCTTTTTGACTTTTTAGCCATGTGTCTTACGCGTTAATTGACACTGACATGCTGTCTTATACACAACTGTAACCGACTGTCACCGACTGTCACCAAGGTCTTTAAATATGATTATTTTTTGTTAAGCACTCACAAATTATTTTTTAGCAGTATCTTAATGGCAGCAACTCCCAGTAAACAATTCAAGAACATTTGTGTGCTCTCTGGATTTAATTATGGTAAAGCCATAGATCTTGATCTAAGAATAGAAGAGAGAAAATTGTACTTGGTGTATGGAGGAGGTGACCAAGGGTTATCCAAAATAGTCTCAGAAGCTGCTTATATCAGAGGGAGCCAAGTGTTTGGCATTATCCTAACAATTATCAAACCTTTGGGCTGTTTGTCTAATTCACCAATTGGAAAAGAGTTAGTCGTCTCAAGTATGCAAGAAAGAATAACTGAAATGCTAAATCATGCCGATACTTTCATTTTCCTTTCAGGAGATCTTGCGACTCTAGAGGTACTAATTACATTAGCATATTGGGCCCATCTGAATATCCATCACAAACCCATCGGCTTGTTAAATGTCAATAATTTTTATGATGCCTTTATCGCGTTTCTTAATCGTGCAATAAAAAATTATTTTATTTCTTCCTTAGTGAAAAAAGTTTTTATTTGTGCACACACTGCTAATACATTACTTGATTTATTACAAGCTTATTAACCAGAGCTAGATCTTAGAACCATTGTGTTGGAGTATTCAAATAATGATAGTAACAATAGCCGCAGTAAGAAGTACAAATCAGATTTAACTCTCCGCTTGTAAATATTTTCTTCTGTGTTACACTACCCAGGTGATGTCTTCTAAACTCTACTTCTTTCCTTTCAAATATTGAGGACAATATTTCGTTCTAGTTAGAGGGAGGGAATAGTTGACAATTGTGGAATGTTGGTTAAGTTTTTACTAATTTTTTATTGTAGAACTAACCGTGACTAACGTTTTAAGTAAACGATGGCTGAATATGGAGTGTAGTTACTCTAGAAACGCATCTTCTTAGTTTAAAGTAAAAAAAAAATCAAAACAAAAATATTTTGTGTGTTCTTTCTAACTTTTCTTTTTGATTTCTCCTTTATAAATATATATTTTCAAGTTTTTGAGTCGAAGATGGCTGAATATGAAGTGTAATGACTCTAGAAATGCATCTTCTTAGTCAAAAAAATTTACAGACATTTTTTTCTTTTCTATCATCTAATTAATTTTTCTGTATCATTTTTTATTTTTCTGCATGTATGTTTTCTTTTCATGTTTAGAATAGGTTGGGGGGTAGAATTTTGTTAAAAAAAACAAAAACAATTTTTGGTAATTTTGTGTGAGTTTTTGATATTGGATAATATGATGACTTTCGAATTTTAGTATTTGTATTATCTTTGGTCTTGAGTGATGTTACACCATATTTGCTATTCTACATGTTGATGTTGGAGACAAATATGAGTTGTTTGAAGGAATGAACATGTAATAATAAATTCTAAGTGAGTTTTTAAGCCTATTAAGTTTTCTTGGAGAGTAATCCTTTTTGCCCATTCTTCATACAGCTTAGCAGTTTATTATTTTATACATAATTTTTAGATTTCCTTTAAGTCAACCCTTAAAAAAAAGTTAAAAAAAAAATGTGTGTTGCTGCATCTAAAGGCCTACTTAATTAGTAGATATGAAAGATTATTTAAAGACCTAAGAGACTATGGAAGGTCATCTTTGATCCGTTTAAGCCTTTCTAACCATCCCTATTGTGCAATATATATAATTAGCCCTTTTGAGCCTTTTATTAAAAAAAAAAAGAGCATTTTCTTTGTTAACTTATTATCCTGACCTACTCCAATTTGGAACATTACCCGATATCTTACAAGTTACATGACCTATTCATGTTTGAGAAAAAGTATAAATAATCATTTTTTTCAATAAAGTTGTGCCATACAAAAAAAAATCAAAAAAAAAGAGAAAAGAAAAAAAAAAGAAGATATACAATAACAATAAATAAGCAAAATGCATCTTGTAATTTATAAAAGTTCTCGTACTTTTTTTCAAACATAAATATTTTGTTTCTCTATTTTCCTCTCTTTGTTAGCCATGTCCCTAGCCTACGTTACGTCCTAATAAAAGTCTTTCTTGATTTTAGGGAACTATAATATGAAGTAAAAGCTAGTTATATAGGCTATTAAGATGTAGTTATGCATAAAAACAACTTGTAAAAAAATAATACAATAATAATTTTGAATACATTAGGTTGACTAGTACTTTGTTTGAGATCGTATTATTTCTAAGTTGTGGGCATATTTCTTTCATCTTGGTGAGAGTGTGTAATATGACTTTATTATTTTCTCTCAATTTACTGTAGTGACAACTTTTATTAGGTGGAATTTCTTTGTGAGAGTGTCACTACTACTGGTGAGATTTTGGGGATTGAAAGTGGCCCGATTACTATAATTATGATAAAGTCTGCTGAACTAATATATGTGGGTAATTGATGTGGGTATGATGTTTCTTCAGACTGGAGATAATACTTGTACTTTTATTTGATCGCTATCATTAATCTGATTGAATAAATACGTTTGTTTTATAAAAAAAAATGATTTTTGGGTTTGAATTTTATCTTCGCTTTATTTGCTAGGGACTAGCAATAAGCTAGTTGGGGGCTGTGTTGAGTCTTAGAAAGAGTATATTTATAAAGGAGAAAATCGTCATTTTACACTTCAAGTCTCACTAACATTGCTACTTTTATTTATTTAAGTCTTTCATTATTTAATTGTGTGTGTTTTGTTATAATTAAGTATTTTGTGTATTTTAGGGGCATAATGATCGTTTCACAATGAACGAGTGATCAGACAGTAAAACGGACGTCACATTTGAACTCAGGACGGTCGAAAACTTTAGGAGGAGTATAAAGGGAAAATGTCATTGTTCATATATACTGTACTGTTCATACATACGGCACTGTTCATGATACTGTTTACGACACTGTTCATATATACGGTCCGATGATATGGCATTGACTGATGATGTGGCATTGACGGATGATGTTGCATCAACCTGTGACGTGGCAGCATTTGACTGGATGAATTATGTGGCATTGACTGCTTATGTGCCGTTGAACGATGACGTGGCATTGACCGATGATTTATCATGATCTTATTGGGCTAAAATTCTTACGTACTATTGATCGGCGACGTGGCAGCATTTCAGTGGACCAAAAATCGTGTGTACGGTACATGCACATACATGAGATTATTTACTATTTAATCGTGTTACTGTGCAAACCGAATACTATTCAAACTGCGTACTGTTCACTGTTGACTGATGACGTGGCACAATTCTGAGCGTCTGAATTATTTTTAATCCGATGGTCACGATTCACTCAATGTATCTATAAAAAGGAGGCTCTCCCCCCCTAACTTCATACCCCTGAATCTATTTTTAAGCTTAGATTCTTGTAACTCCTTCTCAATCTTGTATTTTCTATGTATTTTAATAAAATCTCATTTTACCCCTAGTTTAAAAATGGGTAGTTAATTTTCTTTCAAGCTTGGGTTGAAGTTGAGTCTCAACATGTTCCATGGGCTTTATTGGGTAAATTTATTTTCTCTTTCCCTCTAATATTTGTGGACGTTTTGACTTTTCGTCGATAAATAGTAATAATCTTGTCTAGGTACCGTCCTGGTTAAACCGGCACCCTAGTACAAGATTATTATTATTTAGCACAATAAGCCCTTAATACCATATTTATTTAAGCGTGGTTCATGAAGTGTGGAATCCCCCCTCATGATTTAATTGGTATTAAAAAGGAATATTTAGCCCATTGAGCATGTTGATATAGATCCAGATACCTAAGTGGTTTATTTCAATAGTTTCCAATTCAATTTAATTTCGCCATTCCAATTTAAATTCTAGCATAGTTTAAATTCCTTGCATCATAAATTCAACCACCCATTTAACAAAATTAATTCGACATATAATTAAAATCAGCCTCCTCGTAGGATCGACACTCGTTATCATTAATCTATTCTACAATAGATTCGTGCGCTTGCGAGTTCAATAAAATTTGCACAACACCTATCATCCATGTCATTCTCTTCTGCCTTCCCACCAGGCAATGAAATTTCTCCTTCAACAAAAAATTCCATTCTAAAATCATCATCCTGCACTTAATCTCCAATTAGTTACCAGAAAGTGAAGGGAAAAAAGAAATTAAAAGTTTAAATATTATATAATAACTAATGCTCTAGTTAAACAAGTATTTCACAATCGAAAACTATCACACTTTTATCAAAACTTCAAAAAGTCTCATTTTCACATTCTTTTGCATATATTCCCCTCAATTTTTATTATCATTATAATAAATTGAAATTTAAATGGGAAAAAATTGAAAAATTCATGGTGAGACCTTGTGAGAGCTGCCGAGAAAGAAGAGAAATGAAGAGAGAGAAGAAAAAAATAAAAACTAATAGTGAAGCAGAGTCTGTTATTACTTTAGATCAAACGCAATGAATCAAACAAAATTCGAGGAGCGCAAGTGAAGAAAAAAAGAGAGATTTGAGTTACATACACAAATGTCAAAAGAGAAAGATCTGAGTTGCGATGCCTCTGCTTGTTCCTTTTCTAGTGACAGAGAGAAAAAAGAAGAGAAGAATGAGCGGCAAATGATGAGCACTGGTGAGCAACGAGCGACCAGTAAGCCATGAATGTCGCCTAGTGACAAGCGGCTGGTGATAATCTTAGGGTTTGCTAAATTGATAATCTGGGACATTTGTTTTTGTTTTTTTCATTTTAGTTTTACAATATAAATTTTTTTAACTTCAAATCGGATAAATTAATTGGATTTTGGATATCCATCAAATATCCATACCCATCAAATATCTTATTGGATATTTTTAAAAATATCCATATCCAAAATGATTTTGGATGGATATTATCTAATCCAATTAGATTGGACATATGGATATCCAATTTGAATAGACTAATTTGCTATCCATAGATACAAAAGTTCTTAAGCCTTTCAATTTGCTGAAATTGGATATATATATTGTCTGTATGTGTACCGAATAAGATTGGAGACATGATTCTTGAGTTTAAATCTGCTGCTGTTGGGAGAACCTGTGCCTCAGTTCGGCGAGGGACTTCTAGTGCAGGTTATAATGCAGGCTTAAAGGTGCCTCCCATGGGTTAGCCTTAACCCGTATTAAACCAAAAAAAAAAAAAAACAAAACTTCCAGTTAATGCTTTTTGTCTTCTAAAATTAAACACACATTATCACCAAGTAAGTACGACTATGTCGATGCATTTAGATGTAAATGCAACTTTTTGCTTGTTTATTTATAAAAATTTGAAAAAAAAATGTATGTTGATGAGAGAATTTAGATCTGAAAGATGAATTTGAAAATCATTTATTAAGTTTGCAATTTGTGTAGTTTGTTATGCCAATCAGTTCAAAAAATAAAAAAATTTAAAGATTAAAAATCCGTAATCAATTTTGGTATTTAACAAAATTATAATTTCGAATTATATTTATTCTATTGTTTGAGAGTGTGTGCGGGCGCGGCGTTTTGAGAGAGAGAGTGAATTAGTGAATGTGTATAAACAGATGAAGAAAATTCATGATAAATTTAAAATAAACTGCAAGTGAAGGGCTCTTGTGTACTTTTTTATTGCCAAAAAAAAAGGTAAATAAAAGCAAGCCTTGGTTGTGAATATTACTCGACGTTGTAATGCCAGATCAGTGCATTAAAAAAAAATGTATTGGTCAAAAATTGACTTTCATAATTCTTGTCACCGTTCATCGGCACGAAGTCTCCTGGATGTTACGACGAATTACTACTTCAAAAGATTGACAAAAGATTGACTTCATAATGATTGCAACTGTTTACCCTAAGAAAATTTCCTAGAAGTGACAAGGAAATGCTGCTCCTTCGGTATGTTGAATGTTGTGGCGATGCATAGCCACATATAAGTTTTTCTCGATAACAGAAATGTGAAATGATTGGAAACGCAGCAAAATTGGATTAAACACACCAACGACGATGAATAAAATAATATTCAAAACTTCTTTTTCAATTTTTTTTATTTTAAATTTAAAACACAATTTAAAAAAGAAGTTTAATAAAAACCACGTATCAGCTAAAAATATGTTTCTAAACAAAAGTTTTTGAAATTTGTGAGTAATTGAATGAAAAGCGATAATTTTTTTTTTAATAATCCGATGCGAATATATTAGGATACATATAAAATTTGTTTCCAATTGACATGACATCACATCTTGCATGTAACAATCAAAGATAGGTGCATATTATTCATAATAAATTAATTGATTTACTAAAAATAATATCAGCATTGGCCATGACCAACCACAGCTGATCAATTCCCTTGATCAGCCTTGTTTGGAGGGTATAAAGTGTCTGATTAAGTCCTCTTTGGTACTTTTGCTTATTTTAACGTACGTCGAAATCTACCAAAACATTGCGGCGGTGGAGACGGGCAGCTGTCCGCATTTGGCTTTGACGGCAGAATACGATTATCTTAGTGAATATTTTTTTAATGGATCAGGATCCTCTCCTGATCTGATCATATTCTGAGCAAATAACTCATTTATTGATTGGTAGTTAATAAATAAAAAAATAAAAGAAGTTGAATCTTATCCATACACTACCACTCAAATACACATGGCATGAGATCTTAAAAAGCTCAGATGAGATCAGATCAGGAGAGGATCCTTTTCCTTTTTTAATTTATAAAATCAGATCGATTTAAGATCATGTGAATCTAGAATGAAATTAAATTATGAATAAAGAGCAAAAAGTAGCGTGATTGTGTTGTACTTGGGTCTTATGCCCTATAAAGAATTGTCAAACTACTTAATGAATGATATATTATATATTATATTTTTTAGATAAATTTCGAGATTAAATTTTGAGGGAGAAAGGAGATTTTACATCCAAGATTTGAGGAAATTGTCATGTTGACCCTCAAATTTTTCAACAAGAGATACCAATACCCCCTTTTGACTACAATGCACTTTGACTCTAGTAATTCAAAAAAGGATTCTAATGTTTTATAATAAATAGAAATATAATATTAAAATAAATGTAACAACACAAACATTTTAAAATAATTACAATATTTGAAAAAATATTTTAATACCTTTGCAATCTTATATTATATTAAACTAAATTTTATAATAAATATACACATAAAATCGAAATAACTCTATAAAAATTTAAATTATTTTCAATATTAGATGAAATAATTTTAATATTAATAATACATTAGACAAATTTTATTAATTATAAAACCCATTTAGCCCAAGGGTTCATTTAAAATTTTATAATAAATACAAATACATTTGCATTTTAAAAATTATTCTATATGTTATAAAATTCTAGAATTATTAGTCTATTAGAAAAAAAATAAACTACTTACTTTATATTTGTATTTATTTAAAAAAATTTAAAATCAATTTTTATAATAAATACATATATATTTGCATTTTTAAAATTATTCTATATGTTAAAAAATTCTACTATTATTTCTACTAGAAAAATTAAACTATTTACTTGATATTTGTATTTATTAAAAAATTTTAAAATCAACTTTTAGTTATTATCTAGAATGCTTATTGAAAGCTTGAGGGTGTATATGACCATTTCCCAAACTTTAGTAATGTGGATGTCTTTTTCCAAAATTTGGGATATGTACTATTACTAAAATATTATTAACATTAAAAAGAAAGAAAACATTCTAATTTTATAAAATAGAAAATATAGTTTGAAAGAAATACAAACATTGTCTTTAAGAGTGGCTCAGAATCATTTCAAGAATAAGGGCCCTTTTAGGATTGCTTTTGTGAAGTTTAAAAGTAATTTTGAAAATTTGAAAGTTAATTTTAGTATTTAGTAAAAAATTAAAATCAAAATCACTTTTATCAAAATGAGTTCTTTTTATAACCGATTTTGAAAAGTAGAAAATGAGTAGCTTTTAAATTTTGATTTTGAAAATCAATTTTATCCTTTAACATAATTCCGTAAATATCTTTAAAATTATTAGCTAAACCCAAAATTATAATAATTTTTTACTATAATTCACAATACATATTTATTAATATCAAGTTGTTGATCGCATTATTATTAAATTTATTTTACTATATTATAAATTTAATTATCCATTGTTTTAACAAAGAAATATATTATAAATTTTATTTTTATTAAAAATTATTGTAATACACAATTTAGAATATTATATGTACACTTATGTATCTTTTAATCATTTGTTTTCTCTCAGTGTTTTAATAGTAAAATTTACCAAATGTTCATAACTGCTTTCAAAACTTACAATACTTCTGAAAATAAAATTTATCAAATACTTAACTGATTCTCTTCACAGATAATTATTTTTACAACATAGCTAACAACAATTATTTTTAAAGTTATAGTATTCCTAAATTGGCCTAAGAATACTGATGATATGAGTGATGTGGCTCTTCTTATGAAGAGCAATATCTCACATGTTCAATTTCTAGGAGAGTTGTAGGTCCTACTTCACATGTCCCCAAATTATAATTAGACACATGCAGCATTGCTCTTCATAAGATATGCGACACTGCTCACTCTATAAAATTCCCAAAAATAAAACATAAATATCCTCAGTTAACAAACACTGAATTATTCTTAAAGGCTCATCTCATCATTTTCAGATTAGGGCATGTTAACCCTAAGTTTAAAAAAAAATCAGCCATTTTATTATTCCCTTTACATAACAAATATTAGCAACAAAAATATAGCATGCGGGCACCACCCTTCTAGCAGGTGGGCCCACCCATTTTGAAAAAGAAGGCATTGCTTTCTTCTTTGACTAAAACAAAGAAAGAAGAAGAAAAATTGAATTTGGCAACCGCAATTTTTGAAGAAAGAAAAAGAAGAATAAAGAAGATAATGGCAGTGAAAAAAATTATTTTAATAGCCAATTGTGGCTATAAAAGGAGCGCTCCCCATTTCATTTAGTACATTCTATTTTGTGGAGAGAAAGCAGAGAGCTTAAGTAATTTTCAGAGCTTAAAATTATAAAGCTCTTGCGAGTCTAGTAAGTGAGAAATTGGGTGTATTGGGGTTCTGAGTAGTGAGCTAAAATATTATAATATTTGTAATCCTCATATTATTAGTGAAATATTTTCCTTCTGTCTTCGCCCATAAATGTAGGCTAAAAGCCGAACCATGTAATTTCCTAGTGTCCTCTTTTATGCTTGTTCTTTATTTTCTTCTAATTTCATTTTAGTTTTAGTCCTGCTTCACCCATCAATTTTTCAATAGTAGTATAAGACCTATTGGTTGTACTTTTTAGAGTTGGTAGTACTGTTCACGTATATAGTTACTGTTCATGTGAAATGGTGGGAACTGATCCTAGCAAAGTTAGTTCAGGTGAAAAGCGATGGCGGCAAAATATAAAATTGAGAAGTTCAATGAAAATAATTTTTCGCTATGAAAAATGAAGATAAAAGCTGTATTGAGGAAAAATAATTACTTGGCAACAATTAGTGAAAGACCCATGGAGATAACCGATGATAAGTGGAACGTGATAGAAGGTAATGTCATTTCTGATCTACACTTGGCACTTGCAGATGGAGTATTATCCACTGTGGCAGAGGAAAAAATAGTAAAGAAAATATAGGATACTCTTACAAAATTATATGAGGCCAAGTCGTTATACAATAAGATCTTCTTAAAAAAGAAACTCTATACTTTTCGAATGGTGAAATCTACATCAGTGACCAAGTACATCAATACCTTAAAGACTCTATTTTTACAACTCACAACGTTGGGTCATAATATAGAGGAAAATAAACATACACAACTTTTACTTCAAAGTCTATTAGATTCATATAATCAACTCATCATCAATCTAACGAACAACAACCCAGCGGACAATCTAGTTCTTGACAATATTGCAATCTCTGTATTAAATAAGGAGAGCAAACAAAAAAGTAAGGAAGGCAGAGAAATAAGTTCGCAACAAGTAGAAGCACTATCGGTGACGAGAGGGAGATCAACGAAACGTAGCCCCAATAGGAGTTACAATCATGATAGATTAAAATTCAAAAGTAAGAAGAATATTAAATGCTAGGGGTGGGCAAAATACCCGACCCGACCCGAAAAATTTCAGGTTCGGGTCGGATTGGGTTGTGATTCAAACCCGATCGAGTTATGACTCGATCCGAATTACCTGATCGAGTCACAAAAAAAAATAAACATAATTTTACACACGCATATAGGCCACAGGCCACACACCAGACAGCCAGACACAGTAAAAAAGCACACTGTACATACAAAGTCATGGACTCATCACTCACGCACACACAAAACAAAAGGAGTAACACAAAGCAGAAGTTACAGAATAGACTCACGCACACACAAAACAAAAGAATACATAATAGAACAGACTCACGCACACATAAAATAACTCACACATATAGCCACACAATCGGCCCTTAATGAACCAGAACTATCTTCACAAAACAACATCATTTGTTGTCCAAAGAGAATTATTGTTTTAGATTGTCGTATCAGATGGAATTCCACTTATTTAATGTGAATGACTACGCTGAAATTTCAAGCGGTATTTGATAGAATGGCAGAAGTGGATAAACCTTATGAGGCATACTTTTCTGAGAAAGAAAATAACGTTAGAAGGGTGAGCCCTCTTGGATTGGAGGACTGGGAGAGTGCTGAACGAATTGTGAAGTTTTTGAAAGTATTTTATGACGCCACATTGATGTTTTTTGCCTCTTTGAGTGTGACTTCTAATATTTGTTATGATACTATTTGCTTAATTGAGAGTTCATTGACTGCACTACAAGAAAGTACAGATCCTTAGGTGTCATGTATGGCTTATAGTATGAGGAAAAAATTTTGATAAATATTAGGAGTCCACAGGAAAGATAAACAAAATGTTGATTGTTGCCTCTATTCTTGACCCACGAGCAAAAATGGATTTTTCTAAACATATTTTTTAGATCATTTTTGGCAATGATAGTTTAATTATTGAACAAATGACCAAAGTAGTAAAGGACTTGTTGAATGAGTTTTATGATGCATATAGTGCATTTTTCGCTAATTCCATACCATCAATGTATAGCGAGTGTGGTCTCAGTGGCAGCTATAGTGGTACAAGTTCTTCTCAATGTTTTACAACTGAGGCTAATCTGGTGGATATTGCTAGTGGTGAAGGTGATGACACTTTTTAAGTTGCTCGCCCTTTCTTTGGATATGCTAAGAAGGTTTCTGTTCAGAATGAGAGTAGAAGAGTAGTATTTGAGGTAGAAAGGTACTTAAAGGACCCAGTTAAAGATCCCAGCAATCTTAAACGTAATGTTTTTCTTTGGTGGAAGGTTAATGGACCGAGATATCTAATTTTAGAGAAAATTACAAGGGATGTCCTCGTTGTTCATGTTTCCACAGTGGTATCTAAGTCTGCCTTTAGCACCGGGCGTCGTATTATTGATAAGTATAGGGGTTTTTTAACCCCTAGCTATGGTTGAGGCATTGATATGCACAGAACATTGGCTGCAATCTAAGCTTTTTGCCAATCCTATCTACAACCTCTAAGAAAATATTAAGGAACAAATGTTTAATATGGAATTACAAGAAGGTAATGCTTTTTATTTTTTATCATACATTATATACATAATATATTTAAAATGCATTATAACTCTGTAGTTTATATAAAACTTCAACATGTAGTCATTTTCTAGATAGTTTCTTTTTTTTTTATTTTATAGAGTTGATAAGACGTGCTTGATATGAATCGCAGTTCTTCTTAAGCAATCGACATTGGTGTTATAGATGTTTAAAAGGTAACTTTTAATATATATTATTATTCATAATTTGATATTATAGCACTATTAGGTTGTAATTTAAACTATAATTATAGTTGTTATAGTTTTAAGTTTTTAAGTCTAATTGTAGTTTATAAAATTATAAATTTATAATTGTTTTAGTTAGATAAGTTGAAGTTGACAAAATAGTATTATTGTCTACTATTATTATTTACTTGATTTGGTTATGAATGCCATAAAATAAGCATGATATATATGTGTAGGGGGGTGTGTAGTGTGTATTGAAAAATTTGCTAAACATATTATATTTTTTTATAATTATAAATTTATAATGATATAATAGAAATTAGAAAGATTGTTAATTAAAAATATGAATTTGATTTATTTATTTGTGTTTGTGTTTGATGTATAACTTATGAACTTGGTTTATTTGCTCAATTTTTTATATAAATTGAGTTTATTCATTTGCAACATGGCTTAAAAAAAAAAGTATTGCACATTTCTTCAATCCTTCTCTAGGCAATCGGGCTTAAACTTGGAGTTTAAGAATTTGAATTTAGAACTTGTCAAAGACTCAAAGTGCTTGCGTGGAGCCATGAAGGAGCCAAGTTAAAGGAACCAAGGAAGCTTATTTAGTTTTTATGTTTGAACTTTGTGATTTGTGTTTCCGAACAATTTAATTATATTTAAATTTTGTGATTTTGTGAGTTTGTGTTTCCAACTTTCAAAGATAATATTTGGAAATTGTGCTTTAAACTTTGTAAGTTTGTATTAATTTTAACTTTTATTAATTTTTGGACTTTATTGGTTGAGCAAATAATAATCTTAGTCCTACCCTCCAAGGAAATAGGCAAATAATCTTATTTTAGCATTTTAACTTTATTAATTTGATTTCATAACATTTTCCTTTCTTTTTTTAGTTGAAAATTAGTAAAAAAGACTACAATTAAAAAAAAAAGTCTTAAAACCACCCTAAAAACTGTAAAAATTAAAAAAGAATGTTCAAAATTACATTAACCGAATTTGACCCGAATTGACCCGAAATGACCCGAACTCAACCCGACCCTAACCCGATTTAACCCAAATTAATGACTCGATCCGATTCAACTTGAACATCATTGATTCAAGTCAAAATTCGGATTGATTTTTGTCTAACCCGAACAATCTGAAACCCGATCAGATTGACCCGAGCCCGATTTTGCCCACCCCTATTAAATGCTGCAAATGTGGCAAGAAAAGACACGTTAAAAAAGAGTATTGGAACAACCAAAAGAGAAGAGAGGACAAAAAACCTGAGTCATCAAATACTCAGGGGTGTATAACAAATACTTTGGATGATGGAGAAATTCTCTACAGCAAGGCAACAACTATTTTAGAAGGCAGAAAACGGTTATCTGACATCTAGCTTATAGACTTATGAGCTATATGTATATGACTTCTTGGAGAGAATGATTCCGCACATATGAACCAATCTTAGGAGGATCTATATATATGCGAAATGATCATGCCTTGGAGATTGCTAGTATTGTTACTATCAAAATAAAAATGTTTGATGGTACAATTCGCACAATTGAGAACGTATGACATGTCAACAACTTAAAGAAAAATCTATTGCAGGGACAAATAGATAATCATGAGTACAAAATTCATGTTGAAAATGGGATCATAAAGATTATCAGAGGAGCGCTAGTATTGATGAAGGCAGGAAAGATCGGTGCTAATCTACTCATACTTAAAGAAGAAATGTTACAAGAAGCCGATGAATGAATTGCATCAAACAGAAAAATCAACGATAATGTGGCACCACAAACTTGGCCACATCTCGGAACAAGGTTTTCTCTGAGCAAAAATTATTTTCAGCGCTTAAATTAGTAGGCTTACCATTTTGCGAGCATTGTATTATAAATAAGCAGATAGATTAAAGTTCAGTATATCTATTGTTAGAAATAAATACATTCTAGACTTAGTTCACTCTAATATTTGGGAATCACTGGATATATCCATGGGAGGTGGAAAGTGTATGGTAACTTTAATTGATGATTATTCCAAGAGATATTAGGTGTATCCAATTAAGAAAAAGTCAGATGTGTTTCCAATGTTCAAGGAATATGAAGCGTAGGTGGAACTTAAATCCAGCAAAAGGATCAAGTATTTAAGGACAGATAATGGTAGAGAGTATATAAACTGTGAGTTTCTTGCTTTCTGTAAATAAGAGGGCATTCAGAGACAGTTCACAGTAGCATACACTTCTCAATAAAATAGAGTGGCGGAGCCAATGAACAAGACTCTTACAAAAAGAATAAGAGCCATGTTGAGGACTGCTAGCCTTCCCAACTCATTTTGGATAAAAACAGCCAAATTTTTTTGTTATATAGTAAATCGATCACTATCTACGATAATTAAGTTGAAGACACCAATGGAGTTGTGGACTAGAAAGTCAACTGATTACTCCTATTTACATGCATTTAGATGTCCTGTGTACGTGATGTACAATACCCAAGAAAGAAAAAAGTTTGATCTAAAATCTAAAAGATGTATTTTTTGGGATATGCTGATAGAGTAAAAGGATAACATTTGTGGGACCCCACTACCTACGGGATCATCATCAGCAGAGATGTTATCTTTGCAAAAGATCAACTACAAATGAGAGATGAGGATGCTAGAATTGTAAAAGAAAAGTCAGAGACTGTACCCGTATATGTGACAAATAATCTAGAAAAAAAAGATTCAGATTCTTCTGAAGCAGCATCAGAGCACTAGGAACAAGAACTAATCAAGTCTGAAACTCCAAAGTTTGTCAATTAACTTATGCGAGACAACCACCAGCATGGCATTCACTTATGCGAGACAACCACCAGCATGGCATTCAAAGTATGTCATAGAGATCAATATTGCATACTGTCTTCTAATAGATGATGGAGAGCCTTCAACTTTCTATGAATCTTTTAACAGCTCAGATGTTACTTTGTGGATGACAGCAATGTAGAAAGAAATTAAGGTTCTACACAAGAACAAGATATGGGAACTTGTACTACTACCACATGAAAGAAAAGTCATTGGTAACAAAATGAGTCTACAAGATTAAACGTGATGGCAATGACAAAGTGGAGCGGTATCATGCAAGATTAGTGGTGAAAGGATATGCTCAGAAAAAAAGTATTAACTTCAACGATATATTTTCTCTGATAGTGCGACTCACAACAGTCAGAATAGTCTTAGTGATATGTGTTATATTTGACCTATATCTAGAGCAATTAAATGTGAAAATTTCATTTCTTTATGGAGAACTTAAGAAGAAATTTATATGCTCCAACCAAAAGGTTTTGCTAAAAGAGGAAACAAGAACTTAGTTTGCAGGTTAAACAAATCTCTATACGGTCTCAAACAAGCACTGAGGTGTTAATATAAGTGATTTGATTCCTTTATCATGAGTTTTGGATAGACTCAGTCCAAACCATTGTACATATTACAAGAGGGTTAAAGATAATTATTTCATCATTTTGTTATTGTATGTAGACGACATGTCGGTTACATGCCCCAACAAAGATCAAGTCCAAGAGTTAAAGACATAGTTGGTTAAGAAGTTTGAAATGAAAGACTTTGGCCTAGCAAACAAGATTCTAGGGATGCAAATTCACTGAGACAGAAATAACATAAAGATATGTCTTTCTCAGAAGAACTACTTAAAGAAAATCTTACGGCGCTTTAACATGTAAGATTGTAAGCCAATTTCTACCCCACTTCTTATTAATTTCAAATTATCCTCAAGTATGTAATTTAGCAATGAAGTAGAGAGGCAAGAGATGTCTCGAGTACCGTATGCGTCAGTAATGAGAAGTTTAATGTTCGCTATGATTTGTACAATACCAAACATTGCACAAGCAGTAAGAGCAGTCAATTGATACATAACGAATCCTACTAGAGATCATTAGATAGCTGTAAAGAGTATTCTGAGATATATTAAAGGAACCTCAAATGTTGCATTATGTTATGAAGGATCAGAATTTACTGTCAGGAGGCTATATGGATTCAGATTTTGCAGGAGATCTTGATAAAAGAAAATCCACTACTAAATATGTGTTTACACTTGCAGGAAGAGCTGTAAGCTAGGTTTCAAAATTGTAGACCGTTGTGGCTTTATCTACAACAAAAGTAGAATATATGATAGCTACACAAGCTTGTAAGGAAGTTATTTTGATATAAAAGTTATTGAAAGAGCTCGAACACAAATAAAAGAAAATTTTTGTGTTTTATGACAATCGAAGTACCTTACACATTGCAAAGAATTCAGCTTTTCATTCCAGGACAAAGCATATAGGGGTTCAATATCACTTCGTTTGAGAAGTAACGGAAGATGGAAGTGTAGATTTATAGAAAATCTATACAGAGGAAAATCTAGCAGATGTTATGACCAAACCAATTAATAATGACAAATTTGCATGAAGTAAATCCTCTTGTGGCTTTACAGAAACGTAAAGTAACATGATAATGGCAAAGCAAAAATGATGGTATGGAGATTAATTGATTCTCAATCAAATCTCCAAATGAGAGACTGACAAAAATATAGCATGGGTAGGCCTGCTCATTTTGAAAAGAAAGCATTGCTTCTTTCTTTGACTGAAACAAAGAAAGAAGAAGAAAAATTGAATTTGGCAGCAACATTTTTTGAAGAAGGAAAAAGAAGAATAAGGAAGATAATGGTGGTGAAAAAAAAAATTTAATAGCCAATTTTGGCTATAAAATAAGGCTCCCCATTTCATTTTGTACATTCAATTTTGTGAGAGAGGAAGCAAAGATCTTGAGTAATTTTCAAAGCTTAAAATTATAAAGCTCTTATGAGTCCAATGAATGAGAGATTGAGTGTATTGAGGTTCTGCGTATCGAGCCAAAATATTACAATACTTGTAATACTCATATTACTAATGAAATATTTTTATTCTATCTTTGCCCATGAATGTAGTCTAAAAGTCAAATCACGTAATTTTCTGGTGTCCTCTTTTGTGCTTATTTTTTATTTTCTTCTAATTTCATTTCAACTATGGCCCTGTCCATCAATTTCCTAACAATTAGAACTCATCATGAAAATTAATTCATCGTTGACGATTGTGAAGATATTGGGTTGTCTTGAACTTTTGCCATGCTATAGTGCCGAGCGAAAAGTTTTGTGTAAATTTTGAATAAGTTTAGGACTATTACCACCCTTTTAGTTTCCTTGTAAAATCTCTTTTCATTTTTATCGAAACCTATTTTAATTCTCAAAATATTTTTTTTCTATTTTTTCAATTTCTTATATTTAAATATAATTAATGATTTTTTCAACAAATTTTTTAATGATTAAATCATATATATATTTGACTATAAAAAACATGCATATTTGAATTAACTAGAGTTATATAAGTAGATTAGCTGTAATTTTTTAAAAAATTGATATGTGAGAAAATAATTAGAAAAAATAGTTTGTTGTCCAAGTTTGTACAAGAAATTGAAAAAGATTGATAAGATTGAGAATTTTTTTATAGAATCACAATGAGTACATGCTGCGTCTACTAAATTAGAATCGGAATTGACTAGAATAACAATGGAGACTGTGAATCAAAATAAGTTTTTTGCTTGAACCGTAGAAATTGAAATCCAAATAAGTTGGATTGACATTAATGTGTTTACTTTATCTTGGAATCAAAATCAAAATAAATTAGATTGTTACAAATTACTGAAAAGTCTTTAATAATAATGACAATAATATTCATTAAAATAATAAAATTAATAATAATATTTATAAAAATAAAAATAATTAATAATTAATAAAACAACATTTAATATAATAATGTCATTATTATTATTTTAATATTATTTATTAATTTTTATTATTTTATTATTTAAGTGAAAAAAATTATATTATATTAATAAAAATAATAATAACAATAATATAAAAATTAAGTATATTTTAATAATAATATGACATTATTGACAATACTAATAATAAATAATAATAAATGATAAATTTTAAATAATATTAATATTAATATTAATAATTTTTCCCATTAGAGGTGTAGAATATTTGTGAGAAAGGTGGCGTGGTTATGTAGGTGTAAAAGTTAGAGAAAGAAACTTATAGAGAGAGAAAAATATATAGGGATTTGATTAAATTTCTTTTCCTTTAATGTAATTGTGATAGAAGAAAGCTTTATAAGGATTATAAAGGGATGCCAACAACCAATAGTCCAAACTCTTTGGAAAATTGATGGAAATGTAAAAGAAATATAGAAATTATTGTCCACTACGTGTTAATTTGGGCCTCTCATGTAGAAGTACCACTGCTTAATCACTAATTGATTATCTTATGTAGATGCAAATTATTATGATTAGTTGGAGCATACACATAGCAGATAATGAATGAATTATAAGGGATGCTCCAGTGGCACCGAGGCTTTCCTCACACATAGATAAAAATCTAATGGGAAAATTTGGCTAATGAAATGAATTCTTTTGTTCTTGGTCTAACTAAGGTTAAATGTTTTGATGGTTGATGATTTAGCCAAAATCATTATGGAAAAATCGAATTGCTAGCTTAGTTTTTTGCTTCCCTTCAGCACTTCTTCCTTTTAAATTTAGGCCTTTGAACTTGGTTAATGAAATTATTCTTATTTATACAGTTGAGACAATAGCCATAAGATTTTTTGTGATGCTAAACGATGAAGACTTTTTTATTTTATTTTATTTTATTTATTTATTTATTTTTTGCTGTAATGCTTGCTAAAATTTTCCTTATTTCGGCTATCTTTTTGGCAAAATTTAGAAAGTCCCACAGACATATTTAAGACATGAAAATTAATGCAGAAACTTCAAGAGATGGACCCCTAGATAATTTTTGAAGAAGGATGAGTGTGGTTAGATTGAGTATTGGCGGGCAAATCTGTTATGTAAGCTGCTGAAGTGGACTCCAATCTCGTTAATTAGTTAGGATAGCTGAGTTAGCTTTCTTTAACCAGGACTTGTATAAAAGTTGAATAACAGGCAAATTGTGGGGCTTGTAACTGCATCATTCTCGCGTGTTAGGAAGCAAATAAGGGCTCTTCGTAAAGTTTGTAATGTGTTTTTGTGATTTCGGTTATTCCCTTTCAAATAATAAAGAGGCTGAAGCTCGTCATTCGTTCATGATCTTTGCTGCTTCGTGCTGAGTTCTTGTCTCTGTTTCATTCTCAATTCTTGCCGTGTTTCTTGTAACGTTGTATTATAAGCGATTCCTTGAAAATATCAATTTCTCTCAACTGAACATAAAAAATAAAATAAAACAACATGAGTACATACATCATTGCTCTTTTTACTTTTATTTTTTTTCAAAAGTAAAAACATTGATTTACCGTAAACTAATTACTCTACAACAAAAGTAAAAACATTGATTTACCGTAAACTAATTACTCTACAACTGTCTACCATGAATAATAGGCATAAACATTAGGAGAAGTATCATAGAATTGCAAAAGAAATTGAGATGCTAACTTACAGATCAATTCCGACATCAATAAGATAATATCTTACATATTTGGTGCCAAATTGTAATGAAATGTCAATAAAGCCATGAGATATTTCAATTTCCATTTGCTGAATCACCCATATGAGAGCTGATTTGAGCGTTTCTAAATCTGATGACAACCCGCACATGCTGTGCTATCGATGCGTGAATAAGGAAGGATGTGCATATAGATGGCTGGTACCAGTCTACCAGATAGGACTGACTTTAAGATGGTTCAATTTTTAAAGGAGGCGCGGCAACAGCTGCGGATCATGATCCTAAATGTGATTTTTTTTATGTTCAACCATGTGATGTACCTGATGTCAAAGGGCTTTATTACTGTTAAAATACTTATGATCCTAAATGTGTTGTTTTTTATGTTCAACCGTGTGATGTACCTGATGTCAATCCTTTAGACTCGGTGTATTTTGAACTTAATGGCGTCATGCATTATGCCTAAGGGTTTTATGCCTAAGAAACTAAAATTAGCTAGTTATACAAATGACAGAATGAAACTTCCTAACCTAATATATATACATCACAACTGCCTATAATCAATTCATAGAAAGAACTAGTAATCCTAATCCAGTTGCCGGTATCAATAATTTTAATAAATAAAACTGCGTATAATAAGCCTAGGGAACTTGTAATCCTAATCAAGATGCAGCATCTTGAAAACTTGTATACAGCATATCAATAATTTGAGTTTAGCAGTATAAGGATTCCAATATATCACAGTTATATATAAGCTGTTCAGCTTAAGCAATTTGTACTCCTAATCACAGACTAATATTATCATGATAGTACTCTGCATATTAGGCAATTACTCAAAAAAAATAGGACAGTTTATAAATTTAAATAAATCCATGCAATTTTCATATTATTGCTCCAACTCTTGCCTTAAATATCTTCTTCAACAAGAAGTTAACCAACCAAACAGCTATTTGTATCATAAATATTTATAATTTAGAGAACAAATGAAAATAACTCATCTCAACATAGTCATGCCAAAAACTTGTTCTAGCAACAATCAGTCTCCAAACTTATTATCCAGTGAAACAATAGCCAACTACTAAAATACAATTACTAACATGCATTTTGATGATCTAAAGAAAGAAAGCACATGCATCAACTCACAAGCTCGTCTTCACTCTTAACTCATCTCAACACCGTAAAAAGGAAAAAAGAAATACGACAAACAAGGGAGGTTTTTGTTACCTAGCACGCAGCCGCTTTGCAAATGGGTTGGTTCTTGGTTATCGCTAGTATCAACTAATGGCCGTCAAATCTATTCGATCTCTTACATCGATTCCTGTCGTGACCGAATTCGATTGCTAGCTTCACTATCATTTTGTTGGTTGCAGCGACAAATTTCGTTAATGGATTTCGCATGAACTGTAATGGTGAGTTAAATTTGCGGGTCTGATTTATGAAGATGAAAGATAAAATCACTATTTCTGTTTTAGTGTAACAACCATTGTACGCTAGCATATACACTTCTGTTATTACCCAGTGGGTATTACAATGTTTCAGACATGTACAAGTTTCCAAAGTGCAAAAATTCAAGATTGTTTTAATATTTAATTAATTTAGCATGTAATTACTTACTCACCCTCACATACTAAGCATGTACTAGACTTTATATTAACGGCAGAGATGTAAAGTAGAGATACGCTCGTGCAATCTATCTATTTGAGAGGACATCAAACCTCTAGGGATAAACCAAAAATTACCCATTGTCAAAGCCACGCCTTGAAATTGTATATGAAATCAAGCCGCATTATATAACAATGATGAAAAACACCAACCCAATTGTACTTGATTAGACTGTCTTTGCAGCTCGAAAATTTTATCATTAATTTAATTTTTACGAATGATTATGTACACATCTAAATTAACTTATCTATTCTTATTTTGCATATTGTTACTTATTTAAAAAAATTAATTAATTACAAAAAAAAATCATATAATGCTAAGAAAATAGGTGGTTTAACATTTGAATATATCAATGCAAATGAATCGATGTATTTCATTCTAATTTCTTCCTCTAGAAAAATCTTGAATGGGATCACAAATTAAAGAGTTAGTGTGATTTAATTTGTTAACCACCAAATTAAACAAAGAGTTATAATTTTAATGATATAAGACTTCACAATAGCCCCATTATTTTAGTAATAATAATATTTTTATACCATCGTATAGAATTTTTCATATATGATATATGTGATTTGAGTCAAAGGCGGGGATGCTTGAACCTATAATTTTCCTCTGTATACTTGTTTACTCAACAAACCCATTATTTAAATTTCAAAAATAAAATTTTCCTCTATGAACCCTTTAAAAATCCAAAAATAATCCTACTGTCATTTGCAAACTAATGAATTCTTAGTCTAGAAATTAGTTTTCTTAGAAAAAAAAAGCAAATTTTATATTTAATGTAACTTACAATCAACTAATCTTTTCGACAATGTCCGGCGAAGGTCTGCTGACTTTCCGATGATGTCCGATGGAGGTCCGACAATAATTAATTTATATTTTTATAGTTTCATATTAAATAAGTAAATAATAGGTTTATTTATTTTGTTTAGTATCTTAAATTATTTATTAAATTTAATTAATATGTAATTATTAATTATATTAAATTAATAAAATAAAACTATAAATAATAATTATTAATGGTATTAAATAAGTTAAAATGTTGAAGGATAATTTTGAAAACTTTAGCTTCCAACATAAGTGGAATTTAAATGCTTCACTACTTGGTGCAGAATTCAAATTCTACATTGTGATGAATATTAAATTCTAATAAAAATTAAATTCTTATATATTTTATCCAACTAAATAATATAAATAAAAATAGAATTTAAATTATTTTCTTCTCCAATATTCTCTACTCCCAACTAAAAGTCACCTTAAGGTTCGATTCCCAACAATGGTTGGAACTCAATTCTCCTCCTAATAAAATTAGGTATGAGTAAAATTATCTCTTTGTAATTTAGAATAAAATAAAAATTTCTCTAATATTATATAAAGTAAAATTTTAATTTTTTATCTGTACCATAATAAAATTATTAAATATTATCTCAATAAATTTTTTATTATAAATATTACTAAAATTCGGATTGTAATATTCAGCGTATTTAAAAAAAAAATCTATTCGTTACGTCTGACGGTCGTTATAACTAACTTGTTTCTGTCCTCAACCCATAAAATAACATATTTAGCCGACGTGTAAGCGTGTGTATAGCATGACGTATCGACTGGATAAAAGAACCAATAACGCGGTCACACGTCATCCAATGTGACCGACATTTTGTTGACGCGCAATGTTTCGTCTTTATTTGAAGGTGCAGCAATTTTGCGTCGGCCCAGCCTGTCATTTGCTGTCCTGTCTTCAACGTGGCCTGACAAACTTTGTTCCAGCAATACAAATGTCAGATTTTCGAATTGGAAAATGCTACTTACCCCGGGTCAAACCCCGAAACCTTCAAAACGACGTCGTTTTGCACTTTTTTTTTTCTTTTTTCCTGCACTTAAACGCTGCCGTTTCGTGAATAGCATTACTCACCTGTTTCCAGCGAAACCGAGAAGCAAGCAACAGAGCAGAACTTACCCAATCTC
Source organism: Citropsis articulata (assembly GCA_030449925.1). Lineage (NCBI taxonomy): Eukaryota > Viridiplantae > Streptophyta > Magnoliopsida > Sapindales > Rutaceae > Citropsis > Citropsis articulata. The sequence continues at coordinate 1,068,660 of JASUUH010000092.1, forward strand.
ACTCCGAGCACCGCTTTTCTCTTCCTCTCTTCCTCTTCGATTCGACACCGGGTGAAAGCTTGAACAATTGTGATAAGATTGTCATCTTCGTGTTTGATTGAACAAGATTCGCCATTAACATCTTCCTCTTCGTGATTCAGATTCACAGCATGTGAAGTTTTTCCGAGATCGAGACTAGTTTCGGTCTTGAACAAGATTTGATTCGATTAAACGCGGTTTGACAAGCTAAGGTATTGTTTTATTTTGACAAAGATTTGTTTTAGAATCTTAAACCTTCCAAAGCTTCAGCTTCGATTAAGAATTTCTATCTCATTTTTGTCATATTTGCATGAAATTTTGTTTATTAGTAAATTATATGCTCACGGTAAATTAGATCCAGATTAGATATGTTGATCGCCTGCATTATGTAAATTCTTCATTAATAAGAAAGCCGATTATAAATTCTTCATTAATTGTTTGTAAATTCTGCATTATGTAAATTTATAAGAAAGCCGTTTGTAATAGGACTGCATTATACTTCCCTTGGTATCAGAAATTAAAAAGCTGTTGTTGTTTTATTTCATGAAGCAATATTGCCGATATTTGACAATTTCCAATTGCGATGCTTTTACAACAAGCCTGAATTGTTTAAATGTGAATATTGTTTTAAATTTTTGTTTTAAATTTAATGAATTTGCGATAAATAAATAATAATATATTGAATTGTTTTAATTCACAGCAATTAATGGATAGTTTGGAACAAGTGGAGGAGGTAGAGGAGGTGGAGGAGGTTGATGAAGTTGAAGGATTGCAGGATTTACAAGAGGCTGATTTGGAAGAAAATAATGAGGAATTGTTGGTGGAAAAAGTTGTTGAGCCAGCAGTTGGGATGTTTTTCGATAGTCCTGATGAAATGTTTGAATATTATAAGGCTTATGGCCTACAAGAGGGGTTTCCAGTAATGCGGAGATCTTGTAGAAAAGGAGATGATGGGAGTTTGAGATATGTGTCATTTACTTGTGGGCGAAACGGCAAGTCAAAAGCCAAGTCCACTAGTGTTTTGCGGCTTCAACCAAACCAAAAAATTGGTTGCAATGCTAAAATTGCAGGACGTTTGGATTTTGTTAGCGGAAAATGGGTGATTGGAAATATGATCCTTGAACACAACCATGCCGTGAGCCCAAGCAAGAGTAGGTATTATCGATGCAACCGCACTATTAGTCCTTTTGTTAAAAAGCAGCTTGAAATAAATGATGAAGCTGGAATTAAAATGGCTCAAAGCTTTAAGTCGGTTGTTGTCGAGGTGGTGGTTTGAAAATGTCTCGCTCTAGAAAAGATGCTAGAAATCATATTGACAAGATGAGGCGATTAAGGCTCGGAGAAGGGGATGTCAATTCAGTAGATATTTTAGGAAAATGCAAGTAAAATGACGGGTTTTTCTTCGCTTTTGACCTGATGAGGAGGGCTTACATAAATGTATTTCAAGATCCAAGGAGTAGGGCAGCCTATAAAGACTTTGGAGATGTGGTCACATTTGATACCACATACCTTACAAATAAGTATGACATGCCATTTGCTCCATTTGTTGGAGTTAATCATCATGGTCAATCAATTTTGTTAGGATGTGGGTTGATTTCGCATGAGGACACAGAGACATTTACGTGGTTATTTGACACATGGCTATCATGTATGTCTGGCTCTCCTCCCCTTGGAATTATCACAGATCAAGATAGAGCGATGAAAAATGCAATTGAGATTGTATTTCCAAACACTAGACATCGATGGTGTTTATGGCATATACTGAAGAAAGTACCTGAGAAGTTGGGAAGGTATGCAGAATATCATAGCATTAGAGTCTCATTGCATTCTGTTGTTTATGATTCATATACTCCTGTTGAATTCGAGGAAGCTTGGCATGACATGTTAGATAAATATGATCTTAGTAATAATCAGTGGTTGAATAGTTTGTATGAGGAAAGAAATCGTTGGGTTCCATGTTTCGTGAAAACTTCATTTTGGGCTGGAATGTCAACCACTCAGCGTAGTGAGAGTATGAATGCTTTCTTTGATGGGTATGTTAACTCGAAAATTTTGAATGATTTATTTTTAAAATTTTGAATGATTTATTTTTAAAATTTTGAATGATTTATTTAGAAAATATTGGAATGACTTGGGCTATAGTATAATTTCGAGAAGTATTCTTAGGTGAAATTATAATATTAGACTTCGTAAGTTTATTTTTTAAAATATTAAAATGGATTTATTTAGAAAATATTAAAATGATTTGGGCCGTAGTATAATTTTGAAAAGTATTCTTGGGGTCAAATTTTAATTTCAACAAACTTTGAATTAATTCAACACGTAAACATTTACATATCGTGGTCAAATTGTACAATATAAGTCTTTTCCACTATATACTACAAATAGAAATAACTTATAAATGGTGTATGTGTATTTTGATATTTTTTAAATTTTAGTCTTTGTAAGTTTATTTTTAAAATTATGAAGAAGTGTACACTATTTAAAAAATATTAGAATAATTTGGGCCGTGGTATAATTTCGAGAAATAATCTTGGGGTCAAAATCTAATTTCAATAAACTTTGAATTAATTCGAACATTCGAAAACTATTACATATCGTGGTCAAATTGTACAATATAAGTATTTTCCATATATACTACAAATAGAAACAACCTAAAACAATACTTTAACAGAAAACATAATACAACAATCATGATTAATTTAACAAAATCATATCGTGGTGCCCTCTCTTTGAAGCTCGTCGTCCAATAATCGCCTCAGACTTCACGCTTCTCGCATATGCTCAAGTTCTTTATGCACTAGTTGAAATTTAATGTAAAAACACTCAATCTCCAAGGCCAACTTTCTAACCTCATCCGCTAACAACTCAATTTTCTTCATCGGTTATGATCTTCGCCCATTTAAAGTTGTTACATCCTCAAATCCAAAATTTGCGATTTGGATTTTTTTTTGTGCGTGATGTTAACAACCCATCCGATCACCACATCCATTACATGCCCAATGAGATTCGATTCTCGCTCTGGATGACATTGTTTGTGAAGCCATGACTGGGAAGAAACTACCCAAATGGGATATACTTATAGTTAATTCAAAGAAACACAAACCGCAGACAACACAAACGTAGAACATTGCACAACACACACTGCAGAGCAATATAAACTAACATTTGCAGAACAATTCAAAGACAACACAAACCTGCAGACCATTTGCACTAACCGACATTTTCTTCTAAATCAAGCCCAATAAGTTCTACATAAAAGGCAATTCTAATCCAAAGACAATGTAAACTGCAGAACATTTGCAGACCAATTTAGCACAACACAAACTACAGACCATTTGCAGACCAATTCTAATTCAACAGAACACAAACTGCAGGTCATTTACAGACCAATTCACCACAACACAAATTGCAGACCAATTCAGCATAAAATTGCAGAATCAATTCAGCACAAATTACAGACCAAGTGTACACAAATTGCAGAAGTCACTTGTAGAGTAATTCATCACAAAATGCAGAGCAACTGAAAACAAAATGCAGAACAATTTGCATACGCTTTTCATGAAATCTCATTTTCATCACCATTCATCCTCAACATCACGACAAGCACCCAAACCAAAATTGAAATTTAACACACTTATTTTCTTAACAATTCATTTCAACCGAAATTTAAATAAAATGGATATGACAATACCTATCAAAATTCAACACTCGCAGAGTAACTGTGTTAACCTAGAAATTCAACACTTGCAGGGTAATTTTATTTCTATGCAATAACTGTGCTAACCTAGATCAGCCAAATCGTCCCCATTTTACCATAACTTAGAAAAGCTAAACTAGATCAGCATTACCTGAGGCTGTGATAACCGTGACGCTTCGTGAGGTCAATAAGAGATGCGCGTGATGGCTGCGACGTTGAAGGTGACTGTGCCGGCTGCGACGTTCAAGGTGACTGTGCCTCCAGATTCAATCTAATCCCTCTCTTCTTCTTTCTTCGTGACCTGAATGAGCATAACCTGAGGCTGTGGATTGCGAATGACAGATTTCGACAAACAAAATGAACAAGGGTTTATCTCAGTCGAGAAAGGGAAGGGAGATTTCGGCAAACGGGAAGGGAGATTTCGGCAAACTAAACGAACAAGGGTGGATCTCGGTCGAGAAAGGGAAGGGAGATTTCGGCAAACGGAACGAACAAGAGTGGATCTCGGTCGAGAAAGTGAACGGAGATTTCGGCAAACGGAACGAACAAGAGTGGATCTCGGTCGAGAAAGTGAACGGAGATTTCGGCAAACAAAACAAACAAGGATTTCCTTCTGCCTCAAATGGCAGCGAAGAGGAGAAAACGAAAACGAAGAGGAGACGAAGCTGATGCGTTTGGTTTTGGTTCGCTGAAACGGCAACGTTTGTCGAAAGCTAAAAGAAAAAAATAAAGGCCAAAACGACGTCGTTTTAATTTAGGTTTCGGGGTTTGACCCGGGGTTTGACCCGGGGCAAATAGCAGAACTCTTTGGAATTTCGATCCAGATTTCATTTCCGTCACTATCTTATTTTATTCAATTCCAAATGCTTTTTATATGTATTTTACTCATTTATTTATTTATTTTAAATTTTTTAAATAATCGATTAATAATTGAACAAATTGACCCTAATACTGATTAAAGAAATCAGGGCTTTAATTTATCTAATATTAATTTATTGGGATTTTACTTTATATAACTTTATTGATTTTTTTTCAGTTTCTACCCTAGTTTATTTAATTTTATATGCGCTTTGCATTTATTTCAATAAATTAGGCCTCATTAATTAATTTATTTATATTTAAATTGTTGTTATAATCTATAAATAAATAAAAATATGAGGAAATCGATTCAACCTCGTTGAGTCTTGAATGGATAATTTTAAGATATATGTTAATTACATTGAAAAAAATATGAAGATTTTATATAATACCTAACGTCAGAGGTATACTAAATTTTTTAAAATGAATATAGTTTAATTTCAAATATTTGTAAGAAAATTAACATCAATATTTATTAATTGACTCAAACTCCATAAAAAAAAAAAATAAATAAGACAAGGGGAAGTCATATCCTACATTTGACTTTGCAGTGGAATGTAAAAATAAAGGAAATCTCATTAAGTTATTATGGCAAGTATGTTTTTTTCTTTATTTGATGAAGTTTCAATAGAAAAGAAGTCCTTATGTTAGCAAGGACAGGTAATGACTGACCATACAGCATTAAAAATTCAAATAAAACATAATCTACAATTTATGATTGTTATAGAAATCTTTGTTGGCAAAATTCAAATAAGTTTTTCCAATGAATTGGCAGCTCTATTTAATTTAATAACTTAACTAAATTAGGATATTAAGAAAATGTACATGTCTAATACCTTACATCTTTAATGTGCACCTTCTTACTGCTATTTTTGAATTTGGATTTTCATCCTTGCCCCAGAATACAACGCGTGAAAACCACCAAAAACTTTTCTTCCTTTAACATAATTTATTTTTCCTTATTTTCAACTTAATTTATTTTTTATTTTATTTTGTTGGTCTTACGACACTTTCATTTATAAAATACCTATGCTCATTGTTGTGAGTGCTAGTTGATTTATATAGTAAAATTTCTTGTAGTAACCGAAAAAAAAAGTGGAGTATTAATATTTTTATTTGATTGTTACGCCTTCATATTTTTCTTCAATACTTAATGTAAATAAATATAATTTTTTTGAAAAAAGGTACAGATTGGACATGTCTTATTGCTGTTTGACATATCTTTTTAAGTTGAAGTTCTTCTAATCAAATAAGACATGCCAAATTAATATAAATCAATCACTATTTCAAAGGTTGGTATGAAATATGCATAGTTGTAATTGTTACGGATTTTAATGTAATTTTCTTTCGATTTTTTTTAAAAATGCAAATTAATATAAAATATAATAAAACACAAAGTGGAATCTCTAGATCTCTCATCTCAATTCATGAAAATTCCCAAAATTGGTGGTACATTTTTGATACACCCCATATGATTTGCCTTGCTATAAGGGGGACAACATCAAATCACTCTCTTTTCATCAAATTACTCTTTCGTAATTATAGTTTTTTCGAAAAAAAAAAAAAAGAAAGAAATTCTTCAAAACCAACAACAAAAAATTACACTTTCACAAGTAGTGCTTTCTTGAGTGAATTTTAATTCAAACCCCAACGACAAGGCGCGTTAAAACGACAAGAGTTAAAACAAGAAACGGCGAGTTACAGAGTCAGAAAATCAGCACAAGCCAAGCAATCTTGGAGGCCGTTACTTGAAAGAAAGAAAGAAAGAGAATGAATTTAAAAACACTGAAGAGACCAATAAAGCGACAAGACCAAAACGCGGATGATCGCCTTGAACTACGCCGTTTTCATGCTCCTCTGCGCTTAATTGGTCATCAGCATCATCACAATTCTCTCTTTGGTGGATTCGTTTGCTGATCTCGAAAGTTCCAATATATATAATAATAGAAAAAGACAGGGACTTGTCCAAATTTGAGGTAATTGCATTTTTTTTGAAAGGACATTTATTTCATTTTTTGTTGTGCTGGAAATTGATTTGATTGGATCCATTGATTTCCCATCTCAGAATTCTCAAACCCTTGACGGTTTTTTCTGGGTTTTGTTTATTTTTGTCATTTCACCATCCGTCTTGGTGAAACAGTTGTTTTTTTTCCTTCATGGAAAAAAAAAGTTGATTTTGCTTCAATGCTAAGGTGAATTATGCTTAATGAATGAAACCCTTTGTAGTATATTTGTTTATTTTCACTAGTCTTTGGCTGAATCTACAAGTTAAGTACTTTTTTTGTTTGATTGAAGTGTACATATAAATATACATTTTATTGCTGAATTTGTTACAGGGTCGGCAGTTGATAGTATTGATGTGCGATGCAGAGATCTCGTAGAGCTCTTCAGCAAAGAAGGGCTTTGGAGAAGGCTATCAGTGGAAGAAATCACTTTTTCAAAATTTCTCTGTCTTTGGTCTTTGTTTTGTGGGGACTTTTCTTCCTTTTGAGCTTGTGGATCAGCCGCAGTGACGGTTATAGAGGTATTATTTTGGTCAAGTTTTATTAACTTTTAATTGCATAAATAGCAAAATTTTTTAGTTTGGTTACTTCATCTCTAAAAGCTTTAATGTAATGCCTTACACTCTTTTCTTCTTGTGTATGCATACATTATTCCTTGTTATTGCTGCTTGTGAGCCATCTAACATTTCTACAACATGCTTGTAATATGTTTGGCTAGGACCTAGCATTGGGTACTAATGGGATAAGGGCTGGGGGACGTATGAATTTTAGGAAAGATGGGTTGAACCCTGAACCTGATGCTGTTAATAGACATCTAACATTTCTAATACATTTTGCAATGCATCCTACTTGTTTGGATGTTTCAGTTTATTCAGTTTGAGGCATAACATAGCTTCTTATTACGGGCTGCATTTTCTTTTTATGTTGCTTGATTTAGATGGATCTGTGGTACTTCAAGGTGGATTATCAACGTGGGATGAACCTAAGTTGGAAAACACTAGACAGTCCGGAGGTTTAGATGAACATCCTCATCAAGAAACTGGCTTTATCCGTCCCAGTTCACATTCAAATGTTGCTGAACAGGGAAGTTCCAGTGGCAAATTGCTTTCTAGTGAAGCAGACGCAGCCTATGTGTCTGCTGTTGAGCAACCAGAGGTGGATACCTCAAATTCAGTTTCAAAATCTGAGGACATGTTTACAAAGACTGACAGAGTTTCTCGTGCTGTTCCAGTTGGTCTTGATGAATTCAAGAGCAGAGAACTCAATTCTAGAGGTAAATCTGCAACTGGTCAGCCCGGAGGGGTAATACATAGGGTAGAGACTGAGGGTACAGAGTATAATTATGCTTCAGCTACAAAAGGAGCAAAGGTTTTGTCCTATAACAAGGAAGCAAAAGGTGCCACAAATATTTTAGGCAGAGACAAGGACAAGTACCTTCGAAACCCATGTTCTGCAGAAGAGAAATATGTTGTGATTGAACTTTCAGAAGAAACCTTGGTAGACTCATTCGAAATAGCAAATTTTGAGCACCACTCTTCTAATTTGAGAGAATTTGAGCTGCATGGCAGTTTAGTTTATCCGACAGATGTGTGGGTCAAACTTGGGAATTTTACTGCTGCAAATGTGAAGCTTGCTCAAAGGTTTCGTCTTGACGAGCCAAAATGGGCGAGATATTTAAAGTTGAATCTTCTGAGCCATTATGGCTCAGAATTTTACTGTACATTGAGTGTTCTTGAAGTTTATGGAGTGGATGCTGTTGAGCGAATGCTGGAGGATTTGATACCTGTTCAAGAAAATGTTTTTGTACCTGAAAAGGGAAGAGGTGACCTGAAACCAACATCTTCTCCACAGGAGTCCTCACAGGGTGATGAATTTTTTCAAAATTTGTACATAGAGTTGGAATCTGACTCCTCGGAGGAAAGCTTTAATGTGAAACGTGCAGTTACAAAAAGCAATGTGCCTGATCCTGTTGGAGAAGTTCGCCATCAAGTTGGCAGGATGCCTGCAGACACTGTTCTTAAAATACTCGTGCAGAAAGTTCGTTCCCTGGACTTGAATTTATCTGTTCTGGAACGATATCTGGAAGAATTGAATTCTAGATACGGCAATATTTTTAAAGAGTTTGATGAAGAAATGGGAGAGAAAGATAGAGTTTTAGAGAAGATCAGATCAGACATAACTAATATCCTCAACAGCCAGGAGACTATTGTATGTGAATTTCTTTCCCATTAATGAATATGTTGTCTGTGTTCCTGCCCCTTACACTCATTTGGTTATGTTTCCTTTCTATTTGCAGGCTAAAGATGTTGGTGATCTTAATTCTTGGAAATCCATTGTTTCCATGCAGTTGGAAACTCTGCTTAAGGACAACTCTGTTCTCAGGTTCCTCTCATCCTTCAATAGTAATGTTATAGTTCTGCTCTGCACACCAGTTCGTAGGGTTTAAGATAAGATCCAAATTGGAAGTATAGATTGATAGTTGATGTCAAGCAGGCATACAGTTGAAAAGTACGATGTGATAGCTTACATCATCTATCCACCTCCCCTCTCTGATGTTTTCATTTTCCTTTATGAGAAGTACCTTTTGTCTTGTGACTGATTGTTTTTGGAAATAATACAGATTTCTGTGGTTGAGATTCGAAATCTAGAAATTTAATGAAATTATAGATATGGTATTTTAAAACAAGTTATGTTATTAAAACACTACTTAACTATGTGCAGTATGTGCAGTGCATTGCGAAAAGACATGGGCTATTATGATATATCTGACTGTATGTTGAGACCACTGATTTTGTTCCATCCTTTCATTCACCTATTAAAAATTTGAAAGCCATGGAGTAGAGTCAAAATTTTTTATTTTGAACTAGTATCTTTCCTTTCTGAGCAAGTTGGATTCTCTGAAGTTTTCCTTCTCACTCTACAGTTTTTGATTGCTTGTTTGACAAGTGAAAGATGGTTGGATGATAAATATTTGAAAGGAATTGAATGTGAGAAAAGGAGGAATAGAATTGAATTTATTAGTAGGATTGCAATTGTTTCCATCTATTAGTACTTTGTTTCTTGTTTCCTGATTTTTTCTTTCTGTCTATATTGTTAATCACTTATCGGTTAGATTCTTCATCAATTCTTTTAAGTTTTAGCCACATGGTATTTCTTCGAGCGTGTGTCTTTGTGGATGCAAATGCTGATAATTTCCATTTCTCTGCAGGCTAAAGGTTGAAAAGGTTCAGGAGAATCAGGTATCCTTGGAGAACAAGGGTATCATAGTGTTTCTTATATGCTTAATTTTTGGGATATTTGCACTTTTGAGGCTATTTGTAGATATATTGTTGAGTGTTTATATAGCATTGAGTGAACGAACGACTCAGAAGCCTGGGAAATTTTGTTCCGTGAATTCATCCTGGCTTTTCTTAGTAGTGAGTTGTAGCACTATCATTTTAATATTATCATTATGACTTTGATCGCATACTGTTGAGTTATTAATGCTTATGGTAATTGAGTTTGATCAAAAAGTTGAAGAGGTTTTGATGATGGAATGAATGTTGACTTGTTAGGTTTATATTAATATCATGTCGCTGTTTGAAGTTCCATAAAAATTAGCGAAAGTTGTCACTTCGGTTCAAGTCGTATTATGCTTGAATCATGTCTTGATGCTTATTTAAGTAGAGTGATGGCAAGGAAATATTGTTATGATGTCGTAAATAGTAGTAGTGTTTGTTGGCAGTGTAGTGTGCTCCACAGGCTAGATCTGTCTTCTATTAATAAAAGATAATTACATTATTAGTATAAGATAATGACAATGGCAAGTCCACACCATCATCAAGATGGACAGATGACATTTTTATTAGCAGAGGCGGATGTATCTCATGATCAATTGGGCTTAAACCCCTGCAAGATCTATTGAAGAAGCGCCATTAAATTTATAAAAGAAAACACATAAATTTATAAAATTTAAATAAAAAAATAAAAGTCTATAGTAACCCGTATGAATAGGCTTATTATTATTTAATTTAGCCCTCATTAACTCTATTAGCATAATCTCTATAAATTCATGAACCCATAAAATTTTAATATACATATTGTCATTTTGTAATTTATTACCAGGTAAATTAGTTTTTTAAATCCATCCCTGTTTAGTAATTTGTAGAAGATAGCTATCTATATTAAACTCCTTTATTCGACGATAATGACATGCTATTTTTACGTTATATTTGATTCTTCTATCTATTTTCTTATTTTTGTGGCAAAGAAGTTTTAATGTTCAATTCTAATCCACGCGGTATGGCAAGTACTGTTTGTGAGGAAATTTTTGTGCCGCGAAGAAGAAAGCTTTGGAATTTGCTTGAGCGTTTGACCATCAACGTAGTAGAGTCCAAACACGATAGAAGCCAGCCGTCCATTCGAGGTCGTCCATCAAGCTCCAAACAAAACATACTCGAGCATCAGCTCCGTTCCTGTCAGTACGTAACTCACCATAAACTAAAATATGAACCACAAAGACGAATCTGATATATTGGAAAAACCAACTAAAACAACTTTGCACGTAATCCATTTGATATGAATTATGAAACGAGCAGCCCACTAATAAGATATTTTTCATTTTGTGCTTTATGTACTCGTTCATTTTCCTCCCGATTTTGTTCTTGAAATAGGCCGAAGCTCACATGTAAGTTTCTTCTGCTAGTCTGCGGTAGGTCACCCCTTCTAAGCTTATATCATTGAGATCTTTCTCAAGCGATATGAAATGTCACAATCTATCCTCTTTTGAGGTAACTTCCTCCGTCCTTAGTAGGTGTGATTATTCCCACAGTGTCAGTTGGGAGTGACTTAACTACCATTTGAAACGATTTGTGACATCTTAGATCACTCGATAAGGATGTGAGTAATGAATTTAAAATGGGTGATCTCCTTTTACACTAGTAAGAGTTTTTTTTTTTTTTTAATAGGCCTGGGCTTGTATCAAAAACGAAATCATGACAGTGAATGACGTATTTGAAGTTCAAGACGGACAATATAGTGGGTGGGTTGTTTCATGACACATCTAATTATTTTTCTCCATTGATTCTAAGATCTATTTTACTCTATCGTTGTGGTGTTTAGACCAATTACTCTATCTATTCCAATTTTACTCTATAGCTGAAGTGTTTAGTAAGCTAATTGAATTCTCTTGCCCTCTTCTGTCATCTTTTTCTCTCTTCTCCTCTACTCTCCTCTCAAATCTTGCAACCAAATACCATCTTGAATTTAATAACTATATACACACACACAAAGAGAAAAGAAAATTGGTCTCTTTTTTACCAACTTTATTAATTTATGAAGAATTTTAGTCAGTAATGTGATGATTTTCAATTGTACGGGTAAAATCGCCTCACGCCATTAGAAAGAAAAGATAATATCCCATCGATGAAACTAACTTAATAATTAATGCAGTGATACTTATTTTTTTAGCAAGAATCAATGGCACCAATAACATTTTCCAACTATTACAAGTTTCATTATAAGATGAAATTCTTCAAAACTAAGGAGGACTAAAATACTCAAAATTAAAACCATTTGGGTAACAAAAGAATTTTGCTAAATTGAAGGATTTTATTAATGTTTTACAAGATGCACCACATGCTACTCACAATTCACGGCTCACACTTCTTGTTTCTCTCTTATTCTTTGCACTTCACTTAGATGCATAACCAAACGATATTAGGAGGTATTTATAATATATGAGAATAAATCTAAATAATTCAAAATAAAAAATTACAAAAAATTAATAACTATTTATTTTCACCTACTACACTTACTACTAATAATATCACTTATCATACTTACCACCGATAATTTAAACCTTACCAATCATACCAACCCACGAAACTTTCAATGGGTTGGGTTTATTTATTTGGACTTAATAAAAGGTGGCGTTGGGTTTATTTTTAACATTCCCCCTCTTCCCTAACTTTCATCCTTTGACCCTATATTGAGTTTGTGGCTAAACTCTTCAAACTTTCTAGTACTAAGACCTTTTATAGATGAATCCATAACCTAATCATCTGTCTTGACATACTGTATTTCAACTTTATCTTGCAAGACCTTTTCTCTGATGAAGTGATAGTGCACCTCCATGTGCCTAGTTCTTGCATGTAATATTATCACAATACAATGGTACTGTGTAATCTACTGGCTGGTGTAGGTCCTTCATACTACATTAGCCAAGTACTTTATTGAGCTGCCATTTCTACTGCACTATACTCCGTTTCTGTGGTTGATAATGATACAATTGTTTGTCTCTTACTACACCAAGAAACTACTTTAATCCCAATTCTGAAAACATTTCCAATGGTTAATTTTCTTACATCACGATCTTTGGCATAGTCAACATTACAATAGCTAGTCAGGTTGCAACTTTCACTTTTCTTATATAACATGCCATAGTCATTTTTTTCCACATATCTTAGTATTCATTGAATTACTTCTAGGTGAAGCTTTTTTAGATTTTACATGTATCGATTCATTACACTTATTGCATATGAAATGTCTGGTCGAGTCAATATTAGGTAGATTAAACTACCTACCAATTATCGATATATTATTCTATCTTGTAAATCTTTGCCTTCATGTGTGCACAATTTTGTATTGACATCCATTGGGGTTGAGATTGGCTTGCATTCTAACGTTTCAAACTTCTTCAGCAAGTCTTTGGCATATTTTGGTTGGCAAAGGCAAAGAAATATCCCTTTTTTTGTTTGATTAACCTTTAGACTAAAGAAGCACTTAAGCTAACCAAACTCTTTCATTTGTTGAACCTCTTCTTCATCATCACCAATAAGAATCAAATCATCCATATATACAGTACAATTGGTAACTTTCCTTCATTAGCTTTGACGAACAAACTAGAATCTGCATATCCCACTAAATAAGTGCTCTAAATTAGAAATTCAATAATCTTGCCATACTATATTCTTGGTACTTGCTCTAAGTTGTAAAGTATCTTTTGTTAGCATATATGTATCCATAATGTTGATTTTGATGATAACAAACAAGATTAAGAATGATTAAGTTTTTTAAAAGCTTAAATTATTTTTTATACATTTTAAATAAATCATTATTTCACATTATAAAGGTTTTATATTAAATGAAAAAATGATTTTATGAAATTTATTGTTTTTTAAGTTTATGGTTTAATTGAAAGTGTTTTGAAAACTTGAAAATCAACAAGTATTGTTTGAAATTATGGAGAAGGATTTATTTAAAAAGTGTTATAGTATTTTGGGCCATTTCATAATTTTAGAAAGTTTGGGGTTAACATGTACTATTTTAAAAATTTTGAAATTGGACTTATCTGTAAAATTTTATAATATTTTGGGTCATAGTATAGTTATAGAAAGTTTTGAGGCAAAGCTGTAATTTTTGGTAAATAGTTCACTGTAGCAAACGGCTAACCGTTTATTTAAAACGGCTAACCGATCATTTTCAGAAAGCATGTTCTACAAAGGATTGTTAAAATGATGGTTCTAGAAATTAACGGTAAACCGTTTACGGAAAACAGTGAACCGATTATTTTCAAATTGCTAATCTTGAACCGTTTAGTAAGAACGATTAAGCCAAATTTATTTTGCAGGTCTCTGGAAATTAACCTTGAACAATTTACAGAAAAACGGTGAACCGATTATTTCCAGTTTGCTAACCTTGAACCGTTTAGTAAGAACGGTTAAGCCAAATTTATTTTGCAGGTCTCTAAAAATTAACGATGCACCGATAGTGACTAACGGTCAACCGTTTATTTGAAATTCAGCCCAACGATAACTTTGACCAGCGCAAACGGTTAATCGTTAACGGTTAACGGCGATCCGTTTCCTGGAGAAAAAGGTAGTAACGGCTAGTTTTCAGCTCCAACTATAAATAAACTCATTCAAATCAAATCAAATCAAATGTTGATTACAACACGACCATTGAGCTTACACTTGAGTATACAATTCTCTTTGAGCTTCAAACACTTTCTTACTTCATCTTATTCACACATTGGGCATTAATTTGTAATCTTCAATATTGTGTGAGAGAAAAATAATTTGTAATCCTTTGTATTGAGTGATTGTAAGTGTTGGGATACACTTAGGTTAAGAGATTGAGAATAATCTCTTGTTGTAAAGGTCCATTGACACCTTAGAAGTCAATTGTAAACATTTGAAGCCTTGGAGGTTTGCTTAGTGAAATCCTCAAGCCCGGTGAGCTTGGAGGCGTGGACGTAGGCAGGGATAACCGAACCACATAAAAACCCTTGAGTTTGTTTTTCTCTTTCCTTATTTATTATTGTGCTTTCATTAAATTTATTGTTTTCGAATTTATTAAGGCATTAGATTGGATTGTTGTGTGGTTTGATTAGGATAAGTTTTAAAATACCAATTCACCCCCCCTCTTGGGTTGCACACTTGTATTTCATTTGGTATCAGAGCAAGATGCTCTTGTGTAGACTTAACCGTCTAGAGTTAAAGATCAATAGCAACCCAAATTAGTTCAATCTTCATGGAAGGGCAATCCATCACTAGGCCACCATTATTTGATGGTAATGACTACTCATATTGGAAAACTAGGATGAAAATTTATTTACAAGCCTTAGATTATGAAATATGGGAAATAATTTGTGATGATTCCTTCATTCCTAGGAACAATATTTTAAGTGAGTCGGATAGAAAAGTGATGTCTTTAAATTCCAAAGCTATGAATGCTTTATTTTGTGCCTTAGATAAAAGGGAATTTCATAAAGTTTCAAATTGTTCTAATGCTTATGAAATATGGAGAAAACTTGAACTTGTGTATGAGGAGACGACAAATGAGGAGAAATCTCATGAAGTGTCAAATTTGGCACTTATGGCAATTGGAGATGAATCGGATGATGAGCTTGATGAGGTAAGTGATCCCACCTATGATGAATTGCATGATGTTTTTAAAGAATTGCATGACGAGTTTATGAAAATTAGTAAAAGGAATATATGTCTTAAAAAGAAAATGGTAATGAAAATGAATATTTAAGTGCAAAGATTACATGCCTAGAATTAGAGAATAAAACATTGCATGATAGAGTTGAATTATTAAATGAGAAATCTAGCACTTCATACAAGCATCTAGAATTACATGTAGATAACTTAAAAAATGAAAATGATGCTTTATAAAAATGCAATGATTCATTAAATGAAATGATTAAAGGACTAGAGTTAAATAATATAATGTTGCATGATAAAATTGCATCATTTACATGTAAACAAAGTACTTCATATGAGCATGAGAGATCACATGTCGATGAATTAATGAAAGAAAATGAAGTGCTTAAGAAGAAGAGCAATGAGTTAAATGAGATTGTTTTAAAATTCACAAATGGTCAAAAGAATTTCGAAAAATTGCTCAACTCTAAAAAATGTGTATTTGATAAAGGAGGACTTGGATATAAGCCTAACTTAAAACAAAAATATTATAAGAATTATTTTGTTAAGGCTACCTCCACATGTGATCATAAATTGTTGGCATTACAGAATCAAGCATGTTAATGAATACGTCCGGTTAAAAGAAATGTATATTATGGAGCAAAATATATTTGGGTTCCAAAAGGAACTAAATCTAACACGCAAGGACCCAAGAGTATTTGGGTACCAAAGGACACAATGTGGATGTTTTCTTTGTAGGTACCACAATCAAGGAATGGTGGAGAGTTCTTTGATGAAAGTTTGTGAGGATAATCACTTGATCATGATCTAGGAGAAAAAGATGAGGCAAGATGATTTAATTATTTTGGTAACAATTCTTGCCATATTGATTTTGTTGAATGGATCATGATAGATGGATAATAGCTTGAATTTGTGAAGGCATGCTTGTATGTTTACATGATGGAATTATCATTGTGTATAACATTGAGTGATTTATTATGATGCCTTTGTTTGATTTTGATGATTGTATAATTTTTTATTTCATCTTCTTAATTGTCTATCATCATTGTCCATCTATTATGTATATGTGAATTAATTTAAAGTAAAGGCTGATGGTGAGACAATGAGAAGGTCACATATCACTACTCAAATGTAGTCCACACTCATCTTTTCAAACTTTGAAGAGCAGTTAGCAAATGGGCTGAGCCTAGGCCCAGGCCCTTGACTTTTATAAAAGTCGATGCACTTAAGAGCCCTGGTCCATCTTGGAGGGGGTCGGCCCAATCTGGAGGCGGGGCTTGGAGTATATTTTAGGAAGCACTTCTGTAGATTAGTTGGTCGAGTTTCATCCCGAGGTGCTTGAAGAAATCCACCAGGATGAATAACAAATCGATCTACACATGTACTTGCTATGTTTTAAAGAGAAAGGAAGCCCTTTGTGACGAAACTCTATATCCTGAGTTTTTATATGTTTTGCTTAGTTTTTGTTTCGTTTCTGGTTTCTGCGCATTAGATTGATTGAATTTGTGTTAGTCATTCTTGTTCATAAACTACAGTTATTAATAGTCTTGGAGTGGCTAGATTAGCTTCAATTGCTGGTCTAGGCAAATTAGAGTTTGATCACTAATAGTAATTGTTTGCTTCAATTATATAAATTTGATACCAACTTATGATTTCTTATTCATTATGGGGGGACTGAAACAATTAAGGGCAAATCTTTGAATTAATGTCAGTGATACACACTTGAATCCCAGAACTTCCACAAAAATGTCTGAAGGCAAGCATTAAAAATATTAAAATATACCTGGGCATCATCTCCAAGCTTTTCAGACTTGCTGTGAGGCAATCTCAGGGAAACAAGAATCTCCGTATCTGTGCTTACTGGTAACCTTTTAAATGGATAGGCATCCCAGCGAAGATGCATCACTTCATTAAGTCCTGCACTCTGGAAGTGAGACACCTGACATTTGTTCTCTCCCTGAAAGATTGATGCTAATTATATGTTTTAGCATATTTCGTTGAGTCATTCTGGTGCGGATGTCCTCACAAAATTTTGTGCGGATGTCTACTTTTATGTCTCTTAAAACATTTTACAATATCGTAAAATATTTGCAAGACCATAAGAATTTTAGTGTCCTTAATTTTCGTTTTTAATTTTCTTAATTTTTTTTTTATTTTTAGGGCAGAATCTTGTTAACTTAAAGGAGATCGACCTCAGTCACTCGAAGCAGCTAAGAAAACTCCCAGACCTCTCACAAGCCGTAAAACTTAAGAGCCTATTATTATTAGACTGTTCAAGTTTGATGGACACTTGTCTATTCAATATCTAAATAAACTGTTTTTCTTCGTCTAGACTTCTGCAAGAGCCTGACGAGTCTTCCAAGTAACATTCACTCCGAATCTCTTCAAGAACTTGGATTTTCATGCTGCTCAAATTTGAATAAGCTTCCAGAGATCTTTTCCTGTAATATAAAACTAAATTACTTGTATTTTAGGAACTGTTTGAGGTTTGAGAGTCTCCCAAGCAGTCTATGCTTGTTTAAATCTCTTATAATCATCGACTGCCCAAATCTTCAGAGTTTGCCTGATGAACTTGGAAATTCAGAAGCCTTGAACTAGTTGCTAGTTAAAGGAACTTCTATAAGAGCAGTACCATAATCCATTGTACGTTTGGACAAGCCTCAAGAATTACTTTTCAAGAGCTGAAGAGGTCATGAGCAGATGGGTTTGCTACTACCCATTTCACTATCCTTCAATGGCATGCGCAGTTTAACAGAAGTAAGTCTATCGGATTGTGGCATCACTGAGTTACCTGAAAGTCTAGGTGGGTCATCCTCTCTACAAGTGTTGTATCTAGAGAAAAACAATTTTGAGAGAATACCCGAACGCATCAAACATCTTTCTAAGTTGGAAAAGCTCGACTTAAGCTATTGTGCTAGGCTTCAAACCTTACCAGAACATCATGCAATCTGTTTTACCTGGAAGCAAATCATTGCACGTCCTTGAAAGCAATATCAGGTTTTTCCAGTACTTTATACAATTCATTATTGGTTGACTTGAGGAATTGTTTCAAATTGGACCCAGATGAGCTCTGTGAGATTCTTTTAAAAGTGGAGAAGGAGGTATGTCTTTATTTTCCAGCTCACTCTCTTTGTTGCATGTTAGGTGTGAGTCATTTTCTCCTGCAGGCGTTTGCACGAAATATTAAAACAATTTGCAATGACATAAAATATTAAATTTGTACTTTATTTCACGTAGATGTACGCATGCATATGAGAATTTTCGTGTTAATTATTTTCTTTCTTTTAATTTTTTCTAATTTGGTTAGTTAAAATTATGATTTTATGAATTTCGTGGTACAGGTATTCGCTAAAAGCCGCAACAGACAAATCACTTTAGCTGGAAATGAAATTCCAAATTGCTTTAGCTTTCAATGGATGGATCTTCTATAAACCTTCCGGCTGCTGCCACCAAGGTTGTTTCAATATCAACAAGTTAGTGGGCTTTGCTTTTTGCGCTTTTGTTAACATCGGGAGGTTTCGTTTTTGTCTTTTTTTTTTTTTCTTTTTTTGGGGTTTGGAGTAAAGTCAAATCCAGATATTGTTATCGATTTTCCGGAGAAATTGATTATGTTGAGTCAGATCACTTTCTAGTGGGGCACTATTTATTCCGAAGTGAGGATTTCGATGATTTCGGTAGATGTGATTATGACGTAAATGAGGCCTTTTTCCACATCTTTCAAGGGGGTGAACGAGTGAAGTGCTACGATGTGAAAAAATGTGGGTTTCGTTTATTGTACGCTCAGGAATTTCCGGAATCAACGAATGAGGAAAAGTATCCAGACACCAAAAGATTGAAATGTTCTTCGACTTCCAAGTCCATTGCAACTCGTACTCTTCGGTGAACTAATCGTTCCGTAGACCTTGTTTTAACTTAACTCGCTTGCTTTCTTTTGTTTTCTTTTTATGTGCTTTCAATTCCTTCATGCACCACTAATAAATTGATCAATCATAGACCTTTCGCTTTCAATAGCTATGCAACTATTAGTTCTTTATTGGATCGATGAATTGATAATGCCAATTGAGGAAATAGATGTACGGATTGTTTTGATTTTACATTGAGTTGGTGGTACTTGTATTTTTTCAATTATTTTTAGATTGAAATAGAAATCTAACAAGATTTATTTTGATTCAAACCATCTTTTTTTCGACTTGTCTTTTTGAATTGTACATTTTGAATACCTGCTAATTGCATAATATCAACTAGGTTTGTTTCTTTTCTTTGTGCAATTCAGCAACAGTGCCCAATCCATAAATCTATGCTCAAAATAAATTTGTTGGATACTAATCTTAGTCAGATTCTTTTCATGATAAAATAAATATCAAGATTTCACTCTAAACTAAAAAATACGACTTGTTTTTATTTTTATCTTTAATTTTTTATTTTCCTTAAATCCCAAATAACATAAATCTATTAAAATCTGACAATTAATATCATTTTTACGTAATAAAATTATACTCTTTGAATTAAAAATAACAAAAACAGCATTTAAAACCGCTTCAAAAAATATAAAAATTCAATATCATTTGTCCTATCAGGTTTTTCAAACGAATTAAATGACGGAATGTAGCGAACAGGTTAGCTATGACTTTTGTCGATGATATATTATACATCTAAGTTCGATATCATCTGTAATAAATGTCTAGCAACTGTAGAAAAACATAGTATGTATAACATTACATTTCAAGGGTAAAATGATTATTTTGGTTGGCTTTCCTAAATGATTCCAACACCGTTAACAGTGGAGTAAATAATTTCACCGTTAACAGTGGAGTAAATAATTTAAGTGTTAAGTTAAACAAATTAAAAGTCCACGTTTATTTTACATAATGGGTGAATCTTTGGCTGCACGGTTGAAATTTTCCCAAAACAAGAAAAGGGGCGACTTTTTATGACGAACTTTGGGGTTGATAATTTATTTTAATTAGTGGGCTTTGCTTATTGCGCTGTTATGGGATTTCGAGATCATCATCATTACAGGTGCAGCATGTATGTGCAGACTTAGGGGGTGGACGTTTGATTGTATCAGTCCGATCGAATTCAATTTTGTAAACTAATCGCTTTTTATTTCGGTTCGGTTTGGACCCGAACCGAATTAAAAACCCATCGGGTTAGCCTAAAAAAAATAAATAAAGCATACACAAAAACGCAACCTCTAATTATTCATTCTTTCTTGATTCTTCTTCTCCATCGTGAACAAGAGGTTCACTCACACACAGCCACTGCCTCCGGGAACAAACGCCCACCACGCTATTTGCTTCCTCGTTCTAGCCGTTCTCGATTTGCTTTCTCGTTCCAGCTGCTATCATCTCTGCTCTAGCTACCTCCGGCTTCGTTTGCCGTCGTCAGCCGCACAAGGTAAGGTTATAAATGCGATTCCAAATGGGCATGAATGGCTGATTGTTAAGAGGGGTTTCAGGCACTGAACCTGTTCAATTTTCTTTTATATAGTGGCTTTTTGTAATTGGTGCTGGTTTGGTTTTGTAATTGGTGCTAATTTGGTTTCCTAACATTGTAATTGTTGTTGTCTTGAGTGTTTATGGTGATGCGTTATTAATCAATTATATGTGTTTGTCATTTGGCAATCATTTTTGCTTATCTTTTTTGCCTCATGGAGCTGAACTAGTATTTGATTTTGGAATTTAGGTGACTGCCTGGCTGGGGTTTGATTCATTTTGCAATTGATTTGAATTTTGGAATAGGTTGTAACCGGAATTGCAACCCAAACCAAGATTTCTACCGGAATTTTCAATTCAAACCGAACCGAAATTCAAACCTAAACCCAACCAAACCGAATTCAGTTTGGTTTCGTTTTGAGTTTGTGTTTCTAACCCGATGGGGTTGAATTCTCCCACCGGAATGGGTTGTAACCCAAACCGAAATCCAAACAACCCTAACCCTAACCCAAACCGATTTGCCCACCCTATGTGCAGTTTGAATGCAAAGCCAAATCCGAAAATGGGAATGTGGCCTTTGGAATGATCGGAGCGTTAATTATGTTGAGTCATCACGTGGAGAAGTTCTATAATAAAGTACAATCAATTAATGTATATGATATGTGCATTTAAATTTTATATAATTATCATGTTAATTCTTCAAAATAAATATACACATTTCATAACATTAGTTACTTATATAACTAAATGTGTGTTTGGGAGTGATAAGTGGCAGCTAGGCTTTGTTTTTCGGTAACACATTGCATCTGAGTTTTGATAGCTCAGTAGCATTTTTTCTTTAGTTTTAATTCATAATTATGGCTTTTACTCCACAATAACTATAGTTTAAAAGGTACATGCCACCTAATATGGTACTTGAAAGTGTTCTAAAATTTCTCCATCACGTGATAATAGTGCACTATTTTTAAAGGTCCATCAAGTAAGTGCACGTGTGAAGGTGAAACAATGCGGGGCCCATCAGTTGGTACTCTTAGGTACAAATCAATCTGTAGACCGTATACACCGTTTTGCTTGGTTGCTTTTCTTTCCATTTCTTTGTGAAGAGAAATAAGAATGCCGTCAACCTGACAAGGCTTTGTAACTGATTCAATATGTCTTCTTTTGCTCTCAACTTTGGCGGAGAACAACTGCCTTCTCAACCATTCACAAAGGTCTTGGAACATTTTCATAAGTCACCAACAATGATGATTAAACCGGCAAAGTTTAAAAATGAGCCGCCTACTTCAGGCACGTCAGCAGCCAAACTATTCAAAACTTCTTCGACATAGCCGTGTACTTCTTGAACATCCATGGAAGTTCTTCTTCAGGGTCAGCAGGTCTTTAAGCCATCGCGTCCAGCATGTTTACCCTGTTCGGCGTCGCTTGCTTTGCCTCATTTGCTTTCTTAGTCTTCACCTCCTCTCGGCGCTGTCTTTCAATCCTAATAGAACAAACAGACTTCAGACGACTTCAGGAAAAGAATCTAGCAAACATTTAGCGGAACCATTCATGGCAAAAGGTTAAACTAATGGAAAATGACCCAACAATTATGTTTAAGCCTTAAAATAATTAATGCCAGCCTACATGTATTTTCAATTCGATTAATAGACTTTTCATCTGCAGCCAATCCATACATCCAAACTCAACCACAAGTCAAACTCAAAACTGCTTGTCATTGTAGCTTGAATAACCGTTATTGGAACTCAAGAATATTGAAGGAGCTCAATCATACCTCCTCTGCACCAAATGGATGAAATGTTGGGGAGGGACAAGCTCTCTCCATTTCAGCTAGTGCAACCAACATCATTTTAGCTTCATTCTTAAACCCATCTGATGCAGCATTTGCAATGGACACAGCCTTGTATTGCTAAACATTCATGTACTGTATAAGGAAAGGCAAGTCTACCCATAGGTCAAATCATTTATATGTTGAAATATTGACCGACTATGGGTAATAGTAAAATAGTTTGACAATTTTGCTTATGCAATTAAATGCTATATCGTAATATAGATAATTGCTCAACCCGAGCTACCGCAAAAATTGGTTATTTTAACATATATAAGAGCCATACCTCTTCCGAGGCCTAGCTTAGTAGTTGCAGCAAAATGTACCTGTTTTATATGCAAGTCAGCCAGGAACTGCGTCAGTCGCTAGAAGCAAGAAATGTGTTAAGATTTTCAAAAGCCATCCACACAAAAAATTTGTAGAAGACAGCAAATGATGTGCATTGTGCTGTAACGGTAGGAAACATAAATCTTAACAGCGTCCTACTTATTTAACCTCAAGGGCTAGTCGTCATTAAGCATGTGCGGTGGAACAATAAGCATAATAAAATATAGTGCCGTGGAATTATGTTAGTGATTAATTTAAAAATATATCATGCATCCAAGACAGAGCCATACTATCTATGAAGGACCCATCAATAGATCTGATGTTAAGAAGCTAAATTATGACTGAAATTAACAAAAAACATTCAAAATTAAAAAAAGAAAAAAAGCGAAAAAGGAAAAGAGGCCTTTCAAGATTAAAGGCATGGAGCTTTGAATGCACATGGTTCAATCATTACCTTGTCAACGTAAAGACATGATGGTTCTATTGCAAGCTCCAGGAAACCTTTATCAACGATCCAAAATTTCAGTTGGTATTAGATACGTTCGACATACGACAAGAAGGGGGAATTGGTGTAAGCGGGAGCACATCACACACCACCCTCTTGAGTCTTGATACTTTCATACCAAAAAGTCTGTCCAAAGGGAGATGTTTGATCCTGTTCAGAAAAATTTCCCTTAAAACTGGCAAAAATTTTCCAGCCAGAACCTTCAACAAAAAATTGTTACGACAGCTAATATCTTCGAAATCTAGAAACTTTCTTCAATTTTTCATCATACAGAAAAAAATATCACATTATCATTTACATTTCAGTTTGCTCCTTCTCCACTTCTCAAATTATATAAATGATAAGAATATAAGCAAAGCCAATAAAGAATCAAACCTTTTAAAATGCTACTTGGAAATTTGCAAGCATAAACAAACATCCAAAACAAATTAAACTCATCTTACCAGTTTGCGGCGAAGTTGCAAAGCTAAAGCTCTCGTGCCCTCAATGCTCTGGACGATCTGCTCACCATGGAGCTCTGACTCGTCATGAACTGTTTGAGATTCCATTGTAACCTGCATACAAGATTTGCAGACTTTCGTACGCTTGTGAATCTTTTGTGCCAGAGCATTTACCAGAGCCACTCTGCCTAATTTGCTATGAAGAGCCAAAGTCAATACGGACTTGAGATTTCCACTCCCTGCCCTCTTCGCAGTTTCACAAGTCAATATGGGCAAGTAGCTCTCTGCTCCAGGCTGTACAGAAGAAAGAAATTTCTGGTCTGCGCACAGTTTATCTATTTTACTTATCACTCCAACAATTCGGGTATCTGTCATCAACAAAGTAAGCTCCCAATTTATGTCCTGCGAATTTAGGAGCACTGTAAAGAACGCACTATTTCAGTCTTTTGGGGCATGGCTCCTCTTCCTCTTCGGTTCAATCTGTAGAATCTTGAGCGTGCACAAAATGAATCCCACATTTTTTAACTTCACAACACCCCAGAGGTTCACCAATTAAACGATGAATCTCAAAAGAGGCCTGATTAACCTCATCATAATATTTACCTAATTCCACACTATCGAATAGATAGTATCCCAAAAACACATGTTCTGACCTAACGTAACTGCTAATTGTCCCAAAATACCAAGACCGGAGATCTCTATGACAACCTTCGGATTTGACTTTCCATGTACAGTCCAGACTATACAGGTTGTCTTTCCGGTCATACTCATAGTGCCCACTATACCTGCTGTCACTGTCAGGATGTTGGTCTCGAAATACTACAATAGCACAAACAGCAAAGCCCATCAATTTTTTATTACTGAAGAAACCTGTTGGTGGCATCTCCAAGGTTACAGATGATCCCATACTTTGATACCTAAACCACTTTGGAATTTCGTTCCCAGGGAAATACATCCGTCTATGGATCCATTTATTATTATGTTTCTGTACCACAAAAATCAACATTTGAAAAAATAATGTTAACTTTAGTTAAAGAAAAGGAAAATAGAATAAGAGTGGTCAATTAAAGACACATGCACCTGCCTCCGCCTCCTTTCGTGATCTTTTTGAAGAGAATCTTTAACAATTTCGCTGAGCTTATTTGGATCCAATTTGTAACAATTGCTCAAGTCAACAAAGGAACTGAATGAAACTAATGAAAAACCTGATAATGCTTCCAGCAATGTGCAATGATGTGCTTCCAAATGATATAGATTGCAAGGAAGCTCTGGCAAGGTGTGAAGCCACTCACAGTAGCTTATGTCCAGTGATTTCAACTTAGAAAGATGTCTGATGCTTTCTGGTATTCTCTCCAAATTGTTACCTTTCAGATGCAAAACTTCTAGCGAGGATAATTGACCAAGGCTTTCTGGTATTCTCTCCAAATTGTTGTAGTTTAGATACAAAAATGCTAGCGATGATAACTGACCAAGGCTTTCTGGGATTCCTCTTATAGCAGTTTCTTCAACTCTCAACTCCTTCAAGGCTTTTAAATTTCCAAGTTCATCAGGCAAACTTTCAAGTTTTGGGCAACCCATGATTCGAAGAGATTTCAAAATGGACAAGCTGCTTGGGAGACTCTCAAGCCTTGAAGAGTTCTTCAATTCCAACTGATAGAGCTCGGATAAGGCTAGTTTTTCTATACCTGTACTTCTCTCTCTATTACAAGATGATGAGATCTCTGGAAACCTCTTCAGATTTGAACAACTAGAGATTTCAATATGTTTAAGAGACTTTAACTTAAATATGCTACTCTTGATGTACTCAAGCCTGGTACAGTTGTGAATATCTAGACTGTTGAGTTTGGATAGGCACTCAATGGATAAGGGCATATCTTCGATTCCACATTCATATAAAACTAAAAAATGTATGTGACTAGATGAGATCTCAGGGAAGTTCTTCAAATTTGAGCAACCCCAAAGTCTCAGTTCGAAAAGAGATTCTGAACAAATGGTGTCTGGAAGACTCCTCAGGCTTTCGCAGAGGCGTAGATCAAGGACTTCAAGTTTTTTTAGATATTGAATAGATGAGTGAGTCTCCATCAAACTTGAACATCCATCCAATTTCAGTCTCTCAAGATTTCGGGCCTGCGAGAGGTCTGGGAGTTTACTTAGCTGCATCGAGCCACGGAGGTCTATCTCTTTTATGTTAACAAGATTCTGCCACCAAAAAAAATAAATAAACAGAGGGGAAGGTATTTCGCATCTATTATTGAAAGATTTTCAAATAAATAAATACCTGAACGTCATCCCAAAGTTTTTCAACCATGCTTCCGGGCAATTTTAGTGAAACGAGATTTTCCGCACGTATATTCAACGTTTTCAAGGGAAATTCATGCCACTCGAAATACCTCACATCAGTAAATGGCACACCCTTGAAATGAGACAGCATGCATTTGTTTTTTCCATAGAATTTCAAAAATCTCAAGTTTGTCATCTTTGAGAAAGTAGAATGATTTATGCTAATCTCATTGTTGACTTTGGACATATCCAAAGAGATGGCCTTGATTGCTGTAGTTCCCTAGTAATCAATAAGCAGGTATATATGTTGGTATCAAATTCATATAATTGAAGCAAACAAATGAACAAACTATCAACTATAAATGTTAGTATAGGTTAGTATGGAACTATGTTTTTTTTTTTTTAATAATTTTTGTGAGTGAACAAAGAAACAACAAGAATGAGATAAGAGTGTGTGAAAGAGACTAATAGGATTATTTTAAAAAAAATTTCTCCCTCCTCCAAAAGCACTAGTTTGCTGGGTGATTTTGAACTTAGCCCGAGTGGGGCAAGTTACAAACTGTGCGGGTACAACAACAGATTTATAAATTTATTTCAAAAACTTTTAATATCATTCTTCCATTTTTTGTAAGCTGTATTAATTGTATTTTTATTCAAAAAGAAAAATTCAGCCAGAAATTTAATCTAAATCTAACATAAATAAGACAAAATATTAGAATTGGAAACCTATTATTGCTCACCGTGTTTCTTGTCAAAACTTCATAAATATCTTTGTGATGCCACAGTCGACTGCGCTCTCCTGGATGATGGATGGATTCTTTCCGAACAATTTCTCTTCCCATATCTCTTAGCAAGTCATGCATCCATATCGTGTTGTAGTCTATAGTTATGAGAGACTTATCAACAAGTACACTTAATCCTACTTCTGCAAAGAAGCCACAAGAATTAAGAAACCTCATTACTTGATCTCTATCCTCTCCTACCAAGAAACATGCAATATCTAAAAAAATATCTTGCTCATGGTCATCCAAGCCATCGTAACTTATTTTTAAGATCTCTTGAATTTCCATGTGGGGAACTATTTCCATTTTCTTCATAGCACTTTTCCATTCCTCCTTTCTCCTGCCAAATAGAAAGGAACCCAAAACTTTCAGAGCCAATGGAACCCCCTTAGCATATTTTACAGCCTCGTGTGTCAACTCGGTATAACTTGCATTAGGATCGTCTTCTCCAAAGGCACATCGACTAAAAAGTTTAACTGCGTCAACATCTACCAATTCCTTCACCTCATATATTTGATCGACCCGACAATTTGAAAGCACATGTTTATCTCTTGTTGTTATTATTATTCGACTTCCTGAAGCCAACCAATCAATTCGGCCAATTAAAAATTCTATTTGTTTTAAATGTGTAACATCATCAAAAACAATTAGAACCTTCTTGCGAGTAAACCTTTTGCTTTGAAAGTTGAGGACGATATTTGGAAAGTTCTTCACATTTCTATCATTCAATAACGTAGAGAGAAGTTGTTGTCGCAAGTGAGCTAATCCACCATTTTCTTGTGCTTCTCGAACATTATGAGCAAAGTAGGAACCTTCAAAATGTCTAGAGGTTTTGTTGAAAACAGCACCGGCGATTGTTGTCTTGCCTATACCACCAATGCCCCAAATCCCCAATTTGCAAACACCCGCAGAACCAGTGCGCAATAATGTTTCAATTTCTTCAATGGGGCATTCAACTCCAACCAACTCTTTGTTATCATTTTCA
Source organism: Citropsis articulata (assembly GCA_030449925.1). Lineage (NCBI taxonomy): Eukaryota > Viridiplantae > Streptophyta > Magnoliopsida > Sapindales > Rutaceae > Citropsis > Citropsis articulata. Next base: position 1,096,745 of record JASUUH010000092.1, read on the forward strand.
AAAGTATCATCCAACCTCTTTAAAACTTCATTGGCAATTTCCTCAATAAGTTTAGATTCAGGCCTAGTAAAAAAATTATGGTAACTAACTTAAAAAATATGTAAACGAGATAGAGACTAACGTGCTTTTAGTTGCAATATTCAAGATAATAACCTAAGCCTCATAAAAATAATTTAATTAATATATTATGATGAATATTTAAACTCACCGTATAATGTCAGATATTACCTGTACTAAATTATAAATATTAAGAATTAGATAGAAAATTATTGTTACCTAATGACATGAGAATTGAAGCCAGAGAGATTGGCTGCTTCGGTCAAAGCATTCCTCCATCTTTTCCTCATCTCTGGAGATCGCTCTTCAAGCTTCAAAAAATGATTCCCAAAAATGCCAGTTTGCCATCTCACGTGCGATGGGTCAACGCCATAGAAAACTGGTATTACAATCTGTCCGTAATCGTGCTTGCATTCGAGGATCTTCAAAAGTTCATCGAGACACCATCTGGAAGAAGCATACCTTTCTGAGAAAATGATAATTGAGATGGTTGATGCCTCGATTGCATCGAGAAGAGACTCCGAAATTTCATCTCCTCTGATAAGTTGGTCATCAATGAAAGTTTCGATATTTTGTCGAGAAAAAGTTGAAGAAAGATGGCTGGTAAAGTTGTTGCGGGTGTCTTCTCCTCTGAAACTCAGGAAAACATCGTACTTCTTGTCTCGAGGATTCAACAAACTTAAACTCAAACTGGTGGTTTGATGAGCAGAAGAAGCTGAAGAATCCATAACAGTTCAGTAGATCATGGGAGATTTTGATCAGATAGAAATCAATTACTTAATCAAAAGAACACGGGAAGTTTCGTGATGATTTCATTAATTTCATCTTTCAACCAAATAATTTATTGAAGATTCGAGCCTTAAAATGTCCGCCAAATTCGTTGACTTTAGATTTTATAGAAATTCGAACACCGCGTTATTCAAATTTTACGCCAATAATAATAAAAAAAAGAAAAACACGGCTTAATTCAAAATGATGAAAGAAATAGAATAGTCGTATCAGCATCCTTTCATTTTTCTAATAAAAAATCCAACGTGCATGTAAATTACATTTAGGGACAACAATTAATCTAATTGAAATTTTTATAAAAGCAGACAGATTTCAGAGGACTTCAGGAAAATAACTTGGCAAAGCTTTAGCAGTTTTGACAGAACCGTTCATCCCCAAATGTTGAAGAAATGGAAGATGGCCCAGCAATCTCTGTTTAAATTTAAACTATAAAATGCCTCCTTACGTGTATTGTGAATTTGATGAATAGACTTTTCATGCGGTACCAATTAAACTCGTACAAACATACAAGGGTCTAAATACTATCCAAACTCACCACTAGTAAAACACAACACTGCTTGCTCACTATAGAATGAATAGCCATTAATTGTTTTAAGTCCAGTAAACTTTTCAAGATCACTGAAAAAGTTCAATCATACACCCTCTGCACCGAATGAACAGAAGGTTGAGGAGTGGCAAAAGGTCGCTCCATGACAACTATTGCGACCACCATCTTTTTTGCTTCATTCTTGAAACCATCTAATGCAATACTTGTAGTGGCCACAACCTTGAATTTCGAAACATTCAAAAATTGTGATCAAAGTCATATAAAATGAAAAGAATAAGAGAAAAGTCATTAAAGAGTCAAACTTTCTAACATGCTATTTAGAAATTTACAAGCACAAGAACAAACATTAAAAACACATCAAACTCACCTCACAACTTGTAATGTTTTGTAGAAACTTGAAATTTGCTTGAACCCGTGCTTTCATACACTTGCGAATCTGCTGTGCGCCTGTGCCAGAGCATTTCGCAGAGCTAGTTTGCCTAACTTGCTCTGGTGAGCATCAGTCAATATGGACTTGCGACCTTTCACTGTTTGCCCTTGATGCAGGTGACACGACTTGACCCGACCCAACCTATCTATCGAATCTGAGGATGAGGCTGATCATATGAAAACTCATTGTATTACTTATCTCATGCCCATTTCTAAAGCTTATGACATAAATTTAATCCATGAATATGTAAAATTGGCCTCAGGCTACTATAGACACACAATAACATATGTGACTCATTCAAAAACATATTCAAAACTTGCACACTTCACATTTCACTACACATATCTATACTTTAGATATAGACATATAAGCATAAATGTGCTCAAAATGAAAGCCATTCAGGAATGTGTCTCGTGGCCCAACCTCAATTGACTAGAACTGATCTGCACGAAATCCTGAGAGAAAAGGGGTAAATAGGTCATTCATCAACGTTTAGTGCTGCATGAACAGTGCAAGTTTTGAATAAATATTTTCGAATGAGACACAGAGGTTGTTATGTGTTTAAATCAGAGACCATTTATATATATATTCATGAAATAAATTTGTGCTATGAGTTTTAGTTATTAGTCTGCATGATTCACCTCGGATCCGACATATAGATTGGGACAGGTCGTGTCACTAGGTAATGAAATTCACGGAATGTCAGCAGACTCTGGAGGACCTTGATTTAGTAGGAAAGCCTTCAACAGGAAGAGCTTTCTGTACTCTATAAGCTTGATTTATTGAAATGACCCACCCCAATCTCCCAGGGCGAGTCTATCTAATTTCGCTTAACTGAAATAAATAATAATTCTAATATATAAGAAAATCTATCAAAAATTCGGCAGAACCTCCTCTATAAATATAATATGCCCAACGCTGCAATTTATGAAAATTAACACTTCCAAAATAATTCTAAATTCAACCAATATCCTGAGACTTTTTAATCCACATGTCAAATCTCATCCAAAGCAACTATAATATCAAATCTGATGAAATATTCTTAATAATTATGAAATAAATTAAAGCGATCCAAAATATCTTAATAAAATATCTACAATTCTAGCACCATCATCATTTCATCGTAATCTACAACTGTTATTGCTTGGGTGGTGATGTACTGCTGAGTCTCAGGGGAGAAATATAATAAAAAGCGGAGTGAGCATAAAACTCAATGAGCTCACGTTGGGTGGATAATAGTTTTAAAATAACTTTAATTTAAAAAATAATTTAATCTTTCTCTAATAATCTCATTAAAATCTCGAAAGAACTTTAATAATTTCTTTTTAATTCAAACCATGTCTTTGAAATAATATTTAATAAATCATGTGTAAACAATAAGATCATATCTTGATAATATTAAATCTGAATCTTTGAAAACTATCTAAACAAGTACCCATAGAATAATCTCGTCATATCCGAACCTCAGTCGGACGGACAATCAGAACCATCATGTCCGGGCTACAACGGATAGATGGTGAAAAATATCATCTAATATATATGATTTGTATACGTAATCTGACATCATGCGTATCTCGACATCTGTATCTCTGTAATCATTATCTTGTGCATAAGCCCGAGGCCAATGAATAGCCCTGACACCATTACGGACGCCTATTATTCGTAAAATCTATACCGTAAATACCGTATATATGTCTGGAGGGAAGGTCTTGTCTAATGATTTCAAAATGATATTTATATACATAATTCTACATGTAATCATATCGATTCTCATTTCTTTTCAGAAACATATCTAAATCCATGATTCTCTTTAAAACTATTATCATGTATTTGCTCAAAATAATAATAAAATCGTTATTATCTCATTTTTAATAATGATAAATATCAGCCTATAAATTAAATCGATTTCTAGAAACCATTAAATCGGACATTAAATACTCATATATTAAAATAATCATCTCTTGCCTTTGATGAATCGTAATATAATATGAGAAATAGATTTTACGTATTAAAATTCGGCGATATCGATCTAGATGTCAATAGCGATACGTAGGTGATTCCTGGTTTGTGGATCCTATTTCGATTAAAGCACGTAGGTATTCTCGTAACATGAAATCTGTTAAATTTTACAATAAATCTCAAATCGAATATTTATCAATAAACTATTCAATATGAATAAAATTACTAAAATTGATACCCCTATTCAAAATGACCAAAATGCCCGATATTAATAGTTACTAAATTACCGTCGAACCATATTTATGAATTATCCTCGAAATTCTAAATTATCATTTTCCTCGATTGAATCAAAATAAATCACAAGTTTCAAATTCTGAAATTCACCTCAAAACTTGGTGAAATTACGAATTGCCCTAGGTCAACGGTGAGCGGACTTCGATCAGCGGCGGCAGAGGCTCAGTTCAGATAGTTGGGACCGTGGTGAATCCAGCGGTGGTGCCGTGAGTCCCCACATGGGTGGCAATGATGGATCAGCTTAAAAACCATGAGTTTTAAACTGCAGTCGTTCATGGCCAAAATGGCGTCCCCGACGGTCATGGCTGGTCGGAATGTGATGAGGGTGAGTTGAGGGATAAGATCCAAGTGGTGGCGTGGCTTAAATTCGGCGAAATCAACGGCAATGAAAATGGGTTGAGCATGGTTTCAACTTGATCGCCGTTTTGGCCGTTTTCCGTGGCGACAATATGAGCGTTGCTCAAGGTTCAAATAAATTTTATCTCGGTGAACCATAATTTATCGTATCCTCAAAATTCTAAATTATCGATTTGTCGCCGATTCGAATAAAATAAATCACAGTTTGAATTTGTAAAATTATCCCGAAAATCGGTAAAGTGATAATAATTAAATTATCGAATTACCCTCGTAATGTCAAATTACCTCATTGCCCTAATCAAAATTACCAAATTATCCATAATTTTTCAAAAATCATAAATTGACCCTTAAAACTTTGTAAAATTACGAATTATTCGGTGTGGACTTCGATCAGCAGGCGAGGCTTCGGGTTTGTGATTTGGGACCTCAGTGAATCCAACGGTTGTGGCCGTGAGTCCCCACGTACGGTGACGGTGGCGGATGGAGCTTCCAAAAACCGCGAGTTTTCCGACGGTCGTGGCTGGTCGAAATGTGATGAGGGTGAGTTGAGGGACATGATCCAACTAGTGGCGTGGCTTAAATCCAGCGAAATCAACAGCGACGAAAATGGGTTGAGCCACGATTTTCAAACTGTCATCGTGGCGTTTTGGCATTTTCTAGCGGTGATAATGACGGGAATATGAGGCGTTACTTCGAGGTTCGGATCGTACTATCTCGGTGGAATGGTGGCTGGAATTGGGTGATCTGGCCAGCTCACGGTCGCGGGTCGGATCCGAGTCAGGTCAAACCCGGTCAACCTCTCTCCTTTTCTCTCTCTCTCTGTCTCTCTCTGTCTCTCTCTGTCTCTCTCTTTCTACCTTTCTCAATATATAGAATTGACACCCTTTTTTTTTTTTTTAACAAAACACAAATTAAACGAATCTTGGACGTGATGAAATAAAAATCCGGTTACACACTTTTAATACTTTTCGATTTATTTAACGATTTAACGTGATAATTTCTAAATTAATTGGAGCACCGTATAATAATTAATCATGGTCTATCCAGGACAAATGATAATATTCAGACAACAAAAAAAATTCATGAAATAAAATTAAGTAATGTACTTAATTTAGAAAAATGAAGTGGATATGTTACATTTATTTTACTTATTACACATGGTTTGGGTGCCGATCATCAATAAAATTGTGCTGCATAATTTATGTCGATATTTTAAGAGCATTATGGAATGGCGATTGGTGCTGAGTTTATAGAAATTTAAAGTAGTATGCATCTTGGGTTTTGAATACAAAATATACTAGAAAAATTATCTTAAAAGAAATAAATGATCCACATCTACAACTCTCGTGATTCTAAGTACTGAGGAAAGCAATTTTGGGGTGCTTGGGCTGTATAATGACTAATAAAATATCGTTGTGCTCAAAGGGCCATAAATATTATTGCTATAACATAATTTACCACCATAAACCGAAACAACCTGATGCACACAATGGACCCAATCTTTCATTCAATATTAAGGCGGGCACTATCTTGAAACATAAACAAACACTCGATTGACTCGTCAGTAGTTACAGTCGATCACGAGACATGGCACCAACGTAATAATGAAGATGCGGAGAATACCATGAGTAATGCCCTTAATTCGTTCGCAATCCATGTCTAAACTCATGCCTTATAAATTGCTCGTAGTAACACTACGGACCACTACATCTTACGGTAAAAATTACTTCGACTTCCAAGTCTAGCGCAGCGATAGATCTTGAAGCGATAGGATCATCTTTATAATGGCCTTACGAAGTTTCAATTGCCCATAATTTTGGGATAGAGAACCTGGCGTTGGCGAAGGTGCTAGCGGCTCGATTAAAATTTCTAGGCAACTCTAGCGTAATTGAGCTTGTACATATCTAGAATACTCCGCGTTTCCAGCGTATGTAAATATCTGGGTAGTTGGTAGAATTCTCTGGAATTCTAGAGAACGACAAGCTATAAATAGGGCATGACATTGGGCATTTGAGTAACAGAAGCTTAGAGCAACTCGAACACTTGTAAGCTCTCTTGTAATCTCTTTATGAGCAATATAATTTCTCTCATTCGATTTATTGATCTTTCTCAAAACCTCTTCGAGGCTTCGCTAGTACCCTCGGGTTCATTCAAAACACTCATCCTGTGACAAGTGGTTTAAAAGCTGGTTTCTTGCGTTAGCTAATGAACAATAGTCGAGCCAGTACAAGAGGGCGTTGTTGGTGTGGATGTTCCACCAGAACCAAGTCGCGGTCGTGAGGGAGAATGCGCCCAAAGCAAGACCCGTGACAAGTCCAAGGCCCTGTCCATTGATGCCTTAGAGCCTCGTATGGCTATACTAGAAACGGTTATGTCCACAGCCCAGGACTCCCTTGAAGGATTGGAAGAAAAGGAAGATGGTCTCGAGGGAGAGTATGCCAAGTTCACAGTGACAACCAAGGCTCTCATCCAAGACTAAGCGAACACCCTCCGAGGTGAGTTTCGATCTTTTCATGATGAGTTGCTAAAACTTCACAGCTTTGTTTAAGAGGAACTACGTCTTTGTTTTATGAGTAGAAAATCCATCGGATTAGGCATAGCGCAAACTCTGCTTGGCCCGCTTAAGTATAAGTGATGCATGACGCATTGACGTGCCAAAGCCTGGCACTTATGATGGTACATGCAATGCCATTGTCGTGGATAACTTTCTCTTCGGGCTAGATCAATACTTCGATGCCATGGGTGTATGAGACGAGGCATCGAAAGTGGGTATAACACCCACCTATCTTCGAGGCACTACACAATTATGGTGGCGTCGAAATCATGGCAAGATGGGCAAAGGCATTTGTACCATCGACACTTTGGCTGACTTTAAGCAAGAACTCTAAAAGCAATTCGCCTCAAGCAATGCGGAAAAAGAAGTAAGAGAGTGCCTACGTCGTCTCAAAAAAATGGGTAGCATTCACGACTGCATCAATGAGTTCACTACCATCATGCTCGAGATAAGCAACATATCCAACAAGGACTCACTCTTCTATATCCAAGACGGAGCTTGATAGGTGTGGTATTCAAACACTTGACGGTGCTATTGCCGTTGCGAAATCGCTCACCGAATACTCTTTCTAATCCAAAGACAAAAGGCATAACCAAGGCAAAGGTGGGGGAGAGAGTCGCAAGGACAAGGCCAACAATCACAAGGATTGAAGGCCAAAAAAGTCTCCTAGCAACAAGAGCAGGCAAAGTAAATCGGAGAACAAGAATGAGCCACTGAAGCCCTGAAGCCTATGCTTCATATGCAATGGCCCTCATTAGGTATGCGACTGTCCGGAGAAGAAATCAATTAATGCTCTTGCAGACCAACTCAAGAACAATCCCATAATGTCCGAGGAGGAACCCTAACTCAGCATGGGTTCTCTTCAACGCCTCGGCACACTCAATCGCTAATAACCCGCACTTACTAAGAAATGACTCATGTACGTGAGCGCGAAAATAAACAGCCAATTTGTTCAAGCGCTACTAGACACGAGAGCAACATACAACTTCATGTCCATAGACGAGGCCAAGAACTTAGGCCTCCATACCACCAAGGAAGGAGGCACGATGAAGCTGGTAAACTCACCCACCAAGCCTATTGTGGGTATCGCACAAGGCATCCATTCTACAATCGGGACGCGGAGTGGAAAACTCTACTCCTCCATCGTACCAATGGATGACTTCAAGATGGTCCTCAGTATGGAATTCTTCGACCAAGTCCATGCCTTCCAGTTGCCTTCTGAACTCCCACAACCATGCTCGGCGGGGAGTAGGCATAAATGGATTCCACGGGCGTGGCAGGAGTTCGAGAGAAAGCGGCTTTCAGCCATGCAATTCAAAAGGGCTTTCAAGAAGGACCCAAGCCTTTTGGTCTCCATTCGGGAACTCAACGAAGGGGAAGATTGCGGAAACAAGCCAAGCCAAGTCCCTCCTCAAATACAAACTGTCCTTAGGGAGTTCAAGGACGTTATGCCTCCAGAACTTCCAAAGAAGTTCCCACCTCGATGACAAGTAGATCATGAGATCGGGCTGGAACAAGGTGCGAAGCCACCAACCTTGGCGCCCTATCATATGGCGCCACCCGAATTAGAAGTGTTACTGAGACAACTTAAAGACTTGCTGGACATAGGTTATATTCACCCCTCAAAGGCCCCGTTTGGTGCACTCGTACTCTTTTAAAAAAAGAAAGATGGCTCGCTGCGGATGTGTATTGACTATCGCACGCTCAATAAGATCACCATTAAGAACAAGTATCTGATCCCTTTAATCGTGGATTTGTTCGATTAGCTTAGCAAAGCTTGGTACTTCACCAAACTTGACTTATGCTCTGGGTACTACTAAGTACGTATCGCCAAGGGAGACGAACCCAAGACCGCATGCATAACAAGGTATGGATCCTTCGAATTCCTTGCCATGTCTTTCGGCCTCACTAATGCGCCTGCAACATTTTACACACTCATGAACAAGGTGCTTTAACCATTTCTCGACCGTTTATTGGTCCTGTACTTAGACGACATCGTGGTGTATAGAACCACGCTTGAGAAGCATGCCCAACATTTACGACAAGTCCTTCAAGTGCTCCGAGACAACGAGCTCTTCCTTAAAATAGAGAAGTGCTCATTCGCTCAACAAGAGGTGAAGTTCCTAGGCCACAAGATTACGAGTGAAAAACTCATGATGGAAGACTCCAAGGTGAAGGTCATCCTTGAATAGGAATCTCCCTCGAAAGTGCCCGAGTTTCACTCATTCCTTGGGTTGGTGAACTACTACCGCTAACTTCGTTAAAATTTCGTGAAATGGCACCTCAGATTTGCTCAAGAAAAATTGAATGTGGTATTGGTCCGAAGGGTGTCAACGCACATTCAAAAGACATGGCAAGGGTGTCAACGCACATTCAATCTCTGAGAAACCCGTCCTCGCTCTTCCGGACCACTTTAAGCCCTTCAAAGTTCAAACGGATGCCTTTGATTTCACCATTGGTGGAATCCTCATGCAAGAAAGTCATCATATAGCATTCAAGAGTCGAAAGCTAAATGATACAGAATGCCGTTACACCGTGCACGAAAGGAGATGACAACCATTATCTATTGTTTAAGAGTGTGGCGACACTACTTGCTTGGCTCATACTTCACCATCATGACGGATAACGTAGCAACGAGCTACTTTCAAACGCAACAGGAGTTAAGTCCCAAGCAAGCTCGGTGGCAAGACTTTCTTGATGAATTTGACTATCGACTCGAGTATATACCGGGTAAAGCCAATGTCGTTGTGGACGCTTTAAGCTGCAAGGCCAAATTGGCAACACTTAGCATGAGCCAACTGAAGTCTAACCTTGTTTCATGAGTCAAGGAAGGTCTTCAACAAGACCCTCTAGTGAAAAACTTGTTAGGAAAGGTGCTCTAAGGAAAGACAAGGCGATTTTGACAAAAGGAAGCATTCTCCTCACCAATGAAGATCGATTGTTTGTGCCAAGGTGGAGAAACTTGCGGAAAGAAGTCATCAAGGAGTGCCATAACTTCAAGTGGACTAGTCACCCAGGAATCGAGAGCACCACCGCACTAGTCCAAGCCTTGTATTTTTAGCCGCACATGAGGGACAACATCAAGGCATATGTGTGAACTTGTCTTGTGTGCCAATAAGATAAGGTGGATCACCAACTCCCAGTGGGATTATTGGAGTCGTTACCACTCGTAACAAGGCTATGGGAAAGTGTCTCCATGAACTTCATCACATTATTACCTAAATCTGAAGGGTGCAGTAGTATCATGGTCGTTGCCAATTATTACAGCAAGTACGTAACTTTCATTGTCGCACCAATCGATTGCAAAGTAAACGAGGCAGCCCGCCTCTTCATCAAGCATATTGTGAAGCTTTAGGGAGTTTTAAAGAGTATTGTGAGCGACTGAGACCTCGGTTCACTAGACGCTTTTGGATGGAGCTATTTAAGATGCTGGGGACCGACCTCAAGTTCTTGACAAGCTTTCACCCACAAATGGATGGGCAAATCGAGAACATCAATGGCCTCTTCGAGATATATTTGAGGCACTATAAGCGCGCATCAGTGGGATTGGGCAAAGCTACTTGACATCACCTAATTTTCTTATAACTTGCAACGAAGTAAGGCTATGGGCAAGAATCCCTTTGAAATCATCATAGGATTCCAGCCCATAACTCCCAACGCCATAGCCTTTACTTACGGAGGACAAAGCCCCCCGACTTACAAACTCGCCAACGAATGGTATGATGAAGCAGACATTATGTGAGCCTACCTCGACAAAGCTGCAAAGAAGATGAAAAAGTAGGTGGATACAAGGAAATGACATGTTAAGTACAAGGAAGGTGATCAAGTCATGATCAAGCTCCTACCTCAACAATTCAAGACATTGTGGAAAGTTCACAAGGGGTTAGTAAGACGCTACGAGGGACCTTTCCGAGTTGTACGACATGTGGACAACATCTCATATCAACTCCAACTTTCTAAAGGACTCAAGATCCATCTGGTCTTCTATGTGAGCCTTCTCAATCCATATCATAGAGATACGGAAGACCCAAGTCACAGAAAATCGAGGCGAGCGCCAAACGCCGTCGTCACTGCATTTGACAATGATGTAGACTATATCATTGCGGATTGCGTGATTCGGAGGAGTGGTATAACACTATACAATGAGTACTCGGTGAAGTGGAAAAGCCTCACTGAGAACGAAGCCACTTGGGAATGCGAAGATGATTTATGGCAATTCGTGGAGCATGTCTAAAATTACAAGCATGAAAGCGCGACAAGGACGGCGCAAGCTTAAGTGAGGCAGGATGTTGCAGACCGCCCAAGTTACTAGCCCAATTGCCCACAATTTCGGGCTAGAGAGCCCAAGCATTGGCCAAGAGTGCTAGCTTGGCCCGATTCTGGAAACTTCTAGGCAACTCTAGCACATTTAAGCTTGTACATATCTAGAATACTCCACACATTTCCAACACATGTAAATATCTAGGTAGGTAGAATTCTCTAGAATTCTAGAGCTTGACAAGCCTCCCTATAAATAGAGTTTGGCATTAGGCATTTGAGCAACAAGCTTAGAGCAAGTAACTCAAACACTTGTAAGCTCTCTTGTAATCTCTTTTGTGAGCAATACAATTTCTCTCATTCGGCTCTATTGCTCTCTTCTCTCTAGCTTTCTTAAAAACTTCTAGGCTTAGCTAGTCGAAAAGCTCAAGGTTTACTTAACAACTTTCGGCAAGAGTTGTCTAAGTGTCGCACGGGTTCATTGCCCAAAATGCTAATCCCGTGACACCTTGCTCTCTTCTATCGTAAAAATTTTACTTCCAACTTCCAAGTCTAACTACAAAGCAACAGATCTTGAGCTATAGGATGATCTTTATAACTGACCTTACCAAGGAGTCTCCAATGTTCCAAATGAATATTGGACCAAATACGATGTTATAAATTTATTAAGTTAATAATAGGTTTTGAAAACAAAAGTAATACAAAATAAATGCATCTTTTCAATAATAATAAATTTAAACGTAATACATAGTTAGTATAACTCCTTTGTAAATCACTAGAGCTGTGAAAAAGCTCAATTGCACACTCCAAAATTATTGAGAAATTCATAAGTGAACAACAAAGCCACTCAACAGTGATTTGCAACTTGTCAAACATGCAAGATTTTCTCTTGATTTCTTGTGTTTGGGGATTTATGTTTAAGGATAATTTTGAAAGGTCATTTATAGATTAACCAAAAGCTAATAGATGGCAAGAAACAATAAAGAAAAAATTAATTAAATAAAAAAAAAACACCTCAACTGCTCCACATAGGCCAATCAAGGATGAGTAGGCTTTGGGAAAAGGTCAAAAAGGAATGACAAAGGACACCTTACACGTATGAGAGGATTTTATGACTCACTCCTTGTTCTTATCCCTCTAATTTGTCTTATTGTATGACTAAAGCAACCAACGAGGAATGAGCACAACATAGGTCCGCAAGTAAAGTACTGCTGGACAACTAAGCAACGCCTCCAGTACGGAAAGGACACCAATCCAGGGGCTGAATGATATTTCACATAAAAGTTAGTGCCTAAGCTAGCTCCGATAGTGGAATCTCAAATGTCTTTATTTGAAGAGGATACAACTAGTGAAAAACAACCATGTGGTGGGGAGGAAAAAAAAAAGAAAAAAAGAAAAAAGGCCTTTTGCAAACGTTACATATAGATTATCACTTAAAGGCACATAGAAATAGTCTTTTTTATTTTCTGTATTCCTTTGAAATTTTTTTAGCTGCTTATCCTTCATCTTCTTCCACTATATTTAGGGTTTCTTCCACTTTCTAAGAACTCTATCAAATACTTTCATAACCTCACCTTTCAAAAGGGCTTCCTCCTTAGTCTTTTCTTAAAAGACCATTATATCTCCACAATAGCCATATTCTTCCTCTCATCGACCATTAACAACCTTTAATAATATTTTGCTCATGTTATAAAGAAAGTCATGTAACATATTACTTACATAGCAAATTGAAGATGAGATGGTCGCGGAGATGTAGTCCAATGCCCCCTCCCCCCCAAACAAAAATTCTTATGTGTTCTTTATATTTATGCTTATTTATACTTATTATGATAATTTTGATGCCCAAATCTTGTTTCTATTTGAGCTCACCTGAGTTTCCCTGGTTAGACTGAGTATTTCCTGAACTCACTTGAGATACCCCTAAACTTAGTTCATCTCTCCATAACAACTCTTAAATTAATTCTCACGAGCTCCAGTAAGCTTTCCATATTATTCCCCAAATGATCACCTCAATTTACCACTTAAATCACCTTAATTCACCACCTAGATTCCCTAAGCTATATCACTTGTCTCCATACATCAAAAGAACATACCTATATTAGGTTAATCTCCCCTCAAATATAATTTTTTTTGTTTGAATGGATTTGAGTTGATCCAATAAGAAAAAGCAATTAGTTCAAATTGAACCTTAACAAAAATTTGGTAACAGTGACTGGTAATTTTTGACAACTAGAAGGACATTATGAAAATTTTCATTAAAAACACAGAACACACTCTCTCCCTCATGAAATTCTCACACCGAAATTATTATTATTATTATTATTATTATTATTATTTTTAACACTCAGCATCCACGTACACAAATAACACAACTTATCAAAATCCCAATTTCTCCTTTAATAAATGAAAACACAAAATTCTCTAAATTATAATTATTCAAAGTATTATAAAATTAACACCTTTTAATAACCATAATAAATTGCCTAAAACTCTTTTCACTTCCATGATCAAAGCCTTCACCATGATTTGGCCACCTCAATTTCTTTAGTAATGGACCCTTTTTTCTCAAAACCCTTTTCTTCTTCACTTTTCATTCCCCTCCTTTCTTTTTTATATTATTCTTTGTGAAAATGACTAATACACCCCAAACATTTGGGGAGAGGGACACAAAAGTCCCTAATATTTTAAAAAAAGACACTTAAACCCCAAATTATTAACGGATTTGGTTTGTTTAAATAATTAAAAGGTTTGAAATACAAGTGTGCAACCCAAGAGGGGGGGTGAATTGGTGTTTTAAAAATTATCCTAATTAAACCACAGAACAATTCACAATAATCCAATATAATGCTTTAATCAAATCAAAAACAATAAATTCAAACAAGCATAATAATAGAGGAGTAAGGGATGAGAAAACAAACACGAGGATTGTTACGTGGTTCCGCTATCCCCGCCTACGTCCACGCCTCCAAGCACACTGGGCTTGAGGATTTCACTATCCAAGCCTCCCAAGGCTTCAAATGTTTACAATTGACTTCCATGGTGTCAATGGACCTATACAATCAAGAGATTATCTCCCCAATCTCTTAACCCCAAGCGTTTCCTCACTTGAACACTCACAATTTGATGATAAATGAAAGTTACAACAATAAAACTCTCTTTAAGAGTGGATAAACAAATTTACGAACAAAGCTCACTCTAGAATTTATGATTCACAAATTACGAGCTCAAGATATATTGTATGTCTTTTGTTGATGCATGCTAGAGACTTTGAAAATGAGTTGGATTTGAGTTTTTATAGTTGGAGCTCAAAAACTAGCCGTTATGCACTTTTTGCCAGAAAACGGATCAAGGTTAACCCCTTAACGGTTAACCATTTGCGCTGGTCAAAGTTACCGTTGGGCTTAATTTCAAATACACTGTTCACCGTTTTCTTGTAAACGGTTCAAGCGTAATTTCCAGAGACCTGCAAAATAAATTTGGTTTAACCGTTCTTACTAAACGGTTCAAGGTTAACAATCTGGAAATAAACGGTTCACCATTTTCCTGTAAACGGTGAAGGAGTAATTTCCAGAGACCTGCAAAATGGATTTGGCTTAACCGTTTTTACTAAACGGTTCAAGGTTAACATTCTGGAAATCAACGGTTCACCGTTTTCACGTAAAGCAGTGAAGGGTAATTTCAGAGACCGCAAAATAGATTTGGCTTAACTGCTTTTACTAAGCGGTTCAAAGTTAACATTAAAATAAGCGGTTCACCGTTTTCCTATAAGCAGTGAAGGGTAATTTCCGAGACCTGCAAATAGATTTGGCTTAACCGTTTTACTAAGCGGTTCAAGGTTAACTGTCTGAAATAAATGGTTCACCGTTTTACGTAAGCGGTTGGCCGTTTCTACGATGGCTACTACGATTAGCTGTTGGCCGAGTTTGTCGAAGCTCCTCAAAACAAATCTTGATTCACTTAAATAAAATTGTAGAAATGGTGAGACCGGTCGAATCCACAGAACTATGTATTTAACTTCTCAAAGTTTAAAATAAAATTAATTTTCCAAGAAAATCAGATTTTCAAGATTACGCCTCTACCAGGATCACCGTTTATTGTAAAGCAGTGGCCGCTTATTTTCGGAGCTATCCGGATGACCGGATGTGAAACCAAGACCGGTTAAAACTTGTCTACTTTCGACTTTAATCGGCTAATTGGCGTAACCGGAAGTCCGTTCTTTGTTTGTTGCGTTTGGAATTGAACCGGATAGCAGGTTGGAGAAAATCCGAATCCGTTTGTCTTTCTTCTCGGTTACGACTTGATTCGGACAATCGGGCGAGGAATCCGAATCCGGTTGCGGTAGTGATATTTACGGATGCGATCCGGCTAACGGTTGAGGAGAAATCAAGACCGAATTTGATTTGTGATGGTTACGGAAATAATCGGCAATCGGTTATTGGAAACCGGTGAACCCGAATGCAGGTGGCAACAATTACGGAAGTCTTTCGGCTGGCGGATGAAGGAAGCGGATGGCGGTTGCGGGTTCTCTCCTTGCGACTTAATTCGACTTGCCGATTCGAGATCCTAAGAAGGCCGAATGCACTGTCTATTTTCGGAACAATTTGGTGGCGGATGAGGAGAAACCGGAAGACCGGTTGCGGGAACTCTCGATTACGGGCTAATCGGCAATCCGGTTAATGAAACCGATAAACCGAATTAAATGATTTCTACTTTCTGCTCACTAACGGTCAACTGCTTTGGGATTAACAGTTAACCGCGTTTTTACGGGTTTTAAGTTCTTTAACAAGGATTTAGATGAAATAAAATGAAATAAAAATAACAAGACTTTTAAAATTAAGCAAAGAAATTCAATCTTACCAAACTTCCAATCCAAGGTGTCAATTCCATCCAATTGTAACTTTGATCATAGGCCAAAATATAAATTACTCAATCCAAGAACTTAGTCTACTTAATCGGAATCCCTTGAGTAATTATTCTCCTAATGTAAATAGACTCAAACAATCGCCTAAATCCAAACTTATCACCAATTTAACTGGGCATCATCGTTCCATATCAAATTAAGCGACAGCATTAAGAATAGTGAGAATGACTAAAACAAGATTAATTAATTCAGATTACTCCAATTTAATCAATTTGTATTTTTATTTCCCTAGAGCCTATCATGCAAGCTATGTAATTGTGGCCATCAATATACACACACATGAGCCAACTCCTTGCTACTCAATTCAGTTATTCATGACAATTACGGATCACAAACTCCTGACTAGCGATAGAAAAATAAATATTGAATTAAGGCGTCAACTCAATCAATATAAATAATTCATAGAAATAAGAACAAGAAAATAAAAATTACTTGGACTGAAGAAATTCTTGTTAAGTTCAAAGCCTCACAAAATTACAACTGGAATTTGATTAACCCCTGGACCGGAATTAAAAGCTTAGCCACTCATGGTGGCTAAACAAAACAAAAGATGTTTGAGAAGAAAACTAATTGCAGCCGAATTCCCCTTGCTTCCTCCGTTCAAGCTTCTTCTCTTCACGTCCAAAAGCTCTCCTCCTTTTATAATGCTTGCTTTTTGTCTTCTTTTTGGTTTCCTCTTCTTGCTCTCTTTCCTTTTTCCTTGCGATTTCTTTTCCTCTTTTGCTAGCTTTTCTAATCCTTCTTGGCTTCTTCTCCTCTTAATGCTAGGAAACCGTCTCCTTCAAGTCAATTAGTCGGTACGTGATTGCAAAGCCCAAATAAAGCTCTTTTTATCCACTTTTTATCATAATCTCCATGTTTCTCCTCCTAAATCAAATCAAACATAATCTCCATAAATTAGCACAAGATCAATCAAAATATGAGGGAATTAAACTAAATATAATATGACTATTTATAACCTATCAACTGTTTACCAAAAATTACAGTTTTGCCCCAAAACGTTCTATAACTGTACTATGACCCAAAATGTTATAAAACTTTACAAATAGGTCCAATTTCAGAATTTCTAAATAATACTCATTAATCCCATAAATTTTTAAAATTATAAAATGACCCAAAATATTAAAATATTTTCAAATAAGTCCAAATCCGAAATTCCAAACAATATTTATTAAAAACAAAGATTGTAAAATTCTTTTATTTTAGTACACAACTTGAGAAACAACTTAATTTCATAAAATTATTTTTCCATTAAATATAAAACATTTATAATGTGAAAATAATGATTTATTTAAAATGTATAAAAAATAATTTAACCTTTTAAAAACTTAATCATTCTTAATCTTATTTGTTATCATCAAAATCAATAATATGAAAACATATATGTTAACAAGGTTAATTTAGTATATTCCCTTACTAATCTGGGAATTTACCTAAAAAGTCCTCATCCAAAAATCACAAACCTGAACCACTAGATGGATTAAACTAGAAACCATATCAAAAAATCACAAACCCTTAATTCCCTAACTCGCCGCTAGCAGACCCCACCGCCGTTCATGCTGCTATTCATGCCGCTGCTTGTGCCCAGTCTCTGCTTGTGCCAAGCCACTATTTGTGCCATTACTCTTGCCTTGAAGCCATTGCTCGCGTCGCTGTTCGTGGCATTGCTCGTGGCCTGAAGCTACTGCTAATTAATTTGGTTGGTTTCAGAAAAGGCAAACAGTACTAATTAACTTGCAATCTTGCAAGGTGGCCATCATCAGTTGAGTTAAAAAGGCTTCTAACAATCCTTGGTAAGTTTTTTTAAAGCTTCTAGTTTCTCTTAAATGCACGACGCTCATATTAGAAGAAAACTTTTGTTTTCAAGCATTTCAACGAAATGTTTGGAATTTCCTATTGTAGTGGATAGGCCATCACTTGCTTGTGGTTAAAATTGTGGGTCATCAGTTAATTTGTAGCTTGCTAGATTTGAGCTTTACTATTTCCAGTGAAAGATTTAGGAGACATGAGGAAATTCCTCGATTGGTTTCGTTTGCTGACATCTGATGATTGGCTTTCTGAGATAGAGATGTGCTAAATAAAAGGCTACTGTAATGGTTAAAGTGGGAAAAATAAGAAATTAAATTGGATTTTTTTAGCAAATTTTCAACCCTTATAAATTAGGGTATATTTATAATTTTATTAATAATTTATGGGCAAAATGAGCAAGTCAATATATTGACTTGTATGTTATAGGGAGATAATGGTAATTATACATTGAAAATAAATTTTCTGTTAAAATTAATGGAATCTATTAATAATTTGGGGTTTAAGTATTTTTTTTTAAAACGTTAGGGAATTTTATGTCCTTTTTCCTAAATGTTTAGGGTTTCTTAGTCCTTTTTCTCTTATTCTTTAGCAATTGAACTATGACTACTAATATGGGTTTTTGCAAGCAAACTATGATTACAAACGTACATTCATTAAATTAAAATGTTTATACAAAATCATGAACCCTCCCTTCTTTAAATAATATTAATAATTTTTTAAATCAAAATAATTTTGAAGCAATAAATTAATAAATTTATAATGATAAGCTTGTTATTATAAAAAGTTATGTTTAATATTTAATTAAACTCTATGGTAACGTTTTGTTCTTTTCTATAAATTTATCAAAATAAGAGCTATATATATAATAGGTGAGGTTTCATAAGAATTTTAAAGGGGTGCTAGGAGGGCTTCACTCTTCAAATAATTGTCTCAAGCCTTATATAAACAAATTTGATTTGTCTCTCCTATTCTTTTTTTTATACATTTTGGATTGAGTAAGTGAAATTAATATTTCATACTCTTTTTTTTTAACGAGGCAAGGGTATGAACAAAATAAAATTAGTTTTTTTATTATTATCCCTAGTATTTAAATTTGGTTGACTAGTCATATCCCTTAACATCTTACTTTCAGAAAGTATGGCGGCTATTTTGGTGGTTGAATTAATTCATGATAAAGGCTGGTATTATCTTTAGCTGGAATATAATTCATGCTGATATCACTTCTCTTTACCATCCCTAAGCTTGTTCCTCCTTGATATTTTCAACTAGTTAGCAAGATGCATTTTAAGATCACTCATGGACTGTTGAGCTAATTTTGGCTTAGAGCGCTCCTCCTATTTGGTGGGATACAATCTCCTGATTAGATTAAGAAATTTCCTTCTAATGATGCCAATAGATTTCTTTATCAACATGTTGAATAAGTTTGTTTATTGGCATCTTCTCTTGTATAATTTTTCTTTTAGCTTTTGTTTTCACCAATTTAGTGCTTGTGCTTTGTTAAAGGTCTAGTGTTTAGAATTTTGGGTTCCCACTAAAGATCTCCACTAGCAAAATGTCAACAATAAATAGAAAAATAAAATAGAGAATACACAATTACACAACGTAAAATTTAGGTGAAAAGTTCTTTTATGAAAAAAAAAACTATGATCACCAAAAATGATGAGATAAAAATTTTATTAAATGAAAAATTGTAATAACCACACTTCAAAATATTTTATCTCACGCACAAACCCCAATTATACTCCAATCTTTCCACACACTTTGTGCACTCTCTTTCTGTGGCTGTCTAATAATTCGTTTTCGTCTCTTACCTTTGCACTTCGGTGAGTTCTCAATTTATTGATTTGGGACTTTCTCATTGTCAAAGAAAATGGATCAAAATGTGAATGATCAAACCTTGCAAGCCCAAATCGGCTTGATAACTTGGACCAAGCTTGCCGACATTTTACCATGCCTTTTGTACAACATTTATCGTGTGTGAGGCACACTTTATTCCTCTTTAGTTTAGGAGAACGTCTTTGGTGCTCATTTGGTGCTCACGGAGCAATCGATTTAGTACTTGCTGTTGGAAAATAGCATATCAATATGCTAATTTATGGACACATTTTGAGTGGGTCCCACTTATCGAAAGTGAAAAACCTTGATAGATACGGATTCTACTCCGTGAATACTTCAAATATATGTATTTATTTACTCAAAATGGTGTTTGGGTGAATGAGAAATTGTCTCTCAAAATGCACCCTTGAAGTTGAAAATTTGACAGGAAATGAGGCTTATCCCACATGGGAAAAATAAGCCAAGGGATTTGTGTTTATATATAGACACTTACCCATGCATGAGCAAGAATATTAAGGATAAAGGCTCTCTCCACACGTGTGTGCGCGGGGGTGCAAATCCAAGACCGATTTGGTTAAACTCGTGTGCGCCCGTGCGTCCTACGTACGCGGATGTCAGCCCAAAATCATCCAAGCATGCATGGCACGTTTTTTATTAACAGTTTCACAATTATTTGTGAATTGAATTTACGAATTCAATTTGATGGTTGTTAATTTATGAATTCAATTTGACGGCTGTTATGATTTTGTTTAATTAAAAAATTAATAGCCAAAATTGATTTTCATTATTAATACATGACTGTTATAGACGTTTTAAAGCATATATTGAATTCAAAATATTCAATATGATGCTGCTGTTACAATACCCATATGACTATAAAAAAGCAGCTCTCTCTTCTGTTTGAAATACACACAAATATATTCTAACATTTGCCACGTGAGTATACGTAATATTATGATTGATTGAGGAATACACTTGGTAAAGAAAGAAAAAGAGCGGTGCTTCAAGAGCACGTGAGACTTTTCCTAATTTAGACAGTTTTTCGACCCTTTAAATAAAAATTCTCCCTCGTTCAACAAGAATCATTTCTTTAATAAATACATATAGTTAGGCTTCATAAACGAATCCTGCGCTTTAGTTAAAGTGTGAGATTCCAATTTGGGCCATTGGATCTATTGTCTTTCAAATAGAGACCTTACTAAGTAGCATTTTGAAATCAACTTCTTGTTTATCCATTCAAATAAGTATTCGAACTATATTGCCAGTATACGATTGAAATATTTAATTGGCAAAGTTTAAGAATGGACTTACGTTGGGCAAATAGCTGCTAAACTACTTAGAACTGCTTCAAAATAACCATGGACACTTCGTGAGACACCCCTCGAAGTTCTTCTTCAGGATCAGCCATCAAGATGAATTATTTACACTGAATGCAATTTCATTATATGCACGGAAACATCATCATTTACTTCAAACAATCCGAGCACAAAAATAGACAAAAGTTGAACATTTTCAATTCCATGGGAATAACACAAGGCATGCAAATTTGTCAACAGATTTCAGCAATCAGTTTCTATTTGCAGCAAAGAAATACTGTCAACCTACCTGGAAAAGAACAAGGTAAATTGAAAACAGAAAACAAGAGGACAAACCCACAAGAGAACATCTGAAAGATTCTGACGCACTGTATGACCACTTTCAGAAACTCTATAAAGTCCAAAACATCGCTTATATTCATCGTCCATTTTTGTTTCAGGTTGCATATCCAACCATAAAATTAGTGTCGGAACATCCACACACAACCCAAAAAGTCCAAGTGCAGATGTTCAAGGCCTTAAATAGTGGTCATTTGTGCACTCAAAAATCGAGAAGATTTGGCAGAACTGGCACTAAATGAAAGGCTAACTTTTCTAGAGAGATGTTAAACCATGATGGATTCTGGAGAAAGTTATAAATTTTGGATCAAAAACTAAATGAAACAAAGTAAAATATTAAAAAAGCCTAAATAAAGCATGATTTGAAATTTAAACATTTGTAAGAAAGTTTTATTAGGAAATTGAGCTTTCTCCCAAGATCATTCCAAGCAATTTGTAAAGCAATAAATTTACAGATTAAATGGAGAATACAACTATCACACAACACAAGATTTACGTGAAAAACTTTAAATCCGAAGAAAAAAACAACGGCCGTGGTCAAAAGACAACTAGAGAAAAAATATTCACTATGTAGAAAATTTTTACAACCACTTTCTCAAAAATAATTTTCTCTCAACCAAGTCCCAAATATAGGGGTAGGCAAAACCGGGTTTGGGTCGGGTTCGGGTCAACCCGATCGGGTTTCGGGTTGTTTGGGTTAGACAAAAATCAATCCGAACTTAACCCGAATTGTTGACCCGACCCAATCCGATCCGAATTGAGTTCGGATAGGATCAATAATTCGGGTAGGATTGGGTTCAGATTTAAAATGGGTCGGATTGAGTTCGGGTCAATTCGGGTCAATTGAAATCGGGTCGGGTCAATTCAAGTCAAATTCAGTTAATGCAATTTTAAGCTCTTTTTTTTTTCCTATTTTTGCAGTTTTTATGGTGGTTTTAAGACATTTTTCTTAATTGTAGTCTTTTTTTACTAATTTTCAACCAAAAAAAAAAAAAGAAAAGAAAATGCTATGAAATCAAATGAATAAAGTTAAAATGCTAGAATAGGATTATAATTATAAAATATATAACTATAATGCACATAATCACATAACACATTATAATTATAAAATATATGTAACATGATACTTAATTTTAATATTTAATCTACCTAATTTCCTACTTTAGTCATAAAAAAATCAATTATTAACTGTTATTAACAATTATCAATTAACATTATTTCAATTATTAATGATTAACAAAATTTTTGTTATTTATTAACAATTAATAAAAGTTTATTCATAACAAAATCATAAATACACCAATTTTCTTGATTTTATTACTAATATTTATAAATACATAATTACAACAATCAAATAATAACCAATTACATACTAACCAATTAAGCATATATAATTATATAGTATATATATACCATGAAAGTTATGACTTATGAAACTTGAAAGTTGAAGCTTGAAAGTTGACAACTTCAAAATCGGGTTCGGGTGGCGAGAAAAAAATTTTTTTTTTTAGGCAACCCGATCGGGTTTGCAATTTCTAACCCGATGGGGGGGTTGGGTAAAATGCCCACCCCTACGGCCAAATACATGATCCTAAGAAATATTTTTCAATAAAACAAACCCGTAATACCCATATTGAGGAGCCAAATGCTCCTTCAATATAATTAGATGCTTAAGAATATTTTTCTCTCTCAATTTCTCGCCAAAACTTGGATACAAAAGTGAGGAGCACCCTCCTATTTATAGGCAAAACTTCCCTAATGATGCTCACCAATCTTGATCAAATTTGATGGCTTAGCCACCAAATTTGATCAATAAATTTGGTGATTAAGTCACCAAATTTGAAGCCACAATTTTTTGACATTTTTTTAATCACATTTTTAACAATCTCCACCATGATTAAAAACAAAAAAATTCATAGCCATTGCTACAAAACACTGTCTTCACCAACAGTTATAATTCTCAACATAGAGAATTATCATACTCCACCATAAAGAGTATACCACTTAGAATCAACAGTTCTAAGATTTTTTTCTCGGCACATGTCGAATATATCTGCTAGAAATTATGGTGCAATCCTCATGTTTGATTTCCTTGAGAATTCTTTAGCCATGACATAATTTTTCCACCACACACCTTGCATTTATACCAAGCCATGCCTGCGTTCAAACTTGTGGACCCCGTTGATAATAACATGTTCTCTTTCATGGCAACTTGGAGATCTTCATGCTAAAAGAACTAACCCAGTCTCTTATAAAAAGAAACTCACCATTTGCGAGAATATCAGTTTCTCCTTTACCGATTCTGGAGCAATCTGCCGACCCTGCTTCACCTTCTTGACAATTTCCTTAAGGTGTCAAAATTGTCCACACCTTTAAATATTTGTGTATACCAGATTGGATACACCTTTGACTTGAATTCTGCACAAGCCAAAAAAAATCATTCTCCCATTAATTTTTCAACAACATCAAACTCCACTAAGTTTGAAAAACAGCAGCCGCTAACATATTTGCTTTACAGATCAGCCTCTACTCTTTACCATAGACTATTTAGATTGGCTCCCACTGCTTCATGTGATCAGTACCATATACGTGAATAGTACTGTATACGTGAACAGTGCCATATACCCCAAATATGAACCGTTGGCTTTGATACCACTGTTGGGAAATTGAGCTTCCTCCCAAAATCATTCCAAGAAATTTGTCAAGCAACAAATTAACAGAAAAAATTAAATGAAGAATACACCAATCACACAACATAAGATTTACGTAGAAAACTCTAAATCTGGAGAAAAAAACCACGGCCGTTGTCAAAAGACAACCAGAGAAAAAAATATTCACTATGTGAAAAAGTTTTACAACCACTTTCTCAAAAATAATTTTCTTTCACCCAAGACCCAAATACATGATCCTGAGAAATATTCCTTAACAAAGCAAACCTGTAATACCCATATTGAGGAGCCAAAACTCCTTCAATATAACTACATGCTTAAGAACATTTTTCTCTCTCAATTTCTCATCAAAATTTGGATACAAAAATGAGGAGGAGCACCCTCCTATTTATAGGCAAAACTTGCCTAATGATGCCCACCAATCTTGATCAAATTTGTTGGCTTAGACACCAAATTTGATCAACAAATTTGGTCAATAAATTTGGTGATTAAGCCACCAAATTTGAAGTCACAATTTTTTGACCTTTTTTAATCACATTTTCAATAAGTTCCAATGGCATTACCCTGTTCCATGCCTAAACGTAAGCTTCAATCTTGTTGTAAACCCAGAGCATGTTAGATACAAGTGTCTCTAGTCTTTTCGTTCAAAACAAACTATCAGCTTGCTCCATCCATTAATTTCCGCACTTTTCTTTAATAAGATATCTGGAAATTATCAAAACCTAAAAGTTTACATGCGATTTTGTAGGAGGATCTCCAATTCATTAGCAATTATGTAGCTTGACATTGGCAATAAACATTTCTTTGTCCATAAATGAACAATAGTCAACGCACAGTAATAACAACATAAAGAAGATAGTTGACAATAGGAAAAGGATCTACTACCCCGTTCAGTGCTGCTTGCTCTGCCTCATTTCCTTTCTTCGAAGATCACCTTTTCGCCTATACTACTCTGTGCGGTAATTATATCATAAACAAATGAAACAGATTCTGAAATAAGTAAGTCTCGGAGGTCTTTCAAGAAATAACTCACTAAAAATTAGTACTGCTTAAACTAATAGACAATGGTCCAGGTATAGTGTTTAATTGCTTAAGCTGAAGCTTCCGTTGAGCATCATCTCTTACAATTCCTCTGAGCTCATTTCGTTTCAACTTAAAACAATTACTCGACTCCCGAGTCAAATTACTGTCGTCATTATCGACAAACCTGATATTGCTTCCAGTGACGTGCAATAGCGTGCCTTCACGGAAACTTGATTACATGGAAAGTTTGGTAAGGATTGAAGCCTCTGGCAATAGATAAAGTGGAGCATTCCATCAAAGAAAGATGTACAATGCTTTCTGGTATTCTTTCCAAATGGTTTTCGTCTAGTTACAACTTTTATAGAAAGGATAATTGACAAAGCTTTCAGGTAATTCCGTCAAATAGGCAATGGTGAACCCATTTGCTCATGACCTCTGCATCTCTTGAAATATAGTATACCAAGGTACTTCTGTCAGTGCATTTTCCTTCAGCATACAGCCTCTTCAAAGCTTCTAAACTTCTAAGTTCGTCTAGCAATCTATGTAGATTGGGCAATCATAGAGATAACTATCTTGGAGACATTCCAACTTATATAGGCTGCTTGGCAGACTCTCAAGCCTTACACAATTTGCAGAGACATTCAATGGATACAGGCAACTCTTCGATTGCTGTTCCTTTTAAATATAAAAATTTTATATACAAGATGACATCTCTAGAAACTTGGCGATTAAGATCTTTAAGATATTTCAACTTAGATATGCTTCTTGGGAGATTTTCAAGCCTTGAACAGATCAGAAGACAATGCAACAAGTCGAGAAAGACACTCATACATGTAGGCAGTTCTTCAATTGCAGTTCAATCTAAATATAACGTTTTTATATTACGAGATGAGGTCTTCGGAAATCCATTCAAATTCAAACAGTGAGAAAGATTATGATCTTGAAGATCTTTCGACTTAAACATGCTTCTTCGGAGAGGTTCAAGCCTCTGTAACCTGCTTAGGAGAAAAGAAACAGGCCTATGGAATGATTGGTTAATTACCATTAGATACCAAAAGACAAAGCAAATAGAACCTGCACGTGTAAATCCTCAATTAATTAATTACCATTTTGAATTCATTGATCATCCATCCACTAACAACTATTGAAAACGCATAAAGAAAAGACAAGACCCAGAAAACAGAGGGGGAAAAAAAACAAGCAAAAGAAACAAGGTCTACCGAATGATTATTTATCCAAAGAGTGCCAACTTCCTTCGAGTTGAAGAATATTTTAGTCTTTTAGCGCGCGGTTCCTCTTCCTCTTCGGTTAATTCTGTAGAATCTTCAGCGAACAATAAATCAATCCCGCATTTTTTCACTCCGCAGCACTCCAGACGTTCGCCGAAAAAACCAAGAATGTACAAAGTGGCCTCATTGACCTCATCATAATATTTACCTAGGTCCTCACGATCGAATAAATGATATCCCAAAAGCACGTGATCTGACTAAACGTAATTAATTGTCCCAAAATACCAAGAGCAAAGATGTCGACGACAACCTTCGGATTTGACTCTCCATTCACACTCCACACTATAATAACTAGAATGACTGGGATGATCGTCTGGAAATGCCATAATAGCGCAAAAGGAAAAGCCTATTAATTTATTATTACAGAAGAAACCTGCTGGCGGCGTCTTCAGAGTTACAGAAGATCCCATACTTTGATACCTAAACCACTTTGGAATTTCATTCCCAGGGAAATACATACATCTACGGATACATTCGTCATTATGTGACTGCACCACAAAATCATAATTTTTAAGAAAATAATTTTAACAGCAATCAAAGAAAATAGAATAAATGGAGTGAGTTAGAGACACACCTCCAGCCTCTTTTTCATCCACCTTGCGCGATCATTTTGAAGAGAACCTTTGCCAATTTCGTTGAGTTCATTCGGGTCCAATTTGAAACAGTTCCTCAAGTCAACAAATGAACTGGACGAAATTGATGAGAAACCTGATAATGCTTCCAGTGATGCGCCATGATGTGCATCCAGATCATAAAGACTGCAGGGAAGCTCTGGCAAGGTCTGAAGCCTCTCACAGTAGCTTAAGTTGAGATATTCCAACTTTGAAAGATGTTTGATGCTTTCTGGTATTCTCTGAAAATTGTTATTGTTTAGAACCAATATGTTTAGGGAGGACAACTGACCAAGGCTTTCTGGCACTTCTCTTATGGCAGTTCCTTCAACTGTAAGCTCCTCCAAGGCTTTTAAATTTCCAAGTTCGTCAGGCAATCTCTCAAGTCGTGGGCAGTCAGTGATTTTAAGAGATGTAAGAGATTTGAGCATACACAGGCTGCTTGGGAAACTCTGCAGCCTTGAACAGTTATTCAATTCCAACATAGATAAGGCTTGTCGCTTAATTCCAGCTTCATCAATAATACAAGATGGGATATCTGGAAACTTCCTTAAATTTGAACACTTAGAAATACGAACTGATTTAAGGAACTTCAACGTAAATATACTACTCGCGATGTACTCAAGCCTCGTACAGTTGAGAAGATCTAGACTTCGCAGATTGGATAGGCATTCGATTGATGAGGGTAGTTCTTCGATTCCACAGCTCTCTAAATCTAAATCTTTTAAAGAACACGATGAGATCTTTGGAAACCTCTTCAAACTTGAGCAACCGGAAAGTCGAAGTTCGAAAAGAGATTCCGAACGAATGGTATGTGGAAGACTCCTCAGGCTTTCGCAGGACACTAGATAAAGGAAAGCAAGTTTATTTAGGAACTGAATAGATGAGTGAGTTTCCATCAAACTTGAACAGCCCCATAAATCCAAACTCTCGAGATTTCGGGCCAGTGTGAGGTCTGGGAGTTTCCTTAGCTGCTTGGAGCCGCTGAGGTCTATCTCTTTTAAGTTAACCAGATTCTGCCCTCAAAAACAAAAAAAAAAAAAAATTAAGAATAATAAAAAGAGAGTGGTAAAATATTAATTATAGGATAATTGTATTTGGGATTTATAGCTGAAAGAATTTCATATAAATATTTACCTGAACATCATCCCAAAGTCGTCCAACATTGCTGCCAGGCAATATAAGTGAGACAAGATTCTCCGCATGTATATTCAATGCTTTCAATGGAAATTTATGCCACTCGAAATATCTCACATCAGTAAATGGCATACCCTCGAAATGAGACACCATACATTTGTTTTCTCCATAGAATTTCAAGAATCTCAATTTAGGCATCTTTAAGAAAGTGTAAGGACTGATGTGTATCTCATTATTGACATTAGACATATCCAAAGAGATGGCCTTGATTTCTCTAGTTCCCTAGTAATCAATAAAAAACCTTATTTGTTGGAATCAAGTTTATAGAAATGAAGCAAACAAATGAACAATTGCTTTGAAGGGATCCAACTCAAATTGTTACTAATACTTTATATTGAACCATGGATATTTTTTTAGCAGATGCATCAGCCAGAAAAATTCTAGAAAAATTTTTATATGTACATTCTAATATAAATTTACAGCTTTTCCACGAAATATTCTACATACAATTACAAGAAAAGTTGTAATTTTCATATTATTTTTGTACTTCAATTAAAATAATGGCTGGGGCGGTGCTCGAAAGCCGAAAAGGAATAGCTATTTTATTTATTTCTTTAGCCCAACAAGGGCCAGTTAGAAACTGTGCAGGGGCAACAACAAATTTATCTATTTATTTTAATATTTTTTAATATTTTTATTCCATTTATTTTAAGCAATATCCAATGTATTTCTATTCAAACCAAAATTCAGACAAAATGCTAATCTACATGGAACATCAGATATAATAAGAATTGAAAACTTATTATTGCTTACCGTGTTTCTCGTAAGAACTTCATAAATATCTTTATGATGCCACAATCGACTGCGTTCTCCTGGATGACTGATGGATTCTTTCCTAACAATTTCTCTTCCCATATCCCGCAACAAGTCATGAATCCTTATTGTGTTATAGTCTATAGTTATGAGAGACTTTTCAACAAGTACACTTAATCCTATTTCTGCAAAGAAGCCACAAGAATCAAGAAACCGTATTACTTGATCTCTATCCTCTCCCACCAAGAAACATGCAATATCTAAAAAAATATCTTGCTCATGGCCATCCAAGCCATCATAACTTATTGTTAAGACCTCTTGAATTTCCATGTGAGGAACTATTTCCAGTTTCTTCATGGCACTTTTCCATTCTTCCTTTCTCCTGCTAGATAGAAAGGAACCCAAAACTTTAAGAGCCAATGGAACTCCCTTAGCATATTTTACAGCCTCGTGTGTCAACTTTGTATAACTTGCATTAGGATCGTCTCCTCCAAAGGCACATCGACTAAAAAGCTTAAGAGCATGAACATCTACTAATTCCTTCACCTCATATATTTGATCGACCCGACAATTTGAAAGCACTTGTTTATCTCTTGTTGTTATTATTATTAGACTTCCAGAAGCAAAACAATCAAGTCGACCAATTAAAAATTCTATTTGTTTTATATGTGTAACATCATCAAAAACAATTAGAACCTTCTTGCGGGTCAACCTTTTGCTTTGAAAGTTGAGGATGATATATGGAAAGTTCTTTACATTTCCATCATCCAATAACGTTGAAAGAAGTTGTTGTCGCAAGTGAGCTAATCCACCAGTTTCTTGCGCTTCTCTAACATTATGAGCAAAGTAAGAGCCTTCGAAATGTTTAGACATTTTGCTAAAAATAGCACCAGCGATAGTTGTCTTGCCGATACCACCGATGCCCCACATCCCTAATTTGCAAACACCCGAAGCCTTGGCGCGTAATAATAATTCAATTTCTTTAATTCTACATTCCACTCCAACCAAATCTTTGTTATCACTTTGAAAAGTATCATCTAACCTCTTCAAAACTTCACCGACAATTTCCTCAATAAGTTTAGACTCTGGCCTAGTGAAACACAACACTAACTAAGTTCAAATTATATATGTAAACCAGGTCAGGTAATCGTATGTTTTTCATCAGTTGCAATAGAAAGCAGCCAATTTAATGTGAAACAGTTTCATCAAATAAAATAATGGGACAATTAAATTTTCAAGGTAATAACCTAATCCTGATAAAATTGATTTAATTAATATATTATTGATAAATATTTAAACTCATTTTTATAATGTCATATCTTACTTGTCCTAGATAAATACCAGGAATTAGATAGAAGATTATTATTACCTAGTGACATGAGAATCAAAGCCAGAGAGATTGGCTGCTTCCGTCAAAGCATTCCTCCATCTTTGCATCTTCTCTGGAAATCGTTCCTCAAGCTTAGAAATTGAATCCCCAAAACTCCCAATTTGCTTCCTCACATGTGATGGATCAATGCGATAGAAGACAGGGATCACTATCTGGCCAGAATTGTTCTTGCAGTCGAGGATCTTCAAAAGTTCACAGAGGCACCATTTGGAAGAAGCATACCCTTCTGAGAAGATGATGACCGAAATGGTTGACGCCTCAATTGCATCAAGAAGAGACTGTGAAATTGCATCTCCTCTGATAAGTTGATCATCAATGAAAGTTCCAATGTGTTTTTTAGACAAAGCTGAAAGAAGATGACTAGTAAAGTTGCCACGGGTGTCTTCTCCTCTGAAACTAAGAAAAACATCGTACTTATTTTTTCGAGGAGTCATCAAACTCAAACTATGTTGTGGATGAGAAGAAGAAGATAATGCCATAACAGGAGAGATTTTGATCAGATAACAACAACTAATAAATCAATTAATGCGCTATAACAGAATTTTTAGATATTTTAATACCAAGCACTGGTCTTTGGACAATAATTTGTCAAAGATTCCACTGAAACTTGGTGTTCCCACACTGCCCACCTAATTTGTTGCCTTCTAGATTTAGTTGGAATTGGAACACCGAGTTAATAATAAAATAAAAGAAAACCGCTTCATTCCAACTGTAGAAAGAAATAGAATAGTCGTAAGGGAAGCACTAGTAGGACCCTATTATTTTCCTAATAAAACCATTAATCTCGTTAAACTCTAGTAAATCATTCTCGCTGGATAATTAAACTTAGGGACGACTATTAATCTAATTAAAACTCTCTAATATTTCTCTTTTTTCAAACTCGTGCCGTCTGTGAAGCAAGTCATAAAAGAGGAGTAATTATGTCATTCTTTCATCTCAAATTATCTTTCACTTTGGAACATACGGATTCTTTCCTGCGACCATTAATGAGATCACTAATGGAAAAGAAGATTTATAACTAATGCTATATGATGTGTCAATTGTTGTGTATCATCGAGGCTTTTGTTTCCACATGATGAGACAATGAAATTTTCTCATAAAATTTTCAAGCCCTATTTGATACTAAGAGCCACTTCGCTAATACTGTGACTTTTAAAAATAATTGTTGTTTGTTGGACTATAGAAATAATTATCTATAAATAAAATAGTTAAACATTTCATAAAATTTATTTTTAAAATTGTTGTTAGTTTTAAAAACGGTCGTATTTATTTATCAAGTTTTATTGTTAAACAACTATAAGAATGTAAGTGATTGAGTTTTTTTTTTTTTGGAAAGTAAGTGATTGAATTAGATATAATATTTAATAAAAATTATTTAAACATTTATAAACATGCATATAAAAATTTTATTATTGTGTACATATAATAACTGATAACTAAAAGAAATATTTTATATTTTTAATTTTATTTTTTTTATTTTGTTATCTCAATATAATTGGTTATAATAATAATCTCTTTAAAGTTAATGATTTTATTTCCTAATTAATAAGGATAACTTTTTATTTTTTAATATATATAAGGATATATGTAGAAGTGTATTAAGTATAAAAGTGATTTTTAAAATTACATTTTGAAAAGCAACTCTTTTCTTACTTTTCAAAATCTACTGTTGAATAGTGTTATTTTACCAAAAGCGATTTCTTAAAAAATTTACCAAAGACTATAATTAGCTAACCTTTTAGAATTACTTTGGGAAATTATCAGCCATATACCCTTAATTGCCACCGGTATCAAACGTACTACAACACTTTTCACGTATATCATTCGTATACCCTAAATTGACAAAAGAGTTCTGGCGTCCACCTTTCTGTTTACTACCGTTAAGACATGCTGACGTCATAGGGGTATTATAGTCTTTTAATAAAGAAGAGACTGCAAAGAAAGACGGCGTCGTTTTTGTTGGACAACACGACGTCGTTTTAATACCCCGAAAACGCAGCCGTTTCACTGTAGCCGGAAAAAAATCCGATGTCGTTTTTAATTCAATCTTTTAAAACAAAAAGTCATAGAGAAACGACATCGTTTTACTGAAACTCAAAGACAAAAACAAAGAAATGGTTCATTCTCCCCTTTCTTTATTCAGATCGAGAGAAGTTTGCATGCATATGAACAATCAGTGCAAGACTGTATGCATGCCTGCCATCCTTTTACTAAAAACCCTCAATATTTGACCATCAAACAAGATTAATTGATAGTTGTGGAGATTGATTTGGACCTTGACAGAAGAGTAAGCTGATTTCGATCGAAGCCAGCGAGCGAAGCATCAAGTTGTTGGTATGTTCATATATAATTTTTTTTTTATACAATATATTTCTTATCTCTTATTTAGTCAATATATATAAGAAATAATTTGAAATTATCCAAATGTATGAGAACTTAATTTTTGTTACAAACCCTAGAATGTAGAAAACGAAGAAATAAGCAGTGGTTTTTTTTTGGGTTATTTATATTCTTATGTAATCAATGTTTTAGGTTTATAGAAGTTCTTTTAGATGGTAAATGATATCGGTTCTGGTTTTTGCATATTGAGGGTCTGTTTGTTTTTGGGATTCCAGTAGACATGTCAACAATGGAGCTAGTGATTTCTTTCAAAGGAGAAAAACATCATATCGGTATGATTAACCCTGAAGATTGGACTGTTGATAGAATAAGGGCTGAGGCATTGAAGATAACTACTGTACATGGGTTAGATACAGTTGGTAAAATCTTATTGACTGTTATGAACCCAGAGAGTAAAGTCGAGGTTGTGTTAGATTCTGAATTTGGAATGAAATGCTTATTTGGGTTTCATAATTTAATGGGTGTTACTACATTTGAAGTTGAAGTCGTGCCTGTTTTATGCCCTCAAAATCCAGATGCTCCGTTAATACAATCATTGCTGTATAATTTAGGAGTACATCTGTCTTCAGAAGTTATAGATATGTTGAATGATCAAGCTACACCAGAAGTTAGCCATACAGTTGAAGAAGGGGGGAGTAACAGAGATGAATTCGATGATATGCGAAGGGGTTATGGACACGAAGATACGGCAACTATTCATGATGATGAAATTGATGAAGACGAACTATTATCATATTGGTCAGACAAAAGCATTGACAGTGATGGTGAAGAACCTGTTGTGCAACCAATACCTACTATGCCTGTTGATGATATTGTTGAGGACAGTGATGATAGTGAGGGCAATGAGGACAGCCAATGCGAGAGTGATAGTGATAGAGGTGGAGATAGTTTACTAGATGATGACACTAGGGCAGTCGAAATGGTTGTGAACTCTTCTGATGATGACATCAATGTTGGCAGTGTGAAGTTTACAAAATTTTTAGAGAAACATGAGTATAAATTAGATGCTGATGGGATACATAGGCTGAGATTAAGTGATTTATTTAGGGATGTGAATCACTTTAGACAAGTGTTACATGAGGTTATGATTAGAAAAGGGTTTAATATTAGCATAAAATATAGTGAACCGCGGAGATATTATGCAACTTGTAAGGAGGCTGGCTGTCCATGGTTTGTTAAAGGTGAAAGACTGAATGATAGGAATGGTTTTTGGCTGCGGGGATATCACAAGAACCATGAGTGCAAGCTTACCAAGAAATCTGTGAAAGTTACTTCAACATGGATTGCTGAAATGATAAAGGGACATATTGCTATTGATGCAAATGTCAAGATATCTCTTCTCAAGAATTATATGCAAGAAAAATTCAGGTTGAAGATTGAGAAGCTCACAATGTATAGGGCTAGAGAAAAAGCAAGGATTCTAGTATATGGTGACCATTCGAAGGGCTATGAGAAGCTGTTTTAGTACGCTGCAGTTATTCATCGAGCTGAGCCAGGAGCCATTTGCAAAGTGTTATGTGATGCAGTCACTGTTCCTGAAAAATGTCTATTTCAAAGATTTTTTGTTGCATTACCAACACAAAGAAATGCTTTTCTGAATGGCTGCAGACCGTTTACTGGAATCGATGGGTGTCACCTAAAGGGAAAATATGGTGGAGTTTTGTTGGCTGTTGTTGTTTCAGATGCTAATAAAAGGATTGTCCCATTGGCATTGTGTGTATGCGAGATTAAGAATACAGAAACATAGACTTGGTTTCTTGATCATTTGCATAGCTACTTAGATGATGGAAGGCGGGTAACATTTATTAGTGATAGGCCAAAGGGGCTGTTGAATGCAATTCCAAACACATGGCCTACTGCCTATCACAGGGCATGTTGTAGGCATGTGTATGCTAATTTTGCAAAAGAACATGCTGGTGCCAACTTGCGGACTCTTTTTTAGAAGGCAGCAAAAAGTAGTAACAAGCATGATTATGAGGAGGCAATGGCGCAGATCAAAGAGGAAAGGTTAGCAGCATATAATTGGTTAGAAAGAGAGCTGCAGGGATACACTTGGTCTATGTATACATACGACAGAAACTGCAAGGTAGAAGGACTGACAACAATGCCTCCGAGTGCTTCAATAGTTGGATTCTGCCTTATAGAGATAGGCCTGCTTTGTCAATGCTTGAGGAAATTAGATGCAGACTGATGAAAAGATTTACAAAGAGAAGAAACGAGGGAAATACTTGGCAAAAAACTATTGCTCCTAGGATTTACAAAGAGTTGGATCAAACTTACAAGAAAGGAGAAAAAATGATTGTGCAATCCTCGGGAGACTTGAATTTTCAAGTCATGGATAAATCTTATTATCCAGCTAGGAGGTTTATAGTGAAATTAGAGGACAAGGCGTGCGATTGTGGGTATTGGGAAATTGCCGGCTTACCTTGCTCTCATGCTATGGCTGCCATAGGCTATGCAAGGCATGACATTGAGGAGTATATTCCATTTTTCTTTACCAAGCAGGCCTACATTAATACATATTTAGTTATGTTTAGTCCAATTTTCGATGAGCGGACATGGGAGCGTGGTGATAGGCCCCTAATTGATCCCCCAATAGTGCGAAAAAAGATTGGAAGGCCAAAGAAATGCAGGAAGAGAGCAGCCACTGAACCTCAAAAACGCAGCAGGAGATTCTTTGTTAATTGCTCGGTTTGTGGTGGCTCGAACTACAATGTAAGATCTTGTCCATTGAGACCATCGGTTGCAAGGGGAACGAAAGCTACAAGCACTAATTCTCGGGTATCTATTTAGTCCATCAGTTTTATTCATTTATGTTTATTGTTTATATTGTCATCTAACACCGAAGTTACGTTTTTTCAGCTGTCAATTGGAAATTCTTCAGGCCAGCCAGCAGATCCTTTAAGCCAGCCATCAAACCAAAACGAGAAATACAGCGAGGAGAGACCATGTACCAAGTGATCGAAGTAAAAGCTCCAGTGCTGGATTGATGAAAAGAAAAGGTGCAAATGCTGCTGTTGGAGTTGCTGGAACAAGAAAAAAAAAAGGTTGAATTTCTTTTCTTTTTGTTCATATTTCATAATTGCATATAAGGAGCTTAATTTATTTTATTTTCTGTAATATATGAAAGACTTCAAATGTCAACCTATCCCAAGTCAGCCAATCACATAATCCATCACAAGCGTCCACTGTCACAGGTGCTTTGTAATGAGTTTGATGCTCATTTTGTAATGTTGTTGGAAACAATCTATCAACTTCAATTTCCTTAACTATTATGCTAGTTATGTCATTTCAGCTGAACTTAATTATGCTCTTGCATGAGCTAAGCTATCGAAATGGTTTTTGGAATATGTATTTGAAGGAGATATGTTGTTATGTGCATATTTTGGATATGTTATGATTAGATTCATGCTGTTTTAGTTGATAATTATGACTGTTGAATATTTATTGAATACAAACTTTATGTGTTACATTACTTTCTCATAAAGACAATTACAAAGACACACATTAGCACAATTAGGATCCATTTAAGCTTTCCTTCGATGCTTTTTAGCCTTTTCTTTATTTTAACCAAATCTTCATTCAGCTTCAAGTTTTGCCCTGGCATCACGCCATTAGTACTAGGATATCTGAGAGATTCCACAGTAAACCATTCCCAAAATCCACAATGTCTCGCTCCACAATGCTTCCACCTGCATGACCAAAACATTGCATTAGGGTTTTGCAATGTAGTTGGCACCATAGCCACTGCTTGCACGCCACACTTGCAGTATTTTGGTTGGCATTTTACTTTATCATATCTGGTATGTCCACTGTCAGCAGAACTTGATACTTGACTGGAGGCCATTTTCATATGAATTGCTTGGCATGTGATGGATAAATGATTTGTTAATGTGCTTCTGGTTTTTAGTTGCTACTGTTTTTGGTTTTTAGTTGTTACTGCTTCTGGTTTTGTAGTTGGAAAAGAGTAGCAAATTGCTTCTGGTTTTAGTTACTCTTCGGTTTTAATAGTTGCTTCGGTTTTAGTTACTATCGGTTTTAGTTGGAAAAGAGTAGCAAATTGCTTCTGGTCTTTAGTTGCAACTGCTTCTGGTTTTTAGTTGGAAAAGAGTAGCAAATTGGTTGAATTTAAAGAGATTAACAGGTGTGCGGTGGCTGATTTCTTGTTGCAAATTGATTGAAGGTTGCAAGCTATTTTTGTTGTTGTGTTTTAGGTCACTATATAGCCAAAATTGTAACCGTTATTGGCTCCAACGGTTACATTTGCATAACTTCACTTTCAGGGCAAATTTGTATTTTTAAGTTAATTTGAGTTTAAAGGGTAAAATAGTTATTTTGCTCAAATTCTGTTAAGTTCTTAACGGTAGTAAACAGAAAGGTGGACGCCAGAACTCTTTTGTCAATTTAGGATATACGAATGATATAAATGAAAAGTGTTGTAGTACGTTTGATACCGGTGACAATTAAGGGTATATGGCTGATAATTTCCCAATTACTTTTAAGCCTTCCAAAAATAATCTCAAATGAGCCCTCAGTTGCCGTGACTTAAAAGTTTTAGTGTTGGAAACAAATTATGACTATAAAATAAAAATTATTAAAATATGTTATAAATATGATTTTTAAATAATAATTTTAAAAAAATTGTAAAGGTATTATTAGCTTTTCATCATATATGTATAGATCAAGTCAACTTAGCAAGCTTCCAACCTACAAAAATAAGTGTTTACTAAACCTTTAAATACTATTTCTTTTCAACTATAACTACCTAATCACAATACCAAGTCGGACCCAAGAATGTAAAAATTTGCAATTGTAGTTTTATGGTATACATAAGCTTGAACTTTCCCCAAAAAAAAAACTAACTTTTATCCTTACTACAATTTTATTTAAAAAATTATTTCAATTTCAAAATATGACAGATATTTTCAAGGTAAGAAGTTGCCTTGAATGACACCAGTGATTGGTGACTCAGTAACACTTCATGCACTTTATCAAAGTTTAAAGTCAGTCGTTGCTCCATTTCCGGACTGAGAGGTAGATGTTCCAGATCAAGACCTTTATACTCAATTCTTGATGACCTAAACTCTATTTGCTTGAGCTTATTGAATTCCCTGTGATTGTAGTTGAGATTTCCATTTCATCACTGTTTGGAGTCTCCTATCTCAGTTTGAATTTGGCTTGGGGGAAATTGAAACTATATTAAGTAACCGCCATACTACTCCAGGTACAATGGTACATCGCTTGCTTCTTTTTATTGTGGACTTAGCCAACCCATTTCACCATTCGGCATTTTTACTGAGACTAACCCATTACCCACTGTTAAAGCTTACATTGTCATGCTTGGTGCTTCTATAGTTGTATGTCGCCTCTGTTTGGGCTTCACTAGTGTTTTTCTAGGCCCATCATCTATTTCCCCCACTTCTGTTTCATTTTCGCCCACCTCTTGGCCCAAAGCACGGGAATACTATCACAACCCCTTCACCTCATTTCCTGCATTTTTCTTGTCCTTTAGCATATTGTATGTTCCTCATGATTTTTCTGCTTTCCCTCTTTTGCTCCTACTCCTGTTTTTCCCGCTTCTAATGTCTGTTCCCCCAAAAACTTTTTCACCCTCAGCTGTACTCCATAGCCTAGACTGCTGCTTTCTTTTTTCCTTCCTCGAGCTCTCTGCATCCTTTGTTACATGCTGTTTACCTACTGAGTTTTCGTTCCCCACTCTATGATGTGTCTTATGGTCCGGTTTATTGATCCGGTTCGACCGATCACCGCCCCAATTCGTCTGGTTCATTTTGACAGTGACTGAGTGTGCTGCAATCTTGAGAGCCTTCGACCATCATCTTGAGTTTTCATCTCATCTCCCTTACTTGTTCTTGTATTCCATCGTTCTGTTGCTCTGTTCTGTTTTGCCTTTTTCCGCCCAAGATAATGCTTTCAACGATGGTCCATATTTGGTTCCCCTTTCTACTTATCACAATCTTTGTATGAATGTCTAATACGCCCACAACAGCAGCAAAAATCTGGAGGTTTTTCATGCTCCACTAAAACTAGAACTTACTGTCCATCTTCTGATTCAATGAACAAGATTTTCTTTAAGGATTGAGTGATATCAGTTGAGATTGTCAATCTTATAACTTGTCTTATACAGTCTCCTGCCCTATTAGTGTCTACTTCTTCCATCTTATCCACACGTTTCCCCATTCCTGTGCAAATTTCTTTATCCATGCATTTAATAGGAACATTTTTAATCTGTATCCAAAATGTTGTATGTGTGAAGAGATGTGACGAAATTTCTCCAATGATCTCCAGTTCTTTGAGCACAATCTATGCTTGACTAAAATGCCAAGGTCCTCCTGTAAGGATCCTTTCTAAATCTGCTTCATTCCCAAACTTGAAAATAAAGATATTATCTCCTAGCTTTTCGATCTTCACCTCCCTTTTTGCTTACCACACCTGGTTCAAAACTATTCCTAGTCCCTTTATGACTCCTCTTGTGTACAATACCTTGCCTATCAAACATCCAGGCATTGTTCGCACTCCCATTTCCTTTATCTTTCCTTTAAAGGTGAATTTGTTTTCTTCTGCCTCTTCCAAAGATATTGACCTCCACCTCCGAGTTAACTCTCTCTCCATTACAGATTTTACAGTTCTCCCACCAAAGATTATTGAATGCAATTATTGCACCTTAACTACCTACAGACATAAAGAAACATACCCATTGATTACTCTGAGAGACCTTAAAGAAGAGTGACGCCACTCAAGTATTAATAAGAATAATTTTTTAAAGAAGAAGCACTCAACAGGAGCGATTTAATCAACCATAAAAGCTCAGTTTTAACTTCTATTCTGTAAGTTTTCCCTGAGAGAGAAGACCTATCTAAAGCACTCAATAGAAGGAGCAGAAGTTAGTAAAACAATAATGGAAGAATCAGTTCTCTTTATCTTCGAGGATGATTTTGCTTCCACATGATGAGACTTTCCCCATAAAACTTTCAGAATGTGAAAATTTTTCAATTGTTTTTGTGTGATATGCATAAACTTGAACTTTCCAGAAAACGTTACTAATAAACAAATATTTTATTTTAAATAAAACAGGGCTCTGGGTCTTAGCAAATAAAAAAAAAAAAAAAGGAAAAGAAAACATTTTTTCTTTCGTAAAATTAACATGGTCGAAGGTCAACCAGTCAATGACATCGAGTACCCTATAATAATCGATATAAAGACAGACACAGGAATCTAATATGAATATATTGCGAAAGTAATTTGCAAATAAAGTTTCAAGATAATTTCCCGGGAGCTGTCTTATAATATTGTTGCGGTCTTGCATAGGAACATCAAAATATTATTTCAGTTAAACTATTTCTATTTTCACCTAATGTTAAGGCCGATGCAAAATACATATGTAGAAAATTTACTAAAAATATAAGAAAATGTTGATGAGGCGCGTCGATCTCATATTACTTTTCTTTCCCATAAATTAAATGAAAGTAATTACTTGAATTTTGACTAAAAATAGGT
This sequence comes from Citropsis articulata, assembly GCA_030449925.1. Classification (NCBI taxonomy): domain Eukaryota; kingdom Viridiplantae; phylum Streptophyta; class Magnoliopsida; order Sapindales; family Rutaceae; genus Citropsis; species Citropsis articulata. The sequence continues at coordinate 1,137,057 of JASUUH010000092.1, forward strand.
TAAAAAAAAGAAGAAAAGAAAATTTCTGATGCTGGTACCGCATTTTGCAATTCATTTTGTTTGAAATTCAATGCCTTTTAGTGCTTGTGAAATCTACGTTTTGGTCAAAACTCAAAGGCTAGGTACCTTCTGATCACCATTCGATCAATTAAAAAAAAAAAATCTACGTTTGGAAGGGCTCTTTCTTGTTCACAAAAAGACTATACATTTATATCAGAAGTTATTTTTCTCTGAATAATTTGTTATTTTATAAGAAATAACAAAATTTCTATATTCATACCTAAAGCTATTTTTCTTTGGATATTTAGTTATTTTATTGGAAAATAGCGAAATTTCTATGATTTCGAATATTTTCAATAGTATTTGAGAGGAACGACACTAGAGGTGCCTCCTTCCACCGTGGATCAAGCGCAAATTGATTCACAAATTTCGAGAACAAGGTTACAATAGCCTTAAGCAGTGAACAAATCATGTGTTTCGCTCTCTAACTCGCTATCAGCTCTCTTAAATGCATCTGTTAACAAGATGTGTTGATCAGCCTCTACAGAGGCAGCTTCTGAGTTTTGGCAAGTTGTCCAGATTCCTCCGGCCAATTCTAACTTTGGCCAATTGGCCACCTGAAACACGTGCCACACGCGTGTGACTTAAAACTTCTTCAAAACGGCACAGGATTGATGTCGTTTTGCTTGCTCTTATATACGTTGCCCACGTGCCTGGCAGGCCTGCATTAGTCTCAAATTAAATTGCTGAACCGACAGACTTGAATTGTTCTTGGCAAAATTATCTGGATCCGGCCCGGATCCGCAAAGATCCGGAAGATTTGGATCTGGAAAAATCCGAATCCGCACATTAAAAAATACAGATCCGGATCCTTAAAATTAGGATTCGGATTCGGATTGCATCCGGAAAACCGGATATCCGGATCCGCATTATTTTTTAATTAAATTATTTATTAAATCAAAATTAAATGAAAAAATATATATAAGTTAAATGAAAATATATATAAGTTAAATGAAAATATATAATAGAATTAATTAAAAAAATATAGAAGTTAAATTAAATTAAGAAATATATTGAGATCCATGTTATCTAATATGGATTTGTGGTGTTTTTATAATTTTATTTGTGAATTTGTGATGATGCTACACTTGAATTTATATTATTATTAATGTTTGATTTATATTATGGTATTTTTATTTGTGATTTTGTAGTGTTATGTGTTATTCTAGGTATAAAATTGTTGATTGTTAAATTATTATTAGATTTTATTTGCTATTATTAAGTAAATTATTAGATTTTAAATTATATTTTTTATTAATAAATTTTAATATTTCCGGATCCGGATATCCGGAATATCCACCCGCAATCCGGGTGGATATTACCCGCATCCGGATCCGCATATTTTTTTGCGGATCCGGATTTTGCCATCCCTAATTGTTGTATGCGTCTTCAACGAGTTGTCGTTTATAAGAACATCTTCAATAGACTCTTTAAATATTAATTTATTTATTGATGTGGCAAATAAGTGAATGAAAAAATATAATTCACTCCAAAAGACTCATCAAATAAGAATAAATTAATATTATTTTAATCAAATCTTTCCCACTATCAAATTAAATTGCTATTATGTTTTTGAAAGGAAACATAAATAATAATTATTACAGTCTTATCTTTTCAATAAATAATAATAAAATATTAATAGAAGAGGAAGAAACTCACTCGATAATATTAAAGAGTGAGAAACAAATCTTATTTGAAAAATCTAAATTAACGTGTCTTTTGGAGTGTTTAATATTGATATGACTCTTCAAATAAGAAGTAGAATTTTATTTGAAGAATCTTTTGGAGATGCTCTAACAAACCCCACATCGGGTTAAAATAAAATCTTGGAAATGACATGCCGGTCATCGAAGTTCGAGTCATCCTCAACAAACGGTAGAAAAAGCTGCATTTTTCGGTTGATAGCATCCAGAAAATCCACAACAGAGAGAAAAATTTATGACAATGGAAAAATAAAATATCCCCTTCCAGGAGTATTTCCAAATGAAACAGTGCCATGAGAATCCAAATATATATATATATGTATGTATGTATGTATGTACAGACACATACACCATCAGATCTAATCAACAAATTCCTAATCAACAAATTCCTTTTACATCGTCTAAATATGAGGGGAGGATTGACAAGTGAAAACCAAAAAGCAAAACCAAAATGATGAATACAAGAATTAGTAAGATAAATAGAATTCAAATACACTTGGAATCCATTGTTCTGACATAAGGGAGGCCGTATGATGAATACAAGAATTAGTAAGATAAATAGAATTCAAATACACTTGGAATCCATTGTTCTGACATAAGGGAGGCCGTAAAATCCCAATATTTAGGAACTATATATAGTCCTAAGTACATAAACACGTATGCTCCTCTTCTGTTGATTCTAATACAGTGAATCATATGCGAAGTGCTGCTGGGATGTTGAAATAAGCTGCGTGTCGCTCAATAAAAATATGCTGAAAATATGAACCATTAGCAAAAATCATGGAGTGCTAAGGTCCTATTTGATATTAAGGTGTTGTAACTTTCAAGGTGATTTTATAGGACTGTTCAAGTTTAACAGAGACTCGTTAATCTATTGAGTACCTAAATAAACTTACTTTCCTTTACCTAGTCTCCTGCGAAAGCCTGAGGAGTCTTTTAGATACCATTCATTCGGAATCTCTTTTCCAAATATCCAGGTTTTTTCTTTATTAAGATCGTTATTTCCACTTATCGTTGCTGATAAAGTTCTAAAATATCTAGATTTTTTTCTTTCTCTTCTCTTCTTAATTAGTTGTATTATTTAATTTTTATTATTTCTTTTTTAAATATTATTGTGTTCAAAGGTTGTTTTCTTTTAATAATTTAGCATAATTATTTGCTTGTTTACTCTTCTTCCCTAAAAATGTCTACTAGAAAATGTGCATCGGGGTATGAAAAACTTCAAAAAAGAGAAGAATATAAAAGTTATTCAATCTCAAAAAGGAGCTCTTGATAAATTTTTCAAAAGTAGTAAAAAAGATGTGAATTTGAGCGAAGCATCAATAATTATGAATAAACTCAAACTGAATTAAAAGACAATGAACCAATTAATGAAAACAATGACATTGAAGATAATAACGATCAAAATTTTGATAATACCCTTACAGGAAATTATAATAAAAATATGAATGAAGGTGAAACTAGAGATGAAACTAAAGATTTTGAAGAATATTGTTTTTCAAATAATATTTATGATCGTGGTAGATGAGAAAATATAACTAATAAATTAAGAGATTTCCTAATTAAAGAAAGGTCCAATTAGAGACAATGATTTAATTTTTCCAAAGGATGAATTTTCTAGGCACTTCTCTACTACATATTACATTAACAAACTACCGAATGGAGAAAAATATAATAGAAGGTGCCTGGTTTGTTCAAAAGATTTTGATAAAGTATATTGCTTTTGCTACAAACAATTCAATACAAACTCTAACAAAAGTCAACTGAGTAATAAAGGAACTAACAATTGAAAACCTTAGTATTAAACTTAAAAGTCATGAAACAAGCAATGAACATATCACCAATATGAACTTATGGGTTGAATTAGAAGTAAGATTATTGAAGAAAAAGACAATTGACAAAAATATTCAACAAAAAATCAATAAGGAAAGAGATCATTTGGAAAAGGTACTAAAAAGAATTATTGCCATTGTAAAGAGTTTTGCTAAAGATAATTTAGCATTTCCTGGAAAGAATGAGAAGATATACCAAGATAACAATGGAAACTTTTTAGGTTTAATTGAAATGATTACAGAATTTGATCTGACAATGCAAGAACATGTTAGACATAGTAAAAATGGTGAAATTCATAATCATTACCTTGGGCATAATATACAAAATGAGTTGATACAAACGTTGGCACTTGAAATAAAAAAAATGCAATAATTAACAAAATTAAAGAAGCAAAATATTTCTCAATTATACTTGATTGTACTCTAGATATAAGCCATCAAGAACAAATGTCCATTGTATTAATATGTGTAGATATTTCAACAAACTTAATAAAAATAGGAGAATATTTTTTGGGATACTTAAAAGTTGATGACTCTACTAGGAAACACCTCTTTAATGAACTCATAGATACAATAAAAATTCTTGAACTGTACAATAATGATGTACGAGGACACGGATATGATAATGGTTCTAATATGAAAGGAAAACACCAAAATGTACAAAAAAGACTATTAGAAATCACTCCTAGAGCATTTTATACATCATGTGATTGCCATAATCTTAATTTCGTGCTTTGTGATATGGCTAACTCTTATCCTAGAGCTATTTCATTTTTTGGAGTCGTACAACTTATTTATTCATTATTTTCTTCTTCAGTGAAGTGATGGAAAATTTTACAAAATAATATACCCAATTTAATTGTCAAATCATTGTCACAAATATGATGTGAAAGTCATATTGAAAGTATGAAAGTAATAACAGTTCAAGCTCCACAAATACGAGATGATTTACTTGATTAAAAGAAACTAGTGAAGATTCTAAAATAAAGAGTGCAGCTAAGTGCTTAGCAACCAAAAGGAATGTGGTTCTGGTTGAGGCTTTCTTTCCCTTATTATTATTAGTAAAGGGAAAGGGGGCGCGGGACGTTCGCTGATGCATTATTCACTCTTGACTCTGTTATTAGTAGGATCTTGCAAAAAGAAGATATACATATTGATAGTGCTATAGATCAACTTAAAGGGCTTCTTTCTTTTTTTGAAAGCTATAGAGAAAATGGATTCATGCTGCTATGATTTTAGCTAAAGAAATTGCAAGTGAAATGGAAATATAACTTAAATTTCATGAAAACGTGTAATTCATAGAAAACAAAATTTGATGAAAATATTAGTGAAGAATTTTTTTTTTCTCTTGTGGAGTCTTTTAGAATTAATTATTTTATATGCATAGTAGATCAAGCTATTTTTTCAATAATGAGTAGATTTGAACAATTTCAAATGTATGAGAGTATGATTGGATTTTTTTTTAATTTAGAAAAATTATAATTGTTAACTGATGATGTTTTGAAAAACTTATTGCGATAATCTTGAAAATGCTTTAAAACATGATACGCTTTCTGATATAAATGGTTTAGATTTGTTTGCAAAGTTAAGAATTTTAAAAGAAGTTTTTCAAAGTGAAAAAGATACCCACTTGATGTAGTTAGTTATTTGAAAAAAAATGATTCTTTTCCAAATGCATATATTATTTAAAATCAACAATGTCGCAAGAAAGAATAAATGGATTACGTACGTTATCTATTGAGAAAAATATATTAGTAAAATTAGAATATAAAAATTTGATTAACAATTTTGCATCTCATAAAGTTAGAAATTTTGATTTTTAATAAATGAATTTTTAGTAATAATTTTTTTTTAAAGGCCCAATTGAAACAATTCCCTAAGGGCCCAAAATTGCTTAAGCTGCCCTTGCTTGAATTTCGTCGCAGTTGCTACTCTCTCGCCAAAAAATCTTTCCATAGACCTCGTTTTTGGCTTTTTTTTTTCTTTATATATGCATTTTTCAATATTTTCGTCTATGGAATATTTATTAATTGTTTGTTATTGGATAGATAAATCAATAAAATCAAAATTAATGGTAATTAATTGAGGACGTAGATCTATGAATCCTTATTTTTTCTTTATTTTATGTGTAGTCCATGTCTGGATCCAAAACGTTACAAATTTGTAAAGCGGCTGAATGCAAACACCTTGGGGATGAGAACGACAGCGTTTAAAGAGCTAATGTTTAATTCGTTATGAAGTCACGTGTGCAAGCTCGTGACTCACGTAAGTGAAACGACAACAAAAGCTGAGTTTTGTTCATAACGAATTTAACGGAGCATCGTGTGCAAGTCACGTGTGGTAGCTTGGTTCGTTCAGTTGATTCTAACGACCTGGACACGTTGAAGAAAGTTGTGCATTCTGGGAATCAAGGTTGTTAATTCCAGCTAGTTAAAAGAGCTGGGTTTAGCCAGCGAGAGGCGGCAGTAGGAGAGAGTATTCGAGAGAGAGTTATTCGTAAGAGAGAGATGAGGTTCTCAGACCGAGAAAGACTCTGTGAATACTTGTAATGTTCTTCGCAACTCAATGAAAACAGCTCTGATGTTTCACTCGTGGATGTAGGTCTCTCAAAAGACTGAACCACGTTATCTTTCTTGTTCTTTTTGTGTGATTGTTTCTGAATTAGTCTTTGTTCTTCTTTTTGGATCTCTTTCTTGCTTGTCTTGGTTTGGTTAGCTTTAACCTCGGATTGATTCAGGTTAAGTTCTGATTTGTGCAACTTGTTCTGTTCTTAGTCAAGTTCTTGGGGAGAGCCTTTGATCTGACGAGTATAGATCGATCAAAGCTCTACACGTGGTATCAGAGCTAAGGTGTTTGACAAAGAGCCAAGTATAGTTACTCAGAAAGTAGATATGAAGAAATTCGATGGAAGAAATGATTTCAATATGTGAAAAGTGAAGATTGAAACTCTCTTGGTTTCTCAAGGCTTAGGAGATGCACTGGAACCAGCAAAGAAGAGAGAAGGAAAAATAACTACCTCTTCTAAGACTCCTGAATAGTTGGCTGACATAGACAAGAAGGCCAAGGGAACAATTATCTTAAGTCTTGCAGACTCTGTGATCAGAGAGGTTGCTAAAGAAACATCTGTAACAGCCTTGATGGAGAAGTTGGAAAGCTTATACATGAAGAAATCTCTTGCAAACAGACTTTACATCAAGAAAAGAATGTTTACACTGAAGATGGCTAAGGGATCCTCATTAGATAAACACGTTGATGAATTTAATCAAGTGTGTGACACTTTGACTACTATTGATGAAGCCCTTAATGATGAGGGCAAGGCCTTACTGCTGATCAGTTCTTTACCAGAATCCTACAAGAACTTTGCTGATGCCTTAATGTACGGCAGGGAAACACTTACCTTGGATGAAGTGAAAGCTGCACTTAATACAAGGAAGTCTTGGCGGTGAATCTGGTGAAGGTCTGACAGTAAAAGGAAAATATGATAAAAGGGATGACAAGAAAAAGAAGCAAGGGAAGCAGAAAAATAAGAATAAAGTTCTTAAATGTTTTAAATGTCATAAAGAAGGGCATTTTAAGAGAGATTGCCCTGAAAAGAAAACTAAACAAAGAGAGAAGAAGAATCAAAGTAGTGATGCAGCTGTGGTAGAAGATGAAGGCTATGAGTCAGCAGGTGTGTTGATTGCTTCTGATGTAAATCAAGAAGGTAAGTAGGTTTTGGACTCTGGCTGTTCATTTCACATGTGTCCTGTAAAGAGTCATTTTTATGAATATCAAGCCTGTAATGGGGGTAAAGTGATGATGGGAAATAATGCAGTATGCGACATTGTTAGTACAGGAAGTGTGAGGATTAAAATGCATGATGAATCTATTATAGAGTTAAAACAAGTAAGACATGTTCCTGAGCTTAAAAGGAACTTGATCTCACTAGGAATGATGGATCAAATTGGGTGTATTATCGAAGTCCAAAATGGTGTTCTTAACGTGCTAAAAGGGTCTCAATCACTGTTAAAGGGAATAAGGAAAAATGGGTTGTATATTCTAGAGGGTACCACTATAACAGGAGAAGTTTTTGTGTCATCTAGCTCTGGTGAAGACAAGACTAGGCTGTGGCATTTGAGACTTGGTTACATGAGTCTCAAGGGATTAAAAGAACTTTCAAAACAATGGCTGTTAAGTGGGGATAAGATTGAAGATTTGGTGTTCTGTGAGGATTGTGTCCTAGGTAAATCCACCAGAAAAAGTTTCAAGTCTTCAGTGCACACCTCTAAGGGCACTCTAGAATACATTCACTCTGACCTTTGGGCACCAGCACAGGATATATCTCTAAAAGGAGCTATATACTTTGTGTCCTTTATAGATGATTATTTAAGGAGGGTCTGGGTGTACACTCTCAAGCAGAAAGATCAAGTGTATGAGAGGTTTAAAGAATGGAAGGCTCTGGTTGAAAATCAAACCGAGAAGAAGATAAAGAAGCTGAGAATTGACAATGGGTTGGGGTACTGCAATAAGGTGTTTGACAAATTCTGTGCAGATGAGGGCATAGCAAGACACAGGACAGTAAGGTTAACACCTCAGCAAAATAGCTTAGCTGAGAGGATGAATAAAACACTCATGAATAAAATGAGATGTATGATGATCCAAGCAAAACTACCAAAGAACCTGTGGGCTGAAACTCTCAACACAGCCTGTTATTTGGTAAACTTGAGTCCCTCCACCGCAATTAATTTGAAAACCCTTTTTGAGATGTGGACTGGTTAAGTACCAAGCTATGCACATCTAAAAGTGTTTGGCTGTCAGGCATATGCTCATGTAAATCAGGGCAAGTTGGCACCAAGAGTTTTAAAAGGTGTCTTTATTGGCTATCCAGATGGGGTCAAAGGGTACAAACTCTGGTGTACAGAGTTGACTCCACCTAGATGTATAATCAGTAGAGATGTTGTGTTCAATGAAGGGGAGGAGGTTGACAAGTTACACACAGACAAATATCAGAGATCAAATTAACCTGGCAGTAATCAGTTTGAGGTGGAGACATCCAATAAAAATAACTCAGAAGAAATACCAGTTTTAGATGACACTGGTGGTGAGGTTGAAGGTAGTCAGCTATCTCAAGATGAAGATGCAGCTCATACTCAGACTCAGGACTATCAACTAGTTAGAGACAGACAGAAAAGACAGATAAGGGCTCTCAAGAGGTATGGTTATGCTGACTTAATTTCTTATGCTCTACACTCTGCTCATGAGATTGATGTTGAAGAACCAAAGACTTATGAGGAAGCAATAAAATGTCAAAATGGGAAAGATTGGCAGAAGGCAATGGATGATGAAATGAATTCCCTGTATAAGAACTGCACTTGGGAACTAGGGAGGAAACCAAAGAATAGGAAGATTGTAGAATGTAAGTGGATTTTCAAAGTCAAGGAAGGGCTCACAGCCAATGAACCAAGAAGGCTTAAAGCTAGACTGGTTGCTAAGGGATATACTCAAAGGGAGGAGGTTGATTTTAAAGAAGTCTTTTCACCTGTTGTAAGGCATTCTTCAATCAGAGTTCTACTTGCCATAACAGCAGAACATGATTTAGAATTGGACCAACTGGATGTTAAGACTGCTTTCCTACATGGAGAGCTACAAGAGCATATCTATATGACCCAACCTGAAGGGTATGAAGTCCCAGGGAAGACTGACTATGTCTGCTTGCTCAAGAAGTCTCTCTATGGACTTAAGCAGTCCCTAAGGCAATGGTACCTTAAATTTGATGAGTTCATGATCACTCATAAGTTCAGAAGATGCATCTATGATTGTTGTGTCTATTATAAGGGGTTGAAATTAGGGTTGCATATCTATCTACTGTTGTATATAGATGATATGCTCATTGCTTGTAAGGAAAGAGCTGAAATTGAGGTTCTCAAACAACTTCTCAGTTCTGTTTTTGACGTAAAGGACCTGGGTTGTGCAAAGAAGATTTTGGGAGTTGAAATCATCAGAAATAGAAGAGAAGGTTTAATGTTCTTGACACAGGAGAAATATCTAACAAAGGTGCTGGAAACCTTTGACATGCTAGATTCTAAGCCAGTTCAGCTTCCATTTGCAGCTCATTTCAAACTTAACAAGCTCAACTGTCCCAGTACAGCAGAGGAGAAGGAAGAAATGAAAAATGTACCATATGCTAATGCTGTAGGCTGCTTAATGTATGCCATGGTATTGACAAGACCAGACATCTCACATGCTGTGAGTGTTGTGAGTCGATACATGGCATCACCAGGCAGAGAGCATTGGAAAGGGGTGAAGTGGATCATGAGGTATATCAGAGGCACTCTTAGCCTTGGACTAGTATATAGGAGAAGAAATGTTGAGGGAACTGGCTTATGGGGTTCTATTGATTCAGATTTCGCTGGAGATTTAGACAGAAGAAGATCACTTACAGGCTACATGTTTTTTTTAAATGGATCCCTGATAACTTGGAAGGCCAACCTGCAGCGTGTAGTGGCTCTCTCATCTACGTGTCGAGTATACCGCAAAGAATCGAGTCACCAAGGAAGCTATATGGCTAAGGGGTCTTCTAGGTGAACTTGGACTAAGCCAAGAGGCAGTCTCAATCTCTTGCGATAGCTCAAGTGCCCTGCACCTCTGTAAGAACCCAGCATACCATGAGAAGACTAAGCACATAGATATCAAACTCCATTTTATAAGAAATAAAGTTTCTAAAGGGCTGATCATGATGGTTAAGATTCACACTGATGATAATCCCTCAGACGTTCTGACTAAGGTGGTTTCAGTAGCTAAGTTCAGCAAATGCTTGAGCTTAGCTGGAATTTGCAAATTCTGATTTGCATAATGGTGGTGATAGAATCAGAGTTGGTGTTTGATTTAAGGTGGAGAAATGTAAAGCAGCTGAATGCAAACACCTTGGGGATGAGAATGACAGCGTTTAAAGAGCTAATGTTTAATTCGTTATGAAGTCACGTGTGCAAGCTCGTGACTCACGTAAGTGAAACGACAACAAAAGCTGAGTTTTGTTCATAACGAATTTAACAGAGCATCGTGTGCAAGTCACGTGTGGTAGCTTGGTTTGTTCAGTTGATTCTAACGACCTGGACACGTTGAAGAAAGTTGTGCATTCTGGGAATCAAGGTTGTTAATTCCAGCTAGTTAAAAGAGCTGGGTTTAGCCAGCGAGAGGCGGCAGTAGGAGAGAGTATTCGAGAGAGAGAGTTATTCAGAAGAGAGAGAGGGAGGTTCTTGTACTGGAGAAAGACTCTGTGAATACTTGTAATGTTCTTCGCAACTCAATGAAAACAGCTCTGATGTTTCACTCGTGGATGTAGGTCTCTCAAAAGACTGAACCACGTTATCTTTCTTGTTCGTTGTGTGTGATTGTTTCTGAATTAGTCTTTGTTCTTCTTTTTGGATCTCTTTCTTGCTTGTCTTGGTCTGGTTAGCTTTAAGCTCGGATTGGTTCAGGTTAAGTTCTGATTTGTGCAACTTATTCTGTTCTTAGTCAAGTTCTTGGGGAGAGCCTTTGATCTGACGAGTATAGATCGATCAAAGCTCTACAATATCCATGCAATAGCTAATAATAAAATTACACATTTGCAATTGCAAAACCATGTGCAGACTAAGATTATTTTAATTATATCTCCTTTTTTCAGTTTTCGAAATTTTGTAAGAATAAAATCGTTTGTTAAGTTTTGAGGTTTGTATTTGACATATATTTACTCTTGAAGATTAATTATCTTATTTTAAATTAACCATTAGATATGACAAGGTGTATGATGTTGTGAGAATTACTATTCATATGAGCTGATCGTAGCAAGGCAGCAAAGTACCTATTTAATACCTGCGATAAATTACTAGATTCATTAATCAGGAATTTTAGGATATATTAGATGTAATACAACTAATTAATTTATATATGATATATGTAATTAAATTTAATATAAATACACCCATGCTATAACATTATTTGCTTATGACTGACATGATCCTCTGATGTTACTAAATTTTAAATATTACAAACATATAAAATACCAAATCTTAAAAATGGCAAACAATAAAGAATAGTAAAGAGCCCCTACTTGATCATTTGTTTCAGTAAATAAATTCCGCCCTTCCCTTTCAAGTTTCTACTGCCAGTTCCGGTGATCATGCTGGTGATACGGGTGAAATGATATATCTTCTTTTAATTTCTGGCACATCGAAATTCTCTAACAGGTGTGTTATTATTTCATGAAATTTCTAATATCTGTTAATAATTTCTTAATTTTACTGAGAAATAAGAAGATCATGGAATGAGAGCAGAAGAGTTTTAACTGATATAACTCCTACTACAATCGAGTTAGTAACTGCACTTGATAATTGTATATTCAGTATTTGCGATTTTTCTATTACCTTTCCTAGTTGATTTTAGTTTTTTTTTTCCCCTCTTAATAAGTCTAAGAGTTTGAACTTGATGGGAAGGTCAGGTTCCGTGCCACTGTTAAATTTGACCCTTGTATGATGTTGGATTTTTTATTTTTTGTTTTAGTCATATTCTAGATTCTTTACATCAGATATGGTGATGGCTCCTACACAGATAGTATCATTGTCTGTTGGGTGCATGATTTGGAAATACTTATTATACACTATTGTAATACCGAGGCAATTCTTGTTTCTATAAATTGTTGAGGTTACCGGCTGACCTATGAACCAGGTACACGTTATTTGAAATAATTAATGTGATTTCCCACCGTATTTTCTGTTTATATTTTTATTTATGTTATTTTCTGTTGGCTTAGGCTCCGTTTGGTACAACTTATTAAATAGAGCTTATAGCAGTAGAGCTTATATGAATAGAGCTTTTACCAATAGAGCTTTTGGACAAAAAACGATTAGATGTTTGGTTGTCAATTAAAAAAGTACTTTTGAACCATTAAACTATTTGGTTGTGTAAAACTAAAAGTGCTTTTGTGTAATTAAATTAACAAAAATGATATGTATTCATAATTATATAACATGTAACAAAATGCATCCAAACTATCAATTAATAAGAAAAAATTAATTCAATCACTTCTTTAATTTTCAAAATCAAAAATTGCATCATTCATATATTCTCCCAAATAATTAATACTATCCAAATTAAATTGCATCATTGATATATACTCTCTCAAGTGTTGGGTATGTGTAGGGATTATAAAATTAAAGTGTTGGTTATTTTTTTTTTAAAAAAAGAGAGAGATAAAGTGAAGTGGCGGCGGCAATATGTTTATATAGCGGCAACAATTTTCGTTGGGTAGGTTTTATACAAAAGGTATTTGTAATTAATGAAATATATTAAAGATATTTTTGATATTATATATTTTTTGAAAAAGCTCTCTAACCTCTACTCTCAAAAGCTTAAATTTTGGGCTTTTGCTAGTAGAGGTAAATTAGCTTATTTAAGCTAAAAAACGTCTACTCAAAAAATAACCAAACACTATAAAAAATTTTAAAAAGTGCTTATGGGATTAAATAAGCACTTATGCCTCTTAAATAAGCCATACCAAACAGGCACTTAGACTCGGTTGGGTGAGCATATGGAATAAGGCTTATGGAGTAAAGCTTTTTAAAAAGATTTTTTCTAAATAGAATTTTTACAAAAAATTATAGGGTGTTTGATTGTCAATTGAAAATTTTTTTTAAAAACATTTGATGTTTGGTTCTATAACAACAAAAGTGGTTGTTATTTGTGACACAACTTAAAAGTATATTACTCTCAAGTATAAGAGTGTCTAGTTATAATATAATTCGGTGAGTTCGGGGTCGAACCACAGGGAATTTAAAATCCAGTAGTCAATTTAAAACTAAGAAAATTAATTGTGGGGAAAAGAAATTATTTGAAACGAATTTAAAAATATACTAAGGCTACAGGATCCACTCTCAATATTCAAATTATAATTTTCTTACTTTCTCATATTTTATATTTCGCCTCACTTTTACCAGTTATTTATTATATCATTTAATTCTATGTGTGTGGATAAATATAGAATAAAGTACCTAATGTGCCACAATTATATTAATGTGTCGACATTGTGTCAAAATACTATACAAATCCAAGAAAATTTTTAAATTAACATGACATAAAAATAACCAGAAAAGAATAAAATAAACTTGAAACTCAGTAGAGAAAAGTAATTAATTTCATAAATTGAAACTTTGAGCTTCACCCTTCACCTCAGCTTAGTAAAATTAGCTACTCATGTTGAAAGAAAATAAAACAATGTTTTTATTTGATGAACTTTGGAAATATGTTACAAAGAAAATTGATTACAAAACAAAAGAGAAAAAGAAAGAAAAACACAATTCCTCAGCACTATATTTCTCTCTTTACTTTCGCACTCAACGAATTCTCTGTAATCCCCTTCGGCTTCGCCCCTCGCTTGCCTTTTATAGGCAAGGAATCTTCTCATTTTATTTTATTTTATTAATATTTAATTTATTATTATATTATTATTTAATTTTTTTATTTATATATATATATATTGAAATACGTGATGGTCAGAATGACCATCACGAGCAGCCAAAGCTTGGTTGCTTTGTTTGTTTTTTTGTTCTTTTATTTTTTTATTTTTTTTATTTTATATATATATATATTATTACATCTCCTCAATTGTGCTCCAGTAGTTCTTCTTTGTCCTTACTTTCAGTTCCAATTCCATCTTTGTTCTTGAAAAAATATTTACAAGATGAAAATTAACATATTGTAAATTAATTTGACATAAAATATATTTGGGGAGTATTAAAATAATTTAGAAATAGTGAGTGCATTAATTGACACAATAAGTGAAAAACTAATAATTTTATCCTTATCAAATGTCACTTTTCAGTATCAATCACACCCCCCAACCAGTTTATTGCTAGACCCTAGAAATTTAAGTGATAAAAACTTAGAGAAATTTCAAAACCAAATTGAATTTTTTTTTTTTTAAACATTGTGTTCACTTCTTTCATCAGATTAGTGACAACAATCAAATAAAAGTATAAGCATTATCTTCAGCCTAAAGAAAATCACACCCACATAAATCAATTACGTAAAATCATGTAAAATGATCAATTATCAGAGCTACAGTAATCAAACCACTTTTAAGAATGATACATCAAACCCCAAAACCTCACGATTAAGAGTGACTCTCTCAAAAGAAAATATACCCCAAATTAAACTGTCACTCTAGGAAAAGAAAAATAGATTTGAGAGGATAATAAAACAATATCACACGCTCTCACCAGGATGAAAAAAATAATGCCCACAGCTTAGAAATAAAATGATCTCAAGCCCCAAGGAATTAATGGCAAATAATTTTTTTTTTATATACATCACCACATCTTTTAATCCACATCACTAGCTTTTACTTCAGACTATAGTTCCCTAAAATCAAGAAGGACTTTTATTAGGACGTAACGTAGGCTAGGGTTATGGTTAACAAAAAAAGGGTAATAGGAAAACAAAAATATATATGTTTGAAAAATAGGAGATTTTTTTTTTTTTTATAGATTACAAGGTGCTTTTTTTTTTTTTTTTTATAGATTACAAGGTTCTTTTTTTTTTTTTTAGAGAATTTTTTTTCTCTTCTTTTTTTGTTTTTATTTATTTATTTATACATATCCTCTTTTTTTTTTTTAGCACCATTATCAGGAATACATAATCATCCCTATTTTCAAACATAATTGGGTGGTGGAAAATACAAAACATAAGGTGATACTCCACATTGGAGTGGGACAAGATGATAGGTTATCAAAGAAAAGATATATATTTTTTTTTTAAAGGCTCAAAGGGGTTAACTATGGATATTTTATAATAGGGTTGGCTAGAAAGGCTCAAACGGATCAAAGACGGCCTTCTATCATCTTTTAGGGTTCTAAATAATCTTTCATATCCACTAGTTCAATGGGCTTTTAGATGCGATTGCACAATTTTTTTTTTTAAATTATAGAGATCTTGTACAATAAATTGTGAAGCTGTATAGGCAAATAGGATTACTCTCCAAGGATATAGGCTCTAAAACTCACTTGGACTTTTTGTGATATGTACATTCCTCCAAATGGTTTAATCAATTTCACTCATCAAATTTCTCAATTTACGTTTCATGCAAAGGGGAAAACATAGTGTAACATAACTCAAGGCCAAAGATAATACAAATACCAAAATTTGAAAATCATCATGTTATCTAATGTTAAAAGATTACACCGAAAAATAAATTTTTTTTTTTGAGTTAAAGAACACACAAAAAAATTGGGATTGATTGCAGAAACTTAAGGGAGATGATTAAGAGAAAATGATTTTTTTTTTTTGAGAAAAAACAAAATTCTAAAATGAAGATGCGTTTCTAGAGACACTACATTCTATATTCTGCCATCTTCGACTCAAATTTTTATCCGAAGTTAGTCTTTACAACAAAATTAGTAAAAACACCACCAGGACTGAGACATTCCACAATTATCAACTATACTCTCCCCCCAACCTGAAAGAGACATTGTCCCCAATGTCTTAGAATAAAGGAGTAGAGTTTAGAAAATATCACCTGGTCACTGCTGGAAAATATTTACAAACGGAGAGTTAAATCTAATTTACAGTTTTTATGAGAGTTACTGCCATCGTCATCAATTGCCTAATCCAATGCCAAAGTCATGGAATCTGGCTCTGGTTTGTAAGCTTGCAAAAGATCAAGTAACTCATTAGTAGTAGGAGCACAAATAAAGAGTTTTCTCGCTGAGGAAGGAATGAAATAATTTTTAATTGCATGATTAAGAAATGTTATTAAGCCATCATAAAAGTTATTAACATTTAACAAACCAATGGGTTTTTGATGGATATTCAAATGGGCCCAAGAAACAAATGTAATTAGCGCCTCTAATGTTGCAAGATCTCCTGGGAAGAAAATAAAAGCGTCAGCATGCTTTAACATTTCAGATATTCATTCTTGCATACCTGAGACAACTAACTCTTTTCCAGTTGGTGGGTCTGATAGGCATCCTAAAGGTTTTAAGGCTTTTGGAATGATGCCTAGCACTTGGCTTCCTCGAATGAAAGCAACTTCAGAGACAAGCTTTGATAACCCTCGGTCACCTCCTCCATGTACAAGATGTAGTTTTCTCTCTGCTATAGCACGACCAAGCTCTATGGCTGCATGAACCAACTCCTTATACTTTCCATAGCGAAATCCAGAAAGCACACAAATGTTCTTAAGCTGTCTGCTTGAAGTTCCTGCCATTAAAACAATTCTAAAAAGAAACAATTTGTGAATGCTTAAAAAGGAGCTCTTATTTAAGGATCTTGTGATGTATATAATGATATACATCCAGAAATGGGGTGGTGTATTTGTCAAACGACGCGTGAAGCTTTTGGCTCAATTATTCAAAGGCAAACAGTGAAACGAAAAAGCAAACAGTGATTAGATTTAAAATCACACAAAAAAAACAAGAATAATAATGCAAAAGATAAGATAAAATAAAGGATATTTACTGGTAGTTGTGATTGTGGCTCACATCTTCCTCTGGTTTTACGTCCAGTAACGGCTTGAACGCCCTCTATGGGTCAAGGATAGGCTTCCCATCCAGTTTTCTTATAAACTGGCAAACAGGGTCTTTTAGAGTCAGATTCCCAAGACTAAACTGTGCACTTTCTTTTTGGAACAACTTCCATAAACTGTGAATTTCACGTGATAGGTCATAAATAGTCATGCTATATTTAGTTTAATTCCCTCATATTTATATTGATTTTGTGCTAATTTGTGGAAATCATGTTTGAATTGATTTAGGAGATGAATCATGGAGATTATGATAAAAAGTGGATAATAAGGGCTTTATTTGGGCTTTAGAACGTGGGCTGACCGTTGACTTGAAGGAGACGGTTTCCTAGCATTAAGAGGAGAAGAAGCCAAGAAGGATTAGGAAAGCTAGCAAAAGAGGAAAAGAAACGTGAGGGAAAGCAAACAAAAAGCAATATAAAAGACACAAGACAAGTCAAGAAAGAAAAACCAGCGTGGGAAGTCAAGGAGGAGAAGCAACAAACGGCTGCAACTTTCTTCTTAATCAATTCTTTTGTTTCCTTTGACCACCATGAGTGGCTAAGGTTTTAATTCCGGTCCAAGGGTTAATCAAATTCCAGTTGTAATTTTGTGAGGCTTTGAACTTAACAAGAATTTCTTCAGTCCAAGTAATTTTTATTTTCTTGTTCTTATTCTCTATGAATTATTTATATTGATTGAGTTGACGCCTTAATTCAATATTTATTTTTCTATCGCTAGTCAGGAGTTTGTGATCCGTAATTGTCATGAATAACTGAATTGAGTAGCAAGGAGTTGGCTCATGTGTGTGTATATTGATGGCCACAATTACATAGCTTGCATGATAGGCTCTAGGGAAATAAAAATACAAATTGATTAAATTGGAGTAATCTGAATTAATTGATCTTGTTTTAGTCATTCTCACTATTCTTAATGCTATCACTTAATTTGATATGGAACGATGATGCCCAGTTAAATTAGTGATAAGTTTGGATTTGGGCGATTGTTTGAGTCTATTACATTAGGAGAATAATTGCTTTCTGCGGGATTCCGATTAAGTAGACTAAGTTCTTGGATTGAGTAATTTATATTTTTGCCTATGATCAAAGTTACAATTGGATGGAATTGACACCCTTGGATTGGAAGTTTGGTAAGATTGAATTTCCCTTTGCTTAATTTTAAAAGTCTTGTTATTTTTATTTCATTTTATTTCATCTAAATCCTTGTTAAAGAAGAACTTAAAACCCAGAAAAACGGTTAACCGTTAATCCCAAACGGCTGACCGTTAGTGAGCAGAAAGTAGAAATCACGAATTCGGTTTACCGGTTTCATTAACCGGATTGCCGATTAGCCCCAGAACCGAGAGGGCCTGAAATTCGGACTTCCGGTTTCCCCTCATCCGGCCAGCCGAAATCGTTCCAGAAAAGCTACAACACGCATTCGGTCTTCCGGATCTCAGTAACCGGTTAGCCGAATAGATTCCAGAAAGTTCGCAAATCAAATTCGGTCTTCCGGATTTTCCCTCAACCGGTTAGCCGAATCAAGTCAGAACCGAGAAGAACGAGAAACGGCCTACCGGATTTCACCAAACCGGTTGACCGAATAAGCTCCAGAATCGTTACAAATCGTAAACGGCTTACCGGTTTCCATTACCGGTTAGCCGATTAAAGTCAGTAAGTGGACAAATCATAAACGGTCTTCCGTTTCCCTTATCCGGTTATCCGGTTCAGCTCCCAGATCGCTACTGCCAACAAACGGACATCCGGATCCTTTATCCGGTTAGCCGGTTATTCTCCAGAAAATCAAACAAGACAAACGGCTTGCCGTTTACAATAAACGGTTAACCGTTTTTGGGCAGAGGCTTACAAAATCTGGTTTTTCTTGGAAAATTAATTTGTTTTAAAACTTTGAGAAATTAATTAACATAGTTCTCTCGGGATTCGACCTGGTTCCACTATTTCTACAAATTTATTTAGGTGAATCAGTATTTATTTTGAAGAGCTTCGACAACTCTGCCATCACGCTGGACAAATCCTCTCGGATGCGTCTCAAGAGATCGTAAGATATCATCCAACGATTCTTTACTCATGCCATCCTTAACGAATTTGATTTTATCTTCACGATTTATAGAAACCATTCCTAAAGTTTTACAACGAGTTTTGTTGCAAGCAAGTCTTACGCAGTTAGGACATTTAGAGCCAAGTCACTTAGCTCTTCGTTTTTTCGTAAACGTGCTTTACCAAAACCAGGCATGTGAGAAACAAATGGATCAGAAAACTCACCTGCAAGTCGGACCTTTGCTTCAATTAACCAGCGAATATCAGCAGAAATCCCATTAATCATTAACAAGTGCAGTCGTTCACAACGAGCTTTGTAAATCTTCTTGAGAGCATTTTGAGGGAGAGAAGGAAAACGCTGATGTCATTTATATTGTATTTCTTCCATGCTTGACTTTGGGGTTCAGTTATTGTGGGAAACTGAGAATATCGACTTTAAAAAGTCACGGAGTACCGTTATCCGCCATTTATATGGGAGAGTGAATTAAAACAAAACGAAACAAATCTGCAAAATCAAATCAAAAGTGAAAAAGTACAATAAAATAAAGCAAAAACACACAAGAAATATAACTCACCTTCATCCTTTTATTGATTTACCTCCAGTTCCAATTGCAGATCATAAATACCATCCTCTATTTCTGTGAGTTGTCTTTCTAGATCTTTAACGTGGAATACTAACTCTGGCGGTTGTAGATCCCAGATAGGATGTAATTTACAAAATCAGATCAATTTCCTCAAGTGAAATTTTACATGGAAAAGTGTTTTAAGATGATCGAGCAGGAAATTTCTCGTGGAGGTATTCATGATAAGTATAAAAAATTCGGTGAGATATAACACTTTTGTCAAACAGCACATAATTAAAACAATGCAGTGCACTCCATTCAAGACAAAGGGAAAAGAAAAGAAGAGAAAGAAAAAAAAGAAAAAAATCGAATAATTCAAACGATAAAGCAACAGTAAAACCAATTCACAAAAAGTTAAAACAAAAGGCTTAATCAAGATTTGGTGGGTCACTCAAATTAATTTCGGTGTCTGCTTCACGTGGTTGGTGTTCCAGATATGGTTTCAGTCTTTGACCATTAACTTTAAATGTGGCACCATCCTTTGTGAAATACAAGTGTGCAACCCAATAGGGGGGGTGAATTGGTGTTTTAAAAAATATTCCAATTAAAACCACACAACAATCCAATCTAATGCCTTAATAAAATTGAAAGCAATAAGTTCAATAAAAGTATAATAATAAATGAGTTAGAGAAGAGAAAGCAAACTCAAGGATTTTTACGTGGTTCGGCTATCCCCGCCTACGTCCACGCCTCCAAGCACACCGGGCTTGAGGATTTCACTATCCAAGCCTTTCCAAGGCTTCAAATACTTACAATTGACTTCAAGGTGTCAATGAACCTTTACAACAAAGAGATTATCTCCCAATCTCTTCACTCAAGTGTATCACACACTTAATCACACACCGTTTACAAGAAAACGGCGAAGGGGTAATTTCCAGAGACCTGCAAAATAAATTTGGCTTAACCGTTCTTACTAAACGGTTCAAGGTTAGCAATCTGGAAATAAACGGTTCACCGTTTTCCGTAAACGGTGAAGGGGTAATTTCCAGAGACCTGCAAAATAGATTTGGCTTAACCTTTTTACTAAACGGTTCAAGGTTAACATTCTGGAAATAAACGGTTCACCGTTTTCTGTAAACGGTGAAGGGGTAATTTCCAGCAAACTGTTTACCAAAAATTACAGTTTTGCCCAAAACTTTCTATAACTGTATTATGGCCCAAAACGTTATAAAACTTTACAATTAAGTCCAATTTCAGAATTTCTAAATAATAATTTGTGAATCCCAAAACTTTCTGAAATTATGAAATGGTCCAAAATACTATAACACTTTTTAAATAAGTCCTTCTCCATAGTTTCAAACAATACTTGTTGATTTTCAAGTTTTCAAAACACTTTCAATTAAACCATAAACTTGAAAAACAATCAATTTCATAAAATCATTTTTCCATTAAATATAAAACATTTAAAATGTGAAAATAATGATTTATCTAAAATGTATAAAAAATAATTTAAGCTTTTAAAAACTTAATCATTCTTAATCTTATTTGTTATCATCAAAATCAACAATATGTAAACATATATCTTAACACTTTGGATTCTCAATTTCTACGACCCCATATGGATACACATTTTTTACAACAAACGGACCATTCCAATTTGATTTTAACTTTCTTGGAAATAAATGAAGACGAGAATTATAAAGTAAGACTTTTTGACCGATTTCAAATGTTTTTTGAAAAATTCTTTTGTCATGAAAAAATTTGGATCTTGCCTTAATAATTCTAGAATTCTCATATGCATCATTCTTTAATTCCTCAAGTTCATTCAATTGCAATTTACGCACATTGCCAGCATCATCAAGATTTGAATTAAAAGCTTTAATGGCCCAAAATGACTTATGTTCAAGTTCAACTGGTAAGTGGCAAGCTTTTCCATAAACAAGGCGATAGAGTGACATTCCTAAAGATGTTTTAAAAGCAGTACGATATGCCCAAAGTGCATCAGTTAGTCGAAGAGACCAATCTTTACGGTTTGGATTAACTGTCTTTTCTAAAATTTGTTTTATCTCCTTATTTGCTAATTCAACTTGACCACTTGTTTGAGGGTGATAAGGGGTGGCAACTTTATGTGTAATTCCATATTTCTTCATTAAGGACTCAAATGGCTTATTACAAAAATGTTTTCCCTCATCACTGATAATGCCTCGAGGTATTCCAAATCGACTCAAAATATTTTCTTTTAGAAAGCGGATCACAATTTTGTGATCATTGTGCCGACAAGGAATCGCCTCGATCCATTTTGAAACATAATCAACAGCAACCAAAATGTATACAAATCCAAGGGATGATGGAAAAAGGCCCATAAAATCAATTCCCCAACAATCAAATATTTCAATGACAAGAATGGGGTTTAAAGGCATCATGTTTCGTTTTAAAATGGACCCCACCAATTGACAATTCTTACACACTTTACAAAATGCATAAGAATCTTTGAATAATGTAGGCCAATAAAATCCACACTGTAATATTTTTGCAGCTGTCTTTTTTGAAGAAAAATGGCCACCACATGCTTCAGAATAGCAAAATTGAATGACCCTACTTACCTCGTCGTCTGGTATGCATCTTCAAAAAATTTGATCAGAGCAGTACTTGAACAAGTATGGATCATCCCAGTAAAAGCTTTTCACTTCTGTTAAGAATTTCCTCCTATCCTAGGAACTCCAGTCACATGGCATTTCACCTGTTACAAGATAATTGACAATATTAGCATACCAAGGTATTTTGTTTATAGAAAACAAAAATTCATCAGGGAAAGAATCATTGATGGGTGTTGTTTCAATTGAAGACTCGTTTGTAAGTCTTGAAAGATGATCAGCAACAACATTCTCGGCGCCCTTTTTGTCTTTGATTGTCAAATTGAATTCTTGAAGTAGCAAAATCCATCGTATCAACCTTGGTTTGGCATCCTGTTTTGTCATTAAATATCTCACAGCAGCATGATCAGAATAAACAATAGTGGATGAACCAATTAAATACGAACGAAATTTATCTAACGCAAATATTACAGCAAGTAGTTCTTTTTCAGTTGTGGTGTAATTCATTTGAGCACTATTCAAAGTTCTACTTGCGTAATAAATAACAAAGGGCTTACCTTCCTTCCTCTGTCCTAGGACAGCACCAACGGCATAATCACTGGCATCACACATTAGCTAAAAAGGTAAAGACCAATCAGAGGGTTGCATTATTGGGGCTGATGTCAAAAGACTAGTTATTTTTTCAAAGGCTTGTTGACAATCATTTGTCCATTCAAAAGGTGTGTCTTTTATTAGGAGGTTACAAAGTGGTCTAGATATGGCACTGAAGTCTTTTATAAACCTCCTATAAAATCCTGCATGTCCTAAAAAAGAACGGACTTCTCTAATTGTCTTTGGTGAGGGTAATTTTGAAATGACTTCAACTTTGGCTTTGTCAACTTCAATTCCTTTTGACGACACAATATGACCCAAGACAATTCCAGAAATGGCCATGAAATGGCATTTTTCCCAATTTAAAACTAATCCTTTTTCTTTACACCTTTCCAAAACCTTTTCCAGATTATCAAGACACGTATCAAAAGAATTACCAAATACAGTTAAGTCATCCATAAAAACCTCTAGACAATTTTCAACCATGTCACTAAAAATGCTTAGCATGCACCTTTGAAATGTTGCAGGAGCATTACAAAGTCCAAAGGGCATTCTTCTAAATGCAAATGTTCCAAATGGGCATGTGAATGTGGTTTTTTCCTGGTCTTCTAAGGCTATAGGGATTTGATAATAGCTAGAATAGCCATCAAGAAAGCAGTAGTAGGGATGTCCAGCTACCCTTTCGAGAATTTGGTCTAGAAATGGAAGTGAAAAATGATCTTTTCTAGTGGCATCATTTAATTTTCTGTAATCAATGCACATGCGCCAACTAGATGGAATGCGTGTTTGAATTGGTTCACCATTTTCATTTTTTACAACGGTTATTCCAGATTTCTTTGGTACTACTTGTGTTGGACTTACCTATTTACTATCAGAGATAGGATAGATAATTCCTACATCGAGTAGTTTCAGGACCTCATTTTTACCACTTCTTTCATATGAGGATTTAATCTTCTTTGTGGTTGACAAGTTGTTTTAGCATTTTCCTCTAGGTGTATTCGGTGTGTGCATATTAAAGGATTAATGCCTTTTATGTCTTTTAAGGTCCAACCAAATGCAGTTTTATGCTTTTTAAGGACAGAAAGCAACTTACCTTCTTGATCATGCGTAAGTTGGGAAGAAATTACCACCGGATATGTCCGCTGCTCTCCAAGATAAGCATACTTCAATTCTCCTGGTAAGGGCTTTAATTCAAGCTCTGGTGCTTCCTCTTCGTTTGGTTCTTCAGGTTGTGTCATATCTTCAAAGCTTGCTTGGTCATCATCACTAGTAGGTACCTGCATAGAATCAAGTGTAGAGCATATGTTAGCAGCATCATAATTTAATTCTTTACTTGATTCAAAAGAACCAGCGAAACAAATATCCACAGAATTTGAGAAATTTTCATCCTGAACGTGTTCCTCAATAATTGGCTCGATAAGATCAATCTCTTCATTCTCATTATCATCATCTTCTTGGTGGTGAGGTTGTTTGCACATGTTGAACACATTGAGTTCCAATGTCATATTGCCAAAAGATAAGTTCATTACTCCATTCCTGCAATTAATCAAAGCGTTAGCAGTAGCTAAAAATGGTCGACCCAATATAACAGGAATTTGTTTGCATTCATTAGCAATTGGTTCCATTTCCAAAACAATAAAATCTACAGGGTATATGAATTTATCGACTCGAACTAATACATTTTCAATTATTCCTTTTGAAAACTTAACCGATCTATCAACAAGTAAAAGAGTGGTAGAAGTTGGTTTTAACTCACCGAGATTGAGTTGTTGGTACACTGAATAAGGAAGCAAATTAACACTGGCACCAAGATGAAGTAGAGCATGTCCAATTTTATGATCCCCAATAATGCAAGAAATAGTTGGACAACTAGGATCCTTGTATTTCAAAGCATTATTGGTTGAGAGAATAGAACTTACCTGTTCTGCTAGAAAAGCTCTCTTTTGTACCTTATGTTTCCTTTTCACTGTGCACAGATCTTTCAGAAATTTAGCATAAGAGGGCACCTGTTTAATGACATCCAAAAGAGGAATGTTAACTTTTACTTGTTTAAAAACCTCATAAATTTCTGGACTGTGGTTTGATTTCTTTGGCTTGATTAGTGCGTTAGGAAATGAGGGTACAGGAGGAGAGTTGGTTATTTCTTCGTGGGTTAAAGGTTCGACAGACTCTTCTTGGTTTTCTGAAATTGAATCTTTACTAGTTTCACGAGGGTCAAGGATATGTTTTTCAACAACTTTTCCACCACGAAGGGTTATAACCGATTTGACTTGACTCATATTTTGGTTTCCTGAATTCCCTATTTGAGGATGTTGTTGACTCTTAGGGTCAAGGATATGTTTTTCAACAACTTTTCCACCACGAAGGGTTATAACCGATTTGACTTGACTCATATTTTGGTTTCCTGAATTCCCTATTTAAGGATGTTGTTGACTCTTAGGGTTTGGTTCAGGTTGAGCAGGAAACTTTCCTTTTTCATGCAAGGTCAGAGCAGATGTAAGTTTGGAGATGGTTTCTGTCAAATTGGTCAAGGTTTGCATCGTTTGGTTATTGATTGACTCTTGTTTTTCAATAAACGAATGCAATGTGCCTTCCAAAGTTTTTCTTGGTGGTGGGACATATGGTGGGTAACCCTGGGGGTTTTGGAAATTTTGACGTGGAGGAACTGGTTGTGAAGGTTGTGCATGGTTGTCATTTCTCCAACTGAAATTTGGGTGGTTTCTCGAATCAGAGTTGTAAGTTTGGGAGTATGGATTGGGATTTGGCCTTTTGAAATTGTCAACGACATTTACTTGTTCGTGCAAACTTTCTCTCAAAGTTGGCAATGTTGGACAATCCTGCGTAGAATGGTCAGTAGAGTCGCAAACATAACATGAAATACTTTGAACAAACTTTACATGATCATTCTTTTTCGACTCTAGTACTTCGACTTTTCTAGCTAAGGATGCAAATTTGGCTTGAAGGTCATGGTCTTCAATAAGGTTGTGCATGCCTCCACTAGATGGAGATGACTGAGGTTTACTTGATGACTCATAAGACCCAACTGTATCCCAGTGTTGTGCATTATCTGCTATGTAGTCAAGATAATCTAATACATCTTCAGGAGTTTTATCCCTAAACTCACCATTACACATCATTTCAACGACTTGTCTACTTTGGGATGTTAATCCCTCGTAGAAATAAGACACTAACCTCCATGTTTCAAAACCGTGGTGTGAGCAAATGTTAAGTAACTCTGTATACCTATCCCAACTTTGGTAGAGGGTTTCTCCTAGTTTTTGAGTGAATGTGGTGATTTGTCTTTTAAAAGAATTTGTTCTGTGGGGTGGGAAGAATTTTTTCAAAAATTGTGCTTGCATTTCATCCCAAGTTCTTATTGATCCTGATCTAAGATTTTGTAGCCAAGTTTTAGCTTTATCCTTTAGTGAGAAAGGAAAAAACTTAAGTCTGATTATGTTCATGCTACAATTTTGATCGGTGGTGTTCTGAACTTCCTCAAATTCTCTTAAATGCAAATATGGATTTTCAGACTCAAAACCATGAAAAGTAGGCAGAAGTTGAATGATACCAGGTTTGAAATTAAAACGTGATGCATCAGAAGGAAAGACTATGCATGATGGTGATCCTGTTCTTGTAGGATGCATGAAATCTCTAAGGGTCCTAGGTTGTTCATGAAGATTTTGTAAGGTTTGGTTATCTTCATGCTCTGAAAAATTTTTAGGTCCTACATTAGCCACATCTAAAGGTGGTGAAGGTGATCTCCTAATTAATCTGCCACTATTTGTACGAGACCAACGACACATGCAATGCTAATGATGTGTGCTAAACTAATGACGCATAAAACGCTAAATGAAAATTGCAGAAAGAAAAAAAAAATAAACTGAAAAATTAAATAAGTAAAAATGCGAAAATAAATAAATAAACAAACTAAAATAAAATAAATTAGGCGGTGAAACCAGCCATAAAAACAAAGTAATTAAAGGAAACAATTAACAAAATATTAGGCGGTAGTTTAGAACCAGCCATAAAATAAAGAAATTAAAGAAAACAAGTTAGGCGGTATTTTAAAACCAGCCATATAATAGAACATAAAATTAAATAAATTAATGTACAAGAATAAATAAACTGAAATTAAAATGTTAGGCGGTAGAACCGACCATATAAACAAACATAAATAAATTAACAAAATTTAAATAACAGTTAGGCCGTGGAACCGACCATTAAAATAAATGCGAAAAGTAAATTGTAGAAATTTAAAGAAAGGAATTTAGTTTGAGGACTGATTTGCGAAGTTTCTGGGCTAAAGTAAAGTTCTCACAAATTTTATGGATAATGTTAAGATTTTAAGAGAAGAGGGGTGCTGACTGAAGTTTTACAAAAAGGAATAAAATAAAATGACGGCAAGAAAGTAAACGACAAAAACAAAAAATAAAATAAAATAAAACAACAATAAAGTAAAGACAAATTGATACCAAAAATTATTAAATCCAAGGCCAAAAACTTGACACAACTTAAAAGTGTATTACTCTCAAGTATAAGAGTTTCTAGTTATAATATAACCCGGTGAGTCTGGAGTCGAACCACAGGGAATTTAAAATCCAGTTGTCAATTTAAAACTAAGAAAATTAATTGTGGGGAAAAGAAGTTATTTGAAACGAATTTAAAAATATGCTAAGGCTACAAGATCCACTCTCAGTATTCAAATTATAATTTTCTTACTTTCTCATATTTTATATTTTGCCTCACTTTTACCAATTATTTATTATATCATTTAATTCTATGTGTGTGGATAATTATGAAATAAAGTACCTAATGTGCCACAATTATATTAATGTGTCGACATTGTGTAAAAATATTATACAAATCTAAGAAAATTTTTAAATTAACATGACATAAAAATAACCAGAAAAGAATAAAATAAACTTAAAACTCACTTGAGAAAAGTAATTAATTTCATAAATTGAAACTTTGAGCTTCACCCTTTACCTCAGCTTAGTAAAATTAGCTACTCATGTTGAAAGAAAATAAAACACTCTTTTTATTTGATGAACTTTGGAAATATGTTATAAAGAAAATTGATTACAAAACAAAAGAGAAAAAGAAAGAAAAACACAATTCCTCAACACTACCTCCCTCTCTTTATTTTCGCACTCAACGAATTCTCTGCAATCCCCTTCAGCTTCGCCCCTCGCTTGCCTTTTATAGGCAAGGAATCTTCTTATTTTATTTTACTTTATTAATATTTAATTTATTATTATATTATTATTTAATTTTTTTATTTATATATATATATATTGAAATACGTGATGGTCAGAATGACCATCACGAGCCGTGGTTGCTTTGTTTGTTTTTTTATTCTTTTATTTTTTTTAATTATATATATATATGTATATGTATATATATATATATATATATATATATATATTATTATTATTATTACATCTCCTCAATTGTGCTCCAGTAGTTCTTCTTTGTCCCTGCTTTCAGTTCCAATTCCATCTTTATTCCTGAAAAAATATTTACAAGATGAAAATTAACATATTGTAAATTAATTTGACATAAAATATATTTGGGGAGTATTAAAATAATTTAGAAATAGTGAGTGCATTAATTGACACAATAAGTGAAAAACTAATAATTTTATCCTTATCAAATGTCACTTTTCAGTATCAATCAATTTGATAAATTATCAAAAAAATAAAAATAAAAATAACTATCTTTAAAACCTTTCAACGTTTCACAAAATGTACCCAAGTTATCAATCTATATAAAAATTATATATTTTTTCAGTGTTCAAATTTAAGAAACAAGTTATTGGATATTATACACAAAATAGAAAAATTATTTTGCTCCCAAAAGCTCATTGAAGAGTCCAAAAGTTCTACTTCTTTTTTAATCAATCACCATTAAAGACTTTGATAAATGCTTTTAAAAAAAAAAAAAAAGCACTTGTGACAATTTTAAAAGCCGTACTGGACACAAACTTAACCATTTAGTCTTGAAAGTATTTATCAAGAAAATTTCATTCAATCAATAAAATTAAAAATCAAGGATACAGATTCTCAGAAATTTCATGAAAGAAACATTAGCATTTAAATAATTTAAATTAAAAAAAAAATTGAATACCAGTTAGACAAATCCATTGTGCGTGAAAAAGAAGACCAACAATTTTACAATGCTAATAAAATACATCATGATCATGGGCTTCCATTTGATAACGTAAAATTTAATCCACAAGTGTGGATTAGTTTTAAATCATCGCTAGCTCCAAAGTAAAAAAATCGATTATTATCTTATATTTGCAAAACATAAAAGTCAATACATAATTGAGGGAATCTTCTCCTTTATTAATTAATACTATAAATGAGCTATGGCATTTATAGTGGTAGTAAGTATTGAACCTACCCAATAATAATAATAATAATAATAATAACAACAACAACATTACATTTATGGCTATTTTAGTGAATGTAGTCGGATCATTTTTGTTGTTTAGGGTCACCCTTAAGCCTAATTCTTTTAAATTGTTGTAACCATTGTGTTTGCGTCTAATATTAAACTTGTGTTTACGCACAACATAATGAATGACCTACGATGTATCGTTGGTCATTTTTCACCTTTTTAATGGAATTATTTATTTTAACAAAAAGTAACTAATCCCATGCGATTGTTAAAATATTCACAAACTTTCTTTTTAGGAACAAGTAAAACTTCATTAAATAATTACAAAACCGGTCAACTTCAAACACAAGCATATTGTCCCGAGTCCCGACACCAAACTGATACCATCGAGAAGGACACTGTTAAAGAAAAAAACAAAAAACAAAAAACAAAACAAAACAAAACAAAACAAACAAAAACTAACTAATAATATGTACTTTCTTTAAACCATTCACGATGATTAGTGATAATTTCATCTTATATTTTTATGATGTCAAAATGAAGTGTCTTTTTTTTTTAAATTTTAAATAGTGTAAAATATTATTATGCCAAATTTGGATTTGCCTATTTAGGTAATAAGACAATGCAACAAGTCCAAAATAGGGATGGCAGTTGTGCCCACAAACCGGTAAACCCGCCCAAATCTACCCACCAAAATCCGTATGTTGCGGATAATTTTACGGGTTACGGGTGGGTGTGGTGTTTGAAAATTAAAACCCGTACTTGAATGCAGGTGGGTTTGGTATTAGCCTAATATCCGGTAGATACCCATATGGATATCCGCTAAATCCACAATATTTTTTTAAATATTTTTAATTTAATTTTACTTAAAAAATTTAAATCTAAAAAATATATAAGGAAAATAATGTAATTATTCAAAGTGCCAAATAAATCAAAGTGTTTTTGTATGGACTATTTTTCTTTAACTTAGGGCCTGTTTGTTTTTTTAACTTAATGACTTAATTGACTTAATTTTAATCAATTAAGTCATTGAGTCTGTTTGTTTTTTCAACTTAATGAAGATTTTGCAGCAATTAAGTCATTAAGTTATTAAGCTAATTTTTTTAGCTTTTTACTTAATCTAAAAAGTTTGAGTGCTATTATTAAAATATATTTTCAAAAATATCCCTATCTAATTAATTAATTTTCATCCTTAGCTAAATAAAATTTAATAATTAGCATTATTACCCATCTGTATATAACTTGTGATAACATGTAGTGATAGACTATTATTATTTTTATCTTTTTATTTTGTTCAAATTAACATTATTTATCTTCATAATTTTTTATGAATATTTTTCATATAAAAACATTACAAACTATAATAAAATTGATTAACATATATGATATAAAATATTAAAGAGTGGTACTCAATTGAATATGATTAATGTTATGGTAATTTATTACCTTATTTATATTTTTTGAGATGTTTATTATTTATTTAACATTATAATTTGTAAGGGCATAAATGTAAAAATATTAGTTTTCAGATTTTTTTAAGCTAAAAAGTAAACAACTTAATATTTGTTTTTAACTATTCAGACAAAAAACAAACATGTCATTCAGATTCAGACATTCAGCTCTATTCAGAATTCAGACTAATTTAAGTCTATTTAGATTTCAAACAAAAAAACAAACGCTACCTTAATGCATAAATTATTTAATTATTATAATTTTTTTTGGGATTACTATTTGAAAAGTATTATTCTTTGAAAAATATTAATTGTAATAATTATTATAGGCATCATATTAGATGAGTGCTAATGACGGTGAATGAAATAAAGATCTTCTCTTGGAGCTTGTGTTGAACAATAAAATGAAATATAATTGTTATTTTTAGATAATAATTTGTGGTTTTTTTTTAAATGGATTTGTGTATTTTATATTTAAACATGAGAATTTATGTTAGATTGATGTTGAAATTTTAATTTTTCATTTACATTAGTTAAATTTTAAATTGAGCATGTTATGTGGAATTTGAGGTTATTATTGTAATTTATATATTCAACATTTGTGATTTTAAATGTACAAACCCGCGAAAAATCCGCCAGATATCATTACAGGTTTGGTAATTGTCAAAACTCGCAGCGGGTGAATTTTCTTAAAAAAATTAAAATCCGCCGTAGGTTGTGGGTGGGTTTGGTAATTTAAATTTTGTGCGGATTTGGATTTGTTAATAACAAACCCGCTGCAAACGGTGCCCATTACTATTCTTAGTCCAGAAGGACGCTTAATGGATGAAGGTAGTTCTTCAATTACAGTTAGATGCTTTGGTATATAACATTTTATATAATGAGATGAGGTCTCTGAAAACTTCTTCAAATTCAATATAGCGAGAAAGGTTAAGATGTTGAAGATCTTTCAACTGAAATATGCTTCCGGGGAGATGTTCAAGCCCTTGAACAGTTCCTACTCCTAATTAGGTCCTATTTGGGACTCACCTACGTTGCAACTGTTGCAATGTGCCACGATTTTTGTCTTTTTGTGACTTCAGCTCTTCATCGTCCCATTTAATGGAAAAGCTGCGTATATAGTAAGGATGTGTCTATTTGGTAATTAATATTATGGTCCCTATTTTGTTTGACAATTCAAGAAGTTTAGAGAGTTTCAACTTTTAATGCATAAGTCCAAATTGTCTCAAAATTGTAATTAATTAGAAAATTAAAATTAACAGAAATTTCATTAACATTTTAATTAAGCAAATTTAATTTTTGAATAAATTAAAATTTAAAATATTAAAAATTAATTCAAAAATCATTCCCAATTTCTTCATCTCATTCATCTCATATACCATGAACTGGAGCCAGAAGTAATTAAAAAAAGAATAAAAAATAATCATAGAATGAAATAATAGATATCGTTAGTTCAAGTTAGAAAAGTATTAACCAATTACTCCTTTCATTAGCCTAAGCCGTTAATTTAGTTTAGTACTTAGAGGTTGGAACTTCAACGTAAAATAATAAAAAAACTGTATTTTTAGATTATTAATTTAAGTTTCAACCCAAATTCTAGTGAAATTTCCTAATTACTATTATTTTTTATGATGTTATATAATGTATGTCAATGTTTAATATTCAAAATAGTAAGAATATGTTTAATATATTAACATTTGCCAAAGAGTAGAAGAATAAAATCCATAATTATAATACTTCGATTCTAGTCAAATTATATTGATATGAATTAATTCAATTAACCTATACACCCAAATAAGTTAAATAATAGAAGCTTTACTATTCTTAAGTTATAAGTTGTAGATTATTATAACTATCGTAGATTATTATAACTTTGTTAATTAACATAACATTCTCAAGCAGTTAATTAAAACTCTTTTACCAATTAAAGTTAGTAGAAAAATTGAATCCCAATGGGAATCCCGAATCCCATACCAAATGGCAGATGATATGGTATATGACTTAAAAAATAATTAAAATAAATAAGAATTTGAGATTAAATTTATTCTCATAAAAAAAATTGGGACTAGTCAGGACTTCAATCAGAATCCTAATGAAATCCTAATTACACTGAATTATTTTTAATTTTCTAATTTAATTAAAATGCTAAAACTTTTTTCCAAAATTTGGCTAAAGCTCAAACTCAATGATTGCCTTTTTACTCTTTCAGGCTAATCATTAATAGCTTATGGTTTATATTTTTTTATTCATTAGGTTATTTTAATTAAAATAACAATTAAGTAAATAATAATAATAATAATAATAACAACAACACAAATCCCAAATGATGTCAAGTTGGGTCTTGCTGATTTTGATTTGTTGATTAATGATTTGAAAATGGAAAAAAAAAAAAAAAAGGGCCACCGATGGAGTGAAGGGAAAGAATGAGAGAGGAAAATAAAATTATAGTTAAAAATAAATTGCATATAAAAAAGAAAAGAATGGGTCAAATGAAATTTAACACCCAAAAAAGACAAAAGTTACGGTACATTACAACTGTTTAGAAGGTAGCTGGACCCTCCTATTTGACTAGTCCACACTATATCATGCTAAAGATCTCGCACTCTGGCCGGGCAGCTTTGCGAATTTTGTTGGACTTATTTGCCAACCACTGAAAGTCAGCCGGACTGTGTGATAAAGGATTCCTGTTGGGGGGCTTTTTAAATTATTCAAGCTGACGTGCATAACGGACAAAATAAGAGTTCGTTAAAAATTTTAAAAAAAAAACAACAATCTGTGTATAAAGCTTAGCTTTAGTTTCTGTTTTTGGGCATTTTTCTCTCTGATCTCTCAGCCATTTTGTGAAAAACTTGTTTTGCTGTAAAAATTAGATTGTCCTCTGTAATTCTCAGTCAAGATTTGGTAAATGAAAGGGCACCGATTGTTCCTTCAAATTTGGTTGTTTTGTGCTGTAGTTAGCCCGGTAGTTGTTGATTGGTGGTTGTTCAATTTCATCAATCTTAATTCTCAGAAACCCTAACAACTGTAGTAACTCATCGTGAAATATTTGAGACCTCCTTTGTATCCTGCCTAGGAGGTTCAGAACCCAGAATTTCAAACACTTGGGAATCTTCTGTGCCAAAGCATCTAGCAGAGCTATTCTGCCTAACTTGCTTGAAGGAGCACTAGCCAGTAAGGACTTGAGACGTTCATGACGTAGAGAGCTTCAGATTGAGAATTTGCAGAAGCCATGGACATTGTCTGGCCAATTTATGCAATCCATGGAATATCAGCTGTTTTTTGCCGACCTTGATTTAGAAGCAGAAGCTTGATCTGTTTTATAATTACACCAATGATTCTGGAACATGTCTTCAACAAATTAAGCTCCCAATTTAGAACAGAGAAAGATCCAACTAACAAGAGAACAGAAGCGAAAAGAAAGGGAAGGGGAAAGTGGATTTATGCCTGAAATTTCAAGAGCACAGTAAAGAATGCACTAGTGCAATAAAGTTAGTGAAAACTAAAACTAGTACATCATGGGTTACAAATCCAAAATGTACCGGCGAAATTAATTTGAAAAAAAATAAATAAAAAGGTTACTACTTGGCAACTCTAATAGCTCGAGATGAAGCAACTTCAGTTGCTCGGCTTTAATAAAAATAACTAGTTAAACGGCATCATTTTGCTTAGCGTATTCACGAAAACTTAAACCAGAGTTTCCATTATCCATTTGTAAACCCATGACTGATAAATTGCTTTGCAGCGAAGCACAAATTCTACTTCCATTTTTACAATTGCCTGTGCCTAACAGCACTGCAGCTAAAAATATTCTCTAAGGTTCAAAGTTCAAACGGAACTTGAGCTATAGAACCATTAACACAACTGAACTCACTAAGGAACTTCCAATGTTCCACACAAATTTTGGACCACAAAACAGGCCAAGCCTCTGGCATCAGATGCGCTAAATCAACTTACAACATAGCAAGAGCAACGACGGCTATAAATGTTGAATAGATATTAGAAATTTCATTGAAAAAAAAAATGTCATCGAAACAAATAGGAAAAAATAATACAACAATTAGAGAGATTCAAATGTGCAGGAAATTAAAAGAAGATCAACTATTTCATCATTGAATTTACTGTGTGAACTGGAAGGGACGGAGTTTATTTGGCGAAATAAATAACTAATTGGGCATTTTTCTTTTTTTTTTTCCCCTTAAACCACCAAGAAGGTGGGGGTTAGACTCCTATCTATTATATAAATCAGATAATGAAGAAAACATGAGGAGGGAAAAACAGATCTTGAAATTGGCTGAAAATATCATCTAAATTCGTTGATCATCCATCCAATAACAATTATTAAATATTACAATAAATGAAATTACTGAAAACACATGTATAAAAAGAAGACAAAAATGGAAGAAACCAAGCAAATTAAATAAACGAGGTATACGGACTGATTAATGTTATCCAAAGAATACCAGCTGCGATGGAGTTGAAGAATAATATTCTGTAGAATCTTCAGTGTACAATAAACGAATCCCACATTTTTTCACTTCCCCGAAATCCAAACGTCTACCAGATCCACAACTTTGAATGTGGAAAGAGGCCTCTTTAACCTCAGAATATTTACCTAAATAATCCAAGTTCATGGTGTCGAATAGATAGTACCCCAGAAGCACGTGGTCTGATTTCACATAACTAATTGTCCCAACATCCCAAGCGACATCTCCATGACCATCTTTGGATTTGACTTTCCATTGACACTCCAGATAGGTATAACTGTCATGATGTATTTGTTTTTTTTTTTTATAAGAATTGTCATGATGTTTTTCGAATGCTATAACAGCGCAAAAAGCAAAGCCTATTAATATTTTATTATTGAAGAAATCTGCTGGTGGCGTCTCCAAGGTTAGGGAAGATCCCATGCTTTGAAACTTAAAGCACATTGGAATTTCATTTCCTGGGATGTACATACGTCTGTGGATCACACACTTTGGAATTTCATTCCCAGAGTACAGAATGCGGATCCGTCCGGTGATCCATTTATCATTATATGACTGTTCCATAAAAGATCAATTTTTTTTTTCAAAAAAAGATGTTAAAAACTTTAATAAAGAAAAAAAAAGAAAGAGAAAAATATGATGGAATAAAAAGGGAGTGAATTAGAGACACACCTCCATCTTCTTCCTCCACCTGGACTGATCTTTTTTAAGAGAATCTTGGACAATTTCACAGAGCTCATTCGGGTCCAATTTGAAACAATTCCTCAAGTCAACAGATGAACGGAATGAAATTGGTGACGAACCTGCTGACAATGCTTCCAGTGACGAGCAATGATGTGCTTGTACCTCCCTTAGTTTGCATGGAAGCATTGTTAGGGTTTGAAGCCTCTCACAATAGCTTATGTCGAGCTTTTCCAAGTTAGAAAGATGTTTGATGCTTTCTGGTACTGTCTCCAAATTGTTTTTATTTAGAATCAGTCTTCTTAGTGAGGATAACTGACCAAGGCTTTCTGGTACACTCTTCAAATTGTTGTCGTTTAGATACAACTCTGCAAGCGAGGACAACTGACCTAGGCATTCTGGTATTCTTTCCAAATTGTTACCGTTTAGATACAACTCTGCTAGCGAGGATAACCGACTAAGGCTTTCTGGTACTTCTCTTATAGCAGTTCCTTGAATTGTCAGCACCTTCAGGTATTCTAGATTTCCAAGTTCGTTAGGCAATCTCGCAAGCGTTGGGCAATCAATGATTTTAAGAGATTTAAGAGATTTGAACATACAAAGGCTGCTTGGAGGACTCTCAAGCCTTGAACAGTTCTTCAACTCCAAAATAGATGAGGATAGTCGCCTAATTCCAGTACTCCCACCTATATTACCGCAAGGGATCTCTGGAAAACTCTTCAAATTTGAACAATTAGAGATTTCAGCACGTTCAAGAGATTTCAACTTAAATATGCTACTCGCTATGTGCTCAACTCTTGTACATTTTTGAATATATAGATGGCAGAGTCCGGATAGGCGCTCAATGGATGAGCGCAGTTCTTTAATTCCAGTTCCTTCTAAAACTAACTCCTTTAGTTTACAGGATGAGATCTCTGGGAAGTTCGTCAAATTTGAGCAGCCCCGAAGTCCAAGTACTTGAAGAGATTTTGAACGAATGATATTTGGAAGACTCTTCAGGCTTTTGCAGTAGTCTAGATCAAGGATTTCAAGTCTATTTAGATCTTGAAGAGATCGGTGAGTCTCCCTCAAACTTGAACAGCTCCGTGCAATTAATCTCTCAAGATTTTTGGCCTGTGAGAGGTCTGGGAGTTTAGTTAGCTGCGGGGAGTCTCTGAGGTCTATCTCTTTCAAATTAACAAGTGTCTGCCCAAAATAGTAATAATAATATAAATAAATGTAGAGAAAACGGGTGACACCACCTCGAATATTAATTATGGCGTCAATTGGATTCAGAATTTTTGACTAAAAGAATTTCGTATAAATATTTACCTGAACACCATCCCAAAGTTGTTCAACCTGGCTGCGAGGCAATATAAATGAAACAAGATTCTCCGCATGTATGTTCAATGTTTTAACTGGATATTCATGCCACTCAAAATACCTCACTTCAGTAAATCTCGGATCTTCAAGCCCAGACACCTTACATTTGTTCTTTCCATAGAACTTCAAGAGTCTCAATTCAGGCATATTTTTAAAGGTAGAAGGATCTAGGTGAATCTCACCATTGACTTTACACATATCCAAGGAGATGCCCTTGATTGCTCTAGTCCCCTAGTAATCAATAGAAAACCATCAGTTGATATCACATTTATATAATTGAAGAAAACATGTGAATAATTGCTTTTAAATGATCAAACTCAAATAAGATTATGGAATAAATAAAGGATATTTTAGATGTCTTAACATTTTTAAAAAAAATTTCAACCTCTACTCTCAAAAGCCCAAAATTTAAACTTTTTCTATTAGAGATAAAATAGCTTATTCAATCATCAAAAGCTCTATACAATAAAAAATCAAACAACATTAAAATTTTGATAAGAACTTATGGGATTAAATAAGTACTTATAGTCATTAAATAAGTCATACCAAATAGACACTTAGCACAACAGGAAGCAAGTCACAAATTGAGCACGAGCAACAACGAATTTATCTATTTTATTTTACTAATTTTTAATATTATTCTTTATTAATTTTAAGCAATATTACCTCTATTTTTAATCAAAAAGAAAAATTCAGACAATACTAATAAAAATAAATAAGACAAATACTAATAAAAATAAATAAGACAAAGATAAAAACTTATTGCTTCTCACCGTGTTTTTAATCAAAACTTTAGAAATATCCGTGTGACACCACAATCGACTACGCTCTCCTCGGTGATCAATAGATTCATTCCGGACAATTTCTCTTCCCATATCCCTTAACAAATCATGCATTCTTATTATGTCGTTCTTTGATATAGTTACGAGAGACTTATCAATAAGTACACTTAACCCTATTTGTGGAAAGAGGCCACTGGCATCAAGAAAACTTATTACCTTATCTCTACGCTCTCCTACAAAGAAACATGCAATATCTAAAAAGATATTCTTCTGAAAATCATCCAAGCCATCATAACTTATTTTCAATACGTCTCGAATTTCCATGGGGGGAACACTTTCCAGTTTCCTTATTGCACTTTCCCATTCCTCTTTTCTCCTTCCGGATAGAAAGCAACCCAAAACTTTAAGGGCTAGTGGAACCCCTTGTGCATACTTTATTGCCTTGTGTGTCAGCTCCGCATAGCTTGCATCGGGATCATTTCTTTTAAAGGCACATTGACTGAAAACCTTAACAGCATCAGCATGTGCTAATTCCTTCATCTGATATATTTTATCCACCCCACAAATTCTAAGCACATGCTTATCTCTTGTTGTTATTAGTATTCGACTTCCTAAAGCAAACCCATTAAGACGTTCAGTTAAGAAATCTATTTGTCTTGGATGACTCACATCATCGAAAACAATTAGAACCTTCTTGGAAAAAAGCCTTTTGCTTTGAATGTTGCGGCCGATATCCGGAAAATTCTTCACATTTCCATCACTCAATAGAGTAGAAAGAAGAAGTTGTCGCAGGTGAGCTAATCCACCAGTTTCCTCTGCTTCTCTAACATTACGAGCGAAGTAAGAACCTTCAAAATGTCGAGAGATTTTGCTAAAAACAGCTTCCGCCATTGTTGTCTTGCCTATACCACCAATGCCCCAAATCCCCAATTTGTAAACATCCATCGAGTCAGTGCCTAATAATAATTCAATTTCTTTAATTGGACGGTCAACTCCAGCCAAGCCTTTGCACTCACTTTGAAAAGAATCATCTAACCTCTTCAAAACTTCATTGGCAATTTCCACAGTAAGTTTAGATTCAGGCCTAGTGAAAAGATGCCAGTAAATAAGTTCAAATATATGAAAACGAGACAGAGAATAGTGTTTTTTAAATTAGTTTCACCATAAAATAAAATGTACAATAATTTCATATAGGCTTGTTGAACTGACTGTATTATTTTCTAAAATTTTGTTCTCAAGATGGACCAATTCAAATCGTTAATAATTCGATTACTTAGAGAGGAACTAATCTCACCTTAGAAATTATGACCTTTAGGGCCCGTTTGGTTTTAGTTGTATATTATAGGATTGGATAATTTTAGTATAAAATAATTCTTATATCATGTTTGATGTAAAAAAAATAAATACACGATAATAATAATGGGCCCATCACTTAATTCCTACAATGGCAAAATTTCATCCTAAGGGGACCCCGAAGACTACATTTTCTAAGCTAAAACTTTATCCTCAATTATTCATGAGATTAAAAACTATAACACATTAAATATAAAAAAATTAAGGGAAATTTTTTCATTTTTTAATAAGTTTATCAATAATTATTGATTTAAGTTAGATTATATGACATGTCATTATAAAATAAATCCAACATAATTTTAATAAATTAATATATAAG
Source organism: Citropsis articulata (assembly GCA_030449925.1). Lineage (NCBI taxonomy): Eukaryota > Viridiplantae > Streptophyta > Magnoliopsida > Sapindales > Rutaceae > Citropsis > Citropsis articulata. The sequence continues at coordinate 1,176,804 of JASUUH010000092.1, forward strand.
ACATATTATTAGTTACTAAATAATCTCATGGCATACCAAATACAAGACATGATTATTTATAATCTAATTTAATATTGTACTAAACACAACATAGTATTATATATAATCTAGTATTATCCAATCCAATCCAATCCAATCTTATTTTATCTAATCCGATTTAATCCAACCCAATCCAATTCAATCTGGCGTATCAATTACCAAGCGAATGACACGTAGCATCATATACGCCTGTTCAACTGACAGAATTAGAAAATCACCTGACGGCAAATGTGACTTGATTGTGTCCACAAAACTATTGTTTTTCTTTTATTCTTTTCTTCTCAACGAATAAAGAAAGAATATTTTAAAAGTAAAAATTAAAAAATTCTTTTTTTCAAAAAGAAGGAAAAGATTAAATAAAAAAAATTCTTTATAAGATGGCCCACCCATGACCTTTAAGAAAAGTAGTATGTACATAGCGAAGTATATATTTTAAATACACGGTAAAACTTTTGTGCACTTTGCAGGTCAGATTTGGAAAGAACTCTTCGTATATGTGGTGTGGGATGCTTTCCAATAATTTTTCAGTAGTTTGAAATTATTTATATACTATATAAGGTTTGGACAAATATTTGTGGACGGGTTACAAAGACCAGTGCATATTCTGGTTAAAATCATTTAGTAAACACTTCTTGTGATTTACCATTTATCGATTTTTACTTATATCATGGAAAAGTATTTATATATCTTTAATAATTTTATTAAAATTATTATTTAAAATTTATATTTATTTTTATAGTTATACTTTTTTTTAGATTTGTAGGCTTAAAAGTCAAAGACCTCAATCCCAAACATACCCTAAGTTGACAGTGCAGTGAGAAATACTTATTCACACAATAATGTTAAGAATTAAATACTTGGATTTTAATTGTATATTTCAACTACAACTGTTATTAAGTGCATTTTGTGTTAAATATTAAGTTAATATAAATTCTACATGCTAATTAATTTTACAGCGCTGATAATATGCGAATTGCAAGCTAACCTTGTAATTGGGCCATGGTGGCAGCTTGCTTTAGTGTGTGTGAATATTTTGTGGGATAATAATATCAATATTAAAGTGTATAGCACCAACTAAGTAACAAAAGAATAGACCAGAAATAAAATTCATCGAAGAGTAATGATAAAGAGCCTACTCTAGCCCTCCTAAACCTTATACAAAAGTAAAGAAATTATAAACTATTTAACAAAATTATCCTAAATTTTAAATTAATAACAAATTTGCTAAAAAAAACTTGCATTGCTGAGTTGAGGTGGGATTTATTGGTGAGGCGCGTATCAATTTTCTACTGCAAAAGAATTTTAACAACGGAATCCTTTTCAAATTTTCTGTTTGTGCTCGGTCATAAGCGTTAACGTTTCAAAAATTCCAGAAAGTTTAAAAAAGTAATTGATCAGATTATTTTATTAGCACACTCATGAAATCAGTAGTATAAATAATGAGATTTCTAACTCTGGAGATCTTTTTAATATTTATTTTTAATTAATTAATTTTGAAGGATAATTAAAAAGAGGGTGCATCAAGATTTTTGTTAATATTTAATTATTTCCTCCATAAACAGAGGCCTTGAGCTATAGCTGTTTAATTTTCTTTTCTCGTCATTTTTCTCACATCAAACTGACTTTAGCATTAATAAAAAATTCAACAAGTAAAATAATTGGAAAATTAAACGTGCAAAGATAATAAGAATCAGATGGAAAATTATTGTACCTAATGACATGAGAATCAAAGCCAGAGAGGTTGGCTGCTTCGGTCAAAGCATTCTTCCATCTTTGCATCTTCTCTGAATAACGTTTTTCAAGCCCACTAAAATACTTCCCAAAAGAAGAATCCTGGCTTTGCGATCTCACATGTGATGGATCAACGTGATAGAAAACTGGAATCACAATCTGCCCATAATCGTGCTTGCATTCGAGGATCTTCAAAAGTTCATCGAGACACCATCTAGAAGAAGCAAACCTTTCTGAGAAAATGATAATTGAGATGCTTGATGCTTCAATCGTATCAAGAAGAGACTGTGAAATGTTCTCGCCTCTGATAAGTTGGTCATCAATGAAAGTTTGAATGCTTCTTTGAGACAAAGCATGATGAAGATGGCTAGTAAAGTTGTCACGCGTGTCCTCTCCTCTGAAACTCAGAAAAACATCATACATCTTCTTAGCGTTTCGAGGTGGACAAGAGGAAGAAGAAACCATAATAGTGCAGTGGATGAGAGATTTGATCAGATGAGAAAATTTGGGATGTGAAAATAATTTAATGCTACTGAGTCTATGGAGGTTATATAAAGATGCTTTATTAGATAGTTACTTGGAACCTACCGGGAAGTTTTGTAAATATAGTTTTCTTTAAAATAAAATAAAATAAATAAATAAACTCAACCAATTAAATTTAACAAAAAGAAAACACTAGCAAATATTTTCTCTGAACCTTGCACGCTGTTTTGGTGACAATTTTTTTTCCCCTTTGGTAAAGTATAGATGGAACCCAATGAAGATGCCTAGAATAGAATAATGGTTTGAAGAAAAGAATAAAGAAGAAAAGAGCTGGTAGAACCTAACGCTATGTTGCTTATGGTCAATGAGTCAATGACGGCCAGAAGCAAATAATCTAATTAATAAACAGAACAAAACAAAATGCTGCATTTTTTTGTTAATAGCATCCAGAGAACGTTCAAGGGAGAAGAAAATTTATCGCATCGGGAAATAAAATGTGATATTTCCAAACGGTACAGTCCCATGACAGTCCAAAAGTACATATATATATATATAACCGACCAGGACTGATCAAACATATACATCTATATAGTCTAAAAATGGGATTAAAATATAATAATATGACGTGGGATGTGATGATAATTAATTAATTAAATAAAAAATGCGTGGAATATATGGCTGCTTTACTAGGCCCTCACTTGGAGTTAATTTCGCTGTAGTTTCATCTACTAAAATTAATTGAAGCCCGACTAACGTGAATGGGGGGGGGGGGGGGGGGGCGTAAAAAACAAGAAGAAGAATAATTGGACCGACCTTTAAACCTTTAACTTTTCTGCCCCCAAACTTTACGTTTGAAGAGAAAAAGCAAAACTTTCCCGGAAAATTCGGCGTAGTTTTGCGGAGCAAATGTTGGTGACTGTAGTATCTGTCCAGAGTGAAACGATGCTTGGAACCTTCCAGGGAGTTTCTTGATAATTTCATCTCCTTAGCACTGTGGACAATAATTTCACTTAAACTGCAGCTTTTGTTCACTTTTACTTGAAATTATAATTTCACTTAAACTGCAGCTTTTGTTCACTTTTACTTGAAATTATTCCGCTCTATTCAAGTGTTGAAAGCAAAAGTGGATGACAGCTAAAAAGGTCAAAAGGGGGTGAATTCCCCAAAAACACCATAATTTCAACTCGAGATTTCATATGCTACCGGCTACCCTTTGCTTTCTTGATCAATTCTCAAATTTGTCGGACCATAACCATTGGCAATAGTGTCCTGCTTTTGTCCTTTTTTTTTTGGGTTAAATTATGAGCTCTAACAAAAATAATTTGTGAACAAAAGCTATTTAGTATTTACTTTTCTAAAATATTTCATAAATATGTAAGACAATCGAAGGAGAGATATATAATAATAATAATAATAATTGATAAGACAGCAATTGAACTGTTAAAAAAAAATAAATAAATTACGCTGTTCAGACACCAACTGAACTGTTTGGCATCTTTCCATTTGAGAAATGGTTCAAAAAGTTGCATCATTGATTGTGGTGGCAGAATCTTAAACGGAGAAGTAAATATATGAAATAAAATATATCCCCCCCCCCCCCCCCCCCAAAACAACAAAAACTTTCCTGAAAGTTTTGGGATAATTATTAATTTCGTCTCATATATTTTTTTAATATTGAAATATATTTTTTTAATCTTTCCCCGTAAACATTGACTTATCCGTGTATGTTTTATGTGATTGATATTTGCCGTATATTATGTGAATGACAGTTTAATTTGATGACGGTTAGTTGAATTAGAAGACGAAGAGAAGAGACCGATGGGCGGAATCTTTGTACTTACAATATTAAGAGTAAAGGTTCGAGTTTTTATAAAAATATTATAGGATTTAATTTTAATTCTCCTTCAATTATCATATAATTGAATCGAGATACAGTCCTCTCGAATATTTGAAAAAATTTTAAAAATTTAGATCGCACTTCAAATGAGTACATATCACGATGAAGGTCCCAATTATATAATCTGTTTATAAATATTAATTGTAACGTTTCAGTTATATAATCTACTTATAAATATTAATTATAATATTTAATATAATATCAGTAACAATTTTATATAACAGTATTAAAAAAAAAAAAACGAAGAGAAGAGAGCACCAAATGGTCAATGATCAGTCAATGTCATCGAGCAGCTTCCAATCAGATGAAAAGACAAAGGCAGGTTGTGGTCCAAAAAAATTTAAAATTTCATGAGTGGTGGTCCAGCAAATTTAATTTCTTTTCTCATTTTGAAGTCCACCCAGAAATTTCTTGGAAGCTTCCTTAGTGAATCTCAAAATATTGTCTATAAATATGCAGAAATTTTTCACATACAATGTTAAGGTTGATGCAAAATAATTATGCAGGAAATTTACTCTAGAGAAAAGAAAATCTCGATGGGACCCGTCGATCTCATTTTATTATTATTTTTTCATAAATTAATTAAAAGTTATTTACTTCAACTCTGGCTGAAAATTGGGTACAAAAGTAGAAAAAAAAAATTAAATGCTGGTGCTGCGTTACTTGTGATATCTACTTGAGTTTTTATCAAAAATTGGATGATGTAAAATATAAATTTTTTTATGATATTATTAAATTTTATTCTAATTTTTTGAACTTACACTTTAATATAATAATGTATTCGAAACTTTGTATGACAATGGGTGAGAAATTGTGATCCCATTCAAATCCAAAATATTGAAAGCCAAACAATGGAGACGGGATGGAAAAGGAACTCACCGTAACATGGGTTTATACTTTGTAGCTCGAATTAGAGAAAAAGACAAAAAAGAAAAGAGCTGGCACTACCTCATGCTAAATTGCTAATGGTCAATGAGTCAATTGCATCCAGAGAATCTTGGTTATAAACAGAAAAAGAAAAAAAAAGGTTGCATTTTTTGGTTAATAGCATCAAGAGAATCTTCAATGGAGAAGAAAAGATATCGCATTGGGATAAAAAAAATGTAATATTTCCAAATGATACAAGTGTATATATAACCGACCAGAACTGATCAATCATGTTCATTAAATCATCCAAAAATGAGATAGGATTGAAAAATGGGGAAAAAAAAGAGAAAAAAACAAAATAATGAAGTGAAGAATCAGGGTCAGCTCAACCAAAATGAGGGCCTTAGACGAGTTGTTAAAATTAGGCCTCCTACAAAAAATTGAAGAAAAATATATATATGAATGAATTATAGGAAAACAAAACTATTTAAAATCAATTTTTTTTTTATCTTTCTGAGATGCAAATTTGTTAATCAAATTAGATTCTAATTTTGCTAATATATCTTTCTCAATGTATAATATACTAATTCATTTAATCTTTCTTATACATGGTTGATATAAAATAATTTTTATCAATTTTAATTTTAAAAATTTCTTTATGCATAACAATAATTTTAATTTAATATGGTTTACCTTATTTAAAGTAATTAATTATTATCAATTAAATTTAAATAAATTAAAAATTAATATCCCATTTCCATTACGGGTGCAGAGCCGCTTAAGAATCTGCAAGTGACAAACCGCCTCTGTGAAGAATATGCTTAATGGATTTCAAATGCAATTTAATTAAATCCATTGTTTTGACATGGAGGCAAAAGGCACGCGTAAAAATCCCAACGTTCAGGAACTACATGTAGTCCTAAGCACACAAACATATTTCCTCTCCTAATGATTCCAATTATTCCAATTTTATACGAAGTGCGTGGTGGGAGTGGGATCATGGAGTGGGCTTTTAAAACAAGGCTTCACTCAATTAATTTTGTTGGCTTATATATGGGGAATTGGCTTCATTATCTTCCTTCTTTGACGTGAATAGTGTTACACTATTTCTAAAGTTAAAATTTTTTCACCCCTTTTATATATGTATATATATATATAAAATACTGATTACATATTAGATTATTATATTACATAAATATTTATAATTGTTATTATAACAGATATTACACTAATATCTACAATCAAATATACATAATTGAGATTTATATTATTACATTAAATTTTATGTAATATATGTCTGAAAAAATAATCATCACAAACGAAAAATGTCTATGCTCCATTCGTATTTCACAAGAGAGAACGACTTAAAAGCACCGTAATTCCAACCCGCGATTTCATATGCTAGAATTTCCCAAAAGCACCATAATTAGAATTTAACTATTGGCTTGAATTCCCCAAAAGGCAAAAGCACCGTAATTCCAACCCGCAATTTCCTATGCTACCCTGTGCTTTTTTGGTCAATTCTCGAATTTCTCGGACCATAACCATTGACAATAGAAATAGAGGTCTTGTTCCAGTCCTTCCCGCCAAAATATGAGCTCTATTTTGCTCTTTTTTTTTTTTTTGGTAAGAGGAGCGAGCCTAGCACAAGCTAAGGCTTAACAAACCGAGGGAAAGCAATCCCTAAACAATCATTACGCAACCATACATTAACACCATAGGGAGGGCTAGAGAAAACATGGAGCCCAAGAGGAAGCGAGAGAGCGAAATTGGCTAGAGAATCTGCTGCAAAATTTACTTCCCGATAGATGTGATTCACGGAAATCTGCCAACTTCGAGAGAGGAGTTCTTGGATGCCTTTGACTAAGGGGTAACAAGCATTATGAACATCATCACGTCGCTGAAGTAGTTGCGTCACACATAAACTGTCAACTTCAACCATCAACAACCTTATGCCTCGATCCCAAGCCAAAAGAAGGCCCTGATAAAGGCCCCAAAGTTCAGCTGTAGTAATTGAGCACACCCCAATATTCATGCTAAACCCTCCAATCCATTCACCATGAGCATCTCGGATTAAACCTCCAGCCGAAGCTAAGCCTGAAGCTTTGCAAGCACCATTCGTATTGAGCTTATAAAAAGAAAGGGAGGGGGTTTCCAACCAAACACCTTTTCAACCCGTGTCTCCTTGGTAGCGTGGAGCGTCTCAAAAGTTTGCAATATTTCTTCAGCATGAGACAAGATATCCTTGACTATATATTCAACACTTTGAGTCAATCCCTCAAAACAAGCTTTATTTCTCCAGTACCATATTCGCCAAAGGGCTACCCCGAAAACACAAGTCCAGTCACGATCACCATCCCTCTGTCCAGTGCTCTTCAAGTTTTGGAAGATCCATTCGTCCAGAGGTAAAGAGAAGAAGTTAGCGATAGCATGGCCTATCAAAAGTTTCTTCCAGATTCCTTTAACCGCAATACAATCCCGAAGAGCATGAGTAGCATCCTCTATAACCTCATCGCAGCGAGTACAAGCCATATCAGAAATAATATGTCTTTTATAAAGTTCAGCTTTGCATTTAATTTTTCCTTGGACAGCAAGCCACATGAAAGTTTTAATACGTTGAGGACCCTGCCACTTCCATATAAGTTTCCATCTCGAATCAGCCGCATTATAACTTTTACTCATCAGCTGGTTGTAGGCGGACTTAGCAGTAAATTTGCCAGAGTTTGAATGAGCCCAAAAAAATTGGTCCTTATCACCATCTAGCACAGGAGGTTTAATTGCAGCTATCCTTAGTAGGACATGATGTGGAAGCAAGTGATCAAAAAGGGTCCAGTTCCATGAGCCATCATAAGTAACAAAATCAGAAACACGCAGGTTCATTAAATCCTTTGGGATCGTAGTCCGAGAAAAAGTATAAAGCGGCTTATCCTCAGTTGCCCAGACATCCCACCAAAAGCGAACACTCCGGCCGTTACCCACTATCCAATGTAAACCAGCCTTGACGGTAGCCCAAACTTGCCCAATAGCCTTCCATAAGTAAGAACCATAACGGGTAGGGAGGGCTTGATCGAAATGAGAGGGATTAAAACCATATTTAGAGCAGACCACTCGCACCCAGAAGCTGTTAGGGGAGGAGATAATGCCCCAAGCAAGTTTCATTAATAAAGCAGTATTCATAATCTCTAGATTTTTCAACCCAAACCCCCCATGTAACTTTGGCTGACATAGGCGTGACCATCTTATGAGATGTAATTTTCTAGAGCTCGCCATACCACTCCAGATGAAATGTCGGCAACGCTGCTCAATCCTATTGGTCACTCGAGCAGGCAGTCTAGTAGTTTGCATGGCGTAGATAGGTAGAGCTTGTAGCACTGATTGCGTTAGGGTCATTCTGCCAGAGAGAGATAAAAGCTTTGCACTCCAACTATTGAGGCGTCGATCAACCTTCTCCAAAATCTCTTGGTAAGTAGCTTTAGTTACTCGCTTATGAAGAATCGGCATTCCCAAATATTTTCCCAGATCACTCGCAACCGAAAAACCCAAAGTACCAACAATTCTTTTAACCTCCAGAGGCTGTACATTCTTAGAAAAAAATACTTGAGTTTTTTTATTATTAATCTTCTCGCCTGAGCTAGCACAGAAAGTATTGAGGACCTCCTGTATCAAATGTGCTTGCTCACGAGAGGCTTCAGCCAAAAGAAGAAGATTGTCAGCAAAAAATAGATGTGTAATAGGGGTACCTCGACGGGATAGACGGATAGGATTCCATTTGCCGCTTTGAACCGCCTTGTTAATACCGTGGCTGAGTCGTTCAATACACAATACAAAAACATAAGGGGAGATTGGGTCTCCCTGTCTTATGCCTCTGGATGGGGAAAAATAATCAGTGCATTCACCATTCCACAAGACCTGCATAGTAACAGAGGAAATAAAATTCATAATTAGGTGAGTCAGTTCGGAAGGTATACCAGCTTCTCGCAAAGTTTCATGGATAAACTCCCAACTAAGGCGATCGTATGCTTTTTCAAGATCCACCTTAATGAGCATTTGACCCCGCTTGCCCTTTTTCCGTTGCATGGAATGGATAATCTCCTGAGCAACAACGATATTCTCTGTAATATGTCGTCCCGGCACAAAACTTGTTTGCGTAGGTCCTATTAAATCTGGAAGGATAGCCTTGAGTCGGTTCGCCACAATCTTCGTAATGGTCTTATATATCACCGGGCATAAACTGATTGGCCTATACATTTTGAGATTGGTAGGCTGATCTACCTTAGGAATTAAAACGATGAGTGTCTTATTTAATTCAGTAGGAATGTTGTTACTATGAAAGCACTGTCTCACCATATTACATACTGACTCTCCAACTGCATCCCATTGAGATTGATAAAAAACCGCATGAAGGCCATCCACTCCAGGTGCTTTGAAAAGGTGCATACTACAGATGGCTTCCTTAATCTCATCATCCTGTAAAACCCCTTGTAGTTTCGCTATATTATACTCATCAATAGATGGAAAGCTACCTTTAATCGGAAAGGGTGTGTGGGACTCCTCCTCCCTAGTATAAAGGGATTTGAAGAAATCCACAGCATAATTTTTAATCTGGCTTTCGTCACAAATCCATTTCCCATTATCGTCCTTAATCATGTCAATACGATTACGTCGTCTCCTTTGGATGGTTTGACGGTAGAAGTAGGTAGTGTTTCTATCGCCCCAAGAAAGCCACTCCCTCCTGGACTTCTGATACCATAGGATTTCTTCCTGAGATAAAATAGCTTCCAGTTCTGACTGAAGAGACACTTCTAAATCAACAAGCCTCCTAGATGAGTGTATTTCCAACGCCCTCTGGATGCCCCCCAGTCTAGCAAGAATTTTACTTTTTCGTCTCTGTATATTACCAAACACTTCTTTGTTCCAGCGGCTTACCTCCCTCACAAAGTTAGCAGCCATAGTAATATAGTCCCCATTCTTCTCCCAAGTACTTGCAACAAAATCATTAAATCTGGGGTCTGTAAGCCAAGGAGCCAGAAAGCGAAACGGCTTAGACCCAGCTGGCCGCACGGCATCTCTTGCAAAACAGGCAAAAACAGGACGATGGTCAGAACTTATTTTAGGGAGATGAAAGATTTGGGAGTCAGGAAACTTTACCAGCCACCCATCATTGCAAAAAGCTCTATCCAGCCTCTTAAGTAAGTTGCCTCTGCCCCACGTAAATTTTGGCCCATGGAAATTAATATCACAGAAATGGTGTTTGTTATACCATTTTGTAAAGCGTGGGCAAACACCTGTAGTATGAGGCGACCCGCCTCTCTTTTCGGAAGGATGCAAGATAGTGTTAAAATCCCCCCCCACGAGCCAAGGCCCCGTAACCGTCTTAGCAATTTTATCCAGTTCTTTCCAAAGAAAGATTCTGATCAAAGGAATGGGGCTGGCGTAAACAGCAGTAATCCACGAAATAAAACCATGCTCATTAGAAACCTGAAGATGGATGAATTATTTATGGTTAACCACAATGTCCACGTGAAAGTTCTCCCTCCAAAGCAGCCAAATACCACCCGAAAAGCCGACTGCCTCAATTCTGTGAGATCTATCAAAACCGTTTCTAAGAATGAAATCCTCAGCTTTCTTCCCACTAATTCGAGGTTCAAAGAGAGCTACCATTGAAGGATTATACTTCTGAATAAAAGCTTTGAAAGTTCTACGAAAGACAGGTGACAGGGCACCTTGACAGTTCCAAAACATGATAGAAAAAGTCATTAAAAAGTGTTGGTTAGCTGCACTTAGGATTGCAAAGCTATTCACGTCTTTTAGATAACTGTTTTTATGTTTCAGTTGTTATTAATTAAGTTTGTCCTAGTCTTTAGGAAGTTGTTAGTTTGTTCAACATGTATCAGCTCATGGCTTGATTTGCGGCTTCTTAGTTTCAGTTTTTATTATATATTGTAAGCTTAATGCAAAATAAAAGTGAATTCCAGTTCTGCATTTTTCGTATATCTTTCTTTGTTCTTCCTCAAATTCTTTAATCCTTTGTTTTATCTTTCAAAATCAACAATTGGTATAAGAGCAACCTTCTTAAGGGATCTGTAAGTGAGTTTGACGTATCATGGAAGCCGAAGCCAGCTTCTCTTCTATTGCTCCACCAGTGTTTGATGGAGACAACTACCAAATGTGGGCAGTACGCATGGAGACATACTTAGATGCTTTGGATCTTTGGGAAGCAGTGGAAGAAGACTATGAAGTTCCTGAACTTCCAAACAATCCCACCATGACACAGATAAAAGCACAACAGGAAAAGAAGATGAAAAGTCAAGAGCCAAAGCATGCTTATTCGCTGCGGTGTCGTCAGCAATTTTCACAAGAATAATGTCCCTTAAGACAGCCAAGTCTATATGGGACTATCTTAAGGAAGAATATGCAGGAGATGAAAAGATAAAAGGAATGCAGGTATTGAATTTGATAAGGGAATTCGAGTTGCAAAAGATGAAGGAATCTGAAACAATTAAAGAGTATTCAGATAGACTTCTTGGAATCGCAAACAAAGTGAGGTTATTGGGGTCAAACTTTAGTGATTCAAGGATTGTAGAAAAGATCCTTGTTACTGTTCCGGAGAGGTATGAAGCGACAATTACAACCTTAGAAAATACCAAGGATATGTCAAAAATTTCCTTGGCAGAATTACTTAATTCCCTGCAAGCACCAGAGCAGAGGAGGCTTATGAGGCAAGATGTCACTACTGAAGGAGCCTTAGTTGCAAAACATCACGGAGCTGACAAAAATAAGAAGAAAAAGAAGAAAGGCCAAGAGGGAAATTCAGTTTCTCCTACTTTGAGTAACAACAAAAGCAAAAACTCCAAGGGTAAATACCCTCCTTGCCATCACTGTGGAAGAAAAGGCCACCCTCCATTCAAATGTTGGAGGAGACCCGATGCAAAATGTTCCAAATGCAATCAGACTGGACATGAAGCACCAATTTGCAAAGAAAAAACTCAGCAGCAGGAAGTTGAAGCCCAAGTTGCAGATCAAGAGGATGAAGATCAGCTTTTTGCGGCGTCTTGTTTTGCAAGTAGCAGTTCAACTGAAAGTTGGTTAATTGACAGCGGCTGTACCAACCATATGACAAATGACAAGGAACTCTTCATAGATTTGAAGCCAACTGACATTACTAAAGTCAAAATCGGCAATGGTGATTACATTTCTGTTGAAGGGAAAGGGAAAATCGCCATAACTAGCGCTGAAGGTACAAAAAGAATCTCTGATGTCCTCTATGTACCAGAAATTGATCAAAACTTGTTGAGTGTAGGTCAATTGATTGAAAAAGGCTTTAAAGTGATCTTTGAAGATAGTTTCTGTCGCATTCAAGATGTCACTGGTCAGGAAATTCTCAAAGTGAGAATGAAAGGAAAAAGTTTTTCTTTTGATCCCATTAAAGAAGAAATTGTTGCATTTTCTACCAAAGCTAGCAAGACCGAGATTTGGCACAAGAGACTTGGCCATTGTCACTTACAAAGGATGCAGCTGATGAAGACAAAGGAGCTCACAGTTGGCTTACCAACCTTTGGAGATCACTTACCAAATTGTCAAGCTTGTCAGTATGGTAAACAAAAAAGGAGACCATTCCCGAAGTCAACCTGGAGAGCCATTCGCAAGTTGCAGCTTGTCCACACAGATGTATCGGGTCCTCAAAGAACTCCATCTTTAGCAGGTAGCCGGTACTATATTGTTTTCATTGATGATTTTACAAGATTGTGCTGGATTTTTTTCTTAAAATTCAAGTCAGAAGTAGCTGGAGTGTTTTGGAAGTTCAAGAAAATGGTGGAAAACCAAAGTGGCTGCAATATTCAAGTTCTAAGGTCTGATAATGGAAAAGAATACACCTCAGAAGAATTTAATTTGTTTTGCGAAAAAACGGGCATAGAACACCAGCTTACTGCTCCTTACACTCCACAACAAAATGGAGTTAGTGAAAGGAGAAACAGATACATAATGGAGATGACCAGATGTATGCTTCATGACAAGGAGTTGCCAAAAAATTTTTGGGCTGAGGCGGCTAGTACTGCAGTTTTCTTGCAAAACAGATTACCTACCAAGGCATTGAAGGATAAAACTCCATTTGAGGCATGGTATGGCTATAAACCTTCACTATTTTTTCTTAGAGTGTTCGGTTGTGTGTGTTTCTCTCACGTTCCACAGGTCAAGCGTGATAAACTTGATAAGAAGTCAGAACCAGGCATCTTTGTTGGTTACAGCTCTTCCTCTAAAGCCTACAAGGTTTATCAACCTCAAACAGGGAAGATAATTGTCAGTAGAGACGTATTCTTCAATGAAGATGAGAAGTGGAACTGGGAACGAACAAAAAGTCCATTCTCCAGCAAGCAAAAATCAAGTTCTCCATTTCAAACAATGGAAGAGCACGTATTAGAACAGTGGCAAAAAGAATTACAAGATGATCCACCAATCCGTGGAACAAGACTGCTCTTCGATATCTATCAAAGCTGCAATGTGGCCATTTGTGAACCTGCAAATTATGAAGAAGCTATTAAAGATCAGAAATGGAAGAAGGCAATAGAGGAGGAGTTGTCAATGATAAAAAAGAGCAAGACTTGGAAGTTAGTTGATAGACCGAAGGATAGAAAAATTATTGGAGTAAAATGGGTGTTTAGAACCAAGCTAAATTCAGATGGAAGCATCAACAAACACAAAGCCAGGCTTGTTGTCAAAGGGTATGCTCAAGTTTTTGGAGTGGATTACTCGGATACATTTGCTCCTGTTGCTAGATTAGACACTATTCGGTTGGTGCTAGCTATAGCAACTCAAAATATGTGGAAAGTGTTTCAATTAGATGTAAGATCTGCATTCTTGAATGGTATTTTGCAGGAAGAAATTTATGTTGAACAGCCCAAAGGATTCGTAGAACAAGGTCAAGAGAAGAAAGTCTACTTGCTTGAAAAGGCTCTATACGGCTTGAAACAAGCACCTAGAGCATGGTATAGCAAGATAGATAAGCATCTATCAAGCCTAGGATTTGTAAAAAGCAAGTCAGAGGCTACTCTTTATGTGAAACGTAAAGGAGATGATCTGCTTATAGTCTCTCTTTATGTTGATGATCTCTTAATCACAGGTGGTAACGCCAAGCTTGTTGAAGAGTTCAAAAGGGAAATAATGCAGATCTTTGAAATGACAGACCTTGGACTGATGACATACTTTCTGGGAATGGAGATTAAGCAGTTAGAAGGTGAAGATTTTATCTGTCAAAAGAAGTACGCTAAGGAAATTCTTAAGAAGTTTCATATGGAGGATTGCAAGGCGACAACTACTCCAATGAATCAAAAGGAAAGCTTAAGAAAAGAGGATGGCACGGAGAAAGTTGATGAAGGCTATTTTAGAAGCATGGTTGGGTGTTTAATGTATTTAACTACAACCAAGCCAGATATTGTTTTTGCTGTGAGTATTCTCTCTCGTTTCATGCATTGTGCTAGTGAAGTGCATCTTAGAGCAGCAAAAAGAGTTATTAGGTACATCAAAGGAACTCTTGACTTTGGTGTAAAATTCAAGAAGTGTCAAAACTTCAAGTTGCTGGGATTCTCTGACAGTGATTGGGGTGGATCCGTAGATGACATGAAGAGTACATCTGGCTATTGTTTCAGTCTTGGATCAGGAGTTTTCTCATGGTGCTGCAAGAAACAAGAGATTGTAGCTCAGTCTACGGCAGAGGACGAATTTGTTACTGCCACAGCAGCAGTGAATCAAGCATTGTGGCTGAGGAAATTGTTATGTGATTTAAACTTGAAGCAATTGAATGATACAGAGGTATTTGTGGACAATCAGACAGCAATAACAATCTCCCACAATCCAGTTTTTCATGGAAAAACTAAGCATTTCAAGATCAAAATTTTCTTTTAAAGGGAAGTGCAGAAGGAAGGAGAAGTGTGTCTCATTTATTGCAGATCTGAAGATCAGCTCGCAAACATTTTTACAAAATCTTTGCCAGCAAACAAGTTCCAACTTCTTAGGCAAAGACTTGGAGTTTGCAGCTCCTAGTGCATGGAGGAGTGTTGGTTAGCTGCACTTAGGATTGCAAAGCTATTCACGTTTTTTAGATAACTGTTTTTATGTTTCAGTTGTTATTAATTAAGTTTGTCCTAGTCTTTAGGAAGTTGTTAGTTTGTTCAACATGTATCAGCTCATGGCTTGATTTGCGGCTTCTTAGTTTCAGTTTTTTATTATATATTGTAAGCTTAATGCAAAATAAAAGTGAATTTCCAGTTCTGCATTTTTCGTATATCTTTCTTTGTTCTTCCTCAAATTCTTTAATCCTTTGTTTTATCTTTCAAAATCAACAAAAAGTAACGAGAAAAAGAAGAAAGGCCCTCACTGATCAAACTCAGCATCATGCTGCTCAGAACCGACTTGACTCTCGTCATCTAAAGAACCAGCAGACTCCGACGAAGAGTCATCATCATCCCCACACATGGGCATATAATCACTATCATCCGAATCATTCTCCCCATCGGTCACTACCCGCTGCCTATTATCTGGTGGATCGCCATCAAACTCAGAGCCAAACTCATGTCCTTTACTAGTTGGTAAATTGAATAAGGGATTAGACCTTGTGGCCTGATTATTAATGGTATCAGTTGCAGAGGAGTTGGCAAAGGAGATCACCGAGTGTTTTGAAGGGTCAAGGGACAGTTTGCTATTTTTTTGTTCATTATTGGTTACAGTAGAACTATGAGTTTGCATGTGTTTACGTGTGGTTGTTGGGTTTTGCATGGCACTTGACCAAGGATTGGCTTGAGGGTTGACTTTTGATTGGGGGTTTTTAGGTTGGTGTTTAGGCATAGTAGTCAGGTTAGGGTCTTGGTGATTGTTACCATGTGAGAATTGAGACATAGAGTTGGATCTTTTGGATCTGGTCTGTTTAACAAAAGGAAATTTTGAAGAGTTTTCCCGAGAGTAATGGTTGGGAATATCATGGCGGAGATTGTGTTCACCTTCTGCGGGATCCCCTGTAGCAAGAATGGAAAACCGTGATCCGTCGCCCGCATTGCCTTTTTCGAACCAAATATTTTCCTTGCCCACCTCAGTTTCCTTAAACTTCTTTGGCTTGCCTTTTTTAGCTACAATCATCCATGGACCATAGAGAGGAGCGGCCTCGTGGTTGCCCACCTGAGTCGGCACCACCGCCATGTTATCAGCATCACCATGCATTGTGGCTGCCGCCTGCCCCTGGTACTGATCATCAGTATTCTTCATCTCCAGGCAATCACCAAGATTATGACCATACTTCCCACAGCCAAAACAAATTGAGGGGAGATTCTCATACTCAATCCTCTGAATTTTTCCATCTAAAATGAATTGGGAAACAAGAGGTTTATTTAGCGCAACCTTAACTGCAATACGCGCGAACTTACCTCTTGTAGCAGATTCTGTATTGTAGTCAATACGCAAAACCTCACCAATAACCTGCCCCAACATTCTGAGAATCCGCTTATGATAATAATGCAGGGGCATGCCCGGTAAGCGAATCCAAGCTACGATGGAATCAATTGTTTCGGAGGAACTATCAAAATTCGGGTGCCATTGCTGAACAGTCAAATAGTGTCCTAACACCGTCCAAGGTCCTTGGGTGAGCACATATTGGGCGTCATTCTCCGCTTTAAAACGGACTAAGTAAAAGTCGTTTTCAAGATCAATCACCGTGAAGCCCTGCGACATTCCCCACAATGTTTCCAATCTGTTACACAGGGCTCTGTAACCAATGGTGCGACCAAGAAGTTTCACAATCACCGTACTCTGCCATGGTTTCACAAGTTGTGCATGCACCCTTCTTGAGAAAGAAATAGAAGGAATTTGGCCCTCTTTGTCAATGATCACATCCTCTACATCCAGATCCAAGTCTTCCTCTCTTCCCGTCATCTCTTCCTCAGTCGCCATACGATCCTCCATTAACTTATCCTTGAAAGATATGGCGGTGGAAATATTATCAGCACCCTCATGGGGCTTAAACCTTGCTTTTTTTGTTGAACGGTTCTCTTCAATGGGAGGGGGAATAGCCTTCATGAGTTCCGGGTCTGGTTCCATTTTTTTCTAAATTGCCCTCTCTACAAACATGTGAACTAGTAAACGGCAATTCACGAATTAAGCTCAAGCTGAGCTCTATTTTGCTCTAAACAGACGATTTGTGAACAAAAGCTATTTACTTTCCTAAAATATTCCATAAATATGTGAGACAATCAAAGAAGAGATATGCTGTCATAATAATAATAATAATAACAACACAATTCAGACAACTACTGAATTTTTTGGCATAAAAAATAGTTCAAAAAGTTGCATCTTTGGTTATAGTAGCAGAATCTTGAATAGAGAAGTAAATATATGAGATAAAATACAAATACATGCCTCCCCTTACAAGATTTTTTTTTCTAAACGGAGCCACGAGTCCAAGAGTATGTATATAACCAGAACTGATACAAGCAAATACATCTATACAGTTGTCCAAAAATGAGGGGAGGAACCAAAAATAAAAGCAAAATAATGAAAAGAAGGAAGAATATAATAAATGAATTTCGAATATAGTTTGAATTCATTGCTTTGACATGAAGCAAGCCTATGTCTTTGGTTAAACAGGGCTTCACTCACTAAAAATTTGCAGTGAATATATGAATTGTCAACCAAAATCTGTAAGCCAACTAGAAGTGCCTATAGCCTCCTGCCTGTGCTGCTGGTGGTGGTGGTGCCAGCACCTCATTAGGATTACGATGACTGCCGGAGTTTGAACCAGATCTCACTTCACCATTCTAGGCCAGATCACCGTAATCCCCGCTATGACCATTGAATGCAGAACGATAGTGGCTGCGATGGCTTAACAGGTCCATTGGCAGCAGCATCAAATGCAGATTTCCAGTCATCACCTGATGCGGCACTTGTTTCTAGAGAGAACTTATAGAAATAAATAAAAGTTGGTAATACTAACAGCAAAATGCTCCATATATCGGTGCATCTCTATGAATACTAGCTATACAGGAAGAAATGTTGAATTAGGTATGTACCTCTGTCTATATATTTATATGGAAAGACGTATAAAAATCAGTGAATAGAGGCTAAAATGTAACTCATTTCCAAAGTTTTATAACACTAGAACCATTGAGCAGCATAGTTTAGATACTCATTTCAAAGGAAAAATCGTCTACTCAATGCATTTGTCCTTTGAAGTCGTACTCCGATTATATCAGGAAAAGGACCCCATACCCTGTTCACAATCCCTTGCTCTACCTCAGTTGCCTTTTTCGAAGTTCGCTTCTAGTTCACCTCCAACACCTGATGCTGTCTTTCCAGCCAGACAAGACTAAAGAGATTTCAACATAAGCTAGTTGCAGAGAAATTTTCCGAAAAGAATTCAGCAAAAATTTACTACTGATAAGGAAGCTTTGATCCAAACATCTTAAAGTAATAGTGGGCCGACAATTCTGTCTAAACTATAAAAGGACTTACATGCATTGTGAATTTGATTTAATATACATTTCATGCAGAAACCAAATAAACACAAATGCACAAGGATCTAAACACTAGCCAGACCAACCAAAAGTCAAGCAATAACAGCTTGGACCCAACAATAGTAACTGGTTGTGAAATGTAGCTTTTATCGAAACAAATGAGTTGAAGAACATCTAAAAGTCACTTCCATCCGCATATAAAAATATAAAATCATAAAAGAAATGTTTGGAAAGCAACATTTTAAGATCAAATAGTACCAATGAATTAATCTAAGATATCTCTTCTCAAAAATACCCGCTGCTATAGACGTTTTCAAGAATATTTGAGTCTTTTGGGGTGTCGTTCCTCTTCATGGTTATGGTAGAAAAATTCACTTGGATCTTCCGTTGATTTTGTAGGGTCGGTACATACAATAAATGGATCCCACATTTTTTCACCGGGCAACACTCCTAATGTTCAGAGCGATAAAAATCTTCCTTAAAATAGAATTGAACTGCCTCAAGAATGCAATTGTATTTCCAAAAACCATTCAAATCCATATCATCGAAGAAATAGTATCCCAAAAGTAAGTGATCTGACTCTACATAATCAACCATCCCCATAAATCTCTGTATGGCATGCAAATCTTTGGGTCTGACTTTGAATTCACAAAACAATTCGAACCACCTCTTTTCTCTGACATGATGGTCTCCAAATGCCACAATAGCACTAAAAGCAAAGCCGAGTACCTTTTTATTACTGAACCAACCTGGTGGCATCTTCAAGGTTATAGAAGATTTCATACTTTGAAAGCTAAACCACATCGGAATTTCATCCCCAGGAAAAAAGACACGACCCAAAAGTGCATATTATTGAGAATAATATATCAGTACCACAGAAAATCATAATTTTAATCAAATATTAATTGTCAACTTTAATTTGAAGAAAAAAGAAATTAATAACTCCTCTCTTCTTTCCATCGTGCAGTTGCCAAGAGTTGAATTTCTTGCAGAGCTTCTTCAAGAATTCCTCTGATCTCATTTCGATCCAATTTATAATTATAACTCAGGTCAAAATACTGAGTACGAGCTTCATAACTTGAGAATAAACCTGATAATGATTCCAATGCCGTGCAATGATGTGCATCCAACTCATGTAGTTTGCGTGGAAGCTTTGGTAAGGATTGAAGCCTCTCACAATACCTTAAGGAGAGCCTTCCCAACTTACAAAGTTGTATGATGCTTTCTGGAATTCTCTCAAAATTGTTTTCCTGTATATCCAATTCTTCGAGTGAGGATTACTGGCCAATATTTTCAGGTAACCGTGTGATGCCACAATCAGTTAGATTTAAATACGTTAAGAGTGTGCAAGCCATCTAAAGGTAACGTGATAGGCAATGATAAACCCATCTGCTATGACCCCTGCTCTCTGGAAACTTAAGAGATCAATGTTGTTCAAATGGAAAACAGATGATGGCACTTCTCTTATAGCAGTTCCTATAACATGCAAACTCCACAAAGCTTCTAAATTTCTGAGTTCATCAGCCAATCTCTGAAGATTTGAGCAACCATTGAGAGTAAGATATTTTAATGATTTTAACTTACACAGGCCACTTGGGAGACTCTTAAGGCTTTTGCAATCTTCAAGGTCCAAGTGCAAAAGCTTATATAGACACTCGATGGATGAGGGCAGCTCTTCAATTGCAGTTCCATTTAAAAGCATCCCTTCTATATTAGCAGCTGATGAGATATCTGGATGCCGCTTCAGTTTTGAACAACCTGAAAGATCAAGTTCTTTAAGAAATTCCAAATGAATTCCCGCTGGAAGACTTTTCAGGCTTTTGCAATCCCTTAGCTTCAGGACAACCAGCATGTTCAGATGTTGACTCAACGAGGGGTTTGGAGTTTTGGTAAAAATATTGCAGGCAGAGAAGATTTTCTGCTTTAGCTTACCACAACATTGCTGAGACAAAAAAGAGGTCAAGACAAATCATTAGCATGCTATGATAATTAAATGTTATGACTTAGACATTGCAGGCATATGTTAAGATATACATACCAGGACACCATCCCAAAGTTGTTGAATATTGCTATGAGGCATTTCAAGTAAAACTAGTTTCTCTGGATGAATATTTGGAGGCAATGATTTCAATGGATATCCATGCCAGTGAAAATACCTCACTTCAGCAAATACAGGACCTTGGAAATCCGATGCCTTACATTTGTTCTCTCCATGCATTGAGCAATAGAATTTCAAAAATCTCAATTTACTCATCTTTGTGAAAGTATCAGGATTTAGATAGATCTCTTTCACTTTAGACATATCCAAGCAAATGCCTTCAATTGCTTCAGTCCCCTAATAATCAATAAAAAGACCATAATGTTAAAATCAAATTTATACAATTCAAGTAGATAGTTATTGTTTGGCAATCAAACTGGTAAATCTAAACCTACTTACAAAGAAACAGGATAATACAAGTAACACTTAACGTATAAACTATCAATGCAGACAACGTATAAATTATCAATGTTTGTCCGCAAACTTTTACATACAAAATAATATATTCTCTAACAAAATGCTTACTGTATTAGATGTCAGGACTTTGATAATATCCTCATGATGCCACAACCGACTACGTTTTGCTGGATCACTCGTTGATTCTTGCCGTACAATTTCCCTACCCATTTCTTGTAGCATATCATGCATTTTTATATTGTTGCCGTGCATACAAATAAGAGACTTGTCAACAAGACTACTTATTCCTATTTGTGCAGTGAAGCCACAAGCATTAAGAAATTTTATAACCAAGTCTTTATTTTTCCATTTAAAGAAACAAGCAATGTCCAGAAAATATTTTTCTCTTCATCATCCAAACCATCAAAACTTATTTTTAGCACCTTCTGGATTTCCATATTAGGGATTCTTTTCAGTTTGTTTATTGCACTTTCCCAAAATTGTTTTTCTTTTTCAAATAGAAAACAAGCCAAAATTTCAATAACTAATGGAACACCTTGAGCATATTGTATGACCCTGCTTGACAGTTCCTCAAAACCTATATGAGGATTGTTTTGTTTGAAGGCATGTCGACTAAAAAGCTCAAGTGCATGATCATCTCCTAATTCCTTCATCTCATATTTCTCTTTGACACAACAATTTCTAAGCACTTGTTGATTTCTTGTTGTTATTATGATTCGACTCTCTGCCATGTACCAATCAAGACTGCTGATTAAGGATTTTATTTGTCTGAAACAAGTCACATCATCAAGAACAATCAGAACCTTCCTGCAGCTGAGCCCTCTAAAGCTCAGGGCAATATCAGGAATCACATTGTCATCCTACAATAATTTTGAAAGAAGTTTTTGTTGCAAGCAACCTAATCCTCCCAGTCTTTGTGATTCTTCTCTAACATTTTGAAGGAAGCAAGAACCTTCAAAGTTACAAGAGATTTTACTGAAAATAGCTCTAGCAATTGTTGTCTTGCCTATACCACCAATGCCCCAAATCCCTAAAGCGTATACATCTTTCGACTCAGCACCTAATAGAGATTCAATTTCCTCAACTCTTGATTCTACTCCAACCAACTGGTTTTTATTACTACACGGAGACAATTCAGCCAGCCTCTTCAAAATTTGATTAACAACTTCCTTTACAAGTTCCGATTCAGGCCTAGCAAAAATGTAAAATAATAAGTTCAAATAGGAGGGACTTGCACGAAAATATGACAATAACTCTTAAATAGGAATATGAGTGACAGATTGGAATTACTTGAAATATGAAAGAACACCCAATGAAAACACACAAATGCTGATTTTAATAACTCTGTCAAAATTCTTTTAAAGGAGTTTAACACATACAGAATTTAGCACACCAAATGTAACTGTCAAAGATCAATTCCACAAATCACTTGCCGAAAGACATTAGGATGCCTAATAAAATGGAAGTATATAATTCAGCATACTTGACAAAAAAAAAAAATCACTATAACTAGCTGGGGCGCTGGCAATTAATTAAGCAGAAAATAACATTCTGTTGCATCACCATACTGGTATGACAAAAGAAATTTGATTACCTAATGTTCTGAGAATGAAAGCCAGACAAACTGGCCGCTTCCTTCAAAGCATTCCTCCAATTCTGCAGCATCTCTAAATTCTCCTTGAATCTTTCTTCATGCTTCACAAATGAATCCCCAAAAGACCCAGTTTGCCACCTCACGTGTGCTGGATCAACGTCATAAAATACCGGTAACACAATATGTCCATACACCCTCTTGCATTGAAGGATTTTGACAAGTTCATCGAGACACCATCTGGAAGAGGCATGCCCTTCAGAGAAAATGATGAGTGAAATAGCTGATGCTTCAATTGCATCCACAAGAGACTGTGAAATTTGTAGGAAAACCAGAAACCAGTGAGTTAACAGCAGTAAAACAATAACAAAATAATCAGCAACTGAAATTGAAATGAGAAAGAAAGAAATTAACGAAACAAAGAAGAATGAAACCCGAGGCCTGTAACACAGTGTCCTTAAAACAGATTTACCACCTATTGCAGTGCTTTAGGTTCGTTGGTAATTGTTTCCCAGGATACAACGGGCACGAATTATTTGCCAAGCACTGGCAAAAAATTCCGGCGAACCACAACAGTGGAGCAAACTCAATCAAGAACCAAAGAAGAAGGAGAGAACTTTGAGCATTGAGTGCTGAATGTGTTTGTGTGTGTTTGAAATAAAGGGGAAGCTGCCCTTTTTATACTGATATGGAGTTGTAACAGCAGCAGAATATTGAATTTAAGAATTCAATATTCTGCTGTAAAACGTTTGTAACAGCAGCCACAAGTCAATTTGGCTCATGAATGCATGCATAACAGCCAAATTGAATTCGGCAATAACGTGCAGCATTTACAAATTCTTGTTGAATTTAACATTCAATTCAATTTAAATCACAAATTATTGCAAACTGTTACAAAAAAAAATTCAAAAGGAAATAAAAAACATGGCCATGCAAATCTAGTTGATTTTAAGCTGACACATTCACAGACGCCGGACGCTACGAGTTCAACCAAATCGCTTAGGATTCGCACCCGCACGCGTGTGGAAAAGCCTTTATCCTTAATATTCTTACTCATGCATGGATAAGTGTCTATATATAAACACAATTCCCTTGGCTTATTTTTCCCATGTGGGATAAGCCTCATTTCCTTTCAAATTTCCAACTTCAAGGGTGCATTTTGAGAGGCAATTTCTCATTCACCCATACACCATTTTGAGTAAATAAATACATATATTTGAAGTATTCACGGAGTAGAATCCGTATCTCTCAAGTTTTTCCACTTTCAACAAGTGGGACCCACTCAAAATGTGTCCACAAATTAGCATATTAATATGCTATTTTCCAACAAAATTTCATCTCCTCTGTTAAGCTGGTCATCAATGAAAGTTTCAATACTTTTCTGAGGCAAGGCTGAATAAAGATGGCTGGTAAAGTTGTCACGGGTGTCCTCTCCTCTGAAACTCAGAAAACATCATACTTAATGTTTCGAGGAGGAGGAGGAGAAGAATAATAATAAGAAGCCATAACAAAAATTCAATTGACTAGAAAGATTTTTATGAGATGAAAACAATTATGAATCAAAATGAGCGCGACTATGCGGAGTATATCGATACCTGGAACCTTCCTGAAAGTTTCGGGGATAATTATTAATTTCATCTTATTTTCGAGGCATTATGGACGTATTAATTGCACTGAAGATGGAGCTTTCTTCTTGACTTTCATATCAAGCGAAGAAAGAAAATAGTGAATGCAGCCAAAAAGGTGAAAAGGGTGTAAATTTCCTAACAAATTACGCCGCAGACTAACAAACAAACTGTTGGCTCCATTGTTAATAGAATCTTCTTAAGTAGTTTGACTGAGTTTGCTTCTTAATTCGAGTGAGAGAGAAATCGTTTTTATTAGAAGAGTCTGTGCCTCGCGATTCGAGAGAGAATTTCTAATCTAAATTGTAGTACGAGCTTAACGGTGTCTTTTATAATTGAGGTCTTTTCCAAAATACCTCATAATTAAGACAAAAACTCCCACAATTAAAGCCTAGCTCATTCACGCCGCAAACTTTTTTTGCATAGACACTTAACGCTTTTGTGCTCAACAGCAGTGCTAGCGACCGACACGTGTTAATTTCCCAACAAATTAACACTTAGGATTTGTAGTAGGGTGGATTTTAATAGGGTGCGATGGCTATTTTGCAATTGAAAATTATTTTTTTAAGGCTGATATTCCGATCAGTCAATAACTTATATTTGTACTAGATTATTATTAATATTTATAAATAAAAGTTCTCTTCATTATTCCTAATTGAGAAAGGACTGAATTATTTAAAATAATTTTATGGGATTGGAATAGCTGTTATTTTAATCACTCGACCTTTGACTGATTGGTTTAATTAAAAAATTATTAAAAATACTTATATTTTAATCAAAAATTATTATGAAAATATCTATAATTGTTATGAAATTAGAGATAATAGATATTATTATGTTAACAATTATTTGATAATGATTTCTAAGTAAGAAATACTCAAATAGAGATTGAAGAAAACAAGCAAAATAGCTTGAGTAAGGAATTGAAAAGTGTGTTCATTCATTAGCAAATGAATGCTATTTATAGGCATTACAAGGTGGAGTAATTCATCATTATTAATTAGAAAATTAATAATGGGAAGAGCAATAAAAGAAAATGGAGAGAGCATTAAGAGAAAATGGAGAGAGCACCATTTGGTGGAATCCACCATGATTTACAATACTCCTCCTTGGATTCACTAATTATTTACTAGATATGCTCCTCCTGATAACATTAGATGTGATTTTAAACTACCTTATTAAAAACCTTTGCCAGTAAAAACCCAATGGGAAAACCTGATCAATAGGAAAAAAGAGTACAGTGTATGTATGTCCAAATTCCACTCCTCCTTATGAGTGCTCCTCCTGATGGCAATATGTATTATTCTAATAGTTTATTGAAGCGACGCATGCCAATCCCATGTATTATTTTCTCAAATGTAGATGTATGTAGAGCTTTCGTAAATGGGTCAGTTAAATTATCTGTGGAGCATATCTGTTTGATATCAATCTTCTTGTTCTCTTGGAGCTCATGAGTGTAGAAAAATTTCGGTGAAATATGTTTTGTTCTGTCCCCTTTAATGTATCCTCCTCTGAGTTGAGCTATACATGCAGCATTATCTTCATATATCACTGTTGGGATATCTGAACTTGAAGATATTCTACACGTACTTTGAATATAATGGATTACAGATCTCAACCATATGCATTCTCGACTGGCTTCATGTAGTGCAAGAATTTCAGAAATGGTTGGAGGATATTACAACGAGAGTCTGTTTTGTAGACTTCCATGAAATTGTCGTACCATTAAAAGTAAAAACATATCCCGTTTGTGAACGAGCTTTATAGGGATCAGATAAATAACCTGCATCAGCATAACCAACAAGACCTGAATTTTTCGTTAGTTCATTAAAATAAAATAAACCTAAATTAATTGTTCCTTGAAGATAACGAAAAATGTGTTTGACACCATTCCAATGTCTTCTAGTTGGTTCAGAGCTAAATCGAGCCAACAGATTAATAGAAAATGCTATGTCCGGTCTAGTACATTGTGCTAAATACATCAGAGTACCAATTGCATTTAGATATGGTACTTCAGGACCAAGTACCTGTTCATCATCTTCTTTAAAACGAAATGGATCCTTTTTATGATCAAGAGACCGAACTACTATTAGGGTACTCAATGGGTAAGCTTTATCCATGTTGAAACATTTCAAAATTTTCTCAGTATAAGTTGACTGATGGATAAATATGCCATTAGTAGCTGGTTTGGGAGTTCCTAGTTTTCCCTAAATCTTTCATTT
The DNA here is from genome assembly GCA_030449925.1 of Citropsis articulata. NCBI lineage: Eukaryota > Viridiplantae > Streptophyta > Magnoliopsida > Sapindales > Rutaceae > Citropsis > Citropsis articulata. Next base: position 1,203,207 of record JASUUH010000092.1, read on the forward strand.
CAAATTCATTTTTCAAGCATTCAGCGGTCTTTTGGAGCTCTTCATGAGTTCCTATTAAATTCAAATCGTCAACATAAACTGTGACAATAGCAATTCCAGATTTTGATTACTTGATAAAAACACATGGACAGATAGGATTATTAACGTATCATATTTTTATCAAGTATTCACTGAGGCGATTATACCACATGCGTCCAGACTGTTTTAATCTATATAAAGATTTTTGTAGCTTTATTGAATACAAGCCACGATGTGATGATTGACAAGATTCTGGCATTTTAAATCCTTCAGGGATTTTCATATAAATATCCGTGTCAAGTGACCCATATAAATAAGCTGTCACCATATCCATGAGACGAATATCAAGTTTTTCTGATACAGCCAAACCAATTAAAAATCGAAACGTAATTGCACATATGACTGGAGAGTATGTCTCATTATAATCAATACCAGGTCTTTGTGAGAAGCCTTGTGCAACAAGTCGTGCTTTATATCTTACAACTTCATCATTTTCATTACGTTTCCGTATAAATACCCATTTGTACCCAACAGATTTGACATCCTTAGGTATTTGGACTACAGGTCCGAATACTTCACGTTTGGCTAAAGAAGTCAACTCTGTCTGGATTGTCAACTCTATCTGGATTGCTTCTTTCCATTTAAGCCAATCATGCCTCAATCTACATTCATCAATAGTTTGCGAATCATGATCATTTATAATATTAGTAGCTACTGTAAATGCAAACACATCATTGATGACAATATTACTATCAGTATGATCAACAGAAATCTCACTATTTCTGGATTCATGTGCCTTTTCAAAGCTTTGTTCTTCATGAAGAATTTGTATATTGTCAGGGTTTCTAGTATTTTTAGAGACTAGTTGCTTTTCTGAAGCAATTTGCTCTTTTAGATTTTTATCATCATTTGCAACAGAACCCTGTTTAATCATTTTTCTTTTTCTCGGAACACTATCTTTTGAACCAATTGGTCTACCACGCTTCTGGCGTGACATAGATAATTCCTCAGCTACACTTTTCATTAATTGTTCTTTAGGTACAATGACCCGGCCGGGTATATTTGCAGCAGGTATATATGATTTAGTTACTTTTGCCGTATCTGTAAATGCATCTGACAATTGTTCCGCAATTTGTTGCAAATGAACTATCCTTCGCACTTTATATTCACTTTGAGATGTACGTGGATCTAAATGAGATAGATGGGTCACTTTCCATTGAGGATCATGCCTAACCTCATGAACCTTTTTTCTTTCTCCCAATGGAGGAAAATTTGTCTCGTCAAAATGACAATCCGCAAATCGTGCGGTAAATACATCATCAGTCAATGGTTCAAGATATCTAATAATGGATGGTGAGTCAAATCCCACATAAATTCTCAAACCTCGTTAGGGTCCTATTTTAGTACGTTGTGGGGGCGTAATTGGCACTTGTACTACGCAACCAAAAATGCGTAAATGGGATAAATCTAGTTGATGTCCCAATACCAATTGTAATGGGGGATATTTATGATAGGCAGTAGGCCTCAAGTGGATTAATGCTGTAGCATGCAAAATAGCATGTCCCCATGTCGAAATAGGTAATTGGCTTCGTAATAATAAAGTTTTGGCAATTACCTGAAGACGTTTGATAAGAGATTCTGCTAATCCATTCTGAGTATGTACATGTGGTACTGGGTGTTCTACATCAATCCCAACTGTCATGCAGTAATCATCAAATATTTTGGAAGTAAACTCACCAGCATTATCTAGAAGTATGGTCTTGATTGGATAATCTGGAAATTGTGCTCGTAACCTGATTATCTGCGCAAGCAATCTTGCAAATGCAACGTTACGAGTAGATAATAAACAAATATGTGACCATCGTGCAGATGCATCAATCAAAACCATGAAATAACGAAATGGTCTACTTGGTGGGTGAATAGGTCCATATATATCTCCTTGAATTCTTTGTAAAAATGATAGAGATTCAGAATTAATTTTACTGGGTGATGGTCTAACTACCAATTTTCCTTGTGAACAGGCAATACAACTATTCTCATTTGACAATAAAATTTTCAAGTCTTTCAATGGATGTCCATGAGAATTTTCAATAATTTTACGCATCATTATTGATCCTGGGTGACCAAGACGGTCATGCCAAAGTATAAAAGATTTTGGATCATGTAATTTATCTTTTATGACTGTGTAACTTTCTATTGATTTTATCGTCGTATAATATAAGTCAGATGAGAAAACTGGAAGCTTTTCTAATATCTCTTTCTTTCCAGACATATTAGAATTAATGTATAGATATTCTACATTATTCTCATCCTTTGTTTCTATATGAAAATTATTACGACGGATGTCTTTAAAACCAAGTAAATTTCTTTTTTATTTAGGTGAATACAGAGCATTATAAATATCCAATTTCGTACCTTTTGCTAATATAATCATTGCTCTTCCAGTACCTTCAATAAGATCTACTGGACCTGATATTGTATTCACATTTGCCTTAATTAGATTTAGATTTAAAAAATACATGTTGTTTCGAAGAATCGTATGCGTAGTTGCACTATCAGCCAAACATATTTCTCCATCAAATATTTTATTGAAATCCATATCCTTAAACAAAATAAAAAAGAAAATACATATTAGATAACATGAAAATAAAAATAAAAATTACATGAGAAAACATAAAGCACAAGTAGAATTTTAAATGTGATGAATATTTCCATCACCAATTAAGTGATCAATTTTCCCATCTTTGTCTTTAAAGAAATCTGAAACATCAAGATGAATAATATCCACTGGATCCAAGTCATCAACATAATTTATTTCAATATTCTTTCCTTTCGATTTTAAGGATGCCTGAAACATATCCACACGATGTCTGGGAGTACCACATTGTCTCTAAAAATGACCAGACATTCCACATCTATCACAAGTGTTTTCTTGAGTAATATGTTGATCCTCATTTTTCCCCCTTTTGTGGTTCTTATATCCACCACGAGGTCGATAATAATGATTATGTCCTCGACCTCGATAATAGCCACGACCACGACCACGACTATTTCTACGGCGACGATTATGCCCACGGCCACGCCCATTTTCATAATTGTCTTCACGATCATGTGAGACAAATTTTGTTTCAAAAATTGGTTTTGCACCAGTGATGGGCTTGATGATTTTTCATTAATAACTCATTATTCTTTTCTGCCACAAGAAGGCATGCAATCAAGTCAGAATATTTTGTATACTGACGAGCTCTATATTGTTGTTGTAAAACCATGTTGGAAGCATGAAATGTTGTAAATGTTTTTTCCAACATATCCTCGTCAGTAATATTTTCTCCACACAATTTTAATTATGAGGTAATTTTGTATAGTGATGAATTATATTCATGTACTAACTGAAAGTCTTGTAGCCTGAGAGCATTTCATTCACTACGAGCATTGGGAAGAATAACTGACCTTAAATGACCATATCTTTCATACAAACCGCTCCACAGGATATATGGATCTTTTATAGTGAGATATTCCATTTTAAGTGATTAGTGGAGATGATGCCGTAGAAAAATCATGGCCTTAGCTCGATCTTGAGTGGATGAGTCATTGTTATTTTTTATGGTGTCACTAAGCCCCATAGCATCAAGATGAATTTCGGCATCTAGGATTCAGGATAAATAATTATCGCCAGATATATCCAAAGCATTAAACTTTAATTTTGTCAAAAGAGACATTACCACAAACAAATAAAAAGGAATTAGTATAATAAATATTGAAAGAAAAAATGTAAATAATAAGTATTACTTATAGGATTTTTTTTAAAATAAATGCGTAGAAAAATAAAAGCATAAATGGATAGAATACTTCATGTACCAGAGCGAACTTTGTGCTGATAACGTGTTATGAAATTGGAGATAATAAATATTATTATGTTAACAATTATTTGATAATGATTTCTAAGTAAGAAATATTCAAATAGAGATTGAAGAAAACAAGCAAAAAGGCTTGAGTAAGGAATTGAAAAGTGTGTTCATTCATTAGCAAATGAATGCTATTTATAGGCATTACAAGGTGGAGTAATTAAAATTAATAATGGGAAGAGCAATAAGAGAAAATGGAGAGAGCATTAAGAGAAAATGGGGAGAGCACCATTTGGTGGAATCCACCATGATTTACAATAATAATATAATTATTATTAAAAATATTTTATTATGAATAAATATAACATCATTACTCTAAACACCTATTTAGCACACTCAATTAGCATTCAATTCTCTTTTAACTTTAAACCCTAAACTTTTTCTTTCCATCATCTTAAACAAATATTTATAAAACTTAAATAATTGAATGACAAAATGAGAGAGATTAGAGAACAGGGAAAAATTGTGTGCAATTGTGGTATCGTGACACAGTTACATCCAGTCGTTGGATCTCAATGAACCCCACCCATCCATTTTAACTTCAGTATGTATTAAAATTTTTGCTTTATAATTTATCCGTATATTTCCACACTGCAATATAGAAAGTACAATTATTTATGATTTTCAGCTATTATCTTAATGCCTTTCGTTTTTCTAATTTGTTTGTTTAACAAGTTTGCTATCTTGGTTCTCCTCTTTAAGCTTTACCGAGATTTTAAAAAAAAATAGAAAGAGAAAAAGAAAGAAAGAAATCCCTACAAGGATTGAAACTTGACGTATCTCCATGTCATTAACTCATCAATTCCTTGAAATCTTGTTGGGCATTTTCAGCAGCTGGTACTGATAGTTAATAATAACTGGCTGGTGAAACTAATTGAACCTGACCTTGATGCTCCGGCCACAACCAACAACTGGATATATGGTGACTAACTTAGGTAGCTTTGAAATCACTGGAACCAGCCATTTTTATTAAATTGATTAATTCATGTACAGTGGTTTAAGATAAGTTAATTGAATTTCTTTTTATATTTATAGTAATGTAACAATTGATCATCTAACTAAATAATTAAATTTTGTTCATAACAAAAAAAAAAGTCTTTAGAGTATTTAATGTGTGTTTACAGCACCTTCATGAATATGTGGAGTAAATAATGATAATTAATTTAAAATGTCTTAGCAAGGATTTTTTTGGCATTTTAAAAAGTGTAAAATAGAATTCAATTTTTTTTTTTACCTAATAGAAGAATCTACAAAATAATAAAATGTTTACAATAATTTTTAGAGTGCAAATAACTCCACTTTTATCAATAACATTTTTTATAACTCAAAATATAGCAACACGCACACCCGTCATATGATAATGCCATTTAAATACTTGTTCAATCTGATTTTTGGAAAAAAATTCATAGAAATGCGGTACATTACGGTAAAAGTTGAGTCAATACTATATTGCAATTATTAAAAGAAATTATACAAGGAAAATGTTCATATATAAGCCACGAAATTACGTTACAAAAAATATTAATATATATAATAAAAAATTAATTGGAGACTTCTACATTTATTCCATAATCAATTTGGATGTTTAAATTGAAAAAAAAATTATATTAAAAGAATATACCACATTAATATTTAAGTGAACACATTAACTTCACAAATCATTGTATAAGAAGAAATCTCAAATTTACTGGTAACTATCACAGCAAATTAAGAGGGAAAAATAAAAGCTACAGTCATTCTCAAATTTGTCGGACGTTAACCATCGGTAATGGCTGCCTAGTGTATATAGGCTCCAGCGTCTGGCCACGGGCTCTCACGAAAATAATTTATAACTTGTTGCGGTTTGATAAGAGAGATTACTCCAAAATATTAAAAAAATAAATAAATAAACGATTATACTCGTACAGTCACAGACTAACTGAGGTGCATAACAATCAGTTGATAAAAATAAAATAGAATAAAATAAATAAAAATTCAACAAATAATGTGGAGGGAAAACATATTAAATATTCCCCGTATGTTGGCCGCCTTGATTCACTAAATCAATAACAATCAAAAGAGACACCAATTAAACTGTTAAAAGAAAAAAAATCGCCGAGCAACATCCCAACTTAGAAATACAACAAAAAGTTGCATCATTGGTTATAGTTAACATCAACTTTAATAGAGAAGTAGATATATGAAATATTTTTATCTCTCTCCCCTTACAACGATTTTCTAAATGATACAGAGCTAGAAGTGCAAAAGCATATATCCAGAACTGACACAAACAAATACAACTATACCGTCGTCCAAATATGAGGGGAGGAGCCAGAAGCAAAAGCAAAAGCAAAAACAAAAACAAAGTAATGAATAGAAGAATATGATAAATGGAATTCAAATACACTTTGAATTCATAGTTTTGAGTTTTGACAAGGGGCAAGCCGTAAAAACCTGACTTTCAGTTCAGGAACTATAGAGTCCTATTTACACAAAGCACCCTCTTTTGAAGATTCTAAAGAAGTGATTTTTGAACCAACTACTGGAATCATGAGTGGTTAAGCAGGCCTTCACTTACTAAAAATATGCAGAGAAAATATGGATTGTCAACCAAAATCTGTAAGCCACCTAAAAGTACTTGGAGCCCGACTGTGTTGGTGGCGGAGGCGGCGGCACCCTATTAGGAGTACGACGACTGCCCGAGTTTGAACCAGATCTCACATCACCATTCTCAGCTGGATCACTGTAACGCCAGCTGTGACCATTGGATGCAGGCCGAGAGTGGCTGCGAAGGCATACAGGTCCATTGACAGCAGCATCAAATGCGGATCTCCAGTCATCACCTGATGCAGCACTTGTTCTAGGGCTGCTTTCTGCAAATTACATAACCCAATACTTCCATCATCAAAATGTTTCAAATAGAGATTTAACAAAGTAACATTTTAAAATCCAAATGACAGTCTTATAAAAGAAACATTTTTAATTAAATGGTACAAATAAAGAAAAATTTTAAAATCCAATGGCACAAACAAATCAATCTAACAACCTTTTGCCAGAAAGGAGCAAAATAGTAAGACAGTTCAAGCAATTAATAGGTTTGGTTAGCATTTCTAGAGTATCACCTGAGAAACCTTTCCAATAATCAAACAGTAGATTAATTCAAATTCAGAACAAAATTTGTAATTCCAACATCAGCAAACAATTAGGTTAAGAAAAGATCCAGTGTCATTAGACTATAGATATTTACTCAAAGTTCAATGTTTTAACTTTTTAAACAGACAAAAGGGAAATGTTAAATTGAACAATCTTTTCCACTTGGTATATAAACAAAAGACCACGTACCTGCTCCACCACCACCGTCCGACCAGCTAGAGGCAGCAGCCGCTTGGTTGTCACGAATGCTAGGTTGGCGGGTTAGTTTAGACAGGAGTTCAGACTGTTTCTGATAGTGATCCCTCCTATGCTTCACATTCTGGTCCTCCTGAAGCAGCTCTTCAATCCTCGCAGTGCTTTGTGCACTACCCAAGGTAAAATACAAATTATGTTAGCATCAATCAGCTTTCTAACAAAATTTCAAATTTTCAATAATGTTACCATATATTGAATCCATGCACAACTACTACAAACAAAATGATCATTAATTGATACAAGAGAAATAAGAGAGCCATCGACCTGAGGGAGCTATATAACTTATTCAACATGTCTTCCTTCGCTTTCTCGACTTGGCAAAGTACAACTGGCTGCTCAACCATTCACAAAAATATCACATCTATTAAGTAACCAACTGAAAATATTAAATTTGGCGAAGTTAAGGAATGAGCTTACTTTGGGCACATTAGCAGCTAAATTATTCGAAACTGCTTCGATGTAACCACGTACTTCTTGAGACATCCATCGAAGTTCTTCCTCAGGGTCAGCAGGTCTTCTAGCCATTGTATCCTAAAAAAACCACCAAGAAGAGAAATTAACACTCGATCACAATTTCTATGCATATGCAAACGGAACAACATCCTTCTCAGGTAAGTAGTTCGTTAAGAGAGCATAAACTCACACGAGAACCATCAGAAAGACTCTGACGCATCGTGTGACCACTTTCAGCAACTCTAACAAGTCCTCCCCTAGCTTGAATAACTTTGCTTATCTTGTTTATCCATTCCGCCTCATCAGCGGTGCTCTCAGCTTTCAAAACAACAGCATTGTGGGCTGCAAGATAAAGGCAGATCAATTTGAAAAAATACATAAAAAAAGAAAATTCACCGCCAGAGGAACTCCATGATTTAAACATAAAGAATACCTTTCAGAACAGTTTTAAAAGGAATTTTGCTAGTAATCTTAAATACAAGACTTGGTGCTTTCCCAGAATCAGGTCCATTAGCCTTTTTATCCTTTGAACTTTTTGCTGGAGGTTCCTCCTCCGGAATCTACTCAATATTACATTCCTGCGCCAGCAAATGTACGTACATTATTGCGAAGTAAGATGAAAAACGGCTCAAAACAGAAGCTAATTGGTAAAATATTGAAAGTAACATCCAAAGGAATGAACACTGGGTAGCATGTATCCAAAGAAAACTAAGAAAAAGCTTAAAATATTTTACTTGAAGTTCTTTAGTATGTGAGGCCACTGTTACCTTGTTAAATTTATCATAGGCCATCTTTAGCCATTTTAACTTAGAAAGTGTTCCTAGGTAATAAGGCAAACTTCATTGATAAAGGTTATTTATAGGCCTATTCATATACAACACTTACTCCTGTCCAGCCAGTAGGATGGCAATAAACTACAAAATGGTGAAAAAAGGTTGCGACAAAAGAATAAATAATATAATACCAAAACTGAAACAGAGTAGTAATTCTCCATTCCTCCAAAGCAATGACACCAAGAAAATGCCTTTCCTCTTGCTTTTTGGTGTAGCCCCGCTGTCAAACAAAGGATGATTGAGATTAAATCATGCCTGTCATAACAGTGTCCTATATTTCTTTAATGCAAAAACATAAAAAATAAGAGAATGGAGGCTAGAATGTAACTCATTTTAAAAAATTTATAATGCTAACATCATTTAACAAAGGTTACACACCATGCCCAAAAGCACCTAAAACATCTGAATAGCATTATTACTCCACATCTAAAAAATGTAAGCGTATGGGACAAAATGTTAGTTACAAACCTTTCCAGTCTTCTCATTGAAAACAAACCATCGCTTGCTCCATCCATTAGTTTTTGCACTTTTCTTGAACAAGAAACCTGGACAACAAAAATTAGTCACAAACTTCTAAATATAAATTTGTGAAAAAAACTCATTTAAACAATTAAGTAATTTCATCTAGAGGGGGATTAACATGCCTTTACCCATAAACGGCTGGGATATGAAGCATGCATGCAAGGATTTCAAAGGCATTCCACAAATACTAATGAGATATACCAAAATTATTGAATAGCTAATTATCTGCTACAACAGTTTATAGTCTTGGGCAGCAGTTGCAAGTTTCCTGGTTTTCAACTTGTATGCAGGCACTTTATGGCTTGATGAAAAAGTAATGAAGGTTTAAGACAATGTCAAGATACACATCAGGGACCAACCCTAGTTAATACTATTTTAGCAATCAGAGACTTGTCCCACAAAATGGAATCTACAATTTACCATCGAGAAAATATATGACGTATATTATCTACTGTTAACTTTGCTCATACTGAATTCAGGCATCTATTTCTCCAAATGCAGTCCAAGGAACAAAATGAACAAGCCAATGCAGCATAAGCTAGAAGACGATGACACTCAGCCAAGAAAGAGTTTGATGTTCAAAACTTCATCCACCCCCATGAATCTTGGCTTATTTCAACACAAGCAACAGCAAGGTTACCCCTAGAGAATCGGAAAGCAGTACAGTGGTATTCAAATGATTCTAGTGAATGACTATGAATGCAAATGATTCCAGTCAATGACGCACCACAGGTATTGTTATAGATCAAATGCATCCAAGGTTAATAGACTAACGAATCAAGCCCATCCAGTAACCCATGATCATTTCTTTCAATAGATTAAAAATGTTGTTTAAGTATCTTTCAATGAAGGCGTCCATCAGGACTTAAAATCATAACAATTCCGGAAAGTCAAGAGACTATTAACTAGACCTAAAAGATCTTTCACCCAAATAAAGGGAAAAGATAGATAGCCATCTGAATTCAGTAGTCATTGACACAATAATAAAACACTGCACAACACACAGCACTAACAACATTAAGAAGAAATTTTCAGTAAAGCCTAATAACATAAGATGCAGACAGTTTTTTTCACAAACCTGCTGTTATTTCTCCTTCAGGGCCTGCAGTCTCTAAAGCAGAGGCTTCATTTGCTTCTTTCTCTGCTTGACTGGATTTATCCTTCATTTGCTGACCACCTGTTTGAGGACTGGTTGCCTGAAGGAGAATGTATGGAAAAACATAAAGTAGAGATTCAAATGTGTTTCTTAAGGAGAAATTAAAAGGAACTAGTGCCTCCTCCGTATGTCCCATCCTCCTCATGTCATACTCCAATTACATCAGGAAGAGGACATCGTACCCTATTCAGTATTGCTTGTTCTGCCTCATTTGCTTTCTTCGAAGACCGCATCTTCACCTCCTCCTCTCGCCGCTGTCTTTCCATCCTAACAAAATAAATAGATTACGCAATAAGCATGGTGCACAGGACTTTCAGGAAAGAACTTAGAGAAAAGAAAAATAGTAATGCTAAGGAACCATTGGTCCCAAAGGCTTAAACTAATAGAAAAGGCCCAAACAACTGAGTTTAAACTGAAAAAATGCGGGTTTCATGCATAGAGAATTTGATATCATCTGGAACCAAACATAAACAACCACAATCGGATCTAAACACTGGCCCGACTGACAGCAAAAGTCAAATACAAAACTACTAGCTGTAAGTTGATAGGAAAATACCCAACAATAGTATTTAAACTCTAATAAATACCAAATTTTCTAAATTCGTGGAGTTGCATTTGCATGCATTCAAAACTACACTCATGCAAGATGGGGAAGAGAGAAGAAATAGACTATGACATTAATTTCAGAAAAGTTGGTAATGTCAGCATTTTCTAAGCAAAATGTTCCAGAAATAAATATTGACAAGCTATCCCATCACAAGAACTCAGAACCAGATATCCAGAAGACAATGTTGCAAGTATCTCAAATATATCAAAGAAGTTCAATCATATCACAGCTTGACATTACCACGTAAAATATACCAGCCAAACATTTTGAGAATACCTCCTCTGCACCAAACGAATGAAATGTTGGGGAGGGACAAAAGCTCTCTCCATGTCAACTAGTGCAACCACCATCTTTCTTGCTTCATTCTTAAACCCATCTAAGGCAGCACTTGCAATGGCCACAACCTTGTAAAAGTTTCAAACCATTCAACTATTGTCACACAGAAAAGGAAATTTGAACCACATATAGGTCTAATCATGTACAAATGCAGAAAAACTATTGTGACACATAATCAAAAGCAGCCATACCTGTTTCTTAAAAGGAGGATATCTTCCCAGGCCTAGTGTAGCATTTGCAGCAGCAGAAACCAAGTTAACCAGAACACGGTGTATCTGTTTTACCAGTCAGCCAGGAACTATATCAGCCAGCAGAAACAATGATTGCTTAAGATTTTCACGGCCATCCATAAAGAAAATTGGGTAAAAGACATCAAATGAGCTGATGTACCTATTCTAGAAAAACAAAATTTAAGAATATCTGACCTCTTAAGTCAAATAAAAGTTGACAAATCCTTCTTATTGAACCTGAAGTACTTGTCATTAGTTAAGCATGTTCCTGCGGAACAAAAAGAACATAAAATGTAGTGCCTCGGAAAAATACTAAAAAGTGTATCATTTGGATGTCCATATCATGCATCCAACAGAGAGCATACTATTGACTAACAATACTATAAAGGAACCATATGTTAAAGCCAAAACAAAAAATTTAACATTCAACATCATAAAAAGAGAAAAAGGGTAAAATCTTTATATACATGGTTCCATTACCTTATCAACACAAAGACAAGAGGGTTCTTTTGCAAGCTCCAGGACACCTTTGATCAAAGATCTCAAACCCTTTTCAGGGGATATTAGATATGGTTGATAGCCATCTGCTTCTAACACAATCTGATAAGAAATGAATATGAGAAGATCAATGCAAATGCAAATTCTAAAAAATTGTGAGATACACAACAGGAACACAATAGATATAAGCAGTAGAGCACCAACATACCCTCTTGACATTATGAATATCAAAATGTCTGTCCAAAGGAAGCTGTTTGATCCTGTTCGGCAAATTCGCCTCAAAACTGGCAACAATTTTCCAACCAGAACCCTGCATCGACATAATGTTATGACAACTAATATCTCAAAAAATCAGTATCCTATACTTTTCAGGTAGTGACCGAGGAAAATACCATAGGCCACTCAAAAAAGCACGACCAAAATCACTAGCCAATAAAAACAGAGAGCAGGACACTAAACAAAGTTTGGATACATTAACTGTTTTAACCAGAACAAGTACTGATACTTAGAGATTTACCAATTAGACTTGGCCTGAAACTTATAAGAAAAAGGGAAAAAATAATAAAAGACCAAAGGAACAGAACAAGCATGAAGTACCTACTAGATCCATTTTAGTTAACCAAATTTGGATCATAAAAAGGGGCTTCCTCATACTACCATATGAACTTCCAATACTTGGAATCCAACCCCTACATTTCCATGATCAGACACACTCGTCAACCGAAAAAGTTTCAGAGAGCAAAAACATCTTTAAAGGAGCTACCTGGAACTAATAAGGTTACTGAAGAAAACCGTGAAAGAAAAACCCTTTAATCTCTCTCTCTTTTTTCTGTCTTTACAGAATGATATGTACAGGGGATATATACAGCAAAATAGGAGAGAAAATAGGCAGCTACACCTATCCTTTCCTAAATGATAGGAAACTAAATTATAGGAAAGAATCCTAATGAAAATTCCCTTTATAATCTCCCTTATTCCTAAAATATCCTAGATTACAGATAAATCCTAACTTTGTATCTTTATTTTCAACACTCCCCTCAGTGGTGTGTGTATATCATACAAACCCAACTTGTTATAAATCTTCAAAGTTAGGTCTTGGCAATGCTTTAGTAAGGATATGCAATTTGTTGTCTAGTTGGAATGTACTTTAGCTCTACACTTCCACTAGTGATCTTCTACGAGATGAAGTGCTATCAATCTCGACATGTTTGGTTCGATCATGATGCCTTTGGGTTTTTAGCAATGTTGATTCTTTGCTTGATTTATCACACCTCATTAGAATGGATGACGGGCTGCACACGAGTTCCTTGAGTACACGTTTTATCAATTCCTTCATGATTCCATTTGCCAAAGCTCGAACTCGCTCGCACTACTCCTAGCCACGATTGTTTCTTACTCCTCCAAGTTACTAGATTTCCCAGGACATAGGAGCGATGGCGGATGTTGATCTTATCGTGATGTCTCCAGATCTGCGTCGTGTGAATCTCAATATTCTTATCTTCGATTTCTTGAAAACAATCCTTTTCCGGGTGTCATCTTTAGATATTTGAATTCTAAAAGCGCATCCATGTGTTCCTCTGTAGGATTGTGCATGAATTGGCTCCACTATGATAGATAGATTAAACGACCAACCAGCCTCGATATCTCCCCATTGGTGGAACACTATTCTCAGTGAGCCTAGTTTCTTGTAGGGATCCATAGGAGTATCGGTGGTTTGCACCAATCATACCGATCTCCTTTAGTAGGTCGAGGGGTGTATTTCCTTTGGGAGACAACAATTCCTTTTTAGATCTTGCCACCATCCCAAGGAAATATTTGAGATTCCAGATCTTTAACTTGAACTCTGGGCTAGCTGTTTCTTCAACTTGATTCTTCCTCATCGTTTCTGAGAGAATGATGTCATCAACATATCTGATTAGGAGAGATCTTACATTTGTGATGTTCGAAGGAATAGAGTGTGATCTTGACATTGAGTGTAACCAAGTCTTCTGTTGCCAAATCTATCGAACCATGCTCGGGGATTCTTAAGCCCATATAAAGATTTCTTGAGTTTGCACTTTATTTCCTATAAGATTCGGATCGAGACCACAGGAACTTCCATAAACACCTCTTCTTGAGATCGGTTGAAATGCATTTTTATATCTAGTTGGTATAAGTACCGGTCTAGATTCTCTTAAGGAGAGCAGATTACGATGGTATTGAGCTTATGGCCGGACAAAAGTTTCAAGGTAGTCAATGCCATAAGGCGTGTGAATCCTTTAGGCTACAGGCGAGCTTTGAGCCTCTCACTTCATCTGCCTTGTATTTAACGGTGAAATCCACTTGCATCCAATAGTCGTTTCCTGCGGGAAGATCTGTTATAACCCATGTACCCGTTCTTCTCGAGCATTTATTTCTTCTTGAACAGCTCTCTTCCACCGGGATGACCGAGAGCCTCTTGTATATTATTGTTGGGAACATGTATATTATCTAAAGAAAAAAAACAAAGGCTCGGTATGATGAGGACAAATTATCATATGAGACATATTTGGCAATTGGATGAGTGGTGCGACTTGAACCCCTTTCTTTACTGCAATTGATTTATTAGAATCATCAACGATTGGAACCATGAAATCAGCAAGAGACAAGACTATCCATACATGTTGTCTTAAAAGCTTGGATTTGGTTCGTTCTTGGACAAGTGGCTGAGTTTCATACTCTGTCTGCTCTCAGTTCTTCTCACTATAAACTTTGAGATTATCAACACCAGTGCGGAAGAGGTGAGATTAGGGGCTGTAGTTGATGAGATGATGGATGATAAGGGTGACTCGGCTGATTGTGGTTGGGAGGTTTCTGTGACTCATGAAGATCTTTGGGAGGATTCTTGTTGGCTGGGCAGTTTGATCATGTGTGGTGGTTGAGTTATGAGGATTTTCCTGAGAGGTTTCCAGCCAAGGTTCCCAAGGCTGATGTTCACTCGTACTCTCCCCCTGAACAGCAGTTTTGGAATAGAAAGGCAGGTTTTCAACAAATGTTACATCTCTGGAAATGTATATTTTTCTGCTGTGAGGAGAATAGCATTTGTAACCTTTTTGATGTGGAGAATAGCCTAAAAATATACACTTGAGAGATCGGGGATCAAGTTTGGTCCTGTGTTGAGAGTGAACATGGACATATGCTGTGCAACCGAATATTTTCGGTGGTAAATCTGCTGAAACAGTCCTGGCGTGTGGAAAGAAATTGAGAAGAACTTTTCTTGGGCAATGAAACTCCAAAACTCTGGACGGCATTCGGTTGATTAAGTAGGTTGCAGTGAGCCCTTTGAAAACATTAGGAACATGAGGCGAGAACAAAGACATCGAGCCAGCGAAGGTGTGCATTTTTGCGTTCAGCTACCCGTTTGTTGCGGGTGTCGACCTGAAGCGATGTGAAGAATGCGTGATGGAAGATATGGTGAGAGTCTTTGAAATATTCTTTGGCATTGTCGGTTTTAAGGACTTGGATTTTGGTATTGAATTGGGTTTGAATCATGGCATTAAAGTTTTGGAAGATTTGACTAACTTGGTTTATTTTCATGAGAAAAACCCAAGTGAGGCAGTATGATCATCAACAAAGGACAAAAACCAGCGGGCCCCGAAATATTTTTGATTCTTGAGGGACCCACACATCACTGTGAATTAAAGCAAATGGGCGGGAAGGCTTATACTTAACACTTGAATAAACATTCCGAGTATGTTTTGCAAATTGGCAAATCTCAATGGAAGGATAAAGGGTTTTATTAATGAATAGATTGGGAAAAATTTTTGCAAGATCATGAAACTAGGATGACTGTCGATAGTGTGAACAATTTCACTTATCGTTATTGACACTTGGACTAACAATAGATTGAGGATAACTAGTTGTGGACTCTTGGACTTGGCACAATTTGCTCTGGAATCTTGGTGGAGGATTGATCACTTTTGAGCGAGATAGAGTCCGAGCATGGCTCTGCCAATCGTCTTCCAGAATCAAGTCACGAAAAACACACGTATTTGGATAGAATTTAGTTACAATTCTGATCACGGTGAGTTTACTAATTGAAAGTAAATTGCAAGCCAAATTAGGCACATAAAGCACAGAATTAATGTGTAACTCCTTTGTGAGTCTGATGGAACCTGTCCATGCTATTTTAGAGTTGTAGCCATCTTCGATCCGTACTGAAGTGGTGTTGATGCTAGCTTTATAGTCATGGATCATTGAGGCATCTCCGGTCATGTGATCAGATGCACCAGCGTCAACTATCCAGGGTTTACTTGCTCCACTAGTGGCTGCAAATGCTGAATGAGTCTCTTTCACTAGCACTGCATTAGTGTTCATAGTGGCTTGATTGAAAAACTTATGAAGAATATCCATTTGATCCTTTCTGAATGGATTTGTCTCGGGAAGGGCTTGATTGTCCGTGGTGGATGTTGCATGAGCGAGATTCACGGTCACCTTTGGAACGGGGTTTCCAAACAGCCGGTTTCCCATAAATTTTCCAATAGGTCTCCTTATAGTGGCCTGCCTTACGACAGTGATCACACCATGGTCTTTCTTTGTTTGATTTTCACTACCCTACGAGTTGGATGCACGGGCGTGAGTGCGGGCGTCGAGTGTTGGTTACGATGACCCCATCGTCACTCTTTTCCTGCTTTCTTCACGCTTTAACCCGGAAAAGGCTTCACGAGGCGTGGTAGAGGCTTTGTCCAGTACACGGCAACCTGATCAAGATCTTTATTGAGTCAGGAGAAATTTAAATGTTCTTTTCTGTTCCTGATCTTCTTGTCTGAGGTTGTATCATCGTTGCACTTCAAGGGTGTGTTTGAATAGATCAAGGTCTTTGCCAATGCACAGTCGGTATTAAAGTCTTGAGTGACAGATAGTTCTCCTTGGCGGAAGTCATGGAGGATGGTTTCAATCTGGAATAACTCTGATGTGTTGTCAGAGCTAGAATAGGTTTCCTTTGCAGCATCCCATATGTCCTTTGTAGTCCCAAATAGAAGAAAATTCTCACCAATATCATTGTTCATGGAATTGATAAGCCATGACATGATCATATTGTTCTCTGACTTCCACCTTTTGAAACTAGGATCTGACACCTCTGGCATGGCCGCCTCGCCCGTGAGATAATCATCCTTGCCCTTGCCACAGATGAACATCATGACAGATTGTGACCATTGGAGATAATTGTGGCCGTTCAATTTATGACTGGTAATTAAGATTGGTGAAGAATCAGTGCCACCATGAGTTCGATCTCGCGTTTCCTTTAGGCTGTGAGGATGTAATGGATGTTGATGAAGAAGCCATCCGTATTTTTCACGGAGGATACAAGGATAGGAGAGGAAGGAAGGTGAATCTTGTTGAAAGAGATAGTAGGAGGAGAAAAGGAAGTGGCGGCTGATGGGAGAACTAGGGTTTAGAACAGCTCTGATACCATGAAGAAAACCGTGAAGAAAAACCCTTTAATCTCTCTCTTTTTCTGTCTTCTGAGAATGATATGTCTGAGGGGATATATACAGCAAAATAGGAGAAAATAGGCATTACACTATCCTTTCCTAAATGATAGGAAACTAAATTATAGGAAAGAATCCTAATGAAAATTCCCTTTATAATCTCCCTTATTCCTAAAATATCCTAGATTACAGATAAATCCTAACTTTGTATCTTTATTTTCAACACAATGACAGCAAAGCAGACATCAACCCCTTCTCAGCTGACCTAGTAAAAACAGGCACTACCTCTAAGCACTTGAATAGGTTTGCAAAAATCGTTTCTCCGACAAAAGACCCCTAGTCCCTGCCAGCTTCACGCATTCCATTCGCTAGAAGCTGTAACCACATTATACATTAAGAAGCTTCTCATTAGTGTTCATAGGAACGGGTAAACTTTTACTATGAGAGGTATTACAAATTGATACAAGTAATGGAGCTCACTTCCAATTTTATAGAAGGCTTCAATTCCGGTGATAGTATCACAATCCGTCTCTTATAAAAAAAGTATCATATTCCCTATACATGTCTTAGATTTCCTACTTGAATTTCTATATAGAGCTTTTTCTTGTACATAGTAATATACCTTATTCTTGAAAAACAAATTGAGAAATCAAAACAATATAAGCAAACCAAGAAAGAAGAGATATGCTACATGAAAGTCACCAAGCACAAAAACAAAAATAACTCACCTCACCAGTTGTAATGTGTTGCAGAAACTTATCCTCAAATTCACGACAAAGCTCCAAAGCCAAAGATATCGTGCCCTCAGCACTCTGGACCATCTGCTCACCAAGCCGCACTAACTCATCCTGAACTATTTGAGACTTTCCTTGTAACCTGCACAGATATACGTAATAAAGGAGTTACCTTAACTGGAAGAAGTACTCATACCCTTCATAAAGGAAAAAATGAATACATATTTACTCTTAAGCTGGGTAATGAAAAAGGGTCGAGGAATAATTAAGTATATGAATTAAGATATCCTTATTTTCAATTTTAAATCCCACTGAACTGCGTTTATTAACTACAATGCAAAATGCAAGACAAAGAGTTATAGGGGTGATAGAAGTTAAAAAATAATACTATATAATAACAATAATAATCATCATCTTCTAACCATTGAAGACAAGTACAAGCACGATGATTAGTAATGACATGCCTACCAGGCAGAAGAGAAATTTTAATGGTTTAATGAATCTCGATCGAACTTCCTATTGCCAAGTTCTCACAATCCATTTGTGACAGTAAAACAAGTTCCAAAGATCTAAGTGTGTTCAAGAAAATCATTTTCATGCATCAAAAAAAAAAAAAAAAGAATTCAACTTTCCAAAGATAAACTAAAACATGCGTACAATTGAAGCATTTTGCGCAGCATGTGGAAATCAATTAATACCCAGAGAGGAGGTTTGGCACCCGGACTTCCATACACTTGCGGATCTGCTGAGCCAAAGCATCCACCAAAGCTATTCTGCCTAACTTACTCTGAGGAGCACCAGTCAATATAGACTTAAGAGACTCACTTTCTGCCCTCCAAGCAGTTTCTAAGGAGCTCTCAGATCCAGGCTGAGCAGTAGCCATTGATACTGATTGACCAATTAATGCAACCCACGCAATGTCAGCTGTTTTTGACGGACCTTGATTTAACAGGAGAGCCTGCACAGCAGCAAGAGCTTTTTGGTCTGCCGAAGCTTGATCTATTTTACTTATTACACCAACAGTCCTGGTTCCTGTCATTTACAAAATGAGCTCCCAAATTTGCGAGATAAAGAATTAACAAGGAAACAGTAATGATAGCAATAGGAAGGAGAAGGCAGAGTTACATTCCTCCAAAGTCAAAGGGTGCACCAAAAAATGTACTAGTGTGCCAAAGATTATGAAAATCATAAATAGCACATCTTTTGATTTACAAATCAAAAAATTTAACAGCAAAATTAGAGGTATAAAAATGTCTAAGCATATTACCATCTCCGTCATACTCCTCAGCAGCTCTAAGAGCTCGAGATGAAGCAATTTCAGGCGCTTGGGCAGCAGGAATAATTACTAGTAAATAGCATCATTGTACTCGGCATATTCACTAACCTATGAGGGACATCACAAAATTATTGTTACTAACTTATAAGTTACCAACCATAATTCACATGCAAAGAACAGACCACATCTTTCCACCATTGAAAACACAAGCAAATAACATCTATCAAATAAATATATAATGGGATACATCAATATTTAGAGCATCAAGGTCTAAAAAAATTAAACAAGCACTCACCAATGAATCGTCCATTATTCGTTGATCCAATCCAGGCAAGCCAATTAATTTCAATGGTGGTGCTGCAAAATCAAGACCAAAAAAAACCATTAGATAAGGCACCAAAAAAGTTAATAGACCATTTGCAAAGCACCGTGCCATTAAATGAATCAAGCAACTGTAATCCACAGCACATACAGGGAGCTCAGTCCCTGCAGTGATTAAAATTCAGCATGATTATAACAGCAGATTACAAAAGCTTTATATAGCTGCATGCTATATAGCAATTTTGAAGAGAACTGAGCCAACATGATTTCAGACTGCCAAATTTCAAAGTATAAATTGTACCTTGACAAGAATGCCAGTTCATCCCAATCCCAATCCCAAAGTCATTCTATAAAATACTCAAACCACAGATACTCTACAAGATGATATGCTTCATGGAGCTAACCTACAAGAGCCCTCAAAAATTGAAGCATTCCCTTTTTATTTTTTTTTGGTAAATGATAAGATGGAAATTATGCTCATAAAATATCTCTCATGCTAAAAGTTATAATTCAAGGGTTATCAACTTCACTTAGACATTATTCTGAATTTCTAAGGCATACTAACAATATGCAACTTTTTCTTTTTTCCTCTCAGCGCAATCTCACGAACGATTAGAGAACTACTATATAAAGGGCAGTACTCTCGTGGGGGAAGCACTTACTAGAATAATAAATTAAGCAAATATTTGGCGGCCAAACCTGTCAATTCCAATTCAATGACGGTTACTTGAATTTCTTATTGGCATTGCATTCTGTAAATGATTGAATAAATAAGACGGTAGCTAAGAACTTATTTAAAACCTCAAAACACACCAATGTTCATGTTGTCATGTGGTTATTTTACCTGTGTAGAAAAGAAAGAACCCTTGATATGATAGATGACTCACAAGGTGGAAGCTCCTCCTCCCTCATAATTCAAAGTTTCTACTCATTAATACAGAATCCTGTTCTTAAAGGTTTCAAACAAAATTTCAAGACATGACTGAGAGACAAGTTTCAATTTAAAAAGCGTGAAATATCATCCATCATGAGTGCCCGATCAAACATCCACATTCCCAAACTATTGCTTAGCCTTACCATATTACCTTTTTGATGGCTAACAAGCTGAAGATTAGAACAAGAGAATTCAGTGTCAGAAAAGAAGAAGGTTCAAACACATGAAGAATGTCTTTACTCAACGAAGGACAATGGCTTAGGGCATAGCAATATAAACCCCACCTCGTCAGCAGGTATTCTACTTCCTATTTTATCATATATAGACAAAGAACAATGACAGCTCGCAACGAACTGCATTATGGTCCAAGACGTTCTCTAAAATTCAAACAGAACCTTAGCTATAGAATCATCAATATCAGCTGCCCTTCATATAGCACTTATCGAAGTTCCTAATCAATTTTTGGACCTTAAAAAGTCAAGCCTCCGGCTCAAGATAACAAAGAGGAAAATCCAAGTCTGCAGAAGTTTGAGGTCACTAGGATCATCTTAGGGTCAAGCAGCCTTGATTGCCAGTGCAGGTTCCCAGGTGGCCTGGTCTGCTAGGAACAACAGTACGAAGGATGGCCAAAAGGAAGCAGTATTTCACAATCTTCGATAGTCTAATTCCAGTTAATATGATTATTTTCTATTAAAAATTAATAAAAATCTGTTCTCTAAGGTTCAATTTTACATAAAATCAATTTTACTTACTGCACAGGAAAGTAAGATCCCAATAGAGGAAAGCCTTCACAGCGGGCAGAGCTTTCTAGTCTACATAAAATCAATTTTACTTATTGCACCGGCCGTTTCAAACTCTCTCATCAACAAAAGTAAGATCCCAATAGATGTCTTGTCATTTGAAGAGCACTGCAAAGAATGCCCTAGTGCACTAAAGCTTATGAAATTATATTTAATACATCTTGGGTTACAACTCCAAAATGTAAGAACTTGAGATGAGGTCTAAGCCAATTACCGTCCCCAGAAAACTCCTTCCAATTCTTAGAACTTGAGATGAAGCAATTTCAGGTGCTTGGCTGCAGGAACTACAACTACTAAATAGCATCATTGTGCTCAACATATAACTAACCTATACAGGGGCCATAAGAAAATATTAGAGCTATAACGACACAAAAAAAACACAATGGACCACATTTTCCCTTCAATATTTAAAGCAAACCACCATACAGAACACTCGTTCACCACTGGCTCGTGAATAGTTTGTTGGTCCAATTATGAAAAATGCAGAACACCTTGAATAATTCTGCAATCTATTTGTGAGCCATGCTTGGTAAATTGCTTTATGGCATAGCACTATCAGACCAGCAAAATACAAAATGGTTCCTCAGTCTCTTGGCCAGCAAAAATTACTTTCAAGTTCATCATTGCTGTTGACTCGTGCCTAACTGCACAGCAACAGAATTGAGCGATAGAATCTGCAATATAGAAACCTTACCAAGGAGTTTCCAATGTTTCAAATGAAGTTTGGACCACATAGCAGGTCAAGCCTCCGTGAAATGAATCATGCTTGGGTTCAACAAGATGTTAGACTAAGTTAAAAGAGATAGAAGACTTATAAATGATAAGATGACCGACCTGTGCTTGTGTGTAGCTTTAGATATGTTTCATTTCCATCTTGACTCTTGCCTCTAAAGCACCCTGGCTAGCCTATCCAGTAAAGAATGCCATAGAGCACTTGCAAAACAATGATGATTTATATGGCACATGATAATATCATGACGGAACCCATACAACAATATTTTCTAGCAATTCTAACGCCACCACGGACCTGACCCTTCCATCAAGTCCATACACTTAGAATATTAAGAACAAATAACTAAAATCAACTTCGAAAGGCGATAATAGATTGCAAGTACTGAAGATGTAATTACCAAATGCAGTTACCAACTTGATTGTAATAGGAGTTAGATCAGCCCAAAAGTCTTCGGCTCTCATCCCATGATCTACTAACTTATCAGTAACATTAAGAAATTATTAGTAGATATTAGAAATTTCACAAAAAAATAACCCACCAATTAGAGAGTTTCGATGTGCAGGAAACTAAAAGAAGATCTATCATTCCACCGTAGCTTCAGCATATGATCGATGGAACTGACTGTGGAAACTTGAAACGGAATGGTGGGGTTTATTTACTGAAACAAATAACCGATTAGGAGCTGCATTCTGTTTGTTATTGTTTGTAATATTTAAAATTTGGTATTTGATATGTTAAACAGAGCCTGTAATTTATCACAAGTATTAAACAGGTACTTTACTGTCTCTGAGATCACTACTCATAGGAATAGTAATTTTCACAACATCATACACCTTATCAAACCTAATTAGTAATTAATTTAGAATACTGTAAATTTAATCCTCAAGAGTAAATTCATATTTTCTTTTAAATTCAAATCTCATAAGTTAATTAAACGATTTTATTCTTATAAAGTTTGAAAACTGAAAAAGTAAGAATAACTAAAATAATCTTAATCTAATCAGCGCATTTTGAGTGAGTAAATGGATATGTAATTTTTAGGATATTCCAGACATGAACCAAACACAAAGCAAAGACAAAACAAAGAGAACTCATAGATCTACATCCTCCGTTAATTACCATTTATTTTGAATTTATTGATTCATCCATCCAACAACAAACAATTAATAAATATTACATAAACGAACGTATTGAAAAATGCATATATAAAATAAAGACAAAAACAAGGTCTACAGATTGATTTTCGTGCCAAGGAGTACCAGCTGCTTTGGAGTTGAAGAACATTTCAGTCTTTTGGTGTGTGGTTCCTCTTCCCCTTCCTTTTCACTTTATCCGTAGAATCTTGAGCGTACACAAAATGAATCCCACATTGTTTCACTTCACAATCTTCATCGTACAAAGTCGAAATGTAGAAAGAGACCTCACCATCATCTCTCTTACTTAAATCCTCATAACCCAATACATAAGATCCCAAAAACACGTGATCTGACTCAACATAACTAATTCTCCCCAAAGACCGACGGTCGAGATTTCCTTGGGATTTGTGTTCCCACTCACAGAACACTTTATAATTACCAAAGACCGACGGTCGAGATTTCCTTGGGATTTGATGCTCAAAGTAGTCTGAGACTCGAAATGCTACAACAATACAAAAAGCAAAGCCTACTAATATTTTATTATTTAAGAAATCTGCTCGTGGCGTCTGCAAGGTCACAGAAGATCCCCTACTTTGATACTTAAACCACTTTGGAATTTCATTCCCATGGAAATACATACTTTTAGCGATCCCAACGTTACCAGCAAACGACTGCAACATAAACATAAAAAATTATTAAATTTTGAAAGATAATGATAGCTTGAATTAAAGTAAAAAGAAAAAGAAAAAGAAAAAGAAAATAGAATGAAAGGAGTGAGTTAAGAGACACACCTGCTTCATCCACTCATCTTTGACGATTTCAATGAGCTCGTTCAATTTCAAATAATTTCTCAACTCAACAGATAAATTGACCGATGTCAACTTACTTGGAAGACTCCTCAGGTATTCTGGTATTCCTTCCAAATTGTTCCCGGATAGTTGCAAATATTCTAGTGAGGATAACTGATTGAGTCTTTCTGGTATTCTCCCCAAATTGTAATTAGATAGTACCAAACTTTCTAGTGAGGATAACTGACCAAGGCTTTCCGGTACTTCTCTTATAGCCGTTCCTTTAACTCTCAGGTGCGTCAAGCACTTTAAAGTTCCAAGCTTATTAGGCAGTCTCTTGAAATTTAGGCAATCAATGATTTCAAGAGATGTCAGAGATTTGAACATACACAGGCAGCTAGGGAGACTCTGAAGACTTGAACATATTTCCAGTACCAACTTACATGAGGTTAGTCGCTCAATTCCAATACCTCCATCTATATTACAAGACCGGATCACTCCAAACCCCCTCAATCTTGAACAATTAGAGATTTCAATAGATTGAAGAGACTTCAACTTAAATATGCCACTTGAGATCCAGATAAGGTTTGAACAGTTCTTCAATTTCAACTGAAATAATAAGGCTAACTGATTGAGGCTTTCCGGTACTTCGTATATACCAGTTCCATCAACGATCAACGTCTCCAAGGCTTTTAAATTTCCCAGTTCATCAGGCAATATCATGAAATTTTGGCAATCAATGATTTCAAGAGATGTCAGAGATTTGAACATACACAGGCTGCTAGGGAGACTCTGAAGACGATAACATTTTTCCAGTACCAACTTACACGAGGCTAGTCGCTCAATTCCAATACCTCCGTCTATATTACAAGACGGGGTCTCTTCAAACCACCTCAATCTTGAACAATTTGAGATTTCAATAGATTGAAGAGACTTCAACTTAAATATGCCACTTGAGATCCAGTTAAGCTTTGAACAGTTCTTCAATTTCAACTGAAATAATAAGGCTAACTGATTGAGGCTTTCCGGCACTTCTCTTATAGCAGTTCCATCAACGATCAACGTCTCCAAGGCTTTTAAATTTCCAATTTCATCAGGCAATCTCCATAAATTTTGGCAATCAATGATTTCAAGAGATGTCAGAGATTTGAACATACACAGGCTGCTAGGGAGACTCTGAAGACGATAACATTTTTCCAGTACCAACTTACATGAGGCTAGTCGCTCAATTCCAATACCTCCATCTATATTACAAGACGGGATCTCTAGAAACCTCTCCAAAATTGAACAATTAGAGATTTCAATAGATTGAAGAGACTTCAACTTAAATATGCTACTTGAGATGCTCTCAAGTTTTGAACAGTCCACAATATATAGTTCTTTCAGATTGGATAGGCACTCGATGGATGAGGGCAGTTCTTTGATTCCAACTTTTATTAACTCCAAAGTATATATATGACAAGATGTGACAAGTGGGAAGTTCATGAGATCTGTGAAAGGAATGCTAGTTGGAAGACTCGTCAGGCTTTCGCACTTTCCTAGATAAAGAACTTCAAGTTTATTTAGATGTTGAATAGATGAGCGAGTCTCCGTCAAACTTAAACAGCCGCCTAACATCAGAATCTTAAGATTTTTGGCCTGTGACAAGTCTGGGAGTTTCGTTAACGACATGGATCCACTGAGGTCTATTTCTTTTAAGTTCACAAGATCCTGTGGCCCAAAAAAAAAAAATTATTATCATTATCATCATCTTCTTCTTCTTCTTCTTCTTTATAAATAAACAGATACTATCACATATATTAATTAGAGCATCAATTGTATTTAGAATTTTTTACTGAAAGAATTTCAAATAAATATATACCTGAACATCATCCCAAAGTTGTTCAACCCTGCTGCAAGGCATTCTAAGTGAAACAAGTTTCTCCGCATATATATTCAACGTTTTCAAAGGACATTGAGCCCACTCGAGGTGCCTCACTTCAGCAAATGGCACACCCTCTAAATGAGAGACCATACATTTGTTCTCATCTCCATAGATTCTCAAGAATCTCAAGTTAGGCATCTTTGAGAAGGCATAGGAATTCATGGGTATCTCTCTATTGACTTTATTCATATCCAAGAAGATACCCTTGATTTTTTCAGTTCCCTAACAATCAAATAGAAGATCATAAGTTGGTATATAATTGAAGTAAACAAATAAACAATTGTTTTTAAGCCGTCAAACCCAAATAGAGATATTACAATCACTTTATAATAAACTATTTGGGTAAGGCTTTTAGGAAGTGTAAAATAGAAAATTCAAGAAAATGCTTAATATGTAAACTGTAAAATTAATTCAATCAATTTTTTTTTAGTGAAAAATAAGGATAGGGGCAGAGCTTGAGTTGAAAAGGAAATGCAATAAGAGTGAGGTTTTTTTTGTTTTTTTGTTTCATTTTGGGGTCTCTCTCCAAAGGGCGCTAGTTTGCATCGGATCTATCTATTTTATTTTACCAATTTTTTAATATTATTTTTCAATTAATTTTAAGCTGTATTAATGCCATTCTTATTCAAAAGACATATTCAGACAAATTGCTAATATAAATGTAACACAAATAAGATACAATTAAAAACTAATTATTCCTCACCGAATTGTTCTTCAAAACTTCATAAATATCCTTGTGATACCACAACCTACTGCGCTCTCCCGGATGATCAATAGATTCATTTCGAACAATTTCTCTTCCCATATCTCGTATCAAGTCATGCATTCTTATGTGGTTATGGAGGCAAGTTATGAGAGACTTACCTTCAAGAACACTTAATTCTATTTTAGTATGGAAGCCACTAGCATCAAAAAAGCTTGTCACCTCATCTCTATGCTCTCCTTCGAAGAAACATGCAATATCTAGAAAAACATCCTTCTGAGAGTCATCCAAGCTATCATAACTGATTTTTAACACCTTCTGGATTTTCTCGTGAGGAATTTTTTCCAGTTTTCTCATTGCACTTTCCCATACCTTTTTGCTCCTTCCGCATAGATGGCAACCCAAAACTTTAAGAGCTAAAGGAACTCCCTGTGCATATTTGATTGCCTTGTCTGTCAGCTCTGTATGACTTGCATCTGGATGGTCTCCTCCAAAAGCACAATGACAGAAAAGCTTATGGGCACCAGCATCAACTAATTCCTTCATCCGATATATTTCATTGACCCAACAATTTTTAAGAACTTGTTCATCCCTTGTTGTTATTATCACTCGACTCCCTGAAGCTAACTCATCAAGGCGTTCAATTAATGATTCTATTTGTCCTGGATCAGTCACATCATCAAAAACAATTAGAACCTTCTTGCGAGCAAGTCTGTTGAGTTGAGACCCGACGTTCCTCACATTTCTATCATTCAATACATTAGACAGGAGTTCCTTTTGTAAGTCCTCTATTCTGCCAGTTTCTTCTGCATCTCTAACATTAAGCGCAAAGTAAGAACCTTCAAAATGTCTAGAGATTTTGTTAAAAACAGCACCAGCGATTGTTGTCTTGCCTATACCACCGATGCCCCAAATCCCTAGTTTGCAAACACCCACAGACCCAATGCGTAATAATGATTCAATTTCTTCAATGGGGCATTCAACTCCAACCAAGCCTTTGTTTTTACTTTGAAAAGTCGCATCTAGCCTCTTCAAAACGTCATTGGCAATTTCCTCAATAAGTTCAGATTCAGGCCTATTAAAAAAATAACAGCAACTAAGTTCAAATATAAAAGACCGAGTAAGAGGATCCTGTGTTTTTAGTTGCAATATAAAATAGATAATTTAATGTCTCATCAAATAGACTAATTGGAATTTTAATTAAATATGCAAGATAATAATCTAATCCTCATAAAAATGATGTAATTAATAAATTATTGATAACTTAAACTCATTCTTTTAATGTCATTTACTACTTGTACTAGATTAATTAATAGCAAGAATTAAATAGAAGATCGTTGTTACCCAATGACACGAGAATCAAAGCCAGAGAGATTGGCTGCTTCCTTCAAGGCACTCCTCCAACTTAGCATCTTGGATATTGGAAATCGTTCTCCAAGCATCCAAAATGAATCCCCAAAACTCCCAATTTGCTTTCTCACATGTGATGGATCGACCCGATAGAAAACTGGTATCACAATCTGTCCGTAATTTCTCTTGCATTCGAGGATCTTTAAAAGTTCATCGAGACACCATCTGGAAGAGGCATACCCCTCAGAGAAAATGATAATTGAGATGATTGATGCTTGAATTGTATAAAGAAGAGACTGTGAAATGTCATTTCCTCTCTTAAGATCGTTGTCAATGAAAGTTTCAATATTATTTTGACACAGAGCTTTATAAAGATGGCTGGTAAAGTTGTTACGGGTGTCCTCTCCTCTGAAACTAAGAAAAACTTGATACTTCTTGTTACTGTTTCGAGAAGAAGAAGCCATAACAGAAACATCATACTCGTTGTTCGGGGAATTCATCAAATTCAAACTCAAACTCATAACAGCTCAATAAATGGGAAATTTTGAACAGATGAAAGTTTCGCACACCTTTTGTTTTCTTTTGTAAAGTATAAATGCGGAAATTTCAATGAGGATGCTTAGAATATGATTGTTTAACTTGCTGACCGTAAGTTAGAAATGTCAACTTGCTGACTGTAAGTTGAAATTAGAATACAAGAGGTAATAGAATTATGGGTCCAGCTACCGTGCTACTGTTGCACGGTACCCATTATTTTGTCTTCTTCTGCTGTCACCGTTAGATTTAATGTCAGAGTAGATTCAACGGTAGGATGCTATAATTTGGTAATTAACGCTACACTCCCTATTGTATACTGAAATTTTAAAAAATCAAATGTTTCAAAATTCTGAGACATAAATCCAGATTGTTTCAAATTTGTGAATAATTTAAACAATTAAAAAATGGGTAAGTTGTCTCAAGTTAAAAAATTCAACATAAAATTAAATATCAATATTTAATTCTATTTTTGTTTTAATTTAAGGAGTGAGATAAGTAATGAACTCACTTTAAAATTCAAATAATAAATTAGCTTAAAAAATAAAACTAACATGACATTACTAAAATAAAATATTAAATAATTAATTATAAAAATTATATCTTTTATTTTCTTTCCTTACACCTTGATCGCCACTTTAAATTATATGCAGACTTGACTTTAAATTAAAAAAACTACAATACAATTTAATTTCAATGTTAGTAGTTTTTCAAAAATCACAAAACTTCATCTTTATTTATAAATATAAATCAATTTGACGTCAATCACTTATAACTGATAGATTTGATTTATTATTTTAATTTATTCAATTGCCATGGCCTCACAATTGCCATCCTAATATTCAAATTAAATTTATGCATTTTGTCTTAGTTGTGATGTAAAAAATAATTGAGGTAATTAGTTAGTTAATGATATTTTAATTTTGAAGGAGTTGTTAACTAATGATTAATTAATTATTTAAGCGGAGAAAAAAGGAATAGAATATCTTAGTATAGAAGAGAGGAAAAGAGAAAAAAAATAAAATTATCATAAATTTATAAATCAATTATAAATAAAAAAGAAAGTAGGGGGTCAAAAATAAAAGACAAAACGGTGATACCGTGCAGCAGTTGCACCACAATTTTATCCATTAATTAAATAATAAATATGTTGGAAAAAATGTTTTTAAACAAAATTCCCAAATTTTTTTTCTTTTGAAGTCTACCAAATAATTTGTTGGGAGCTGCATTAGATTAGTTGCTGAGGAATTTCGAAATATTAATTTTCTTTTGAACTAATTTCACCTGGAATTTTTATGTTTGTTAGTGAAATACAAGTGTACACAACCCAAGAGGGGGGTGAATTGGTGTTTTAAAAATTATGCTAAGCAAACCACACAACAATCCAATCTAATGCCTTAATAAAATTGAAAGCAATAAATTCAATAAAAGCACAATAATAAATAAGTAAGGGAAGAGAAAAACAAACTCAAGGATTTTTACGTGGTTCGGCTATCCCCGCCTACGTCGACGCCTCCAAGCAACCCAAGCTTGATGATTTCACTATCCAAACATTTCCAAGGCTTCAAATACTTACAATTGACTTCAATGTGTCAATGAACCTTTACAACAAATAGATTATTTCCCAATATCTTCACTCAAGTGTATCACACACTTAATCAGTCACAAATTTGATGAGAAATTAAAAAGTACAACAAAAACTCTCTCAAAGAGTTGATATATAAAATGAAGAACAAAGATGGCTCAAGGATTTATGATTCACGAATTGAGAGCTCAAGATATGTTGTATGCCTTTTGTTGGTGCGTGCTAGAGAGCTTGAAAATGAGTTAGATTTGAGTTTTTATAGTTGGAGCTCAAAAACTAGCCGTTATGCACTTTTTGCCAGAAAACGGATCAAGGTTAATCAATTAACGGTTAACCGTTTGCGTTGGTCAAAGTTATCGTTGGGCTGAATTTCAAATAAACGGTTCACCATTTTCCGTAAACAGTTCAAGGTTAATTTCCAGAGACCTGCAAAATAATTTTGGCTTAACCATTCTTACTAAACTGTTTAAGATTAGCAATCTGGAAATAAACGATTCACCGTTTTCCTGTAAACGGTTCAAGGGTAATTTCCAGAGACCTGCAAAATAAATTTGGCTTAACCGTTCTTACTAAACGGTTCAAGGTTAACAATCTGGAAATAAAC
The DNA here is from genome assembly GCA_030449925.1 of Citropsis articulata. Lineage (NCBI taxonomy): Eukaryota > Viridiplantae > Streptophyta > Magnoliopsida > Sapindales > Rutaceae > Citropsis > Citropsis articulata. The sequence goes on from JASUUH010000092.1 coordinate 1,234,024, forward strand.
GGTTCACCGTTTTCCTGTAAACGGTTCAAGGGTAATTTCCAGAGACCTGCAAAATAGATTTGGCTTAACCGTTCTTACTAAACGGCTCAAGATTAACAATCTGGAAATAAACGGTTCACCGTTTTCAGTAAACGGTTAGCCGTTTTCTACAGTGACTGCTACAGTGAACTATTTACCAAAAATTACAGTTTTGTCCCAAAACTTTCTATAACTGTACTATGACCCAAAACGTTATAAAACTGTACAAATATGTCCGATTTCAGAATTTCTAAATAATATTTTGTGAATCCCAAAACTTTATGAAATTATGAAATAGCCCAAAATACTATAACACTTTTCAAATAAGTCCTTCTCCATAATTTCAAACAATACTTGTTGATTTTCAAGTTTTCAAAACACTTTCAATTAAACCATAAACTTGAAAAACAACCAATTTCATAAAATCATTTTTCCATTAAATATAAAGCCTTTATAATGTGTAAAATAATGATTTAATTAAAATCTATAAAAAAATAATTGAAGCTTTTAAAAACTTAATCATTCTTAATCTAGTTTGTTATCATCAAAATCAACATTGTGGATACATAAATGCTAACAATCTCCCCCTTTTTTATGATGACAAACCTTGAATATATTTAAAGAATGATTCCATAAATTACTCCCCCTAAATGTAAGCTTCTCTTACAATTTAGCTAAATTGACAAATTTAAATACATGTATTCTTCTCCCCCCCATCATCAAAAAGAAAAACTTAGTGGAAAAGAAAACAAATAGCAAATTTTTGTATAAAATTAAAAACATGTATTTTTCTCCCTCTTCAACATAAAAAAGAAAATTTAAAGGAAAAGAAGGAGAGGAGTAAATTTGTTACCCATGTTGTCAAAGTAAAAATCTTAATACATTCTCCCCCTAACAGCAAGCATCACCTCAAATACAAGTTTAGTAATATAACCCCCAAATTATCATAAACCATTATACAAGCCAACTTCATATACAAATCATCACACAATTTATCAACCATAAAATGATCATGAATCATGATCCCATCAATTATCAAATCAACAACTCAAAACATAAAATCATCATATAAAAACCATGTAATCAAATCATCATCATATCTAAAAAACATTACCATAAGCACAAATCAACCAAAAGAATACTCAAAGTGCAAAATATTCTCCCCCTTTTGACATCATCAAAATGGCATATTACTTTATCTCCCCCTTTGGATAACAAAAATGTTCAAAAAGCATATTATCCAAAATCATATTGTATGCTCCCCCTAAATATATGGCCAATTTAAAAATTTTAACCAAAAAGATTTTATCCAAAACCATATCATATTTGTCTCCCCTTTCATCATGAAAAAGAAATGAAGAAATCCTCAAATACACAACATGGTTTAAAAAAAAAAAAACTTTCATATAAGCTTAAGCAATTATAACAAATCAACCACTCTATTAATTCATCAAAATCTTGAAGTATATGTATTTATCATCAAAACTTAAGCAAAGCATAAGCACATAATGGCAATACATAGATCATCAAAATCAACATAGCTATTAAGAAAAGTCATTATTATAAGCTACAATAACAAGTGATCAAATCCATTATAATAAATGCTCACAATAAATGAATGATGATATAACACAATAAATGACATATGAATTCACACATACTTAATAGATGGACAATGATGATAGACAATTAAGAAGATGAAATAAAAAACCATACAATCATCAAAATCAAATTAAGGCATCATGATAAATCACTCAATGTTATACACAATGATAATTACATCATGTAAGCATACAAGTATGCCTTCACAAATTCAAGCTATTATCCATCTATCATGATCCATTCAACACAATCAATATGGCAAGAATTGTTACCAAAATAATTAAATTATCTTGCCTCATTTTTTTCTCCTAGATCATGATCAAATGATTATCCTCACAAGCTTTCATCAAGGAACTCTCCACCATTCCTTGATTTATGGTACCTACAAAGAAAGATTCAAGTTGTGTGCTTTGGTACCCAAATATTCTTGGGTCCTTGAATGTTAGCAATGGTTTCTTTTAGAACCTAAATATATTTTGCTCCATAATATACATTTCTTTTAACCAGACATCTATTCTTCATGTGACCATTTTGATTGCAATAATAACAAACAATTTTATGATCACATGTGGAGGTAGCCTTAACAAAATAATTCTTGTAATATTTTTATTTCAAGTTAGGCTTATATCCAAGTCCTCCTTTATCAAATACACATTTTTGAGAGTTGAGCAATTTTTCGAAGTTCTTTTGACCATTTGTGAATTTTAAAACAATCTCATTTAACTTATTGGTCTTCTTCTTAAGCACTTCATTTTCATTCATTAATTCATCAACATGGGATTTCTCAAGCTCATATGAAGTACTTTGTTTACATGTAAATGATGCAATCCTATTATGTAACATTTCATTATCTAATTCCAATTCTTTGATCTTTTCATTTAATGAAGCATTGTATTTTTGTAAAGCATCATTTTCATTTTTCAAGTCATCTACATGTGATTCTAGATGCTTGTATAAAGCGCTAGATTTCTCATTTGATAAGGCAACTCTATCATGCAATGTTTTATTCTCTAATTCTACGCATGTAATCTTTGCACTTAAAGATTCATTTTCATTTGTGAGCTCTACCATTTTCTTTTTAAGGCATACATTCTTTTTACCAATTTTCATAAACTCATCATGCAATTCTTTAAAAGTATCATGCAATTCATCATAGGTAGGATCACTTACCTCATCAAGCTCATCATCCGATTCATCTCCAATTTCCATAAGTGCCAAATTTGACACTTCATGAGATTCCTCCTCATTTGTTGTCTCCTCATACACAAGTTCAAGTTGTCTCCATATTTCATAAGCATTAGAACAATTTGAAACTTTATGAAATTCTCTTTTATCTAAGGCACAAAATAAAGCATTCATAGCTTTGGAATTTAAAGACATTATTTTTCTATCCAACTCACTTAAAGCATTATTCCTAGGAATGAATGAACCATCACAAACTATTTTCCATATTTCATAATCTAAGGCTTGTAAAAATACTCTCAGCCTAGTTTTTCAATACGGGTAATCGTTACCATCAAATAATGGTGGCCTAGTGATGGATTGCCCTTCCATGAAGATTGAATTAATTTGGGTTGCTATTGATCTTTAACTCTAGACGGTTAAGTCTACACAAGAGCACCTCGCTCTGATACCAAATGAAATACAAGTGTGCAACCCAAGAGGGGGGGTGAATTGGTGTTTTAAAAATTATGCTAAGCAAACCACACAACAATCCAATCTAATGCCTTAATAAAATTGAAAGCAATAAGTTCAATAAAAGCACAATAATAAATAAGGGAAGAGAAAAACAAACTCAAGGATTTTTACGTGGTTCGGCTATCCCCGCCTACGTCGACGCCTCCAAGCAACCCAAGCTTGAGTATTTCACTATCCAAGCCTTTCCAAGGCTTCAAATACTTACAATTGACTTCAAGGTGTCAATGAACCTTTACAACAAAGAGATTATTTCCCAATCTCTTCACTCAAGTGTATCACACACTTAATCACTCACAAATTTGATGAGAAATTGAAAAATACAACAAAAACTCTCTCAAAGAGTAGATATACAAAATGAAGAACACAGATGGTTCAAGGATTTGTGATTCATGAATTGAGAGCTCAAGATATGTTGTATGCCTTTTGTTGGTGCATGCTAGAAAGCTTGAAAATGAGTTGGATTTGAGTTTTTATAGTTAGAGCTCAAAAACTAGCCGTTATGCACTTTTTGTCAGAAAATGGATCAAGGTTAATCAATTAACGGTTAACTGTTTGCGTTGGTCAAAATTACCGTTGGGCTGAATTTCAAATAAAAGGTTCACCGTTTTCCGTAAATGGTTCAAGGTTAATTTCCAGAGACTTGCAAAATAATTTTAGCTTAACCGTTCTTACTAAACGGTTCAAGATTAGCAATCTGGAAATAAACGGTTCACCGTTTTCACATAAGCAGTTCGAGGTAATTTCGAGACTTGCAAAATAAATTTGGCTTAACCGTTTACTAAACGCGAGTTAATATGAATAAAATAACGGTTCACCGCTTTTCCTCAGAACGGTTCAAGGTAATTTCCAGACCTGCAAAATAAATTTGGCTTAACCGTTCTACTAAACGGTTCAAGTTAACAACTGAATAAACAGTTCACGTTTTCCGTAAACTTGAGGTAATTTCTAGAGACCTGCAAAATAGATTTGGCTTAACCGTTCTTACTAAACAGTTCAAGGTTAACAATCTGGAAATAAACAGTTCACCGTTTTCAATAAACGGTTCGCCGTTTTCTACAGTGACTGCTACAGTGAACTATTTATCAAAAATTATAGTTTTATCCCAAAACTTTCTGTAACTGTACTATGACCCAAAACGTTATAAAACTTTACAAATAGGACCAATTTCAGAATTTTTAAATAATACTTTGTGAATCCCAAAACTTTATGAAATTATGAAATGGCCCAAAATACTATAACACTTTTCAAATAAGTCCTCCATAATTTCAAACAATACTTGTTGATTTTCAAGTTTTCAAAATACTTTCAATTAAACCATAAACTTGAAAAACAACCAATTTCATAAAATCATTTTTCCATTAAATATAAAACCTTTATAATGTGTAAAATAATGATTTATTTAAAATGTATAAAAAATAATTGAAGCTTTTAAAAACTTAATCATTCTTAATCTAGTTTGTTATCATCAAAATCAACATTGTGGATACATAAATGCTAACAGTTAGTAATGATGACATGCAACTAAAGTAAAATTGAAAAACTAATAGTAACAAAATTAGACACGTGAGTTTTATGTGAAAAACCGGAAATAAAATTGAGATAAAAGACAATTCATCAATGCTTTTGTATATTCTCTTAAAATGGTTTTCGTCTAGATACAACTGTCATTCAGAGAGTAATTGATCGAGACTTTTAAGTATGTCTATGAAATTGGCAATGATGAACCATTTGCTAATGACCTCTGCACCTCTTGAAATATAATCTCCAAGGTATTTATTATGAGGGACAAAAACGAAGCACGACTAGACGCTCCCTCGCGCGAATCGTGCTCTCCTCAGATAAGGCACAGAAGGATTCGGTCGAGGATAATCCTCATTGTCTTTGCGAGCAGAAGATCGAGCACGAGTGGTATATTGTTCAGATTCAGAGGATAACCTCTACACCTCAATAAGTTCAGATTCAGGCCTAGTAAAAAAATAACAGCAAGTATATAGTTCAATATATGTAAACGAGACAGAGAATCGCGTGTTCTTAATTAATTAATTTTTTTTTTTTGGAGAAACGTGTGTTTTTAATTAGTTGCAAAATAAAATAGCTAATTAATATAGTGTGAAGATCAATTTCATCAAATAAAATAATTGAAAAGTTATTCAAATGTGCAAGAAAATAACCTAGTCCCCATAATTAAGAATGACTTAATTAATATATTATTGATAAATATTTAAACTCATTGCCATAGTTAATGTCATATATTATTACTTGTACTAGATTAATACTAAGAATTAGATAGAAAATTATTGCACCGAATGACATTCGAATCAAAGCCAGAGAGATTGGCCACTTCGGTCAAAGCATCCTTCCATCTTTGCATCTTCTCTGGAAAACGTTTTCGAAGCCTACTAAAATACTTTCCAAAAGAATGGCTTTGCTTTCTCGCATGTGATGGATCTGTTGGGATTATGTGCTCTTTAAAGCATATTAATTTTCTGATTAATAAAATGTTTCAGATATTTTCAATTGCATATATATTTTGAATAAGATCCTTTTAATCATAGTATATGTATTTATGTGATCATCATATAGATTCACAGAAGACATAAATATAAATTATCTTATGATTAAATAAATTAAGTTCGCAGTTGATAAATAGAGTTGGACGCTCTATTTATGTTTAGACTATAGTAAATTCATTAAATGATTTGTCTTAATCATATATGAATTTACTGATGTAGTTTGACAACATTGAGTTGGATCACATATGAGATTTAATTAACCTTGAAATGACTGTCAGACTTATTAAATCTCATAGGCATTGATTTTACTGTAATCTTAATCTTGAGTTAGTTATGATTTCATGATTGTAATTATTATTCTCTTTGAGTTACCAATGGGCACGACACACACTTGTGGTCAAGATTACCCAGTATCTTAGTGGGAGCAATTATGAATATTGGAGTTCTAGATTAACAATATAAAATTTGTACGACACGTCTCTTGATGGATTTTTGGCACTTGATCATAGAATTTTCTGACCAGAGTGTGTTTAGTATATTGAAAATAATCATTAGAAAAAATCAGTAAGTATCAAGGAACAAGATGTAATTAAATCGATTGTACAGTTGAGATATCGATTTAATTAACGATGTGGTACAAAGTATTATGTAGTAAAGAAATCAATGTGGTATGGGTCGAATTATTATTCGAGAACACTATCCTAGATAGCATACAATTATGGAGGTCAATTCCAATCTTTTAGTAAAGTAGATTTGAAATTAAATAATTGGGCTAATTTAATTACAAGCCTAATTATTGTAGCAACTATTATATGTACCAATATGATCCATGGGTTAGCTCATTTAATTAACTGCGCCGCTATTGGATTAATAAGTAAGACAACTAGCTATTTGGGTCAAAAGCCTAAATATATTATTTAGTGGGAGGCTCCATGCAATGTGCTTGTGTCTAAGGGGTCTTATGTTATTTTACAAGGTGGGCCCCTATGATAAGAAGAAGTAACGTTACTTTTGATTTTATTATTTTTAATTTAAATCAAATTTGATTTAATAGAATTAAAAATATAAAAATATAAAAATATAGAGCCTAGGGTTTCTACTAAAATAGAGATATAAAATGTCTTATTTTCTCCCAAAAAGAGAGAGATGTCACATTATACAGATCTAAAAAAAAGATTTGTCTCTCTAATTTTGAGAGAAAAATTTTCTCTTGCTAGTTACTTTTAGTTCTGATAAAGGCGCCCACACGTTAAGTGCAGATAAAACCTCAGTCATAACCCGGAAGATTATTTGGTGACGGATCGTGATCTAACCAGCGTGGTGGTGACGGATCGTGATCTGAGAGCCTTAAATCACTTCAGCGGAAAAAAGTAAAGATTGTTCATCTTCTCAGATTTTCAAGGTATGATTTTTAGATTACGAATTCTTATATATTGTATGAGATCGATCCTAAAAAGTTTTATGAAAAATTGAAAAACTGATTTTTCTCCAACAAGATCAACACGATAAAAAACTAGCATCACAATTTGTCCATGATTGTGCATGCAATTGACGATCTTTAAAAGTTCATCGAGACACCATCTGGAAGAAACATACCTTTCCGAGAAGATGATAATTGAGATGCTTGATGCTTCAATTATACCAAGAAAAGACTGTGAAATGTTATCTCCTCTGATAAGTTGGTCATCAATGAAAATTTAATACATTTCAAAGACAAAACACGATGAAGATGGCTAGTAGAGTTGTCACGGTGTCCTCTCCTCTGAAACTTAGAAAAACATCATACATTTTCTTAGCGTTTCGAGGTGGACAAGAAGAAGAAGAAGCCATAACAGTTCAGAAGATGAAAAAATTAATCAGATGAGAAAAATTGGGATGTGAAAATAATTTAATGTACGTGACTGTGGAGGTTATACAGTATAACGAAGCCTGGGAGAGGGACGTTGAGAGAAACGACATCTGTTGCTATCGTTTCGCCTCTTACCTCTTTCAGGCTCCATTTGGTACAGCTTTTCAAGTAGAACTTATTTAAGTAGAGTTTTTATTAGTAGAGCTTTTGTAAATAGAGTTTTTACTCAAAAAACTTTAGTTGTTTGATTGTCAATTAGAATTTTTATTCAAATTTATGAAATTACTTTAATAGGCAAATTTTTTAAAGTTTATGTTATGAAGAGAATAAAATAAGATTGTAAAATAAGTAGATGATATTTTAAGTATTTTAACATTTAAAAATAACTTTTCAATCTCTAATCCTAAAAGTTCAAAATTTGAGGTTTTACTAGTAGAGACAAAATAGCTTATTTAATCTTAAAAAATTCTATTAGAAAAACAACCAAACAATAGTAAAAATTATGATAAGAGCTTATGAGATTAAATAAACACTTATAACCATTAAATAAATCATATCAAATAGGCACTCAAGCTTTGTGATAATTTTTTAATATTAAAAAAATTAAAAAAAAAAATGAAAGTGACAAAAGCTGTGTGGAGTTAATCATTTCCCTCTATATAAAGATGCTTTATTAAATACTTCCTTAAAAAAAAACAAAAAAACAAAGGCCGCGTCCATTTAAGCAAATAATTGATGACAGCAAACAAGAAATTGACAAAAAACTAAGTAAATAATACAAATTGCAAATTTCATTTTCATCTTTTGATACTTTACATGCATATGGAAAAAAAATTATTTTCCAATAGACTTATACTCACGATTACTTCCTTTCCTTGAGCTTTCTTGGGTGTGGATGACAAAAAATCAAACTTTTCCTATTTACATTTGAAGAGAAAAAAACTTTTCTTGCCCCAAACAATACGTCTGAATCTGAAAAGGGGGAACTAAAATTTTTCACGAAAATTTCCGCGTATTTTTCGGAGATTTTGACAAGAAAATTTCTTTTACTACCGACATTTACGTTTGTAATTAACTACAACAATGGTGTCTATTAACAACTCACATGCACAACAATACATGTCTTAGATTTTTTAGTGCATTTTTTCTTTAAATACACCAGTTTCGATAATTACAGTCTACTAGAATTTTTTTTATCGTGCGATTGGAATCAAGTCAAACAACCCATGTTCGTTGTTCACTTTTTCACCAAGCCTAAAGGTCGGAGACTTCGCATTCTAAAAGTCAAGATTTTCATGCTCTAATTGCGAGCTATTAGACTGGAATTTTTTCCATTATTCTTGACATTTGAAATCTAGATTTGCCTATAAATTGGATGCAAAATCCATGAGCCAGTAATTGAGATAACTAAAATGTTCTGGAGTGATGAGCGAACTTGATTGTATTAAGAATTTGGAGATGGGAGGAGTGCTCAGATGTATCACAGCCGCTGGATCCCAAGACCTAAGACTTTTAAACATTTCTCTCCTCTAAAGCTACCACTGGAGCCGACAGTAGCTGAACTTATAGATGCGGAAAATAAATGGAAGGAGCTGTTGGCAATGCCCCTGCTGCCAGAGATGTCAAAGAACAAAGGAGAAAATGGCTCATGCTCTTTTTAATTGTAAAGTTGTTCAGAAGATATGGAGCCTTACAGACTATGGGAGGGAAATAAGGGAGTCTAGATGCGAAGATGTGGCCAAAGATGTGGCCAGCTTGTTGATAGAAATGGCAAATAAGAAACGCAAAACTGAGATGGAATTTGTATTTGCATTATGTTGGGTAGCTTGGCACTCAAGGAATCTTCACATTCTCAGGAACAAAATGGAAGATTCCCAGATATCAGTTGCAACAGCTGAAGCTGTGGTGAATTCATACAAAAAAAATCAGGCAGCCTGAGTTGCAATCGAAGTTGGGAAAGAAAGCCATTAACAGTCAACAGTGGAAACCACCACCAGCTTGGTGCTTTAAAGTGAATGTGGATGCTGCAGTGCGAGAAGAGCAAGATAAAGAAGGTTTAGGAGTGGTGATAAGAAACTCGGAAGGAAAGTGTGTGGCAGCAGCCATGAAGCCATCGACTTTCCATGGGAGTGTGGCATATGCTGAAGGTGAAGCTACAAAGCTGGGATTGGAAATTGCAGAAAGTGCAGGTTGCATGCCTTTGATTGTAGAGACAGATTCGCAGGAGGTGGTAGACTTAGTTCTTAACAGGAAAAGCACAAGGACTGAGATGTTTTGGATCGTTTCTGAAATCCAATAAAGGATCAAGAGACCAAAATTCAATATGAATCAAGGAATTGTAATGGAGTAGCTCATTCATTAGCTAAAGCAGCATTGGAAAAAGAAAGCATTGTCTCATGGCTGGATAATATTCCAGAAAACTTTTTCTATCTATTCCCTGACTTTGAGAAATGAAAGAGACAGTTTCATATAATTAGAAAAAAAAAAGAATTTGGATTGTGAGATAAATATTTCAATATTCCTATTCCCTGTTTTAATAGTGAAACATATTCTTTTATCTTATCCCGTAAACATTGACTTATCTTTCCCCTTAAACATTGACTTATCCGTGTATTCTTTGTGTGATTGATATTTGCCGTATATTATGGGATTGTCGCAACAAATAAATTCAATGAAGATGCCTAGAATGACCGTTTAATTAGATGACGGTAAGTTGAATTAGAAGACGAGAGAAGAGAGCGCCAAATGGTCAATGATAAGTCAATATCATCGAGTAGCTTGCAATCAGGTGAAAAGACAAAGGCAGACTGGGGTCCAACAAATTTTAAATTTCATGATGGTGGTCCAACAAATTTAATTTCTTTTCTCATTTTGAAGTCCACCCAGTAATTTCTTGGAAGCTCCCTTATGTTACTTGAATATGAATTTCAAAATAAGGGGAGGATTACTGAAAAATGAAAACGAAAAAGCAAAAACAAAATAATTAATACAATAATTAATATGATAAATGGATTCAAATACAACTTGAATCCGTTGTTATGACACAAGGGCATGCCGTACACCCCCAACATCTAGAAACTATAAATGGTCCTAAACACACAAACGCGCACCCTTTTCAAGTGATTCTAATAAAGTGGAAGTGGTTATGCAGCACTTCACTCATAAAAATATGCAGCGAGATATGAATTATTTGAAGCTGCTCTTTAGTCGTTGCTGTGCTTCTTGCAGTACCCAAAATGACATACAATCAATGTGGTCAATAAGTCAATCACAGCGTAGGTAAACGTTGGTCACACAATGGCAATCGAGATCGAAAAAGGGAGGGAAAAAAAAGACAATGGTCAATGGTGAAGATGATTAATTTAATGATGTATTTTCTAAAATGAACTCCTAGATGCATCACTAGGAAGTGCTAAGAAACTCAAACCAAACCATGTCTAAATCGATCTTAAAATTCATGCGCTTCATACTAATTATGTTCTGGTGTCAAACTGTCTAAGGCGTACTGATGGTTAATCAATAATTAACATAGACGATTACAAGTATTTGATGGCTAATTAAAAGGAGGTGCAAAACGATTTCGCTTTGTTTAGTGGAGCTTTGCACTTTAATCGTTCAAGTCCAGTGCAAGTTTGGTTTTATGGCAAATTTGTTGATGTAGGGAGTTATTTTGGGAATTTTAAGATTTTAAGATTCTATTATTTTAGGAGTTTCTATTTTAATTAGAGTCAATTATGGTATTTTATTATTTTAGAACTTTCTATTTTTATTAGGGTCAATTAAGGTATGAGATCTAATCAACTTAGTAAAATATCTTTTATCTTAGGAATTTTAAGATTTAGCTTCCCATTTTTAAGTTAACTTAGGGAAAGAATATTTTATTTCTATTATAATTGTGAATTAATTTCTCTTTTTAAGTTAACTTAGGGAAGTAGATTTCTTCTATTATAAATAGAGAGACTTTGTTGTTGTTGGGAAACTTTTTTTCAAACTCAATTATTCAATAAATTTTTTATTCAGAGACTTGTTTTTCTCTATCTTTACGTTTCCGCTTTGTCAGTTAGTATCAGAGCAAGTTCGCTTGTCATCATGGTACGACCACACGAACAAAGGAATATCCATCCCAAAGACGATGATCAAGGGGTGCAGGCATGGTCTGTGGAGGCTGTCAGATAGGCGGCCGTAGAAGTAGCCTTGCAAGTGATGGAAATTGTCTATAACCCGAGATTGGTGGTGATAGAGTAGGCACTCGAGGGTCTTGGACTTTCCATGCAAGAAAACCAAGAGAGACGCCAGAAGCAAAGGGCTAATGGTGAGGAAAGAATTCGAGGAGTCAATCACAATGAACAACCTCAGGATTATGATAGTGAAGAAGTTTGACAGGGTTTCAATCGCGAAATGGTACCACAGAACCTAGAACTAGCAAGGCGAGTATCGCTGCGCATGTGTGAAGAATTAGATAGTGATTCAGAAAAAGAAGACGCTGAGGATTATGACAGAAGTCATGGGAAGAGATCAGAATACAAGATTAACGTGGATATTGCAGATTTTTATGGTGGGATGCATGTCGAAGAATTTTTAAACTGGATAATGCATGTAGAAAGTTTTTTTCAGTATATGAAGGTTCTGCAGGGTAAAAGGTTAAGCCTGTAGGGTTAAAATTAAAGGGCGCAGTATCCGCATGATGGCAGAACATTCAGAATCGAAGAAGAGTTACGAGAAAGCCACTGATCAAATCATGGCCTAGGATGCAGAGGATGATGAAAGAATATTTCCTACCGGCGGATTACCAATAGCAATTATACGTGAAATATTAGAATTGCAGGCAAGGAAATCGCAGTGTTGATGAATATACAAACGAATATTATCATTTGCATACAAGAAATAATATGGATGAGCCATTGTTTCGGACAGTTACAAAGTATCTTGGCGGATTAGAGCAAGAGTTATAAGATGAAATCGTAAATGCGATCTGGGATATGGGTATAGCAGTTGCTAAGGCAAAGAAGCTAGAAGAACGGAGGCAACATGTTTCTAGAGCTCAACAGAGACAACTCACTGGTGTGCAAAATAGACCAAACAATATGGGAATTGAAAACAAGCAGAAAACTTGGCCTGGTAATAGTTAGGTAAAACAAGCAAAGTAGGTCAAAGCGTGCCGCATTAAAGCAAAGACAGACCACAGATAGAATAATCCTTATGCGAAGCCTAGGCTGAGTAAGTGCTTTAAGTATGGAGAACCAGGGCACAGATCGAATGACTGTCGTTCTAAAAATTTGAATTTAGTAGAGGTTGAAGTCAGCGAGGCAGAGGTGAATGATGTTTAAGATGAAGGTGATGAGGAGGCCTTGGAGTTGGAAGCGGATGAGGGAGAGTTACTAAACTGTATTGTGTAGAAAATTTTATGGGCACCGAAATTTAAAGAGGATAACTAGCGCAATAAGATTTTCAAAACACGTAGTTCCATCAATGATAAAGTATGCAATGTGATAATTAATAGTGGTAGTAGTGAAAATATAGTTACCAAGACGTTAGTTGACGTGATGGGACTTTTAATGGAAAAGCATCCGGCACCCTATAGAATCGGATGGATAAAAAAAAAGGGACAAAAATGCGGGTGACGGAGGTATGTCGTGTTCCTTTCTCCATTGGAAAGATTTATAAGAGTGATGTGGTATGTGATGTAGTAGATATGGATGCGTGCCATCTTTTATTGGGGAAACCTTGGCCGTTTGATGTAGACGCAGTGCATAAAAGAAGGGATAATGTATACGAGTTTTGGTGGAATGGCAAGAAATTTCAATTTAGTGCCTTTGACAAACAAGAAGAAAAATCCTAGCGCTGAAGGGAAGAATTTTCTGGTTATTGTGAAGGGACATTTAGAAGAAGATTGTGATGGTTGTAAGAAACTACAGAAAGAAGATAAGTTTGGAATGACTTCTATGCCTAGAGAGGTACAACCATTGTTAGCTGAGTTCGCTGACATCACCCCATTAGAGATGCCAGAAGGGTTACCGCCTTCACGAGATATCTAGCATCATATAAACCTAGTCCCAGGTGCAATTTTACCTAACTTGCCCCATTATCGCATGAGTCCTCATGAGCATACGATTTTACAAGAATAGATTGATGAATTGCTGTAGAAAGGCTTCATTCGTGAGAGTATAAGCCCATGTGCTATTCCAGCTTTGTTGGTACCAAAGAAGGATGGGAGTTGACGTATGTGTGTGGACAGCAGACGCATTAATCAGATTACAGTGAAGTATCGTTTTTCTATTCCGACGTTTTGAGATTTGCTAGATCAGTTAGATGGTACTCGGGTTTTTTCAACGCAGTGGGTATCATCAAATTCAAATTAGGCCTGCAGATTAGTGGAAAACAGCCTTCAAGATGAAGGAATGGTTGTATGAGTGGTTAGTGATGCCTTTTGGATTATCCAATGCACCAAGCACTTTTATGCGCTTAATGAACCAGGTTCTTAAACCTTTCTCTTGTAAATTTGTTGTAGTATATTTTGATGATATTTTGGTGTATTTTGTTGATATGGTGACGCATTTGGAGCATTTGAGGATGGCTATGGAGGTGTTACGAAGGAACAAGCTTTACATTAATTTGAAAAAGTGTAGCTTCCTGCAAAGTAATGTGGAGTTTTTAGATTTTATAGTTGGTACGGATGGGATTAGAGCTATTGAGTCGAAGATACAAGCTATTAGAGAATGGCCTACTCCTAAGAATATGGGTGAAGTCAGAAGCTTTCATGGGCTGACAACATTTTATAGGAGGTTTATTCGTGGTTTTACTATTATAGCCGCACCTATTACAGAGTGTTTGAAGAAAGAAAAATTCAAATGGGGGGAAGAAGAAGAATTGAGTTTTACTTTATTAAAGGAGAAGTTGTCCACCGCTCCTGTGTTAGCTTTGTCAAACTTTGATCAGTCATTTGATGTTGAACGTGATGCTTATGGCAAAGGAATTGGGGCTGTTCTCTCTCAAGAAGTACGACCAATTGAGTATATGAGTGAGAAATTAAATGAGGCGCGGCAGAAATGGTCTACTTATGACCAAGAGTTTTATGCCATCCTCAGGGCCTTGAAAACGTGGGAGCATTACTTGATTCAGAAAGAGTTTGTGCTCTACAATGACCACCAAGCACTGAAGTACTTTAATAGCCAACAAAATTTGAGCAAGATGCATGCGAGATGGGTGAGTTACATACAAAAGTTCACTTTTGTTCTTAAGCATAAATCTGGACAGCATAATAAAGTTGCAGATGCACTTAGTAGGCAAGCAACTTTATTGGCAACTTTAGTTAATAAAGTTACTGGTCTTGAGTGCTTAAGGGAGTTGTACGCTGAGGATGACGATTTTGCACATATTTGGGATCGCTGCATTAATCATCAGAATGCGGAGGATTTCCTCATTCAGGATGGGTACTTATTTAAGGCCAACAAATTATGTGTGCCTCGAAGTTCTTTAAGAGAACAGATCATCTGTGAGTTACATGGAGGAGGATTGGGTGAACATCTAGGACGAGATAAGACCAAAACACTTGTAGAGGAGCGTTATTATTGGCCAGATGTGGCTAGAGATGTGCGCAAGATCGATTTGTTAAGAGGGCAAAGAGCATGCACAGAATACAGGGTTATACATGCCACTACCTATTCCAAACAATATTTGGTTGGACCTATCCATGGATTTTGTATTGGGATTACCGGGCACGAGGATTGGTAGCGATTCGATATTGGTGGTAGTTGATAGGTTTTCAAAGATGGTGCACTTTATTGCTTGTACGAAGACAGAGGATGCTGCTTCAGTAGCGCATTTGTTCTTTCGTGAGATAGTACGTTTGCATGGTGTTCTAAAGACTATTACTTCTGATAAGGATGTGAAGTTTATTAGTAAATTTTGGCAACACCTTTGGGATAAGTTTGGCACTCATTTACAGTTTAATAGTACCTTTCATCCCAAACAGATGGTCAGACGGAGGTGGTCAATTGCACTTTGGGCAACATGTTGCGCTATGTTTGTGGTGACAAGCAACGAAACTGAGAAGCTGCCTTACCTCAGGTCGAGTTTGCTTATAATATTATGATGAATCGATCTACTGGTAAGACCCCTTTTAAAGTTGTCTACATTTACTCCCCACGATAGGTTTATGATCTAGCTATCATGCCCATTGCAATAGAAAGAAGTAAAACAGTGGATAATGTGGCAGAAAAGGCGCTGCAGATTCATACTGAGGTACGAGCCCATTTAGAGCCTGTCAATGCTAAGTACAAGACTGAAGTAGACAAGCATCAACGCAAGAAGGTGTTTCAGGAGGGAGATTTAGTAATAGCACATTTGTGTGAAACTGTTTCCCTGGCATTTGCACTAAATTGGAGAAGCGCAAATATGGACTGTTTCGTGTCGCACGGAAGATTAATGACAACGCTTATGTACTGCAATTGCCAGATAACTGGAATATCTCTCACACATTCAATGTGGCTGATCTATTCAAATACTATCCAGATGATGAGGCGTTATACGAGCCAAACTCGTGGATGAGTTCTTTTCCAAGTGAGGGGGACTGATGTAGGGAGTTATTTGGGAATTTTAAGATTCTAAGATTCCATTATTTTAGGAGTTTTTATTTTAATTCGAGTTAATTATAGTATTTTATTATTTTAGAACTTTCTATTTTTTTTGGGGTTAATGAAGGTATGAGATCTAGTCAACTTAGTAAAGTATCTTTTATCTTAGGAATTTTAAGATTTAGTTTCCCATTTTTAAGTTAACTTAAGGAAAGAACATTTTATTTCTATTACAATTGTGATTTAATTTCTCTTTTTAAGTTAACTTAGGGAACTAGATTTCCTCTATTATAAATAGAGAGACATTGTCATTGTTGGGAAATTTTTTTTCAAACTCAATTATTCAATAAACTTTTTATTCAGTAACTTGTTTTTCTTCGTCATTTGTCGTCACATGTGATACGCACATTAGTCGTTGATGCTGACCAGGTCAAACTTCAGTTAAGTGTGTTCGAAAGAGCTGAAATTAGGTTCTTGGCTACCTCAGCTATAAAAGGCTAGCTATTGGCTTAACTTCATGGACCACTTCGTGACTTTAGAGAGCGGTTATAGAGATATTTCTTGTTATAGATTGTTCTATGTAAAGTTTTTAACATTCTTGTAATTTTCAGATCGCTCAATCAATAACTCAATCGATTTGTTACTTGCATGGAATTAGGTCAGTTGGTGGCTGAACCATCAAAATCTGTGAGTGCTCATCTTCTTTTTTGATATGTTTTGTTAATTATTTGTTTGCAATTCGGCTTTCTGTGTCTTTTTTCAGATCTTATGAGTGCAATCTTGGTCTAATGATGCCAATTGTTGTCTTTTTTCAAGTAGAACAAGGCAGAGACATTATAAACTTTACCCTATAAACATACATAAAATAGAAGTTACAAGAGAAAGACGATAAGAAAAATACAAGCAGAAAGAAACTTTATCTTATAAACATGCTGCGAAAGATACAGCCAGCGTTGAAGTTCAAATTGTGTTTAGAATTTGGAGTCAAAAGTAACTAAACTTCGACAATGAAGAACCAATAGGATAAAATACGCAGTTAACTTGGCTGAGGGGGTAGCAGGTTTTAGGGAAGCTGTGAAGTTAGTTAAAACCTAATATCCAGAGCGACACTGTTCCATATGGCCAACGTTTGTGAACTAAGTCCTTCAAAAATATGTAACACAGTAGACCAAAAGCAAAGAATAATGACCACATATAACTTTTAACAAGATTAATTGAATGTTCAAAATTAACTGATACTAATTCAACAACATAATTGTTGCATATCGCAATTGGCAAGCAATAAGATTATGTATTCGTACTCTGAAAAACAATCCCATGGTGACGTACTAATGAAGAATGAACTCATAACTCAAGTGCAACAAGTCGTTTTGAGCTTGCAAGCTCGTGTGATTTGACATTGAGGAGTTTCAGAGCAAAAACTGACAGAGCTTTATGCGTCGCTTAAGTTATGAAGTGATAGACGTGGAGAACACGTGACTTGTAACAGAATTAAATCAGACTAGAACAACATTGGTGAATGCCGTTTTGAGCTAACGTAAGCTAGCTTGTGAAAGGCACGTGAGGAAGGAGTTATTACGGTTGGTTTCGGCAGGAAAGGGCTGTTAGCCCAACAAACCCAGAAAAATAGAGTATAAAAGCAGGCTCTGGAATCATCTTCATTATTGAGAAATGAGTGAGAGTAGAGTTGAGGAGAGAGAAAGTGTTAACCAGTCGTGTTCTCTGTAATCATCATCTATTCTTGTACGGTTTGATTCCAGAATTACTGAAATCTAATTGCTTGGCTTCCCAGTGGATGTAGGTACCAACTCTTGGTGCTGAGCCACTTATGTTCTGTGTTGTTTGGTCTTCTTTTGATTTCAATTCTTGCTCGAAGTGCTCTGTGTATGTAGTTCTGTGTTAGTTAGGATATGTTTGGGAGTGAGGTACTGTAGCTTTTAAACTGCAGTTACTGTGGAGAAAAAGCTATAGTTGTGGAGTAGAAGTTGGGAAAAAATATTTGTTAATCTGCCAAAGCCCAATTACAAGTGTTACTAAACACTTTAATAGCTGGACTTTGGCAGCTCAGCTACCTCACCACACTCCCAAACAGACTACTAGTCTTGGATTCTCGAATCAGGATTAAACCTTGGGGTGAATATTGATTAGATTTATTAAGATCAGTTTGACACTACATACACACCAATTCAAAGTAAAAATAAATAAATAAAGATAGTTTATGAACAAAAATGACTTATGGTGGGGCAATTGTCTCATGGAACATACTGAATCGATCATCTTATCTTTAGGAAATAACACTTTTTTGGATTAATTACTTCTCTAAATGTTTGGACAATAATAGACCAGAGGCAAACACAATAGGCCAAAAAGATACCTTAATCGGAGAATCGACATGTTGGCGAGCAAAACCGTAAGTAACTGCAGTAAAAATGCACTGACAGAGAACACATACCGGTCTAACAATATGCTTGAAGTTACCAAAGAGCCTGTTACGTGGATGGTATAACCAAGGTAATGTACTTATCCATTTCCACCTAACTCTTTGCTTTCGACATGTGTAAATAAGTTCTACAATGCATATAAGAAGGGCAGCAAATGACATTAACATGCTCAAAAGCGCATACTGAGGTTTCCGCACAGAAGAAAGTTGGTCAAAAACAGCTGATGGAAGCTCCAGCACAAAGTTGGTGATTGCGAAGATCCATTCTAAATCAACTTACGTAGAAAATACCAAATAAATTTTGAAGAACTTAAGGATATTGAATCTGGTGGCGGCTACAGTCCTTGCTCTTCCCATGCGGCTGCATGCTTCATGATAACCGTAAGTGATACAGTTTAATTGTCTCAATAGTAGTCTATTTTTTAATTATTTTTTATGTTCCTTTACAACTGAAAAATAATGTACTAATATAAAAGGTGCAGATACGCAGATTGGAAACTTCCTATAAAACATTCATATCCCTCTAAACGTTTTTATAGTGTTATAAAAACCGTTTCTGCACAAGAATTCATATGAACATTCCTCACTTAAGCATGAGGTCTAATATACAAGAACTTTAGCATGAGGTCTAATATACAAGAACTTTCTCGAAGATTATATACAAATCCAGGACTAACGTCATCCTACGTAAGATTTGATTTGCCACATTCAGACTTGAAATACAAGTGTGCAACCCAAGAGGGGGGGGTGAATTGGTATTTTAAAAAATATCCTAACAAAATCACACAACAATTCAATCTAATGTCTTAATAAAATTGAAAGCAATAAGTTCAATAACAGCACAATAATAAATGAGTAAGAGAGAAGAGAAATAAACACACGAAATTTTACGTAGTTCGGCAATCCCCGCCTACGTCCACGCCTCCAAGCAACCCAAGCTTGAGGATTTCACTATCCAAGCCTTCCAAGGCTTCAAAAGCTTACAATCGACTTCTAAGGTGTCAATGAACCTTTACAACAAAGAGATTATCTCTCAATCTCTTCATTCAAGTGTCTCACACACTTAAACACTCACAAATTTGATGAGGAATTGAAAATTACAACAAAAACTCTCTCAAAGAGTAAATATACAAAATAAAGAACAAAGATAATTTAATATTTGATGATCAACAAAATGAGAGCTCAAAATATGTTGTGTGCCTTTTGTTTTTGCTTGCTAGGATTACCAAAAATGAATTGGATTTGAGTTTATATAGTTGGAGCTCAAAAACTAGCCGTTATATACTTTTTGGTCATAACTAACTTACCGTTTTCCAAATCTGGTTAGCCTAGCCGCTTAAATGTTACCGTTAAGGCAAAAATTCGAATTTCACAACATTTAGCATGCCGCTTACGATAACCGGATAGCCATTTATGCTCCAGAAGCTTTCTGATCCGTAACCTGATAGCGGCTTACAAAATCCGAATAGCCGTTTTCCAACGGGAGAGTTTCTGCTCAATAACCGGATAGCCGCTTGCTACAGTAACTGCTACAGTGAACTATTTTCTAAAATTATAATTTTACCTAAAAACTTTCTATAACTGCACTATGGCCTAAAACGTTATAAAATTTTACAAATAGGTCCAATTTTAAAATTTCTAAATAATACTCTATTAATCCCAAACTTTTTAAAATTATGAAATGGCCCAAAATACTATGACACTTTTTAAATAAGTTCTTCTCTACAATTTCAAACAATACTTGTTGATTTTAAAGTTTTCAAAACTCTTTCAATTAAACCATAAACTTGAAAAACAATCAATTTCATAAAATCATTTTTTCATTAAATATAAAACCTTTAAAATCTGAAAATAATAATTTATTTCATAAATAAAAAATAATTTGAGCTTTTAAAAATTTAATCATTCTTAATCTTATTTGTTATAATTAAATCAATAATATGAAAATATATATGTTAACAAGACTTACAAAGGCCCACCTTTGTTCTCATCCAAAAAAAAAAAAAAGACTCACCTTTGTTATACTCGCCTTTGTTAAACTTACATCTCTATAGTGAACAAGGACAAGGTGGCGACATAACCTGCCCAAGAGTGTAATTATCAGAAAATATATCTGTTAACTAAAATTATGTAAATTACCATTTCCACATTGTTCCTTGGACAGACAGACCACAAAGAGATAAGTACAATGAAGCCATATTTTTTCTTTATTCTGGAATAGCTTGAACTTATATTTTATATACATACATGCATATATATACATATATAGGGATTAGGGAACTTCAAACATATAAGAAGATGAATACCAATGACTGACACAAATACTTTTCTATTTTTTTCCTTTTACCAAGAAACATACATAATAATATAAGTATACTTACAGATTGTCCATCGACTAGACACGCCTCTGAAAATTTGGATTTTGCTTGCCAAATGCATAATAACATTTTAAAGCTAGTCTGGGTCCAACCTAACAATGAAGAAAAAGTTAATGTCATCCTAAACAAAAAAAACACAGTACAACGACCACAGCTGAAGTGAAGTAAGAGAGAATTACTTCACAGGAAATATTTGTGCATGTTACTTAAGTCCTAAGGCTCTGTTTCTCATTGTGGTGAACCAAACAATTGTTGTGAAACAAAAATTTGTTGTGTCAATTTCATAAATTTAGTACTTTAATAACTTTAACAATAAATAAGCCCCCCCCCCCAACTCTCATAAAACCCATCTTTTAAATACCTGTAACACCTGTAAAAAAAAAATGAATGAAATGAAATGAAGCGGTGAACAAAATGAATAAAACAAAGAGAAGTTGGGAAACAGGGGAAACATATACACGTGAGAGAGTGAGAGAGAAGTTATCAAAACACAGCCCTGAAAACCTGACCCGCGAACGTAACCCTACTAGTTCTTCCATTTCCGACCACTACTTCGGCCAAGCAAGGTGTCAATCTGAAGCTTGAAGACAGGCCGTCATAGTCCAGCCATCATCTCCGCCGGAAACCGACCAGAACGCCGGCAAACTTAGACCGAAACTTGCGACAAAGAATCCGTTTTTGCTGCCGTTAATCTCGCCAGAGTTGGGTGACGCTACCAGTTGAAATTTGTTCCTCAGCTTCCCAACAACCTTTTCCGACCAACCGCGACCACTGGGGACACCGGATTTGCCGTGAAAGATCGTCGGAAAGCTCGCGGCTTTGGAGCTTCGATCCAGCGCCATCGCCGCACGTGAGTTGTCATCGCCGGCACCGTTGAACTCAGCGCGGCCGGAACTAGCAGATTTGAGCTTCCCGTCGTCGTTCCGGTCACCGTTGACCGGTGAGGGGCAATTCGGTAAATTCACAAGCTTTGGAGGTAAATTTATAATTCTTAGAAAGTTGTGGATAATTTGGTAATTTTTTGTTAGGGCAGTGTGGTAATTTGACATTACGAGGGTAAATCGGTAATTTGAGATATTAAGGACATTTTGGTAATTTCGTACTTCGGGGGCATTTTGGTAATTTCTCATGTTGAGGGTAATTTTGTAATTTCAGAGCTTGTGGATATTTTAGTAATTCCTGAAGTTAAAAATTTGATATAATTACGATTCCAAGGGTAATTCGGTGATTGGCGATTTCGGAATATTTTAATGATTTACGGACTCGAGGGTATTTTAGTAATTTTAATTATACGGGAGTTGTAAATTATGGTTATATGTTCTTTTTTGAGTTTATTATATTAATTTAGTTGTAATTCCGATTTACGGAAAATAATTATGTCATTCCATTGATTTAGGAGGATCCGCGAGCGAGAACCAATCCGTGGACGTGAACGATAGTCGAACGTGAGCACTGTCACTGTGAGTGGAATATACAAAACCTATTTTCATAGTCAATTATGATAGTAAAGCATGTTTACGAAATAAGTATGTTAAATATTTGATTTAATTATTTTCTCGAAATGGATTTTATTCACGTATTGGTATTATATTAAAATATTTGGTTATTGAATTTCCGTATTGACTTTGAATAAATATGATGGTATTTTGAAGTTGAGAAAAGTATATTTAAATGTGATGATGAAAGGAAATGTATTATTTGAAGTATGAATTGATTTTATATGATTATGAGTATAGAGATTGTTTTTAAAATCATTACCTCCATAGGATCGTTGATACAGATGAGATGAGATGATATGAGAGGCCTTTGGGGCCCGTCTGAACACACAGAGGCTTTGGGCCGTGTGTTTGGGCACTTTCGCCTTTTGGGGGCATATGTATGCAGTATTGTTGAGTGTTAGAAAGTGTATATTTATAAAGGAGAAAATCGTCATTTTACACTTCAAGTCTCACTAACATTGCTATTTTTATTTATTTAAGTATTTTGTTATTTAATTACGTGTGTTTCATTATAATTAGTTATTTTATGTATTTTAGGGGTATCACGATCATTTCACAATGAGCGGGTGATCGACAAGAAAAGCGGACGTCACATTTGAACTCAGACGATCGAAAGCCTTGTAGAAGGAGCATAAAAGGAAAAATGTCACATATACGGAACTATTCATACGTATAGTCTTCATGATCATGCATAATAGTATTCTTGTGCAAAAAACCGGTTCTTGTGCAAATAGTAGTCAAACCGTGTGAATGCAAATAGTATTCTTGTGCAAAAATCGGTTCTTGTGCAAATAGTGGTCAAACCGTGTGAATCGCAAATAGATTCTTGTTCAAATAGTGGTACATTGTTGATTGGCTGATGGCGCATGAAAGCGTCCAAACTGTTTTTAATCCGATGGTCATGATTCACTCAATGTACCTATAAAAAGGGGGCTTCCCCCCCCTAATTTGAGATCCCTGAATTCATTTCTAAGCTTAGATTTTTGTAATTCATTCTCTTTCTTGTATTTTCTATGTATTTTAATAAATTCCATTTTACCCCTAGTTCAAAAATGAGTAGCTAATTTCTTATAAGCTTGGGTTGAAGGTGAAGTCTCAACATGTTCCATGGGCTTTATTTGGTAAATTTATTTTCTTCTCCCCTCTAATATTTGTGGTTGTTTTGACTTTTCGTCGACAAATAATAATAGTTTTGTCTAGATACCGCCCTGGTTAAACCGGCACCCTAGTACAAGGTTATTATTATTTGGCACGATAAGCCCTTAGCACCATACTTATTTGAGCGTGGTTCATGAGGTGTGGAATCCCGCGATTTAATTAGTATTAATATGGAATATTTGTGGAGCATGTTGATGCAGATCCGGATACCCAAGTACTTTATTTCAATAGATTTCGTTTAAGTTATTCCTGCCATTCCAATTTAATTTCTAGCACAATTTAAATTAATTTCATCACAAATCCAACCAACCCAGTTAAAGAAAATTAATTCTGCACATAATTAAAATCAACCTCCTCGTGGGATCGACACTCGTCACCATTGATCTATTCTACAATAGATTCACTATGAGTTCAATAAAATTTGCACAACAAGTTTTTGGCGCCGTTGCCGGGGAGGTAAGTATTTTAATTCGTAGAATTAGTTTTTTTTTTTCTTAATATTTATTTTTTTTTTGTTGTTTTCTTGTACTTTTTTTTTCCTTGTCTCATTAAAAAAAAAAATTAGATTAGAATTTTATTTCTCTCTCTTTAAATTTGTGTAATTTAATTTTCCTATTATTTTTCTTTGTAATTTTTTTTAAATTTATCTTGTTATCTTTCTTTGTTATTTATTTTAATTTTAGTAATATTTGTTTCACGTAATTTTTTTTTCTTATAGCAATTAAGTGTGTTTCATAGTAAAGTCAGAACAACGTGACAAGGTTAGTATCATAATTTCTCCTTCTTCGTTATTTTTATTTGTTTTGCTTTTATTTATTTTGTTCTTTGTATGCATGGTCGAAGGTCATTATCACCTATTCTTGGGCCTTTAGACCTTGAATTAGAAAAAACACTTCGCACACATAAACACACCGCTTTTAAAAATAAAATTGACATGGATTTGCAAAATCAACAACCAGAACCACAGGAGAGGCCATTTAAGGACTATTTTAGTCCCTTAGCAAATTTGAGCACATCATGCATCAGATACCCAAATGTATGCTAGGAGTTTGAATTAAAACCTAGTGTGCTAAATTGTCTCCCAACATTTATGGCCTAGAAAATGAGGACCCATATAATCATCGAATGATTTCCATGCTATCTGTGACTTTTAAATATGAGAATTTTTCGGATGATGATGTTAAACTTAGATTATTCCATTTTCTTTAAAGGATAGAAATTCGTTCATGGTTTAATACATTGCTCGCTAATAGCATTACATCATGGGAACAAATGGTAACTAAATTTTAAATAAATATTTCCTCATAAAACCAACGCTATTCGCAGGAAATTTCAGAATTTACCCAAAAGAGACGAGCAATTTTTCGAAACATGGGAGCAATTCAATGGGCTACTCTTCAAGTGTCCACATCATGGGTACGCGAAATGGCACCAATGCCAATACTTTTTGGAGGATTATTGCCACATGTGCAAGAATGGCTAATGGCGACCGTGAGGAGAGAGCTTATGTCAAAAGTGTAGATTGGAATTCTTCCAGCCAATCGATAATTCCCAACAACGAGTCGATCACCAGGGAATACCAGGAGAATTAAGGGAGTGAATGAGGTTAACATTGGTGAGTCAAGCTCAGAAATCAATGAAGTCAAAGCAATAATCGAAGGTCTTTCTCGACAAATAGCATCATTGACGACTGCCAAATCAACAGAGCCACATGACCATGACTCATATTCAGATCAAGCCAATGCCATAGGAATCATGAGAAAACCATCAACCTACAATCCTTACTCCAACACATATAATCCTGGATGGAGAGACCACCCCAATTTTTCATGGTCTCAAGGATTCCAACAAAATGGACCAGCAGCTCCACCTCCACCAATTCAACCAAATGCACCAATTCCTCAAGCCTCTCAGCCACCATTTAGACCATACAATCAAAACCCAAACCATACTCAACCCAGACCATGGGAGGATACATTCCAGAATTTC
Organism: Citropsis articulata; assembly: GCA_030449925.1. Lineage (NCBI taxonomy): Eukaryota > Viridiplantae > Streptophyta > Magnoliopsida > Sapindales > Rutaceae > Citropsis > Citropsis articulata. Next base: position 1,259,741 of record JASUUH010000092.1, read on the forward strand.
AAAAATTCTACTCACTCCAAGATCGGAAAAGAAACCGCACTTGATGAATCAAGGAAATGAAATGAGGGCAGGCTTCAACTCACAAGCCCAATCAATTTCAAATCTCGAGAAAATGGTGGGACAACTTGCTTCTTCAGTTCAAACCTTGACAATGACCGTTGAGAAAGGTAAATTTCCAAGTCAACCAGTGCCTAACCCTAAAGCAGTGCATGAAGCAAGTTCCAGTTCACCACAGCAGTATGGAGAGGTCAAAGCCGTCATGACCTTACGAAAAGGAAAAGAAATTGACAACAAAGTGGAGATGCCAGTGACGAAATCAACTCAGATTGTACCTGTGAATACTGAGAACCCATCACCAGAGGAGAAAGAAGAAACCAACCCGCGAGAATATGTTCCTAAAGCTCCATTTCCTCAGAGGTTAGCTAAAGGGAAGAAAGGAAAATCCACAGGTGAGATTTTTGAAATCTTCAAACAGGTAAGTGTAAACATTCCTTTACTTGAAGCTATAAAACAAGTGCCATCATATGCCAAGTTTCTTAAAGACCTTTGCACTAAAAAGAGAAATATTCATGTTCAGAAAAAGGCCTTTTTAACAGAAAATGTTAGTTCTATACTCCAACATAAAATACCTCTAAAATGCAAAGATCCAGGCTCCCCCACTATCTCTTGTAGTATAGGGAACCACACAATTGAGAATGCTTTGTTGGATTTAGGAGCTAGTGTAAATCTGTTGCCTTATTCTGTATTTGTGAAACTTGGACTGGGAGAATTACACCCAACTCCAGTGGTGTTACAGCTTGCAGATCGGTCCACGAAAATCCCTCGTGGTATTGTGGAGGACGTGCTTATTCAGGTAGACAAGTTTTATTTTCCTGTTGATTTCATTGTAATTGACACTCGACAGATTCAAAGCACATCCCCATTATCCTAGGCCGACCTTTCTTGGCAACTGCCGATGCTCACATTCAATGCAAAACTGGAAATATGCAGTTGTCCTTTGGCAATATGACCATGGAGCTCAATATTTTCAACATTGCCAAACAACCTCACAATGTGGATGATGGAATTGTTGATGTGGATTTAATAGAAACATTAGTTGATAATAATTTTCTGTCAAACTTTAGTGATGACCCTTTACAAACATGTTTAACTCACTTTGGTTTGGATTTTGACATTGACAGATCAATTGATGAGTCAATACACTACTTGACTCAAAGACCATCCATGGACACAAATAAATGGAAGTCAAGAGTTGAACAACTAGTGCCATCGAAAAGTTAAACTCACCCATCATCGTAATCACCACCGAAACTCGAGCATCGTGCGTCTGGGCCATCAAGAAATTCAATTTTTGACATGCACACAGTGGCTCAAAAAGAAGATTACAGCTGGCCAAGATTTACAAGCAACGAATAAAAGTCTTTCACGACAAGCAAATTATGAGAAAATCAATTATGAGGAAATCTTTCACTCCAGGTCAGAAAGTGCTTTTATTAAATTCTTGCACCCATTCCCGTGTAAGTCACGTTCTCGATGGTTTGACCCATTTGTTGTTCACTGTTTTCCACATGGGGCAATTGAAATAAAGGATCCAAAGAACGGCGTTAATTTTAAAGATAAAGTTCAAAGAATAAAGCCAAATCTAGAATAACAACCACATGGAGAGGAGAGTGAAATAAATCTGAGTGACCCACCAAGTTTAAATTGAGGTTTTCTTTTTCGGTAATTTGATTTGATTATTTTCTTTTGATTTTTCTTTTCTTTGATTGAAATTATTTTTGTTTGAGTGTGTTTGTTTAACCATTATAGTTTTCTCTTATCATTTTATGATTACCTCTTGTACACGATTAGAACACTTCAACGTATCCAAACTCATCTCGAAAGCAGATACGATTTTGTAAATTTCATCCTATCGGGATCTACAACCGCCTTGAGTTAGTATTCCACGTTAAAGATCTAGAAAGACAATAGAGGATGGAATTTTGATCCGGAATTGGAGCTTGAGGTAATTCGATAAGAGGACGATTTTAATTTGCTTTGTGTGTTTTAATTTATTTTTTTTGTTTGTGTTTTAGTTTGCTTTGTGTGTTTAAGTTTGTCACCCGGTGAAGAGGCGGATAACGGTACTCGTGACAATCAAGTCGGTTACTTGGTTTCCCAATAGCGATACGAGATGAAGGCATGGACAGAGACGAGATTTTAGCAAAACTTCACAAACGATTCCCTTCGCTTCCTCAGAATGCACTCCTTTCAATCTATAAAGCCCGATCCGAACGCATGCGATTGCTTATGAACAATGACATACCTGCTGAGATCCGCTGGTTAATCGAGGCCAAAGTACGTTTGGCAGGTGAGTTGCCTCCTAAATTTGTTGCATACATGCCTGGTTGTGGTAAAGGAAATTATGCAAGAAAACGACGAGCTAAAAGACTTTCTGTTGCTTGTCATAAGTGTGCCAGAACGATATGCAATAAAAAACCATGTTCTTTAGGAATGGTGTCTGATAACAGGGAAGATAAGATTAAATTCATTAGGGATGGCTTGAATAAAGAGTCATTGGATAATATCCTTTTGTCTTTTGAAACGCATCCCAGTGGATATGTACAAAGAGCGATCCTCCAGTTATGGCCATTATTCGAAAAAGAACGTGCACGATACAGTCTCGGGAATCTGACTATAAACGACCCTGTTTGCCAGTTTGTAAGAAAACTGGATGGGAAGCCTATCCTCGACCCATAGAGGGCGTTCAAGCCGTTTCTGGACGTAAAACCAGAGGAAGATGTGAGCCACAGTCGCAACTACCTGTGGATATCCTTTTTACTTTACTGTTGTTTTACTTTACTGTTATTTTACCATCGCATTATTGCTTGTAAGAATTTTTTTCTTGTTATCATTGTTTTGCTTTTCCTTTTTACTGTTTTCTTTTTGACTCTCGAGCCATGTGCCTTAGTGTTAATTGACATTGACATAATGCCTCATACACAAGTGACCGCTGTCACCAAGGTTCTTAAATATAATTTTGTTGTTGTGCACTCACGTTGTTTTGAAGCGATCCTAATGGCGCTACTCCAAAGAAACAATTCAAGAACATTTGTGTGCTCTGGATTTAACTATGGCAAACATAAAGAGTTCGTTGAGGCATAGATCTTGGTCAAGAATAGCGAGAGAAAAATTGCACTTGGTGTATGGAGGAGGTGACCGAGGGTTATCCAAAATGGTCTCAAGATGCTTATGTCGAGGAGCCAGTGTTAGGCATCATCCCAACAATCCTAAAACCTCATTTTGTCTAACTCATCAACTGGAGAAGAGTTAGTCGTCTCAGGTATGCAAGAACGCATAACTGAAATGCTAAATCATGCTGATGCTTTTATTTTCCTTCCAGGAGATCTTGCAACTCTAGAGGCACTAATCACATTAGCATCTTGGGCCCATTTGAACATCCACCAGAAACCCATCGGTTTGTTAAATGTCAATAATTTTTATGATGGCTTTATCGCATTTCTTAACCATGCAATAAAAACCTATTTCATTCCTTCCTCAGTTAAAAAAATCTTTATTTGTGCACATACTGCTAATGAGCTACTTGATACATAAGCTTATCAATCGCAGATGATCCGGGACCGTTGTGTTGGAATGTTCAAATAATGAGGTAACGATGCCATGATGAAGTACAAATTAGATTTAACTCTCTGTTTGTAAATATTTTCTTCTGTGTTGCACTACCCAGGTGATGTCTTCTAAACTCTACTTCTTTCCTTTCAAACATTGAGGACAATGTTTCATTCAGGTTGGGGGGAGGGAATAGTTGACAATTGTGGAATATTGGTTAAGTTTTTACTAATTTTTTGTTGTAGAACTAACCATTTTGAATAGAAGATGGCTGAATATGGAGTGTAGTTACTCTAGAAACGCATCTTCTTAGTAAAAAAAAAAAAATTATTATTATGTTTTTCCTAACTTTTCTTTTTGACTTCTCCTTTATAAATATACATTTTCACGTTTTTGAGTCGAAGATGGCTGAATATGGAGTGTAGTTACTCTAGAAACGCATCTTCTTTAAAAAAAAAAAATTCAGACATTTTTCTTTAATTTTTCTGCATGTATGTTTTTCTTTTTATGTTTAGAATAGGTTGGGGGGTAGAATTTCGTTAAAAAATATATATATATTTGGTAATTTTGTGTGAGTTTTTGATATTGGATGATATGATGACTTTTAAATTTTAGTATTTGTATTATCTTTGGTCTTGAGTGATGTTACACCATGTTTGCTATTCTATATGTTGATGTTGGGGACAAATATGAGTTGCTTGAAGGAATGCATATGTCAAAATAAATTCAAGTGAGTTTTGAGACTATTAATTTTTCTTGGAGAGTAACCCTTTTGCCCATTATTCATGCAGCATTTATTATTTTATACATGATCTAGATTTCCTTTAAGTCAACCCTTTAAAAAAAAAAAAGTGTGTTGTTGCATCTAAAGGCCCACCTAACTAGTAGATATGGAAGATTATTTAGAGCTAAGAGACGATGGAAGGCCATCTTTGATCCGTTTGAGCCTTTCTGCCATCCCTATTGTAAAATATCCATAGTTAGCCATTTTGAGCCTAAATAAATAAATTAAAAAAAAAAAAAGCTTTTCTTTGTTAACTTATCATCTGACCCACCCAATTTGGAGTATTATCCGATGTTATACAAGTTCCATCACCTATTCATGTTTGAGAAAAAGGATAAATAATTATTTTGTTCAATAAAGTTGTGCCATATAAAAAAAAAAAAAGAAAAAAGAAAAAAGAAGATATACAATAGCAATAAATAAGCAAAATGCATCTTGTAATTTTCAAAAGGTCTTGAACTTTTTCTCAAACATATATATTTTGTTTCCCTATTTTCCTTTCTTTGTTAACCATGTCCCTAGCTACGTTACGTCCTAATAAAAGTCCTTCTTGATTTTGAGAACTATAGTAAGTAAAAGTTATATAGGGCTATTAAGATGTAGTGATGCATTAAAAAAAAAAAAAAGAATAAATTGGGTTGACTAGTAATTTATTTGAGTATTATTTCTAAGTGGGCATATTTCTTTCATCTTGGTGAGGTGTGTGGTATTTCTATATTATTTTCTCTCAATTCACCATTCATTGTAGTGACAATTTTTATTGGGTTTAATTAATCTTTGTGAGAGTGTCACTACTGGGTGAGATTTTGGGGTTTGACATGTTATTCTTGAAAGTGGCACGATTACTATAGTCTCTGGGTGATGCATGTGGATTGTTGATGTGGTTGTGATATTTCTTTAGGCGGAGATAATACTTGTATTGCTATCATTAACTGATCAATAAACACGTGTGTTTAAAAAAAAAATTTTGTTTTGTATTTTATCTTCGCTTTATTTGCTAGGGACTATGATAAAATGTTGAAGTGTGTTGAGTGTTAGAAAGTGTATATTTATAAAGGAGAAAATCGTCATTTTACACTTCAAGTCTCACTAACATTGCTATTTTTATTTATTTAAGTATTTTGTTATTTAATTACGTGTGTTTCATTATAATTAGTTATTTTATGTATTTTAGGGGTATCACGATCATTTCACAATGAACGGGTGATCAGACAGCAAAACGGACGTCACATTTGAACTCAGGACGATCGAAAACCTTAGAAGGAGCATAAAAGGAAAAATGTCACTGTTCACAAAAACCGGTTTACTGTGCAAATAGTGGTCAAACCGTGTGAACTGTGCAAATAGTATTACTGTGCAAAAATCGGTTTACTGTGCAAATAGTGGTCAAACCGTGTGAACTGTGCAAATAGTATTACTGTTCAAATAGTGGCATTGATTGTTGATCGATAACGTGGCGATCTGAGCGTCAAACTGCTTTTTAATCCGATGGTCATGATTCACTCGATTTATAAAAGGGGCTTCCCCAATTTGAGATCCCGAATTCATTTCTAAGCTTAGATTTTGTAATTCCTTCTCTTCTTGTATTTTCTATGTATTTTAATAAATTCCATTTTACCCTAGTTCAAAATGAGTAGCTAATTTCTTATAAGCTTGGGTTGAAGGTGAAGTCTCAACATGTTCCATGGGCTTTATTTGGTAAATTTATTTTCTTCTCCTCTAATATTTGTGGTTGTTTTGATCAAATAATAATAGTTTTGTCTAGATACCGCCTCAGTTAAACCGGCACCCTAGTACAAGGTTATTATTATTTATAAGCTCTTAGCACCATACTTATTTGAAGCGTGGTTCATGAGGTGTAACTCTCACGATTTAATTGGTATTAATATGGAATATTTAGCCCATGGAGCATGTTGATGCAGATCCGGATACCCAAGTTCTTTATTTCAATAGATTTCGTTTAAGTTATTCCTGTCATTCCAATTTAATTCCTAGCACAATTTAAATTAATTTCATCACAAATCCAACCAACCCAATTAAAGAAAATTAATTCTACATACAATTAAAATCAACCTCCTCGTGGGATCGACACTCGTCACCATTGATCTATTCTACAATAGATTCGTGCGCTTGCGAGTTCAATAAAATTTGCACAACAAGTATGATGATTACAGATGAGATATGATGACACATATGAGATACAGGCTTTTTGGGCCCGTTTGAGTACACACAGAGGCTTTGGGCTGTGTGCTTGGGCGTTTTTGTCTTTGGAAACTAAATGATATATGTATAGATATGTTGAGATATGAGATAGTATTTCCCTGCCTATCCGTGTAGCTCCGGGGCGTGATGGTACCCAGATAGTACGTTATTGCCCGTTCGTTGAGGTCCGGATAGATGAGATTATTTCCCTGAGTACTTGTTTGGTGATGATTTTTAGATTTGCGTATTCTATATGTTATTGTGATATGATTTCCACGAATATTGAGTACGATATTATATATGTTTTTCATGGTTAGTAATCTGATTTAAATGTTAAATGATTTATTACTGATTTTGCTTCGTATATGGTTTGGTGAAATCGTGTTTAAAAGTTTATATGATTATTTCTTTTAAAGAAAAATTAAATTAATTTATTTTCAAAAATTACTATCCACTCACTGATCTCAATGAGTTTTATACTCACCCCGTTTTATTTATATTTTCTCCCCCCCCCCACACCAGGAGGTTGCAGGTACATCAGACCGACCCAACGACTGTAGATATATTTTGAGTCTTGGCCACGTGATGGTGTTAGAGAATATAGATGACTTTTGTTAGGATATCCTTGTCATCTTGTTCTCTTAGGATTGTAAAATTTTGTTATATTATCCTTTTGGGATTAAGAATAAACCGATGTATATTAATATTAGTTATTATATTATCTTTTGAGACTCTGGAGATATTTTGAGTAAAGCTTAGCATCTGGATTGAAGATGTTGATTATCGGAGTTTGTTGTATATTATATGATTTTGGAAGTGTTTGTTTTACATATTTTCAAAATGGGAGTGTTATATATATAAAGGAGACTCTGCCGAATTTTTAGCAGAATCCTTACTAATTAGATTACTACCTACCTAGTTTAATGTGACATGATAGACTTGCCCTTAGGGTTTGTGGCGGGTCGTTTCAATACAGCTGCTAAAATATTAATTAAATTCTATTTGCTGTTAATAACACTCATTTTCATTCCATAAATATCGTTGTACCCTTCTTTCTTAGTAATTTCGGTTTAAAAGAAAGAAAAAAGAATAAAAAAATGTTTTTTTCATATAAGAAAAGATTGGTAGATGCTAATCCAATTTTTTACACTCTCAATGTGATAATTCTACATGCTTCCATGACAAGACAAAAATCAATAACAAACTCAGGAGAGCAAGTCTTTGTAACAGTAGAAGAAAGTAAGTCTTCCATAATTTTGTGATGATAAGTAAAAAATTCAATCCAACCAAAACCACTAATTAAAAGATTAAAAAAATTAAAAAAAAATCTTTTCACCATAGCAATAAAAAAAAATTAAAAAACACAGGTGGGATTAGAGGAAGGGGAGATGAACTTTAAACTTTAATTAAGTTTTAAAATGTAAATTTGTGATACAAGGGTTTTATAAGGACTTTTTAGAGTTGCTAATAGGAGCACTCATTAGGAACAGGGATTTATCCATGGCATACCCTAAAAATAGGGTATTTATCTAAATACATCTCCATAATCTAAAATTTCTCATATATGCCTTTTGTAATGTGTAGTTACGAAATTACCCTAATAAAACCCTAAATCATCCCAACCAGCCTCATTCTTCTCCTTCACGAGATTTGTTCCTCCTCCACTTTGTCATTGAATTTCTTCTCCTTTGGCACAATAGCTACTGAATTTCTTCTCCTTTTAGCACAATAGCTTAATTAAAATTACCCTCGTCAACCATAATAATATCTCTCTTGTTGGTGGTGTCATTCTTGGTGACAGTAAAAATCATCTGTAATCGATGACCAAAATTTCATCAAGCAAAATCAATATCAGATCTCGGAGGCGGCATTATCAAAGGTTCGCCTCATCTCTTCACTGTCAATTTAATGGGTTATCTATAATCCTGCTAAATTTAGATATATATTCTCAATTTTACTTTAAAAATTACTGACGTGATTTAGATTGGTGGATCTAAAATTTATTCTCATCCTGTCGATATTCATGTTCCATATTATCTCATCCTTGAATCTTAGGAAAATTGATGGCCATGAGGAAAATTTATCATTAAAAGTTTAAATATGAGCACAAAGAATTTAATTTGTTTATTTGAATATTCAACTCATCCTTGAATTTTAATTTTAATTTCAACCCGAAGCTAGTTGAGTGTTTTAACTTGCTTGTTTCTCCAGCAACTGATAGCACCCCATATGCAATGATGTTATCTTTGTTGCTCCAGTTCTTGCAACATGTTCCTTCTTTTGTTGAGGCTTGGTCTCTAAAAGTTATGTTCTTTAATTTCTTGGGCTACGAGTGATAATCTTGTTAGTTAGTTGTTAAATAGATCTTGTAACATGAAACCCAAATCATCATATTAGGATTTTCACTTTGCAGGATATGATCATTCAATTCACGTATTTGCAAAGGCAAAGAGTGGAAGGGTGTCCTTAAAGAGTGGTTGAACTTGTTGGTGATGCAAAACCTGAAGTCATTGTATAACAGTCGATTTCTAAAGAATGCTCTACGAAATAGGTGGGTGCAAAGTTGGATGATTTTTGTAATTTTCATGTTGTTTAATAACTATCATGGTTTTAGTTAATCACTATGTTGTTCTATATTAGGATTTTGGATGAAAATGATACTACACTACGGATAAAGTTCTTCGAGTGTTACACCTTGTTGAGTATGATTTTATTAGAATATATGCTTTGCTAATTTGTGTGATTTGTTAGTAACATTAGAATATATCTTGAATGACCTAGAAAATTTGGTACAAAGGCTCAAGTATTGGAGTTGTGCTTATGTAGAGATATGAGTTACAATTTTAATTAAAAAAAACATGCATTACATATATCTCCTCTTTTATTTTCAACAACCGAAAGATGTCATTTAGGAAACTTGTACAAGATAATTTGATTTTGAACTATCGACATTATATTTACTTAGAAGTGGAAAGAGTAGGTAGATAAATTTATTTTTTCAGTAATAATTGCTCAAGAAGCAAGGGAATTAGTGATGGATGGAGAGTTTATGTAAAATTGTAAAACCATTTGATTGCTGCATGCATTATAAATTTCTTGTGTTTCTATTTATTAGACATACCATCACAGTAGGGTATTTACAATACATGACTAGTTCTCTGTGTGCAAATACCCGACTTCAGTCGTGTATTTACACATATACACGACTGCAGTAGGGTATTTACAATATATGACCAGCTCTCTGTGTGCAAATACCCGACTTCAGTCGTGTATTTGCACATATACACGACTGCAGTCGGGTATTCAAAAACAAATTTTTTGGTGATTATTATGATAAATATTTGTTATTTTTTTTACTTATTTCACACTTTATGTTCAGCACATCGACATCAGATGCTACTACCTAAGGAAAGAAATGTCTGAGGCTCCAACTCGGAATGGACAAGCTAGTGCCATTATGGACAGTAATTCCTGGTATAGTGTAGTAAATATATTGTGTTTTGAACTTAACAATAAGAATGATGATTTTTAACAATAAGAACGGTGATTTTTAACAATTGATTTATATTAATTTTTTTAGGGGTGATTGTGGAGTATTTTTGTTGCGGTACTTGACGTCAATTTATATTGCCAACAAGATCATGTTACACAATTTCGAAAAGCATTGGCTGTCAAATTATTTGGGCATAGGTCGTGGAAAAAAACTTCATAGTGTTTTATCCTTCAAAACTTCGTTGATGTATCATTTTTTGACCATGAGATGTAATGGTTATAATGAGGATGTTGTTAATATTTGATGTTATTAAAAATAATATGTACAAGCAGTATGGTGTTTTATTTTTTTATTAATTATATTAATGATAGAGAAGATAGTTTGTACAATGTATATGATATAATAGGATGACCGTACATGCTCAGGGAGTCTCTGTAAGAAAATACATGACTGCAGTCGGGTATTTACACAGATACACAATTGCAGTCGGGTATTTGCAATACATGACCAGCCCTCTGTGTGCAAATACCCGACTTCAGTTGTGTATTTCCATAGATACACGACTGCAGTCGGATATTTGCAATACATGACCAGCTCTCTGTGTGCAAATACCCGACTTCAGTCGTGTATTTGTACAGATACACAACTGCAGTCGAGTATTTACAATACATGACCAGCTCTCTGTAAGAAAATACCCGACTGCAGTCGTGTATTTGCACAGATACACGACTGCAGTCATGTATTTGCAATACATGACCAGCTTTCGTAAGCAAATACACGACTGCAGTCATGTATTTGCACAGATACATGACTGCAGTCGAATACTTATAAATATACATATAGTCAGGTATTTAACATATCAAACTTTAGTGTAATAAATAACAAATGTGGCTGTACATCAAACAACAAAAATCCAATACTTATTCAAATCGTAAATAAGATGTAATACATGGAAATTGTTGCACAATCATCATAATTTTTTTTGCATCTTCAACCCAAACACTCGACCCATGAGAAAATGATAAGCCTCTGCTTGCGTCCCTTAAAAACAATATAAGCGACACAAACATGTTCATTCATCTGCGAAACAAAAAGGGTAGAAATTTATCAACTAAATATTATAGATATTAAAAAAATTAAAACAACAATAATGACAAGTATATAAGATTCGTAGTTTGTATGTGGTTGTTTACATTTCATTCGGTCTAACTACAGGCTCATTGTTAGACAGTGGGATTGGCGCACTGCAAGTTAGTCAATTATGTCCTCGAGAACCACACCTATACCACACTTACGACATAACTTCTCTTTGCCTTATGATGCTATCCTAATTTCTAGTTTACACGACAATAATTGTGTAACTTACTAAAATACACAAGTATAGTCCAGTAAACAGTCAGATGATATATTTAGTAAAAAAAATTGTAATCTTTGTATTAATAAAATGCTAGGTGTTATAACAGTTACTATATCTTTCAGAATTGCACGATTGCTGTCGTGTAAATTCATACATGCACGACAAAAGTCGTATAAGTTGAAAAAATATATTTTTCGCACCAATAAAATAGTTGGGCGTTATAATAATTAGAATTTTTTATACAGTTTCACGACTATAGTCGTGTAAATCCATACATACACGACTGCTGTCGTGTATGTCGGGTGCAGAACAAAATTTTGGCAACAACTTCAGGTTTTAAAGAATGTAGTTATAAAATCTATCAAATAACAGTCATATGATGCAAATATAATGAAAATATGAGTTGTTTTATTGTTTATCACAAACCAAACAAAACCCTAAATATAACATAATGTCAACAAAATGAATAAATAACACAAAATAAAAATAAATTTTCAAATACCTTATCCATATGATAAATAATGCACCCACCTGCAAACTAAAATCTCAATACATTGCTGTTCGTGAGTAATTTTGAGTGTGGAGTGAGCTTTTGTTATGTGGATTGAAAAAAAGTGAGAAGTAAAGTGTGTTGAAGGTGAGTTGTGTGTGTTTTATATTTTACTCTAGGGATATTTTTGACAACTCACCACATAAAAATGTATACCTAGATAATTTTCAAACAAGGAGTATATTTAACTAAATATCCTACTTTTAAGGCATATTTAATTAAAAACCCCCGTTAGGAAAGACCAACCTTGAGCCATTCATATGCTTCTGAAACGATTCTCGTATTGTTCGTTTTACGCCATTTAACACCATCCTCACGGAAAAATTCAATAATTAATCGTATTAAACAGAAACAAGGATCCACCTGTTGAGAATATGTAGGAAACCATTAAAGTTGACAGAGGAGAGACTTATGAATGAATTCAGGTTTTAGTACAAAGCTTACTCCGTTTTTTTATTATTATTATCAATTCACGCAAAGGTTGAGACTCGAATTACGGACTTCAGTCCTATGAAGACTGCCCCTTACCTAGAGCTAGACCTTGACTTCATACATGAAGCTTACTTACTAGGTGGCTTTTGAGGTGGCACCTCCGTAAGACCGAATTTCTCATGATTTTGTAGTACAAACAGCACCTCCTCCGGCCTCAGCCAGCGCGATTTGGCTTCTTTGAATAAAACGTCCATCTCATAACCTGCCATCATTTCACCCCAAAAGACATCGTTTGCCTACACAAATTACAAATACTACCTGCTTGACATCGTGCTGAAGCGCCCAGAAAACTCGACGAATTGCAAAATGTACCAAACGACGTCGTTTGCAAACACCAATTGTCGATGCTGACTCCAATTGCATAACTTTTAAAGAACAGACTGTAAAAATCCAGTTATCGGTGAAATATAATTAACGAGAGAAAGTCCCTCAACGTCAATTGGATTACAGAGTAATGCAATTGACTTTTAGAGAAAAATCAAGAGATCCAACGGTTGCAATTGTATCGTTCACACACCAAGAATCGTTACAAATCATGAGTTGACTCTCCGAGTCTCTCTTCGGTTTCAAACAACCACGCGCCAAAAGAGCAGGTGAGGGCGTTAACCAGATCAAGCGGGAATCAATCACATCTCAACGAACTAGTTGACTTGGTCAACGAAATTAACGATTCCCAGTGTCTTCTAACAAGGGTAAGAGATTCTCATGGCTTTAATTAAAAATCACTCATCCAAAGCCACCAACTTAGCTTTTTTGTTGTAATTAAACATTCTTACTTACTCACCTTTCAGATAATCAAAATATTCTTACTCTAACTCTAAAATTTTTCCAAGGAAAGTTAAAAAAATCCCCTCCATTTGCAATCAAAAGAAGAAAAAAAAAACCCCACAGAAAGGTGAAAGTAAAAATGCCAAAGCAAGCTAAAGAAGGCAATTGGGGCAGTGAAAGATCAAACGAGCATTAGCCTTGCAAAGGTTTCAAACGCCAATGCATCAAACGTTGAGGTTCTGATCCTTAAGGCCACAAGACACGACGAAGCACCCCTTGATGAACGGTACCTGGATGAAATTCTTCAATTGATTGCATCTAGCAAAGTGTATGCGGTGGCTTGTGCGCAAGTTATTTCCAAAAGAATTGGCAAGACGAGGAATTGGATTGTTGCACTCAAGTCCCTTATGCTTGTTCTTAGAATTTTTCAAGATGGTGATCCTTATTTTCCTAGGGAAGTTGCTCATGCTATGAAGAGGGGTCAAAAGATTAGACTTGCCCAGTTATCCAAATTGCTTAATTGACGAGAGATAAAATAACTGAATGTGACCCTGGAAGATATAAACATATAAACTGAAATAGGTGCTTTTAGCAGGCTACTCCCTTGAATCGACCGGTAAGTTTCGTGATAGTTTCATCTCATTATCCTAGTAAAAGTATAAATTGTCTACTGTTCTAAATGTGGCATTAAATAATTTCATTGAAGTCTAATGCGGGGCTGGGCAATGAGTAAAGTAATGACAACGAAAGGTAGAAATTGCGATGAGAAAAAAGAATAATTCATAGACCCCAGGAAGAAAGAAAATAATTCTTTAATTTTTCTAAAATTCTGTCGTCCGAACTTTACTTTTGAAGGGAAATTGAAATTGAGTTTGGACAATTGTTAAGGGTTTTTGAGCAGAAATTAATTTTGGAATCCCAAAGCAGATGATTATGGTTGTGCTATCGAGACTTTTATTCAATATAGTTATATTCACACAGAAATTTTGTTTCTTTATCTTCTTTACTATTCCATTTCGTCAACTATACTACTATCTATTTGGAATTCATGTGTGATAACTTAAGTTACCACTACTATAGAAAAAAATTATGATTATGAACTAAAAATTAATATTATATTGTAAATATAATTTTTAAATAATAATTTTGATAAAATTAGTAAAGATATAACAAATATTTCATAATACAAGTATAAAATTAAATCAACTTATCTTCCAAGTTAAAGTAGTTAATGTTTACCAAACGCCTTTTCACTATAACTTTTAAAATACAGCTGCTCAACATCAATTCCAAACAGAACATACGTAATATGTCCAACATAGAAGAAAATATATCGCATTGCGAAATAAAATATAGCCTTGCCCTCGCAAGAGTATTTTCCATATGAAACAGGGTCGTCACGTTGCAAAAGTATTTACATAACCAAAACATAAAACGAAAACATGTATACTACCGCGTCCTAAAATAGGGAGGATTGAAAATTTATTTTAAAAAAAAAAAAGGAGAATAGAATATGTAGAGGGAAAACATATTAAATATGGTTGGTATTGCACTTGCTAGACAATAAAAAATTGTTCCATAATGAGATACCAATTGAACTGTCAAAATAAATAATCGCCACAAGCTCTAGCATCATGCCAACTCAAAAATAGTTTAAAATTTTGCATTTTTGGTTATAGTAGTAGAATCTTCAATAGAGAAGTAAATATATGAAATAAAATGTATCCCTCCACTCACAAGTATTTTTCCAAATCATACAGAGCCATGAGTCCAAAAGTATGTATACTACCAGTATTGATACAAATAAGTACAATTATATTGTCCAAAAATGAAAACGAAAACAAAATAATAAATAAACAATATGATAAAAATAATTTCAGCTTTGTTGTAACTCTAGTACTATACCACAGTTTTGGTCCATTTAGCAAGATCGTTGGATGCTTCCTCTTGAATCCAATGGATGAAATTAATTATTGAGTAATTGATGCAGTGATTAACAACTGTTGCAGCCGGTTGTTTATTCATGTAATATCAGTCTATGTCTCTTTTGTTTTGTTATTTTATTTTATTTTTTCTTTCTCTCCTTTGCTCTTTTGTTTGCTGAATAATTATCTATTCATTTTGTTGTTTTATTAATCATTTTGCTCTTTTGTTGTTTTATCTAATCAGCTAAGAAGGATTAGAAATGTTGTCAGACTCAGACGACGATAACAAGATTCCAAAACAAGGTTAATTTCTTTTCTTATTTATTTACTTTATAGTTATCATGTCATGGCGCTTGAGCTTAAGCGTAACTTATGATCTCAACATAATTAAGGGGAATTATTTAATGTATAATTTTGTTTCTTTTTTATAAAATAACTATTAACATGAAAGAATTAGTATTTTTGTACCTATACAACAAAGCAAATAAATTATTAACAACTAACTTAAAGTAATGTTTAATATACTTACAACAATTTTATTGATAATTATTTCTATTAAAAAATTAATTTACTATATTAATCCTAAAACTGAAATAATAAAATAAAATTTATGAAAATTAATAGATTATTTTTAAGGCTAATTTAACAAATTAATATTTTGTTCATTAATATTCTCAAAAAGGCAAAAATATTATTGTAAGGACATTATTGTAAAAACAAATAAAAATAGAGTAGGATTATAATATATTTAACAATAAGGGTGTCTTAAAATTTTTTCATAATATAGTGATTAAATGTATATTTAAGTCAAAAAATAAATACTAAAAGAGCATTTATCCTGTATAATTCTATGGTTTCGTTAATCATTTTCAACACACTTTTATTTTTTCTCTTCTTAGCTCTTTACTATATGTCCCATCTATTATTCACCTTTCAACCTTTGTTTGGCTCAAATTCCAAAAGGCCAAAAAAAAGAAAAAGAAAAAGAAAAACACTTTCTCTAGCTCCTCGTTTAAACAGTTTTTACCAAATTGTTATTCCCTTTGTGTGTTTCTCCAATTTACCTTTTGTTTACCTGTTTACCGGACATTCAGGTCATCAGCAACGCTACGTGGGATACTTTGTTCCCTTTGATTTTACCTACAGAAAATCTAATGGTCGCCTCACATACTGACAGAAAACATGTTAGTCACTGCATCAATTACTCAATAATTAATTTCAGCCGTTTGTTTGAAGAAGCATCCAACGATCTTGTTAAAAAAGGACAAACTTATTTATACTGATTAATATTTCACTACTAAAATTAATAATATTAAAATAAAATCACAGTCGCCAGCGAACTACCGACAGGTAACCTCTGGCAACGAAAAACTATCATTCCGGTAGTTATAGGCACCCTTTTGCATCCTTTCATTACGACCTATCTAATAGTGCCACTTTTGTCTTAAACTAGGTGTCGTAGATGCCGTAGTTTTAGCTCAAAGCCATGGCGGTTCATGGCTGTTATCTGGGATGCGGCATCTTAAATAGTTATTTGACGAAAATACCAACACCATTCAACAGATTGTGCAATTTAAGTACAATGATGCTAGCTATGAATTTACAAATATTTAGTGATGTAAAAACAAACTACGAATTTTATATTTATTAATTTTCATATTAACTAACAATCGATTTCAGTTAGTAGCAAACTTTAGTCGTTATTGAACTAATAAATTTCGGTTTTTGCAGTTAAAACGTCATAGGGGCAGGGCAGATATTTCACCCATTGCTGTGGGGTAAAAAGCAGATGGGCTCCCAAAAGCCCAATTGAAAAGTGCTATGAAAGCCCAGCTGCCTCACATCTATCCGCAACAGGCCCCTAACTTTCCTGATGTCTCGGCTGTGGGTAAGTGGGTTTTAGCTATTTAACAAGCTCATGGTGGGAGTTGGCCCTCAACTTGCGGCAGACAAGTGACCCTATGCCGGTGTTTCGCTTTCTCTGCAATCTTTCATTTAACGAAACAATGTCGCGAATTGACGTTGCTAATTTGTGTTCATTGTGGTACCTGATGGGAGGAATCAAAATGGAGAATTGGTTTTAATTATGTTGTCTAAAATTCAGTAAAAATGTAGTTAACTTGACTACTTTAGCAGTGAGTTGAAGGGCCGCTGTGATTGTGAAGTAACTTGTTATACAGAAAAATAGATACATCTAGCCAATTCTAGTGAAATGATTCATGTTTCTGAATACTATAATAATTTAGAACACAGGAGAACAGAGGCAAAGAAGAGTGATGACCAAATATAGATTTTAACAAATTATCTTAATGTGCACAATTATCTTAATGAACTAGCATTCATGCCTTTACATAAACTGCTGGGTATCATGCAGATAATGCTTTCAAAAGGCATTCAAGTAGTACTATGATGAAATGATCGTGCAAATTAAAAAACAGGATGAGGACAAAAATTTAGCACTTGCTTGTAAGTAAACAATTATCCAAGCTAGTTTAAATTATAATAGAAAATGACCCAACAATTAGCCTTTTTTTTTTTTTGTAATTTTTGTGGTATTTAAAGCGATTATGTTGTTTAATTAATTTTTTTTCTTCCTCTTCCTGTGTTTTGTTTTAATTTGCTTCTTTGTATTACAATCCTCAGCAAGATACTTTTAGGAGGTGTTTGGTTGGAAGGAGAGGAGTGGAGAAAGGGAAGTAATTTAAATTCCTTATTTATTTCCTTTGTTTGATTTACCATAATTTCTATGAATTTAATTTCCATTAGAATTTAATATACATTATAATGTGTAATTTAGATTCCACCCTAAAGAGTGATGAATTTGAATTCCTCCTCTATTGGAAACCAAAACATCCAAAATTACCCTTTCAATTTTTATTAACTTGTTTAATATTATCAAATAATTTTTATTTACAATTTTATTTTATCAATTTAATATTGTAGATAATTAATTTTATATTAGTAATTTAATAAAATTTTATATTTAAATAATTTAATAAAATTACTTTATTTATTTAATTTTAAAACGTCATTGGAAATCTTGGCGTGAGCGTCGCCTATCTTGTTGGAGTCACCGATCAACGTCATTATACCATCATATAAATGAAAAAATGAATCTATCTTCCTCAAATCCGGTAAAAAGAAATTAGAAAACTTTCTATCTCATATCAGACAAACATCAGTATTTTGGTAAATAAGTTGTTTCATGTAGATCGTCAGGTTCGATTATTTTCATATAATTTTCGAGTTAAAATGACATGGTGTAGTGGTGGCGGCATATCAGCGTACTCCGTGGCAAGAACTCAATTTTTGTTTTTGTTCAAATAAAATTTTAAAATTATAATATATTAATTAAGAAATTATTTGTATTATGTCATAATTTATTTAGAAATAAATTAAACTAAACTAATTTTAAAATAAAATTACGTTAATGAACTTTTTAAATAGAGTTTAATTATAAATATAATTATATTATCTAAAATAACTTTTTATTAGTTATTTATATAATATATTAAATATAAATTTATTATTTAATTTTTTAATTATATTTATAATAAATATTAAAAGTTTAACACTAAAGGGTGAAAGTGTCCAAATAAAAATTAAAACATTTCCTTTCCTTATATAATTTTAGAACAAATCAAACATTAGAAAAGAATTTTAATATACTCTCCTCTCCTTTCTTCCACTTTCCTCTCCTCTCTTCTCCATCCATTTCTTAAAACCAAACGCTTCCTTAAGGTTAATTAAAAACCCAGCAAAGTTAAATCTGAGTGGGCAGAAAAGATTAAGTAAAAGCACACAACTTAATAAACAAACTAATTTCGTTCAAAGAACCAAGTAATACAATCCACAAAAAAAAAAAAAAAAACACTACCGTGTTCTTCATTGTTAAAAAAACAAATGCAAAGCTATTTTGTGAAATCACTTCGAAAGAGTTGAATGACAGATGAGAGAGAAAGAGTTGTGAAATCACTTCGAAACGTTGCTGCGATTGTGTTGGAGTAGGAGGCTGCTGCGGTGTAGCTCGTTGCAACGGCTGGCAGCTTGAAGACGAGGGAGAAAGAATTGTAATAAGGGAGAAAGGAAAGAATTGTAATGATGGAGAAAGGAGAGAGCAGACGCGTGAAGGTGATTGTTGGGTGCGTTTGTTGCGTGTGTGAGGTGTTCTATTTGCACAAAACTCACCTTTTTGTGCAACGTGTTGTACAGATATTTGTGAGAATATCACTTTTTACTCTATCAGTCTAGCTCGCCAAGTTGATTAACCACACAAATCCCCACCCTCACGTTGATAGGAAACGATTTACCAATAGTATTTAAATTCTAATAAATACCAAACATTCGAGACCTTGGAGTCTCTTTGGCATGCATTCCAATACTCGACACATACAAAAATGGATTCCACGACATAAATTTCAGGGAGCGTGTAACGTTAGCATTTGATAAGTGCCATGTTTCTGGAAGAAATTGACATGTGTCATCCCATGGAAATTACCCAGATCCATATATATCCATGTCCCTGCACAAAACTAAACGATCAAAGAAGCTTAATCACATTAACAGCTAATACCTTTTGAGATGAAATTTTGGGGAGGAACAATAAGGTTCTCTGGGTGAACTATTGTACCCACCATTTTAATGCTTATGTCTAGAGCCAATAAAAATTGCAGCATTATCAATGCCACAACCTCGTAAACTTTACAAAACTTTCAATTAAAGCTTATATGCTACAGCCATATACGTAAAATCCAAAACACACATTGAATAACGAAGAGTACTCGCCTCATGTACTTTCTTAAAAAGATATTTCAACCTTTTGGGGTGTGGTTACTCTTCCCTCATTAGATCAGCTGAAACTTCTGCTTAATCTTCATTTGATTTCCTAGACTCTTGGCTGTCAATAAAATAAATCCCACATATTTCCACCATCTTGCACTACTTCATCCGTTCACAAATTATTTTTGTCCTCAGATTGAATTGAAAAAAGACCACATTATTTTCATAAACATATTCACTATCAACATCCAAATCAAAACCGCTGAAGGATTTGCTTCCCAAAACTATGTGATCTGACTGGCATAACCATTGATGTCCCAAAAATGCCAACGACTATCTTTCGTTCTGACTCTGCATTCACACAAATTTGAACACTATGGTAGCAATCATGATGGTTAGGAAATGATACAAACTACGAAGAAAGCAAAGCCGACTAAATTTTTATTATTGAACGATTCTGGTGGCATCTTCAGGGTTATAGAAGCTGCCATACTTTGGAAATTAAATCAGTTATGAATTTGACTTCCAAGGAAACAGAAATGAGCATGAGAGATAGCAATTAATGTCTGTCGACCCCACAATTTTCTTCACAACCATTTTAAAACAGTTGATGAAGGAAAAGTCCAAGATATCATAATCAAAGTATCTGATGTCGCAATCCATCGCTTTTAAACCTGTTAGAATGGAAAGCCATTTGCAAACAACAAAATAGGAGACAAGAAACGCTTTAAATGGTTTCTCAAGAAACGCTCCGCATGGCTGTTCAAAAATACAGAGGAGGAGGGGATTGTTGTTATAGCAGTTCCTTCAGCATAAACCTTCTGAGATTCCAAATCTCCAAGATTGTCGAGCAGTCTCTGAAGATTTGAACGACCAGAAAGACAAAGATATTGGAGAAATCTGAACTTACATAGACTGCTTGGGAGACTTTCAAGCCTTTTACAATCATCACTAAGGTTCAAGATAGCTAGTCTACATAGATAATCAATGGATGAGGGCACTTCTTCAGTAGCAGTTCCAACTGAAAATAACTTCTCTGCAATAGAAGATGAGATATTTAGAAACCTCTCCAAAATTGAACAACCCGAAAAATGAACCTGTGAAGCAATATGATGAATCCAAAATTAGATACATAAACGACAGCGTTTTGGCTTTTGTTTATATGCCCAGGTGATCGCGAGGAGCACACATTTTCCAGTTATTTTTTTGTGAGCATCAAAATGGCAACACTTAGGTATCGTTTGTTTTTTTGTCTGAAATCTAAATGGGTTTGAATTTTTCTAAAGTCTGAATAAATCTGAATACGAAAATCTAAATGACACGTTTGTTTTTCTTTTTTTAATATCTGAATATAAGTGACATCTTGTTTGTTTTTACAATTAAAAACATCTTAAACTTGGTTATTTGACATTTATATCCTTGTAAATTAAAATAAAAAAAGATGATTAGATTTTATAGTTTAAGAAATAAGTTATTTTACAGAGATATTTTTAGAATATAATATTTACTTGTCATTCAGACATTTTCTCATTCAGATAAAAGTCACAAAAGTTTCTTTTACATTGAGATGTAAATGTCTGAAAATCAGACATAAGTTTCAAAAAACAAACAAGTAAATTTTAGAAAAGGTCTGAAATTAATAAAATTTCAGACTTTAAACATTTAACAAACAACCTCTTAGAGCCGCTTTGGTTAAGTTTAAGTAGTGCACGTGAGGAGCATGTGAGAAGCTTGTTTCAGTTCGTTACAAAAGCCGTTATGCACGTGGTTGAATCTGGTGCAATCTGGGTTCTAAGAATAGCTGGTAAGAAAGCTGTTCATGGAGTTAGATATTTATCAATCTAGAGAGCATTCTAGAGAGAGATACTAGTGAAAAAAATTTCCATCTTGTTCTCTGTAACTGTCTCTGTAAAGCTCTGAAAATTACCCACTGATTCATCAATAAGCTCAATCTAATGGCTTCTTCTATGGACGTAGGTTGTGCATCCTTGCTCAACTGAACCACGTAAATCAGTGTCTCTTTTGATTGTGATTACTTTGATTTCCAGAATGTTTCTCATGTTTTCTTTTTACTGAGATCTTGGTTAATGTTCTTGATTATACATTGAGTCATCTCAAATCATTGTTTGGCTGATGCAACTTGATTTGTTCTTTTCGAATATCTTGGACAGTGTTTGGTTCTGTTAAGATGGAGGCACTATTGGTTACACAAGGTTTGGGAGATGCTTTTCAACCAGCATCCAAGAAACATCTTCTTCAAAATCTCCCGAACAGGCCCCTGTGATTGATAAAAAGGCTAGAGGCATAATAACCTTAAGCCTTGCAGACTCAGAGATAAGAGAGGTGGCCTAAGAAACAACAGTTGTTAACTAGTGGACCAAGTTGGAAAGCATCTACACGAAAAGGTCTATTGCAAACGGGCTTCACAGCAAGATGAGGATGTTTACATTGAAGATCGTTGAAGGCTCATCTTGAAGAATTTAACAAAGTTGTGATACTTTGGAGACCATTGATGAGGCATTAAATGATTTGGGTAAAGCGCTCCTTTTAATTAATTCTCTTCCCATGTTCTACGAACATTTTGTCGATGCTTTGATGTATGGGAGGCGTGCATTGTCTCCCGATGAAGCAAGGTCAGCTTTTAATATTAAAGAGTTTCAAGGAAAGCAAGACAATATGGAAGAATTTCAGGAAGAAAGTCTTGAAATCTTGCCCTTGCTGCATTAAAATTTTGTTGTGTATCTTCTAAGCAAGAATTTCAGCAAGAAAATGCAAACCATGCACCAAAAATTCTAGGACGAATGGAGTTATATAATCAGGCACATGCGATAATCCTGAAATTTTGTCCTTCAGAGATAAGTTATTGGAGTCGCAACAAGGTCTTGAAGAGGAGTTGGTAGGCCGTGAGGAGGATCTGATAATCAACTTGGAAAGGCGAGAAAAGATTGCAAGTACTGAAGATGTAATTACCAAATGCAGTTACCAACTTGATTGTAATAGGAGTTAGATCAGCCAAAAAGTCTTTGGCTCTCATCCCATGATCTACTAACTTCTCAGTAACATCAAGAAATTATTAATAGATATTAGAAATTTCACGAAAAAATAACACACCAATTAGAGAGTTTCGATGTGCAGGAAACTTAAAGAAGATCTATCATTCCTGTTAGGAAATTGAGCTTCCTCCCAAAATAACTACAAGCAATTTGTCAATCAACAAATTAACAGAAAAAATTAAATGAAAATTATATCAATCACACAATACAAGATTTATATGAAAAACTCTAAATCCGGAGAAAAACCACGGCCGTTGTCATAAGACAACTAGAAAAAAAAATCACTATGTGGAAAATTATTACAACTACACTCTCAAAAATAATTTTCTCTCACCCAAGCCCCAAATACATGATCCTAATAAATATCTCTTAACAAAGCAAACCCGTAATACCCATATTAAGGAGTCAAATGCTCCTTCAATATATTTACATGCTTAAGAACATTTCTCTCTCTCAATTTCTCACCAAAACTTGGATTGCTTCTCTGGGATTTTGGATGCCAAGCTCTCAAATAAGAGCTTCCTTTTTATAGGCAAATTTTTGCCTAAAATCAAGCCCACCAATCCTTATCAAATTTGATGGCTTAGCCACCAAATTTGATCAACAAATTTGGTCAATTAATTTGGTGCTCAAGCCACCAAATTTGAAGCCACTTTTTTTTTTAAATCAATTTTAAACAATCTCCACCTTTATTTAAAAAAAAATTCACAACTACTGCTATAAAGCACTGTCTTCATCAACAGTCATAATTTTCAATATAGAGTACACTACTCCACCATAAAGAGTACACTACTTAGAATCAATCATTCTAAGATTTTTTTCGGCACATGTCGAACATATCCACTGAAAATTATGGTGCAATTCTCATGCTTGGTTTCCCTTAAAATTCTTCAGCCATGACATAACTTTTCCACCACACACCTTGCATTTATACCAAACCAATGCCCGTGTGTAAATTTATAGACCCCGCTAATAGTAACATTTTTTCTTTCATGGCAACTTGGAGATTTACATGCCAAAAGAACTAACCCAGTCTTTTATAAAAGAAACTCACCATTTGCGAGAAATATCAGTATCTCCTTTACTAATTCTGGAGCAGTTTGCCGAGCCCGCTCCACCTTCTTGGTAATTTCCTTGAGGTGCCAAATTGTCACACCTTCAAATCCTTGTGCATACTAGATTAGATACATCTTTGACTTGAATTCTCCACAAGCCAACAAAAAAATTCTCCCATTAATTTTTTTCAACAACATCAACTCCACCAAGTTTGAAAAGCACCAGCTACTGACATATTTGTTTTATAGATCAGTCTGTGCTCTTCACCGCAAACTATTTGGATTGGCCCCATTGCTTCACGTAAACAGTACCATATCATGAATAGTACTGTATACCCCAAGTACGAATTATTGGCTCTGATACCACTGTTAGGAAATTGAGCTTTCTCCCAAGATCACTCCAAGCAATTTGTCAAGCAAAAAATTAATAGAAAAAATTAAATGAAAAATACATCAATCACGCAATACAAGATTTACGTAGAAAACTTCAAATCTGGATAAAAAACAATGGCTGTTGCCACAAGACAACTAGGGATGGCAATTTGTGGGCTTGGGCCCCGGGCTTTTCAAAGCCAGCCCAAAACCCATATCAAACAAAGTCCATGCCTTAGCCCATCCAATTTGGGGGGACTTGGAACGGACAATAAATTTTTAATTAAAAAAAAATTTAAATTAAAGATAATTATCTAATACATAATAGAATAATAGTCTAATACATAAAATATTAATAATATAACCTAAAAAATAATAAATACTAATATAAAAAATTAAACTAATTTAGCATTTTGAGTTTTTTCTTTTTTTATTTGATTTAAATTTATTTTTTATTTATAAATTAGCTAAGTCTGGGCTTAGCTAAGCCCTTGTCAGGGGCCATTATGTTGGCTTTTGGGTATCGATCCAACACATGTGGAGGCTTTTTGCTACCAAAACAATAGGAAAAAATTCACTATATGGAAAATTATCACAAACACACTCTCAGAAATAATTTTCTCTCACCCAAGCCCCAAATACATAATCTTGATAAATATCTCTTCACAAAGCAAACCCGTAATACCCATATTGAGGAGCCAAATACTCCTTCAATATATCTATATGCTTAAGAACATTTCTCTCTCTCAATTTCTCACCAAAACTTGGATTGCTTCTTTGGGATTTGGGATGCCAAGCTCTCAAATGAGAGCTTCCTTTTTATAGGCAAAATTTTGCCTAAAATCAAGCCCACCAATCTTGATCAAATTGATGGCTTAGCCACAAAATTTGATCAATAAATTTGGTCAATTAATTTGGTGCTCAAGCCACCGTAGTTTCAGCATATGATCAATGGAACTGACTATGGAAACTTGAAACGGAATGGTGGGGTTTATTTACTTAAACAAATAACCGATTAGGAGCTACATTCTGTTTGTTATTGTTTGTAATATTTAAAATTTGGTATTTGATATGTTAAACAGAGCCTGTAATTTATCACAAGTATTAAACAGGTACTTTACTCTCTTGCTGAGATCACTACTCATAGGAATAGTAATTTTTACAACATCATACACCTTGTCATACCTAATTAGTAATTAATTTAAAATACCGTAAATTTAATCCTCAAGAGTAAATTTGTATTTTCTTTTAAATTCAAATCTCAAAACTTTAATAAAACGATTTTATTCTTATAAAGTTTGAAAACTGAAAAAGTAAGAATAACTAAAATAATCTTAATCCAATCAGCGCATTTTTAGTTAGTAAATGGATATGTAATTTTTGGGATATTCCAGACATGAACCGAACACAAATTAAAGAGAAAACAAAGAGAACTCATAGATCTCCATCCTCGGTTAATTACCATTTATTTTGAATTTATTGATTCATCCATCCAACAACAAACAATTAATAAATATTACATAAACGAACGTATTGAAAAACGCACACATAAATGAAGACAAAAAAAAAAGGTCTACAGATTGATTTTCGTGCCAAAGAGTACTAGCTGCTTTGGAGTTGAAGAACATTTCAGTCTTTTGGTGTGTGGTTCCTCTTCCTCCTCTTCCTCTTCTCTTGATTCCGTGGAATCATGAGCGTACACAAAATGAATCCCACATTGTTTCACTTCACAATCTTCACGGTAAATAGGTGAATTGTAGAAAGAGACCTCATCAAAAGGGTCCTCATGTGAAATGTAGAAAGAGACCTCATCAAAAGGGACCTCATCATCTCGCTTACTTAAATCCTCAGAACCCAATAAATAAGATCCCAAAAACACGTGATCTAACTGAACATAACTAATTGTCCCCAAAGACCGACGGTCGAGATTTCTTTGGGATTTGTGTTTCCAATCACAGAACACTTTATACTTCGGAAAGACCGACGGTCGAGATTTCCTTCGGATTTGATGCTCAAAGTACTCTGAGGCTGGAAATGCTGCAACAATGCAAAAAGCAAAGCCTACTAATATTTTATTATTGAAGAAATCTGCTGGCCGCTTCTTCAAGGTTACAGAAGATCCCATACTTTGATACCTAAACCATTTTGGAATTTCATTCCCAGGGAAATACATACTTTTGGCGATCCCAATGTTACCATCAAACAACTGCAACACAAAAATAAAAAATTATTAATTTTTGAAAAATAATGATAACTTTTTTTTTTTTTTGATAAGTTGAATTAAAGTAATGACAACACAAAAATAATGATAACTTGAATTAAAGTAAAAAGAAAAAGAAAATAAAATCAAAGGAGTGAGTCAAGAGACACACCTGCTTCATCCACCCATCTTCGACGATTTCACTGAGCTCATTCGGGTTCAATTTCAAACAATATCTCAAGTCAACAGATAAATTGAGCGATGTCAACTTACTTGGAAGACTCCTCAGGTATTCTGGTATTCCCTCCAAACTGTTTCCGAATAGTTGCAAATATTCTAGTGAGGATAATTGATTTAAGCTTTCTGGTAATCTCTCTAATTTGTTATTAGATAGTACCAAACTTTCTAGTGAGGATAACTGACCAAGGCTTTCTGGTACTTCTCTTATAGCTGTTCCTTTAACTATCAGCACCCTCAAGCACTTTGAATTTCCAATCTCATTAGGCAGTCTTTTGAATTTTTGGCAATCAATGATTTCAAGAGATGTCAGATTTTTTACCAGACACAGGCTGCTTGGGAGACTCTGAAGACTTGAACATCCCTCGAATCTCAACTTAAAAGATGGCAGTCGTTCAATTCGTGTACCTCCATCTATATTACAAGATGGGATCCTTAGAAACCTCTTAAAATTCGAACAATTAGAGATTTCAATAGATTTAAGAGACTTTAACTTAAATATGCTACTCGGGATTCTCTCAAGCCCTGAACAGTTAGTCAATTTCAACCGACGTAATATGGCTAACCGACCGAGGCTTTTCGGTACTTCTCTTATAGCAGTTCCATCAACGGTCAACCTCCCCAAGGCTTTTAAATTTCCAAGTTCATCAGGCAATCTCTTCAAATTTTGGCAATCAACGATTTCAAGAGATGTCAGAGATTTGAACATAAACAGGCTGCTTGGGAGACTCTCAATATTTGGGCAATGAATGATTTTAATAGAACGAGATTTGAACCAAAACATGCCTATTGGGAGACTCTGGCGACTTGAACATCCCTCCAATTTCAACTTAGACGATGCTAGTCGCTCAATTCCAGTACTTCCATCTGTATTACCAAATGGAATCTCCAGAAACCTCTTCAAATTTGAACAATTAGAGATTTCAATAGATTTAAGAGACTTTAAGTTAAATATGCTACTTGAGATGCTCTCAAGCCCTGAACAGTTAGTCAATTTCAACCGACGTAATATGGCTAACCGACCGAGGCTTTTCGGTACTTCTCTTATAGCAGTTCCATCAACGGTCAACCGCTTCAAGGCTTTTAAATTTCCAAGTTCATCAGGCAATCTCTTCAAATTTTGGCAATCAACGATTTCAAGAGATGTCAGAGATTTGAACATACACAGGCTGCTTGGGAGACTCTCAATATTTGGGCAATGAATGATTTTAATAGAAGGAAGAGATTTGAACGAAAACCTGTTTATTGGGAGACTCTGAGAACTTGAACATCCCTCTAATTTCAACTTAAACGATGCTAGTCGCTCAATTCCTGTACTTCCATCTGGATTACAAGATGGGATCTCTAGAAAGCTCTTAAAATTTGAACAGTGAGAGATTACAATAGATTTAAGAGACTTCAACTTAAATATGCTACTCGAGATGCTCTCAAGCTCTGAACAGTCCATAATAAGTAGTTCTTGCAGATTGGATAGGCACTCGATGGATGAGGGCAGTTCTTTGATTCCAACATCTGCTAACTCAAAAATGCACATATGACAAGATGTGATCTCTGGGAAGTTATTCAAATTTGAACAACCCCAAAGATTAAGTTTATTGAGATATTTCGAATGAATGCCAGTTGGAAGACTCGTCAGGCTTTTGCACATTTCTAGAGTAAGAGATTCAAGTTTATTTAGATATTGAATAGATGAGTGAGTCTCCGTCAAACTTAAACAGTCGTCTAACCTCAGAATCTCAAGATTTTCGGCCCGTGACAAGTCTGGGAGTTTCGTTAACGACTCGGATCCACTGAGGTCTATTTCTTTCAAGTTAACAAGATCCTGTGCCCCCCAAAAAATTATTATTATTATTATTATCCTTATAAATAAACAGACACCATCACATATATTAATAATAGCATCAATTGTATTTAGAATTTATTACTGAAAGAATTTCGAATAAATATATACCTGAACATCATCCCAAAGTTGTTTTACTTTGCTGCCAGGAATTTTAAGTGAAACAAGTTTCTCCGCACATATATTCAACGTTTTCATAGGATATTGAGGCCACTCGAGGCGCCTCACTTCAGGAAATGGCACACCCTCCAAATGAGACACCATACATTTGTTCTTATCTCCATAAAATCTCAAGAATCTCAATTTAGGCATCCTTGAGAAAGCATTGGAATTCATGTGTATCTCTCTATTGACTTTATTCATATCGAAGGAGATACCCTTGAGTGCTTCAGTTCCCTAACAATCAAATAGGAGGTCATAAGTTGGTATATAATTGAAGCAAACAAATAAACAATTATTTTTAAGCCGTCAAACCAAAATAGAGATATTACAATCACTTTATAATAAACTATTTGGGTAAGGCTTTTAGGAAGTGTAAAATAGAAAATTCAAGAAAATGCTTAATAAGTAAACTGTAAAATTAATTCAATCAATTTTTTTTTTTTTTTGGGTGAAAAATAAGGATAGGGGCAGAGCTTGAGTTGAAAAGGAAATGCAATAAGATTGAGGTTTTCCTTTTTTCTTTTTTCTTTTTGGGGGTCTCTCTCCGAAGGCGCTAGTTTGCTGGGTATTTTAGAGGCATGTTTCAAACTGAGATGGGAAAACATCGGATCTATCTATTTTATTTTACCAATTTTTCAATATTATTTTTCAATTAATTTTAAGCTGTATTAATGCTATTCTTATTCAAAAAGAAAAATTCAGACAAACTACTAATATAAAGGTAACAGAAACAAGATACAATTGAAAACTTATTATTGCTTACCGTATTTTTGTTCAAAACTTCATAAATATCATTATGATGCCACAACCTACTGCGCTTTCCTGGATGATCGATAGATTCATTTCGAACAATTTCTCTTCCCATATCTCGTAGCAAGTCATGCATTCTTATCTGATTATCGGAGCAAGTTATGAGAGACTTATCTTCAAGAACACTTAGCTCTATTTTAGCTTCGAAGCCACTGGCGTCAAAAAAGCTTATCACCTCATCTCTATCCTTTCCTTCCAAGAAACATGCAATATCTAGAAAAACATTCTTCTGAGAGTCATCCAAGCTATCATAGCTGATTTTTAACACCTTCTGGATATCCATGTGAGGAACTATTTCCAGTTTTCTCATTGCACTTTCCCATGCCTCTTTGCTCCTTCCGCATAGATGGCGACCCAAAACTTTAAGAGCTAAAGGAACTCCGTGCGCATATTTTATTGCCTTGGGTGTGACCTCTGTGTAACTTGCGTCAAGAATGCTTCCTCTAAAAGCACACTGACAGAAAAGCTTATGAGCATCAGCATCTACTAATTCCTTCATTCGATATATTTGATTGACCCAACAATTTTCAAGAACTTGTTTATCCCTTGTTGTTATTATCACCCGACTCCCTGAAGCTAACTGATCAAGGCATCCAATTAATGATTCTATTTGTCCTGGATGAGTCACATCATCAAAAACAATTAGAACCTTCTTGCAAGCAAGTCTGTGGAGTTGAGACCCGATATTCCGCACATTTCCATCATTTAATAACTCGGACAGAAGTTTCCTTTGTAAGTCCTTTATTCCGCCAGTTTCTTCTGCATCTCTAACATTATGTGCAAAGTAAGAACCTTCAAAATGTCTAGAGATTTTGTTAAAAACAGCACCAGCGATTGTTGTCTTGCCTATACCACCGATGCCCCAAATCCCTAGTTTGCAAACACCCTCAGACCCAATGCTTAATGATGATTCAATTTCTTCAATGGGGCATTCAACTCCGACCAAGCCTTTGTTTTCACTTTGAAAAGTCGCATCTAGCCTCTTCAAAACGTCATTGGCAATTTCCTCAATAAGTTTAGATTCAGGCCTAGTAAAAAAATAACAGCAATTATGTAGTTCAATATATGTAAACGAGACAGAGAATCGTGTGTTTTTAATTAGCTGCAATATAAAATAGCTAATTAATATAATGTTAAGATCAATTTCATCAAATAAAATAATTGGAAAATTATTCAAATGTCCAAGAAAATATCCTAATCCCCATAATTAAGAATGATTTAATTAATATATTCTTGATAAATATTTAAACTCATTGTCATAGCCAATGTCATATATTATTACTCGAACTGAATTAATACTAAGAATCAGATAGAAAATTATTATACCTAAGGACATGAGAATCAAAGCCAGAGAGGTTGGCTGCTTCGGTCAAAGCATTTTTCCATCTTTGCATCTTCCCTGGGTAACGTTTTTCAAGCCCACTAAAATACTTCCCGAAAGAAGAATCCTGGCTTTGCGATCTTACATGTGATGGATCAACGTGATAGAAAACTGGAATCACAATCTGTCCGTGATTGTGCTTGCAATTGAGGATTTTTAGAAGTTCATCGAGACACCATCTAGAAGAAGCATACCTTTCTGAGAAAATGATGATTGAGATGCTTGATGCTTCAATTGTATCAAGAAGAGACTGTGAAATGTTCTCTCCTCTGATAAGTTGGTCGTCAATGAAAGTTTTGATACTTTTCAGAGACAAAACATAGTGAAGAATGCTAGTAAAGTTGTCACGGGTGTCCTCTCCTCGAAACTCAGAAAAACATCATACATCTTCTTAGCGTTTCGAGGTGGACAAGAGGAAGAAGAAGCCATAACAGTTCAGTGGATGAGAGATTTGATCAGATGAGAACATTTGGGATGTGAAAATAATTTAATCCGACTCCGTCTATGGAGGTGATATAAAGATGCTTTATTGGATACTTCCTTGGAACCTACCGGGAAGTTTTGTAATATAGTTTTCTTTTAAAATAACAATAAAAATAAAAAAATAAATTCAACCAATTAAATTTAACAAAAGGGAACACTAGCAAATATTTTCTCTGAACCTTCTACTCTGTTTCGTGACAATTTTTTTCCCTTTGGTAAAGTATAGATGCAATAATCCCAATGAAGATGCCTAGAAGAACGGTTTAACTTGCTGACTGTAGGTTGAAATTAGAAGACATAGAAAAAGAAGTTACCATATAATTAAATTAATTTGTATGCTGGAAATTATTTTGAAACAAAATTCAAAATTTATTTTATGTGTCCATTTTGAAGTAACCACTCAATCTTTTCTTTTCATTTAATCTCTTGTATTTATTTTCATGCACGCTTAGCCCTATTTCCTTAAATTTTTTAAGTCTTCTATTTATTACTAATCACGTCTATTAACTTTCAATAATATTAAATTAGGTGCAAAATAAATATGTAAAACATTTACTGAAAAGATGGGAAAATCAATGTTGATGGAGCACCAATGAATTTTATGTTGATGTTCATCCCGTATTATCATCGTCATCTTATATTACCTTAAAACTAATTGAATTTGAACTTTGTTAAAAAAACTATATAAAAAGATTTTTAAAAAATGTTGAAACCTCATCAATACATTTAATACTTGTGACATCTGCTCCAGTATTCTTTTTTTTTTTTTTTTTTGGGCTTTTTTAAAGTTAGCTTGTGAATTAAACTTTTTTTCCTATCTCTTTTCTAATAAGTGACACAATAATTTCAATAAAGATTCTTGTTAGTTATTCGGACGGTGCAAGTTGAAACAATAATGTGGGATGTAATAATACTTAATTAATTGAATGAAATGCGCTTGAGACATATGGATGCTTAACGACAGAGAGCTAAAATATTTCTCAGAAAATGCGGCGTGTTTCGTTCAATTAACGACAGAGAGTTTAAAGATTTTGACCAGAAATATTTTTTTTTTGTTCCTCCTAAATTTACATTTGTAAATTCATATCTCAAATCACAGCTCATTTAATTAACTACAGAGTGTCTATTGACCACTCACTTGTAGATCAATATATGACTTAGATTTTTCAATACATTTTCTCTATAAATACACGAGTTACACCACTTCCACAACATGTAGAATTATTTAACAACTTTTTAACGCTTCTTCTTAAACACATGATTTATTTAAACTTGGGCTCGCCTACCGTACAGATTAAGTTAGGCACAATTAAGATAAGCCAAATGGATTAACTGGTGGTGGGTCTAAGTGGATCGGACACCCCATTTTATAATTTGTAAGGTAGCATGATCATTTAAATTTATATGTTAATTGTGGTACTGGTAAAAAATAATTGATGAAGGTTCTCAACTCATCTAGGGGTGGGCATTTTACCCGACCCGACCCGAAAAAATTCAGGTTCGGTCGGGTCGGGTCGGTGTTGAAACCCGATCGGGTTGTGTTCGGGTCGGGTTGACCCGAATAACCGATCGGGTCACCAAAAAAAAATTTTTTTTTTTTTCTCCCCATCAAACTTAATTTTAAAACTTCAACTTTCAAGCTTAATAAGTTATAACTTTCATGGAATATATATACTATATGATTATATATGCTTAATTGGTTATTATGTAATTAGTTATTATTTGATTGTTGTAATTATGTATTTATAAATATTAGTAATAAAATCAAGAAAATTGGTGTATTTATGATTTGTTATGAATAAATTTTTATTTATTGTTAATAAATAACAAATATTTTTTAGTTATTAATAATTGAAATAATGCTAATTGATAATTGTTAACAACAATTAACAATTGATTTTTTTTATGAATAAATTAGGTAGATTAAATATTTTTTAGATATTAGGTAGATTAAATATTGAAATTAAGTATTATGTTACATATATTTTATAATTATAATGTGTTGTGTGATTATGTGCATTATAATTATATATTTTATAATTATAATCCTATTATAGAGTTTTAACTTTATTCATTTGATTTCATAACATTTTCTTTTCTTTTTTTTTGGTTGAAAATTAGTAAAAAGGACTACAATTAAGAAAAATATCTTAAAACCACCCTAAAAACTTTAAAAATAGGAAAAAAAGAGCTCAAAATAGCATTAACCGAATTTGACCCGAATTGACCCGAACCGACCCGAATTGACCCGAACCGACCCGAATTGTTGACCCGACCCGAATTGAGTTCGGGTCGGGTCGGGTCAACAATTCGGGTCAATTCGTGTTGATTTTTCTCTAACCTGAACAACCCGAAACCCGATCGGGTTGACCCGAACCTGACCCGAACTCGAATTTGCCCACCCCTAAACTCATCCATAGCAGAACCGTGGAATGTGTTGATGCTCAGTTGGTCTTGTGCACGCGCAGAGCAAGAAACAAATAATGGATGACAGCTTATAAAAAAATAAATGAAAGTTAAATAAAAATAAAATGAAAATGTTGATGGTACATCATCACCTTTGGGAAATTTACAGAAATAGTCAAATTTTTTTTACTATTTTCACAATTAACCCCTTAAAGATTTTCCTATCAACATTAGCCAAAACTCCCCCCCTTTACCGAAAATACCCCTATCATAACTCCTACTTCTCCTTCCTCTCCTTCCTCTTTTTCTCTCTCTCTCTCGCTTTCTCTCACCGCTGAACCTCCCAACGTGTTCACTCGTCATCGGTAGTTTTCTGGGGTCATTCTCGGCAACAAACATTACCAAAATTTCGATCAAGAGCTGAAATTAAAAGTTAGGTCAAAAACCCTAGATTTATATTTTCTATTCTTCTTCTATGTTGTGGTTTTTGTGTTGTGTTGGTGATGGTGAGTGAAGATTGAAGGGTTTATGATGTTGAGTGTATGGGTGAAATTGTTGGTGTGGTGTATGGGTGAGAAAGTTGTCGTGGGTGTGGAGGAGGAGGCTTAAAAATTGTTTCTGCGCACGATCTGCGATCAGGTGCGACGGGCATTGTCGCACAAAACTTCATGCGACAGGTTGCCTGTCGCACTTGTATTTTGGTGCGACAGGCAAGCTTCGTGCGACAGGCAAGATGCAATCGCACTAAAACTCTATCGGAAGTTGAAAAAATGCGGATTGGTGTTGGATCCGGATGGATTATGCTCGGAGTTCACTTTTACCGTCTCCTATCGACGTTTGCCGTTGCCTTTTGCCGTCACCGGTGATGATTTAAGAGTATAAGGCTGCGTTTGGTTTGATAAAAGTCCTAAGGAAAGTTGCTTTTGGTTTGTAAACAAGGGTAATTTGGGGAGAAAACCTTGTGTTTGGCTAATGTTGATAGGAAAAAGTTTAGATGATTAATTGTGAAAATAATAAAAGTTTTTAGGTTATTTTTATAAATTTCCCATCACCTTTTACGTGCCACATTCAATCGTGTATTTTTCTCAAAAGTTTGACTTGTGACAAATGACACAGATTTCATCTTATGTTTTTTCACTATTAACAACTTATTTCTTATTTTTATTTAAAAATTAATGTAATAATTTTAAGACAAACACTAACATACGAGTATTGTACCTTACACCCACACACATGAATAGTGAGTGTGTGGGACCCACACACTATTTATGTGTGTGGGTGTAAGGTGCAATACTTGTATCTTAAGCTCTCCCCTAATTTTAATGAAAAATTCTGTTAATTGTTAGTTTGTTATGACCGTGCAAGTTGATACAATAATAATATTATGTGCGATGTGATCATAAATTAATTAATTGAATAAAATGGGAGTGGAATATATGGCTACTTCGCTAATCCCTCACTTGGAGTTAATTTTGTGGTTGTTTCATCTCCTTACCTAAAATTAATTGAAGAGCGACTAATGTGAATGGGAGGCAGTGCGTCAATAACAAGAAGAAGAATAATTGTACCCACCTTTAAACCTTTAACTTTTGTGCCCCCAAACTTTACGTTTGAAGAGAAAAAGCAAAAATTTCCGGGAAAATTCGGCGTATTTTCTCCAGCAAACGTTGATAAATTCCCTAGAACTGTAGACAATACTTTCACTTAAAATGCAGCTTTGTTCACTTTTAATTGAAATTATTCCGCGTTATTCAAGAGTAGAAAGAAAAATGTTAAAAAAGGGTGTGAATTGCCCAAAAGCGCCATAATTTCAACGCGCAATTCTCAAGGGGGCAGTGACTCGTGCCCTATTAACAAATTGTATTTGATTAGCGAGGATTATCAATTAGACGAGATTATTTACACTCTAAACAATTATTTTAAGAACTTCCATTCATATAAAAATTTTATAATAAAAGAACTCATGATATAAATTATTATTATTAAAAGTAATTTATTATAAGTAACTATAAATAATTATTAATGCTTGGAATCTTCCTAAAAGTTTCTTTAAAATTATCTTTAACTCATTTTCCAGGAAGCACTGTGGACAATAATTTCAGTGAAGATGCAGCTTTGTTGACTTTTATTTCAAGTCCAGAAATAATTCGTGTACGACAACTAAAAGGGCTAAAGCGACCACTTAGAGTATTACCCTACCAGGCTATACCATCCCCGTATTATCAATTGATTTTTCAAAATAAAATTCAATGCGATCCACTGAAACGCTGCGTGAAAGAATTCCAAGTGGTGGGACAGTTCCATCTTTAATTATTCTCTTAAGCTTCTTAGCAAACACCATCTAATTTTTCTCTAAATTTGTCTTATTATGAATAAAAATATTATTTTTATTATTTGATAACTCACTAACAAAAAAATTAAATATAAATATATCTAAATAATATTAATTTGATACAAATAATAAAATTATTTTTACTTTCATGATATAAAAATTATTTCCATTATTTTACGTTTACTATTTAGAAAATGAAGTAATTTATTGACCAGTTTGAGATTCTTGTTGGGATTTTAAAAAGTGATATTGAGAAGCTAATGATTAATTTAAATGGTTGGTAAAAACTTTTAAAAATACTTCTTGTAAAATCAATTCATTGCCACAATAGATTTTGATTTTGCAAAGCAATGAATGAGTTACTTTTAAAATAAACAAATTAGAAGATTAAAAATATTATATTGTCAGTAAAAATAAGATTATTTATTTTTTAGTACCAATGTTTTTTTTTAAGATAAAAAACAAAGAGAGGGGATATTTTAACTTAAGAATTTGATTGTAATCTAAGCATCAAAACTTGAAATTTTATTTAATTCAATATAAGGTATGAGATAATTGATTATGTTGTAGTAAAACTTAAATAAAATAAGATTCAGAAAACAAAAAGCACAGATGACATATTAAAACTTAATTTCCTCATTCCTCAACGATTCTACTGGTAATAACAATTCCTAGCCTTAATTGAAAAAAAAAAAATTCATCCCCATTCTCACAAATCATATTCATCCCCAGGAAATGAAGACTCCATAATTTTGTCAACGACATATTCCGTAAGGCCAACATATCTGCAATTCAATATTAGATCATGCCCCCTGTTGTTCTTCTCCACTTGTGTTCATCGATCTTTGTCATAGATCTTATTCTATTCCTCCATTGCTTTACTTTCCCACTCAGTTTTAGCCTCTCCAATCAACAAACAATCCTCCAAGGGTCTGACCGTAAATTCGTGGGGTAATTGATTGAACAAAATAAATGCTCATATTTTGATGTCCAGATTTAAGTTAAATTCTTAAATTAATATAACCCCCTCCCGAAACGAAAATATTACAAATACATACAACATATATTGTAACTCTTATAACACTGGGTTATTTGCACACTGAATAGACTAAAACAATCTATACTACTCTTGTGCACCCTCCACAATAATTTTGCTGAAGAGTGTAAACACTAAAATGTAAATAGTGAATGATAGCTAAAAATTAATAATAATAAAAAAGGTGTAAATACTATTTACACCTTTTTTTATTACGGAATTGTCCCAACAAATAATTTCAATGAAGATGCCTAGAATGATCGTTAAATTTGATGACGGTAATTTGAATTGGAAGACGAAGAGAAGAGAGCATCAAATGGTCAATGATCAGTCAATGTCATCGAGTGGCTTATGTTACCTTGCAATCAGATGAAAAGACAAAGGCAGATGGTGGTCCAACAAACATGTTGGTACACAATTCTTTATTTTCAGTATACAAGTTATTTTTTCTGGGGTATTTTGATCATTTTGTCATGCAACAATTGGTCAAAGAAATGGTATACTAACGTTAGGGGGAGGAATCTGAGGATACACGAATACAATGTATCGAATTGAGAATAAACCAAACCTCAGGGGAGGTTTCTGATAATTATCCTAAAACTAACTTGGAAAAGCAATAGAAGGTTACAAGCGATGAAGATATAATTACCAAAAGCAGTTACCAACTTCGAAATTTCGACGAGATGAAATCAAGCAATAAAAGGTTGGGAGTGGGAATCATCCTGAAACTTACAAGTAATTTACAATCCAGGCAAAACGTGTAGAAACTAGTAATATCGTAGCGGAGTCCACGACCTTGTTATTTGAGCTGTCCCGAGTAATAATCAATTTCGTCTCATTTTCCAAGCACTGCGGATAAGAATTCCACTGAAGATGCAGCTTTACTGACTGTTTTATCTCAAGCGAAGAAAGAAAATAGGGCATGACAACTAAAAAGGTTAAAAGGGTGCAAATAGTCGGTCTTGTCGTGTACGTGCAGAGCACGAAACAATTAATTGATGACAGCTTATAGAAAAATATTGAAAGTTATATGAAAATAAAATGAAAATGTTTATAGTACATCATTTGCGTATTTTTTCTAAAAAGTTGACTCGTGACAGAGGACACCCGATTTCATCTCCTGTTTTTTCACTATTAGAGAAATTTTTTTCTTATTTCTATTTAAATATTAACATAATAATTTTAATGAAAATTTCTGTTAATTATTACGACTGTGCAAGTTGATACAATAATAATATGATGTGGGATGTGATGATAATTAATTAATTGAATAAAATTCGTGTGGAAACCTATGGCTGCTTTACTAGTCCCTAGAGTTAATTTTGTGGTAGTTTCATCTCCATATCAGAATTTTTTTCTAATTTAATCTCCTCCTGAGTAAAAATACATGTGATGATTAGTAATTAATAAATAAAAAAGTTAAATTATATCTATACACTACTAATTAAATACACATAATATAAAATTTTTAAAAACTTATGAGAACTCAGATCAGGAGAGGGGAGAAGAGGATCTTTTTCCTTCTTCTCCTTATCTAACATTAACTTAAGACCGACTAATGTCAATGTGAGCCCATGAGTAAATGACAAGAAAAAAAAAATTGTTGTACCGACATTTTAACCTTTAACTTTTCCTGCCCCCAAAACTTTGCCTTCGAAGAGAAAAAGCAAAAAATTCCCCGGAAAAGTTGGCGAATTTTTCTCGAGCAAACGTTGGTGACTGTAGTATCTGTTCAGAGTCAAACGACGCGTGGAACCTTCCAGGTTGTTTGTTGATAATTTCATCTCATTTAATTTCCTTGGCTCTCTGGACAATAATTTGGGAGATTTACACAAATAGCTAAAAAAAATTTACTATTTCAAATTAAGCCAAAGATTTTTTATCTCAAAAACCTCCCTCGCCAAAATACCCTCCCATAACCTCCTCCTTCCTCTCCTTCATCTCTTCCTCTCCTTCTCTGCCGAATTCTCTCACGTGTTCTCAAGCAGTTCCGAGTCATTCTTAGCACGAACATCAAAATTCAAGAAATTAAAGATTAGGTCAAAAACCATAAATTTCTATTTTCTATTCTTTTTTTATATTGTGGTTTTTAAGTTGTGTTGGTGATGGTGAGTAAAGTTTGAAAAGTTTATGACGTTGCGTGTTGGGTGAAGTTGTTGGTGTGGTTCATGGGTGAGAAAGTTATCGTGGGCGTGGAGGAGGAGGCTTTAAAGTTGTTTCCGCGCTCAATCTGCAATCAGGTGCGACAGGTGACTCGCACTAAGTCGCGCGATGGACGCGCGCGCAACGTGCGACAAGCCCTCTTGCCTGTCGCACCAAGCTTCGTGCGACAGGTGCCTGTCACACTAGGAGGGACTGCGCACTTCGCGCGAGTCGGCGCACCTGTTGCACCTGATCGCAGATTGTGCGCGGAAACAACTTTCAAGCCTCCTCCTCCACTCCCACGGCAACTTCCTCGTCCATATACCACACCAACAACTTCACCCATACACACAACATCATAAACTATTCAATCTTCACTCACCATTACCAACACAACTCAAAAACCAGAACATAGAAGAAAAATAGAAAACAGTGATCTATGATTTTTGACCTAATCTTTAATTTTAGTTCTTGATCGAAATTTTGGTGATGTTCGTTGCCGAGAATGACTCTAGGAAGCTGCCGGCCACGAGTGAACATGTTGGGAGAGAATTTAGCGGTGAGAGAAAACGAGCGAGAGTGAGAGAGAAGGAGAGGAAGGAAAGGGGGGAGTTATGGGATGGGTATTTTACAAAGGGGGGGAGTTTTGGCTAATGTTGATAGGAAAATCTTTAGGGGGTTAATTGTGAAAATAACTAAATTTTTTTGACTATTTATGTAAATTTCCCCAATAATTTTACTTAAAATGCAGCTTTGTTCACTTTTATTTGAAATTATCCCGCGTTATTCAGGCGGAGAAAGGAAAAGATAATGACAGGTGGAAAGGTTCTAACGGGTGTGAATTCCCGAAAAGCACCGTAATTCCAACCCGCAATTTCACATGCTACCCTTTTGCTTTCTTGGTCAATTCTCGAATTTGTCGGACCGTACATAGCCATTGGCAATGGAAATAGGGTCCTGTTCCAGTCCTTCCCGCCAAAATATGAGCTCTATTTTGCTCTAACAAAAACAATTTGTGAACAAAAGCTATTTACTTTCCTAAAATATTCCATAAATATGTGAGACAATCAAAAAAGAGATATGTAATAATAAGACAGCAATTGAATTGTCTAAAAAAATAATAATAATAACACAATTCAGACACCTACTGAATTTTTTGGCATAAAAAAATATTTCAAAAAGTTGCATCTTTGGTTATAGTAGCAGAATCTTGAACAGAGAAGTAAATATATGCAATAAAATACGTACCTCCCCTTACAAGAATTTTTATTTTTTTTCTAAGCGGAGCCACGAGTCCAAGAGTATGTATATAACCAGAACTGATACAAGCAAATACATCTATACAGTTGTCCAAAAATGAGGGGAGGAACGAAAAATAAAAGCAAAATAATGAAAAGAAGGAAGAATATAATAAATGAATTTCGAATATAGTTTGAATTCATTGCTTTGACATGAAGCAAGCCTATGTCTTTGGTTAAACAGGGCTTCACTCACTAAAAATTTGCAGTGAATATATGAACTGTCAACCAAAATCTGTAAGCCAACTAGAAGTGCCTATAGCCACCTGACTGTGCTGGTGGTGGTGGTGGTGCCAGCACCTCATTAGGATTACGATGACTGCCGGAGTTTGAACCAGATCTCACTTCACCATTCTAGGCCCGATCACCGTAATCCCCGCTATGACCATTGAATGCAGAACGATAGTAGCTGCGATGGCTTAACAGGTCCATTGGCAGCAGCATCAAATGCAGATTTCCAGTCATCACCTGATGCGGCACTTGTTTCTACAAAGAACTTATAGAAATAAATAAAAGTTGTTAATATTAACAGCCAAATGCTCCATATATCGGTGCATCTCTATGA
Organism: Citropsis articulata; assembly: GCA_030449925.1. NCBI lineage: Eukaryota > Viridiplantae > Streptophyta > Magnoliopsida > Sapindales > Rutaceae > Citropsis > Citropsis articulata. The sequence goes on from JASUUH010000092.1 coordinate 1,301,072, forward strand.
ATACTAGCTATACAGGAAGAAATGTTGAATTAGGTATATACCTCTGTCTATATATTTATATGGAAAGACGTATAAAAATCAGTGGATAGAGGCTAAAATGTAAATCATTTCCAAAGTTTTATAACACTAGAACCATTGAGCAGCATAGTTTAGATACTCGTTTCAAAGGAAAAAGTGTCTACTCAATGCATTTGTCCTTTGAAGTCATACTCTCGACTATATCAGGAAAAGGACCCCATACCCTGTTCACAATCCCTTGCTCTACCTCAGTTGCCTTTTCGAAGTTCGCTTCCAGTTCACCTCCAACACCTGATGCTGTCTTCCCAGCCAAACAAGACTAAAGAGATTTCAACATAAGCTAGTTGCAGAGAAATTTTCCGAAAAGAATTCAGCCAAAATTTACTACTGATAAGGAAGCATTGATCCAAACATCTTAAAGTAATAGTGGGCCAAAAATTCTGTCTAAACTATAAACGGACTTACATGCATTGTGATTTTTGAATTTGATTTAATATACATTTCATGCCGAAACCAAATAAAAGGATCTAAACACTAGCCAGACCAACCAAAAGTCAAACAATAACTGCTTGGACCCAACAATACTAACTGGTTGTGAAATGTAGCTTTTATCAAAACAAAAGAGTTGAAGAACATCTAAAAGTCACTCCCATCATCATATAAAAATATAAAATCATAAAAGAAATGTTTGGAAAGCAACATTTTAAGATCAAATAGTACCAATGAATTAATCTAAGATATCTCTTCTCAAAAATACCCGCTGCTATAGACGTTTTCTAGAATATTTGAGTCTTTTGGGGTGTCGTTCCTCTTCATGGTTATGGTAGAAAAATTCACTTGGGTCTTCTGTTGATTTTGCGGATTCTGGTACATACAATAAATGGATCCCACATTTTTTCACCAGGCAACACTCCAAACGTTCAGAGCGATAAAAATCCTCCCTAAAATATAATTGAACTGCCTCAACAATTCAATTGTATTTCCAAAAACCATTCAAATACTGATCATCGAAGAAATAGTATCCCAAAAGTAAGTGATCTGACTCTACATAATCAACCATCCCCAATAATCAACATATTATGGCCACCTTGATTCACTAAATCAATAACAATCAGAAGATTTAGTTATACTATAATGAGACACCAATTAAACTGCCAAAAAAAAAAAAAACTAATCGCCACACATCATCCCACCTCGGAAATGCAACAAAAAGTTGCATCATTGGTTATAATAACATCATCTTTAATAGAGAAGTAGATATATGAAATATTTTATATCTCTCCCCTTACAAGAATTTTCCAAATGATACAGAGCCAAAAGTCCAAAAGTCCAAAAGCATATATCCAGAACTGACACAAACAAATACAACTATACCGTCGTCCAAAAATGAGGGGAGGAGCCAAAAGCAAAAGCAAAAGCAAAAACAAAAACAAAATAATGAATAGAAGAATATGATAAATGGAATTCAAATACACTTTGAATTCATAGTTTTGACAAGGGGCAAGCCGTAAAATCCTGACATTCAGCTCAGGAACTATAGAGTCCTATTTACACAAAGCACCCTCTTTTGGAGATTCTAAAGAAGTGATTTTTGAACCAACTACTGGAATCATGAGTGGTTAAGCAGGCCATCACTCACTAAAAATGTGCAGAGAAAATATGAATTTTCAACCAAAATCTGTAAGCCACCTAAAAGTACTTGGAGCCTGACTGTGTTGGTGGCGGAGGCGGCGGCACCCTATTAGGAGTATGACGACTGCCCAGTTTGAACCAGATCTCACATCACCATTCTCTGCTGGATCACTGTAATGCCGGCTGTGACCAGTGGATGCAGACCGAGAGTGGCTCGAAGGCATACAGGTCCATTGGCAGCAGCATCAGATGCGGATCTCCAGTCACCACCTGATGCAGCACTTATTCTAGGGCTGCTTCCTGCAAATTACATAACCCAATACTTCCATCATCAAAATGTTTGAAATACAGATTTAACAAAGTAACATTTTAAAATCAAAATGACAGTCTTATAAAAGAAACATTTTTAATTAAATGGTACAAATAAAGAAAAATTTTAAAATCCAATGGCACAAACAAATCAATCCAACAATCTTTGTCAGAAAGAAGGTAAATAGTAAGACAATCCAAGCAATTAATAGGTTTGGTTAGTATTCTAGAGTGTCACCTGAGAAACCTTTCCAATAATCAAACAGTAGATTAATTCAAATTCAGAACAAAATTTGTAATTCCAAAATCAGCAAACAATTAGGTTAAGAAAAGATCCAGTGTCATTAGACTATAGATATTTACTCAAAGTTCAATGTTTTATCTTTTTAAACAGACAAAAAGGGAAATGTTAAATTGAACAATCTTTTCCACTTGGTATATAAACAAAAGACCACGTACCTGCTCGACCACCACCGTCCGACCAGCTAGAGGCAGCAGCCGCTTGGTTGTCACGAATGCTAGGTTGGCGGGTTAGTTTAGACAGGAGTTCATTTAGACAGGAGTTCAGACTGTTTCTGACAGTGATCCCTCCTACGCTTCACATTCTGGTCCTCCTGAAGCAGCTCTTCAATCCTTGCTGTGCTTTGTGCACTACCCAAGGTAAAATACAAATTATGTTAGCATCAATCAGCTTCCTAACAAAATTTCAATAATGTTACCATATATTTAATCCATGCACAATTACTACTAACAAAATAATCATTAATTGATAAGAGAGAAATAAGAAAGCCATCAGCCTGACGGAGCTATATAACTAATTCAACATGTCTTCATTCGCTTTCTCGACTTGGCAAAGTACAACTGCCTGCTCAACCATTCACAAAAATATCAGATCTATTAAGTAACCAACTGAAAATATTAAATTGGCAAAGTTAAGGAATGAGCTTACTTTGGGCACATTAGCAGATAAACTATTCAAAACTGCTTCGACGTAACCACCCACTTCTTGAGACATCCATCGAAGTTCTTCCTTAGGGTCAGCAGGTCTTCGAGCCATTGTATCCTAGAAAAACCACCAAGAAGAGAAATTAACACTCGATCACAATTTCTATGCATATGCAAAAGGCATAACATCCTTCACAGGCAAGTAGCTCTTTATTTCAAAATTTGTATTGCAAACAAGAGAGTGTAAACTCACAAGAGAACCATCAGAAAGACTCTGACGCATTGTATGACCACTTTCGGCAACTCTAACAAGTCCTCCCCTAGCTTGAATAACTTTGCTTATCTTGTTTATCCATTCCGCCTTATCAGCGATGCCCTCAGCTTTCAAAACAACAACATTGTGGGCTGCAAGATAAAGGTAGATCAATTTGAAAAAATGAATAAAAAAAGAAAATTGACCGCCAGAAGAACTCCACGATTTAAACATAAAGAATACCCTTCAGAACAGTTTTATAAGGAATTTTGCTAGTAATCTTAAATACAAGACTTAGAGCTTTCCCAGAATCAGGTCATTAGCCTTTTTGTCCGTCGAATTTTTTGCTGGAGGTTCCTCCTCCTCCCGAATCTCATCAATATTACATTCCTACACCAGCAAATGTACATACATTATTGCGAAGTAAGATGAAAAACGGCTCAAAACAGAAGCTACTAGGTCAAATATTGAAAGTAACATCCACAGGAATCAACACTGGGTAGCATGTATCCAAAGAAAACTAAGAAAAGGCTTAAAATATTTTACTAGAAGTTTGTAAAACTAAGAAAAAGCTTAAAATATTTTACTTGAAGTTCGTTAGTATGTGAGGCAACTGTTAACTAGTTAAATTTATCATTGGCCATCTTTATCCATTTTAACTTAGAAAGTGTTCCTGTTGCAGTAATAGGGCAAACTTCATTGATAAAGGTTATTTATAGGCCTATTCATATACAACTTACTCCTGCCCAGCCAGTAAGATGGCAATAAACTACAAAATGGTGAAAAAAGGTTGTGACAAAAGAATAAATAATATAATACCAAAACTCAAACAGTGTAGTAATTCTCCATACCTCCAAAACAATGACAGCACGAAAATGCCTTTCCTCTTGCTTTTTGGTGTAGCCCAGCTGTCAAACAAAGGATGATTGAGATTAAATCATGCCTATCATAACAGCGTCCTATATTTCTTTAATGCCAAAACATAAAAAATAAGAGATTGGAGGCTAGAATGTAACTCATTTTAAAAAATTTATAATGCTAAAATCATTTAACAAAGGTTAGATACCATGCCCAAAAGCGCCTAAAACATCTGAATAGCATTACTAATCCATGTCTAAAAAATGTAAGCGTATGGGACAAAATGTTAGTTACAAACCTTTCCAGTCTTCTCATTCAAAACAAGCCATCGCATGCTCCATCCATTAGTTTTTGCACTTTTCTTTAACAAGAAACCTGGACAACAAAAGATAGTCACAAACTTCTAAATATAAACTTGTGAAAAAAAAATCATTTAAGAAATTAAGTAATTTCATCTAGAGGGAGATTAACATGCCTTTATCCATAAACTGCTGGGATATGAAGCATGCATGCAAGGATTTCAAAGGCATTCCACAAATACTAATGAGATATACAAAATTATTAAATAGCTAATTATCTGCTACAACAGTATATAGTCTTGGGCAGCAGTTGCAAGTTCCCTGGTTTTCAACTTGTATGCAGGCACTTTATGGCTTGATGAAAAAGTAATGAAGGTTTAAGACAATGTCAAGATACACATCCGGGACCAACCCTTGTTAATACTACTTTAGCAATCAGGGACTTGTCCTACAAATTGGAATCTACAATTTTCCATCCAGACAATATATGATGTACATTATCCTCCAAATGCAGTCCAAGGAAAAAAATGAACAAGCCAATGCAGCATAAGCTAGAAGACCATGACACTCAGCCAAGAAAGAGTTTGATGTTCAAAACTTCATCCATCCCCATGAATCTCGGCTTATTTCAACACAAGCAACAGCAAGGCTACCCCCAGAGAATCAGAGAGCAGTATAGTGATATGCAAATGATTCTAGTGAATGACTATGAATGCAAATGATTCCAGTCAATGACGTACCAAAGGTATTGTTATAGATCAAATGCATCCAAGGTTAATAGACTAACGAATCAAGCCCATCTAGTAACCCATGATCATTTCTTTCAATAGATTAAAAATGTTGTTCAAGTATCTTTCAATGAAGGCCTCCATCAGGACCTAAAATCATAACAATTCCAGAATCTTGAATATTAACCAGACCAAAAAGATCTCACTCAAATAAAAGGAAAAGATAGACAGCCTTCTGAATTCAGTGATCATTGACACAATAATGAAACACTACACAACACACAGCAATAACAACATTAAGAACAAAAATTCAGTAAAGCCTAATAACATAAGATGCAGACAGTTTTTTCCACAAACCTGCTGTTATTTCTCCTTCAGGGCCTGCAGTCTTTAAAGCAGAAGCTTCATTTGCTTCTTTCTCTGCTTGACTGGATTTATCCTTCATTGCTTTTAAACTTCCACCAGTTTGCTGACCACCTGTTTGAGGACTGGTTGCCTGAAGGAGAATATATGTAAAAACATAAAGTAGTGATTTAAATGTGTTTCTTAAGGAGAAATTAAAAGAAACTAGTGCCTCCTCAGTATGTCCCATCCTCCTCATGTCATACTCCAATTACATCAGGAAAAGGACATCGTACCCTATTCAGTATTGCTTGTTCTGCCTCATTTGCTTTCTTCGAAGATCGCGTCTTCACCTCCTCCTCTCGCCGCTGTCTTTCCATCCTAACAAAATAAATAGATTACGCAATAAGCATGGTGCACAGGACTTTCAGGAAAGAACTTAGAGGGAAAAAAAATAGTAATGCTAAGGAACCATTGGTCCCAAAGGCTTAAACTAATAGAAATGAACAAACAACTGAGTTTAAACTTAAAAATGCTGGTTTCATGCATAGAGAATTTGATATCATTGACCCAAACAAACACAATCGGATCTAAACACTAGCCCGACTGACAACAAAAGTCAAATACAAAACTGCTAGCTTTAACTTGATAGGAAAATACCCAACAATAGTATGTAAACTCTAATAAATACCAAATTTTCTAAATTCTTGGAGTTGCATTTGCATGCATTCAAAACTCAGCTCATGCAAAATTGGGGGGAGAGAAGAAATAGACTCTATGACATTAATTTCAGAAAAGTTGGTAATGTGAGCATTTTCTAAGCATTATGTTCCAGAAATAAATATTGACAAGCCATCCCATAACAAGAACTCAGACCCAGATATCCGGAAGACAATGTTGCAAATATCTCAAATATATCAAAGAAGTTCAATCATATCACAGCTTGACATAACTACGTAAAATATACCAGCCAAACATTTTGAGAATACCTCCTCTGCACCAAACGAATGAAATGTTGGGGAGGGACAAAAGCTCTCTCCATGTCAACTAGTGCAACCACCATCTTTCTTGCTTCATTCTTAAACCCATCTAAAGCAGCACTTGCAATGGCCACAACCTTGTAAAAGTTTCAAACCAATCAACTATTGTCGCACAGAAAAGGAAATTTGAACCACATATAGGTCTAATCATGTACAAATGCGGAAAAACTATTGTGACACATAATCAAAAGCGGCCATACCTCTCTCTTAAAAGGAGGATATCTTCCCAGGCCTGGTGTAGCACTTGCAGCAGCAGAAACTATATCAACCAGAACACGATGTACCTGTTTTACCAGTCAGCCAGGAACTATATCAGTCAGCAGAAACAATAATTGCTTAAGATTTTCACTGCCATCCATACAGAAAATTGGGTAAAAGACATCAAATGACCTGATGTACCTATTCTAGAAAAACAAATTTTAAGAATATCTGTGACCTCTTAAGTCAAATAAAAGTTTACAAATCCTTCTTATTGAACCTGAAGTACTTTTCATTAGTTAAGCATGTTCTTGCGGAACAAAAAGAACATAAAATGTAGTGCCTCGGAAAAATATTAAAAAGTGTATCATTTGGATGTCCATATCATGCATCCAACAGAGAGCATACTATTGACTAACAATACTATGAAGGAACCATATGTTAAGGCCAAAACAAAAAATTTAACATTCAACATCATAAAAAGAGAAAAAAGGGTAAAATCTTTATATACATAGCTCCATTACCTCATCAACACAAAGACAAGAGGGTTCTTTTGCAAGCTCCAGGACACCTTTGATCAAAGATCTCAAACCCTTTTCAGGGGATATTAGATATGGTTGATAGCCATCCGCTTCTAACACAATCTGATAAGAAATGAATATGAGAAGACCAATGCAAATGCAAAATCTGAAAAATTACGAGATATACAACAGGAACACAATAGATATAAGCAGTAGAGCACCAACATACCCTCTTGACATTATTAATATCAAAATGTTTGTCCAAAGGAAGCTGTTTGATCCTGTTCGGGAAATTCCCCTCAAAACTGGCAACAATTTTCCAACCAGAACCCTGCATCGACATAATGTTATGACAACTAATATCTCAACAAATCAGTATCCTATACTTTTCAGGCAGTAACAGAGGAAAATACCATAGGCCACTCAAAAAAGCGCGACCAGAATCACTAGCCAATAAAAACAGAGAGCAGGACACTAAACAAAGTTTGGATACATTAACCATTTTAACCAGAAGAAGTACTGATACTTAGAGATTTATCAATTAGACATGGCCTGAAACTTATAAGAAAAAGGGAAAAAATAATAAAAGACCAAAGGAACAGAACAAGCATGAAAGTACCAATTAGATCCATTTTAGTTAACCAAATTTGGATCATAAAAAGGGACTTCCTCATGCTACCATATGAAGTTCCAACACTTAGAATCCAACCCCTACATTTCCATGATCAGACACACTCGTCAACTGAAAAAGCTTTAGAAGGCAAAAACAACTTTAGAGGAGCTACCTGGAACTAATAAGGTTACAATGACAGCAAAGCAGACATCAACCCCTCCTCAGCTGACCTAGTAAAAACAAGCACTACCTCTAAGCACTTGAATAGGTTTGAAAAAATTGTTTCTCCTACAAAAGACCCCTAGTCTCTGCCAGCTTCACACATTCCATTAGGTAGAAGCAGTTTCCACATCATACATTAAGAAGCTTCTCATTAGAGGTCCAAGGACCAGGTAAACTTCTACAATGAGAGGGATTACAAATTGATACAAATAATAGAGCTCACTTCCATCTAATTTTATAGAAGGCTTTCAATTCCAGAGGTGATAGTATCACAATCCCGTCTCTTATAAAAAAAAGTATCATATTCCCCTCATCTACATCTTAGATTTCCTCCTTCAAATCTCTATATAGAGCTTTTTCTTGTACATAGTAATATACACTATTATTGAAAAACAAATTGAGAAATCAAAACAATATAAGCAAACCAAGAAAGAAGACATATGCTACATGAAAGTCACCAAGCACAAAAACAAAAATAACTCACCTCACCAGTTGTAATGTGTTGCAGAAACTTATCCTCAAATTCACGACAAAGCTCCAAAGCCAAAGATCTCGTGCCCTCAGCACTCTGGACCATCTGCTCACCAAGCCGCACTAACTCATCCTGAACTATTTGAGACTTTCCTTGTAACCTGCACAGATATACGTAATAGAGGAGTTACCATAACTGGAAGAAGTACTCATATCCTTCATAAAGGAAAAACTGAATACATATTTACTCATTAAGTTGGGTCATGAAAAAGGGTCGAGGAATAATTAATTATATGAATTAAGATATCCTTCTTTTCAATTTTAACTCCCACTGAACTGTGTTTATTAACTACAATGCCAAGTGCAAGACAAAGAGTTATAGGGGTCATAGAAGTTAAAAAATAATAATAATATATAATAACAATAATCATCATCTCCTAACCATCGAAGACAAGTACAAGCATGATGATTAGTAATGACATGCCTACCAGGCAGAAGAGAAATTTTAATGGTTAAATGTATCTCGAACTTCCTATTGCCAAGTTCTCACAATCCATTTGTGACAGTAAAACAAGTTCCAAAGATCTAAGTGTGTTCAAGAAAATCATTTTCATGTGTCAAAAAGAAAAAAAAAAAAAAAAAAGATACAACTTTCCAAAGATAAACTAAAACATGCGTAAAATTAAAACATTTCATGCAGAATGCGGAAATCATTTAATACCCAGAGAGGAGGTTTGGCACCCGGACTTTCATACGCTTGCGGATCTGCTGAGCCAAAGCATCCACCAATGCTATTCTGCCTAACTTACTCTGAGGAGCACCAGTCAATATAGACTTAAGAGACTCACTTTCTGCCCTCCAAGCAGTTTCTAAGGAGCTCTCAGATCCAGACTGAGCAGTAGCTATTGATACTGATTGACCAATTAATGCAACCCACGCAATGTCAGCTGTTTTTGGTGGACCTTGATTTAACAGGAGAGCCTGCACAGCAGCAAGAGCTTTTTGGTCTGCAGAAGCTTGATCTATTTTACTTATTACACCAACAGTTCTGGTTCCTGTCATTAACAAAATTAGCTCCCAAATTAGTGAGATAAAGAATTAACAAGGAAACAGTAATGACAGCAATAGGAAGGAGAAGGCAGAGTAACATTCCTCCAACTTCAAAGGATGCGCCAAAAAATGTACTAGTGTGCCAAAGATTATGAAAATCATAAATAGCACATCTTTTGATTTACAAATCAAAAAATTTAACAGCAAAATTAGAGGTATAAAAATGTCTAAGCATATTACCATCTCCGTCAAATTCCTTGGCAATTCTAAGAGCTCGAGATGAAGCAATTTCAGGCGCTTGGGCAGCAGGAATAATCACTAGTAAAATAGCATCATTGTGCTCGGCATATTCACTAACCTATGAGGGACATCACAAAATTATTGTTACTAACTTATAAGTTACCAACCATAATTCACAAGCAAAGCACGGACCACATCTTTCCATCATTGAAAACACAAGCAAATAACATCTATCAAATAAATATATTATGGGACACATCAATATTTAGAGCATCAAGGTCTAAAAAAAATTAAACAAACCCTCACCAACGAATCATCCATTATTCGTTGATCCAATCCAGGCAAGTCAATTAATTTCAATGGTGGTGCTGCAAAATCAAAACCCCAAAAAAAAAACCATTAGATAAGGCACCAAAAAAAAAAACAAACACCGTGCCACTAAATGAATCAAGCAACTGTAATCCACAGCACATACAAGGAGCTCAGTCCCTGTAGTGATTAAAACTCAGCATGATTATAACAGCAGATTACAAAAGCTTTATATAGCTGCATGCAATATAGCAATTTTGAAGAGAACTGAACCAACATGATTTCAGACTGCCAAATTTCAAAGTATAAATTGTACCTTGACAACAATGCCAATTCATCCCAATTCCAAAGTCATTCTATAAAATACTCAAACCACAGATATTCTACAAGATGATATGTTTCATGGAGCTAACCTACAAGAGCCCTCAAAATTAGAGCTTTTTCTTTTTTTTAATGATAAGATGGAAATTATGCTCATAAAATATCTCTCATGCTAAAAGTTATAATTCAAGGATTATCAACTGCACTTGGACATTATTCTGAATTTCTAAGACATGCTAACAATATGCAACTTTTTCCTTTTTCCTCTCAGTGCGATCTCACAAATGATTAAAGAACTACTACATAAAGGGCAGTACTCTCGTGGGGGAAGCACTGACTAGAATAATAAATTAAGCAAATATTTGGCAGCCAAACCTGTCAATTCCAATTCAATGAAGGTTACTTGAATTTCTTATCGGCATTGCATTCTCTAAATGATTGAATAAATAAGATGCTAGCTAAGAACTTATTTAAAACCTCAAACCACACCAATGTTCATGTTGTCACGTGGTTATTTTACCCGTGTAGAAAAGAAAGAACCCGTGATATGATAGATGACTCACAAGGTGGAAGCTCCTCCTCCCTCAAAATTCAAAGTTTCTACTCATTAAAAATCTTAAGCAATACAGAATCCTGTTCTTAAAGGTTTCAAACAAAATTTCAAGACACGACTAAGAGACAAGTTTCAATTTAAAAAGCATGAAATATCATCCATCATGAGCGCCCAATCAAACATCCACATTCCCAACCTATTGCTTAGCCTTCCCATATCACCTTTTTGATGGCTAACAAGCTGAAGATTAGAACAAGAGAATTCAGTGTAAGAAAAGAAGAAGGGTTCAAACATATGAAGAATGTCTTTACTCAACAAAGGACAACGGCTTAGGGGATAGCAATATAAACCCCACCTCTTCTTCCAGCAGGTATTCTACTGCCTATTTTATCATATATAGACAAAGAACACTGACAGCTCGCAATGAACTGCATTATGGTCCAAGACGTTCTCTCAAGTTCAAACAGAACCTCAGGTATAGAATCATCAATATCAGCTGCCCTTCATATAGCACTTATCGAAGTTCCTAATCAATTTTGGAACCATATAAAAAGTCAAGCCTCTGGCTCAAGATAACATAAGAGAAAAATCCAAATCTGCAGAAGTTTGAGGTCACTAGGATCATCTTAGGGTAAAGCAGCCTTGATTGCCAGTGCAAGTTCCCAGGTGGCCTGGTCTGCTAGGAACAACAGTGCAAAGGATGACCAAAAGGAAGCAGTATTTCACAATCTTCGACAGTCTATTTCCATTTAATATAATTATTATCTATTAAAAGTTAATAAAAATATGTTCTCTAAGTTTCAAACAGAACTTTAGCTATAGAATCATCAATATTAGCTGACCTTCATATAGCACATATCGAAGTCCCTAATCAATTTTTCAACCATGTAAAAATCAAGCTTCTGGCTCAAGATAACATAAGAGGAAAAATAAAGTCTGCAGAAGTTTGAGGTCACTAGAATCTTCTTAGGGTAAAGCAGCCTTGATTGCCAGTGCAGGTTCTCATGTGGCCTGGTCTGCTAGAAACAACAGTGCGAAGGATGGCCAAGAGGAAGCAGTATTTCACAATCTTCGACAGTCTACTTCCATTAAGTATGATTACTATCTATTAAAAATTAATAAAAATCTGCCTCTCATCTATCAATTTGACCCAGTACTCAGCCAAAATCAAATGTATTTCTAATGAATGATCACGCATCAAAAAACAAGGTATCATCTAATCTCCAGATTGCAGATCATTTGCAAATGAACGATCACACATCAAAAACAAGGTACTATCTAATCTCCAGAAATGGAGGTCATTTGAAATTAGATTCTCATCATTGACGTAATTGTTTTCAAAGTTTTGATGGTTTTTGGTCTTCTACACTATAGGGAAGATTTTAGTTTGCTGACATCTGGTTCACTTCCATAATCCCTATTCACTTCTATTTCTATAAATTTCACCCTGACGCTATCTGATATTTTTTGTCGTAAAACAACCACTCAAATTATTAAAATGTGAAATGAAAAACCCTTGTTCAAGGCCTATGACAAATTAAGTGTCAATAAGACTTAAAATTAAATTGATCTATTCGCAAGATTTCTAGTGCTTTCATCGTCGTGGTCTCCCACTCAACACACTTGCCGAGAGGATCAAGGGTACCTGGTCATTCTTTTCTGTGGGGGTTTTAATTTTAAAATTTCTCTTAGCACCAACATATTGTAATCATATCAATTAATAATTAGCAATTACAGTAACTTATCTTTTATGATCATCTATTTTTTAATATAATGCAGCACAACAACTATTTGGCCAAATTAATTTTGGAAACATAATCAAACAACTATAATGCAGAAGTAGCATAAGATTAGAGAGAGAGAGAGAGAGAGAGAAGGCTGTAAAATAGTGTAAATAGTAAATGACTCACCTGTACTTGTCCGTAGCTTCAGATAAATTTCATCTCGACTCTTGCCAGAGGCACCCTTGCTAAGCCTATCTTGTAAAGAATGCCGTAAGGCACCTGCAAAACAATGATAATATAGCATGTGAAAATGACTGAATGACACCTACAAAAAAATATCTGCTACTAATCCTAACATCACCACAGACCCCTCCATCAAATTCGTTTTCCTTAGAGATCAACTGCAATTAAAATTTTGCCCATATGAATATAAAGTTTAGCTTCAATTATAAAATCAATCAAGAAAATCCAAAAGGTTGCACTGTCAAGTTAAAATTTTTCAGAGAGTAGTCATAAGAAATGCCGACATCATAAGACTAACACCTCAGTAGAGACAAGTTGCAACTTGGAAACCCAGAGGCTCAGAAAGCAAATCAGAACAGTGTGAATTTTCAAAGGAGGTGTCTGATATTCCTAGCGTCAAGTAACCAAAAATCAAATTGGAAAAAAATAAATCAATAAATAAGAACTATGGTAATAAAGATGTATCATGCGCTGTTACTATAATAAAGATGTATCATATGCTGTTACTAACTCGCAGAAACTTGTTGAGATTTGTTGTCAATTTGCAAAATAATTGATTTGCTGCTCAGAGCACCATCCTTCTGCAAATCAATGCTTATTGGAGCACGTGTAGCACCATTTTCACCGGTGGGCTGCATAGAAACAAAAATAAAAACTCAAATAAAAAATAAAACTCAAAAAACTAGCTTAAAACCCCTCAAGAAATCTAACTTACCAGAACCGGATGGCCAATTAAACTGTTCAAAACAGCAGATTTCCCAGCTCCCTAACAAATTTGTGCAAAAACAAAGAAGAAAAAAATACCCAGAGTCACCAATTACTGAAAGCATCACCAGTCCAAAGCAAAATTTTAGTGAATATAAAACACTCAACTAATCAGCAGTTACCGAACCAAACCGCAGCAACTAAAAGTAATTTCTCATGACTTACAATCAAATCAACTTAAGTAAAACGGTTAGATTCACTTGATCGCATCAGATATTAAACGTTCCAGCAGAGATCCAATAAAAAATCCTTATTATTACTCAATCAAACAACTCATAAACCCTTAGGAAAAAGAACTTACAACATTGCCGAGAGCGACGACGTTTAGAAAAGTTGAACTCCTTCTAGAACTCGAACTAGAGTTTTCATCAACATCTTCGTCGGCAAGTAAAGCCGTAGCTTGTCTCATCGAATCCGACAGCTGACTCAGTTCCTCGATCGCCTCCATTGATTAAGTTACTGAAGCTTCCAAATCTGATAGTTCCAAGTCAGTAAAAGAGATCGATCGATTCGAATCCGACTGAATCGAATCAAATCGAACCGAATCGAATCAGAAACCCTAGATCTGGTGATTTTGGGCAAGATTTGTGAAAGTTTTGGAAAGGGCGAGAAAGAGAGAGGAAAAGGAACAGAAAAGAAAAGAAATGAAATGAAGAGAAGAGACAAGACGACGACGTACAAGGCGAAGAAATGAAGAAGAATCCTCTCTTCTTTTCTCTCTCTAGTGTTTTGAAATTGAATTGAAATTTCTACTCTCTTTTGCTGTTGTTTTTGAATCTTGTGTTAACGCGATTGGTTTTTTTTCAATTTCTTTAATTTCTTTTTTTTTTTTTTCAAATTTTCAGTTTTCTTAATGGGTGGAGCTTGTGACTTGTGAGGACGGTTGAAGACTGTATTGTAGTGTTTGTTGCCGCTGTGGGTTATTTACAGTGAAGTCCCTCTTAATTTCATTTTACTACAAAAATTTAGAAGTTTCTCATTGTTTTACCTTTGGTGAAATTGATAGTTAGTTTGTTTAATTGAATTTAAAATGAGTTTTATCCTCTACAATTCAAATAAAAAATCGGAAACAAAATTATAAACAAGTATTTTTTTTCTCCCATCTAAAAGCTAATTAGACTTTTATGAACAATAAACACAAGAAGAAGATTTAGCAATCCAAATTATTCAATCAGAATTATATTTTTGTTAATAATAGTACGAATTAGATTTTCCCCCTTAAAATCATTATTTTTAAGTTTCAGTGTTTGTTATGGGTTACTTAAATATACTATTATAGTCGATAGGAGACTAAGAACTTGTTTGATAAATGTTTGTAATGTGAAATTTTATTAGTTTTATATTTTTTTAATTTTGATTGTATGCTTTTGTAATTTATATCTAATTTTTAGACATTTACATATAAATAAAAAATAAAATTTTGTTACTTTTATATGAATAAAAAAAATGTTTGAATGGAAATAAATATTGGCCTCGCTACGAATTGAGGTTAAAATTCAATAAACTACTTATTTAATAATTTTCGACAAAAATAACATTTAATAGTAAATATATGCTTATTTTATAATTTTTTCATTTTGACAGCAACTTTTAAAAATAAATAAAGAATTACTTTTCATAAGCAGTTTATTAAATAAGCTACCACCCCTTTTAAAGCTCCTATTTAATATTTTAATAAAAATGTAATTATGTCCAAATTTTCTACACACCCTAACAGCCTAACATATAAGTAACTAAATATTATATTGCCACTACAATTAAATTACCCCTACAATTACTTTATGTTCTATCCAATATTAAATATTTGATCTAGTAGGTTCATATTTTTTATATTTTACTTTTATTTTCTATTATAATTTTAAATAAGACATATATAACTACATAAATGTTCTTTGAACTATAAATAATTTTACATGATAGTTAATCGTAACATTTAAAATCAATTTCGTAACCATGGCTTTTAACTTTCAATATATTTATATTTTTTCTATAGTCATGGTGTTTATTACAATAAGTTTAATGTGAATGTAATGCATATTGCTTTTTTATTTCATTTGGATTATATATTAGTATGACCTTTTATCATATTTTATGTAATAGAATATAAAGTTCATTAAATTTTAATTAACTGAGCTTTTTTTCACTTTATATAATTTTGTGTATTTTAAAAAGGAAAAGGCATGTCTAAACATTATTAAACATACACAAAAAAATAAAAGATAATTTAAATTTATGCATTTTTTGGTCATTATATAATAAAATATATTTTTATAATAAAATTTACCAAACACGTATATAGTAAACTCAACAACATCATTTAACAAACACCAAGTTTTTTTTATCAGTAACTTATTTCATCTGCACAAAAAGAAATAACTTATTTAATCAATCATTGAAATCCCAAGTTGGCCCATTATATTACAAATATATTTATATTTAAGTTCTTTTATTTATAAAAATAAAAAATGCCACTTATATTCAGATATTTAAAAAACAAACATTTAATTAACATATTGGTATTCAGACATATTCAATCTTTAGTCAAATTCAAACTTATTTAAATTTCAAATAAAAAAAAATGCTACTTAAGAATTAGCCATTGAATGAGTCATAAAATTATTGTATAACCTACTTAAAATTAATATTAAAGATGTTAAACAATACTTTTTTTTCAGTACTAATATACTTATAGATTTAAGATAAAAATTTTGTATTCCAACTAATATAGCTCTAGTAAATTCAACAATAAGATGAAAAATGATAATCCCGATCATTAAAGTTCATAACTCAAAACTCTTATCAATTGAAGAAATTTTACAAAGCCAATTGGCAATACTTGTGCTTTTAAGATTTGAGGGCACATGATTGAGTCACAACAATAGCTGAGACTTATATTCTTCTCCTAATTTTAATTGGATAGAAGTAAATATATCTTTCACTAGTATGAGTGAAGTAAATAACTCTCCCGTTATTCCATTAATGTGAGGACATAAATTTAGACTATGTTATAATAGACTTAGATATAAGATAGTCTCTCGAGACCTTTGACCGAGTGGTTAGTTATATAAGAACAACAGTTCGAGTCTCCATAGAACATTATAAGGTTTAATTTATTATTTAATTATTTCATAATTGAGTGGAGGCAGCATTCTATTTTATGCTATTTTATGAAATATGAATGGATAAAAAAAAAGTCAAAAACTTTTATCAGCTAAGCTACTTGGCATATGCTATATAATTTTGCACATCATGAGCTACTTTTTGCACATAATATAAAATTTTGTGTAAAAGGATCACTTTAGTTCCCATCTTATCATAGTGCAGTAAGGACCTGATTGATTAATTCAACAAAACTTTTGGTTTTCTAGGTTTAAGAAAACCAGCAGAACTTGGATGTCAATAACCCTTTTTTAATATTTTTTTTTTTTCATTTCAATAAACGTTTTAGATGGCCGTCGAGACGATCAACGGTAGAAAATGAACTTAAGGCGAGTTCAGTTGCCGCATTTGATTTAACTTTCGGCAAGAATTTGAATTAGTCTTGGCCACGTCATCAAAATTCAAATGCATAATAACTCATTACTACGCGCACTTTGTAATGGTCTACGCCACGTCACCGAAAACTCCCCTTGCAAATTGCAATCTTAGAACGTGAACGCTTTTCCCCACTTTGAATGGAAGCTTCTTAAATCAGGATTTAGGATTTTGTTTTCTTCAATATTCTTAAATTTATTTAAATTAATCGTGTGCTTACTATCTAAATTGAGAAATCAAAATCTAGAATAGGAATGATTAATAGCATTTACTTTATAAATATGAAGCAGGAATCAGAATCAAAATAATAGAACCCACTATCATTTGGAAATGAGGAATGAGAGATTGATTCTCATTGAGGAGGTGAGAATCAGTCTCTCATTCTCAGAATTAACTATTTTATCTTCTTCAAAATTAAAAATGTCTATTTTATTATTTTTATGATTATTTAATATATTATGATTATTTAATATATAAATATATTATTAACTATAATTATTAAAATTATAGTTCTTGAATAAATAATTACAATAATTAATATATTATTATTATAGTTAATTAATTAATATGCTATTATAGTAATTATTAATATTATTATAATAATGAATTCATATATTACTATTAATTAATTAATTAATTAATATATTAACATATTATTAATAATTATTATTTTTGAATAAATAATCATAATAATTAATTTATTATTACTATTATTTTTATTAATTAATTAATGTACTATTATAATAATTATTACTATAATTAATTTATATATATTTTTAATGAATTAATATAATTATTACTATTAATTAATATATTATTAACAATAATATATTAATAATTATAATTTTTGAATAAATAATCACAATAATTAATATATTATTTTAATTAAGTAATTAATATTAATATTATTAGTTAATATATTTTTATAATAACTATTAATATAGTTACTATAATTAATTAATTAAAATTTTTTACAATTAATTAATATATTAGTTAATAATAATTATGAAAATAATCAATTAAATACTTTTTAATAATTTATTACAATATAACTCATTCCGATTCGATTCCAAGATAAAGTAAACGCATTAATGGCAATCCAGCTCATTCTGATTTCGATTTCTGCAGTTTAAGTAAACAATTTATTTTAATTTTCATTTCCTATTCCCATTCATCATTCACCATTCATTAAAATTCTAATTAGTTTAGTAAGCGACGTAAATGTTATCTCAATCATGATTCCGAAAAGACTCAAACTTCGAAATCTCTCCTGTGATCTCAAAAATAAATAAAAAAATTCTGTTTCAAAAAATAAAATGAAATTTTCTACGTTGTTATAAATTGGTAGCATTAAACTTATTATACATGATATTTATAATCTTTATGTGTGTAAATTTAGTAATTTTTTTTAGAAAATTTATTTAAACATAATCAAACTCTCGTTTCTCTCCTAAAATAAAAAAAATGCTCGTATAAACTTTTGTTAATAATCATCCAATTCCTCCTCCAAAATTACAAAGAATTTGTCAGAAACCTCTAGGTAGCTAAAATGTCAAATATTGTTTAAAAAAATCAAGAAAATTTTAAATCATCTCCTCTTCAAAACATTAAACAGAATTTTTTAAAGAAAAAGTTCACGGAGAAAAAGTAGAATGAACACAATCACACACAAATAGAAACTATGAGCAATGGAAGGAACTTTAAAAGATCCTTTTATGGGAAAAATGATTGAACTCATTGTTGTTTCACTAAGTGCATATTTAGTATGCCTTATCTAATAGCCTAAGTTCTTATTTAATTTCAGAAGCTCTTTACATAATTTTTATGTTGTTTAGTTATATTTTGAGTAGAGCTTTTAGAAAATAAATAAGTTATCGGCTAAATAAGTTAAAATTTTTGAAATTTTGGGAGTAGAGATTGAAAATTTTTTTATTTAAGATGTTAAATTATCTAAAATAACCTTCACTTATTTTGCAATCTTTTTTATTTCTTTAATTAACTTTTAAAAAAATTACTTATTAAAATAATTTTATAATTTTTTTTATAAAAATTCTAATTGACAACTAAATAATTAATTTTTTAGTCAAATTAAATAAGATATATTTAAAAAATTACACAGATGAAACCTTCATCATTTCTTTATACATATTAAAACCATCAAAATTCTCATGTTGTTAAAGAAAATCTATTACCTTCCACCATTGATCAATGTAAACTGTAAAGCAAATCCAACTACCAAAAATCCTCATAATTTTCATCTTTTTATCGTTGCACCCAGTGACAAACCCAATGAATGACCGGCGGGGACGGTAAAAAAAATTATCGTACATTTGGCATAAACTTTTATTTTTATAGTGTAAAATATCATAGTAAAATTTGCTAAAAGCCCCCGCCTCCCCCCCCCCCCGGGCCGCTATTATTCATTTTTAAAGAACCTTCCCATTATATAATATTTAATTGCTTTGTTTTATCAAATATTTTCTCAATGTCCTATCCCTTTCAGTTTAATTAAGCCCCCAAGACCTTTAAAAAATAAAAATAAATTAAACCCCCCACCAAAAAATTATGCATCCAGAAGCAACCACTGTTTCTAGTCGGGGAGGGAGTTCCCCGCTCTAGCCAACGTCCTTTTCTTTTCATTCATATTTTTAGTTTTTTTGCTAGTTTTTCATTTCAACTCCTCAAGGTTTTTTATTCCGGTGAGTGATGATTCTCTTAATGGGACTGCTTTCAGGTTCGGCTCTAAGGGATTCAGAGCTTTAGGCAATAAATTTTTTTATTTTTTTTTAGGCCTTGCTACACTCGACATCAACTCTTAAAAGAATATAACATAGCTCAAATTTTATTTTATTTTATCTTTTTACATTATACAAGCCATATGTCAATATAAAAAATAATAATTTGTTAAAAATAAGATCAATAATAATTTAAATATTAACATTAGAATGTTAGTGTTTAGAAAATTAACTAGTTGAGATGAATACGATGATCAAATTATGGCAATAGATTTTATATAAAAGAATTTTCTTTGTAAAGAAGGGAATAAGAAAGTTTTTAAATGAGATTATTATTGATTTAATGTTAATTCTAACGTTTATTATAAAGATTATGGTTATAAATTTTAAATTCCATAGTAATGTGACGGGTAGCTGGAATGCACCAATTTTAGAGGAAGTTGATTGGCATTGGAGTTCTAATCTACATGGCACGCGATGGCTAAATAACTACGCACAAATTATTAAAACTTTATGACGTAACTGAAATTGCCCATGGTGATTAAATAACTACCAATAACACTCAATGGTTGGATAGTTGACCACTATAATATGTAATTGATGTAGTAGTTATTTAGGTACTTAAATCATTATGAAGTTATTTCAAAGAGAGGCCAAAAGAAGGCTAGCCAAAGAAGGTAGTCAAAGGGGCAGGCCAAAGAGGCAGTTAGAAGATAGCCAAAGGGGCAGCCAGAGGTAGGACGAGGTACAAGTAGAAGACAAGGAGGCAGGCAAAGGTGCAACCGCAAGCTAAAGTGGCTGCGGTTTGGGAAACACTTGAGAGAGCTGGTGAATAGTTTTCGGACAGAGGAGGAAATTGTAAGCTGGGTAACCTTTGAGATTCTATTTTCATTGTAAAATCCTTAGTGATTAAGGGCCCGTTTGTTATTATTTCTGGATTTGTATTTTTTGAGAATAAAAATAAAAATGAAAATGGTGTTTTGCAGTTACTATATTTCGAATTTAAATATGCGTTTGGTATCATTTTTTTGTATTATGTATTTTAAAATTGAAAACAATAATATGCGTTTGGTAGATAAAATTAAAAATGATTAAAACAGAGAATATGCGTTTGGTAATACTTTTTTTAAAAACAGTTCATTGTAAAGCTTATTTATTTAAACCGATAATTTCCAGAAAGTATGTTCACAAAGGTTTGTTAAAATGATATTTCTGGAAATTAACGGTAAACCGTTTACGGAAAACGGTGAACCGATTATTTCCAGTTTGCTAACCTTGGACCGTTTAGTTAGAACGGTTAAGCTAAATTTGTTTGGCAGGTCTTTGGAAATTAACGGTAAACCGTTTACTTAAAACGGTAAACTGTTTACGGAAAATGGTAAACCGTTTACGGAAAACGGTGAACCGATTATTTCCAGTTTGCTAACCTTGAACCGTTTAGTTAGCACGGTTAAGCCAAATTTGTTTGGCAGGTCTTTGAAAATTAACGATGGCAGATTTCGAAACGGTAAACCGTTTACTGAAACAGTGGTGATTATTTCGGTTCTTAACCTTGAACCGTTTAGTAAACGGTTAAGCCAAATTATTTTGCGGTCTCGAAATTAACGGCGAAAGGTTAGTGACTAACGGTCAACCATTTATTTGAAATTTAGCCCAAACGGTTAACCGTTAACGGTTAACGGCGATCCGTTTTCTGGCAAAAACGTGTATAACGGTTAGTTTTCAGCTCCAACTATAAATAAGCTCATTCAGATCAAATCAAGGGTTGATCACAACACGACCATTGAGCTTATACACGATTATACAATCTTCATAGAGCTTCAAATACATTCTTATTTATTATTGTGATTTCATTGAATTTATTTATTGTTTTTGAATTTATTAAGGCATTAGATTAGATTGTTGTGTGGTTTGATTAAGATAAGTTTTAAAATACCAATTCACCCCCCCTCTTGGGTTGCACACTTGTATTTCAATTAAGATATATATTACAACACATAATTTAAACAAAATAATTATTAAAAAATTACATGATAGACATTATGCATTACCGGATGTAATCATGCCACATGGAAGCTGCAATTCTATCTCTTGTAGCATTCATCGCTGCGACACTTGCGGGAGATAAATCAACATTAGTAAATGGCCTACTAGTGTCTCCTTCTTCGTTGGTAACCAAAGATACAAAAAATTATTACTAAGCCTAATAATTTATAGTTATAGTTACTATAACTAATAATAAGCATACACAAATACAAGATAATAATTTAAACAAAATTATTACAAAAAATTACATCATGATAAAATTTTAGAATTAACATTAATTAAAAAAATTTTACATTGTCATTGTTTTTACACCATAACTAAAGATACATATTACAACATATGATTTAAACAAAATAATTATAAACAAATTACATGATAGACATTATGCATTACGTATGTAATCATGCCACATGGAAGCTGCAATTCTATCTCTTGTAGCATTCATCGCTGCGACACTTGCGGGAGATAAATCAATATTAATAAGTGGCCTACTAGTGTCTCCTTCTTCGTTGGTAACCAAATCTTGCACATCAAGAAAAAATTTAAAAAAAATAACATATATAAAATATTAATGAAATTAAAGAAACTACTTCTAAACATACATAGCTCAAACTGTTGAAATTAATCAAATCCAACATAGCATGAAAGCCATTTTACCAATATGTCATAGATTAAAAATTCAACAGTCCAAAATAAAAATATATTCCAATACAACTTCACCAATTCAATTTAACGGCATAAAGAATTTCATGGCATAAACAAAAATATATATCTGTATTCTTTGTCCTTAAAATAGAAATACAATGTTATTCAGCAAAAATCATTTTCCCCAAATATATTTATCTGAAAGCAGTAGCATAACAACAATTAAAGCAGCAGCATAATGACAAATCCCCCAATTCCAGTTCATCACTTCCTTTTTTTTCATTTCGCAAACAAAATCAAACTGTACCGAAACTATATTTACATGGTTTTACTTTCAAATAAACACAATTACTCATAATCTAAAATAATTACTCAAAATTATTAAAACTCATAATAACAAAGCACACGAAGCAACAACATACCAACAATTAAATCCCCCAATTCGAGTTCATCGCTTCTTTTTTTTTCCATTCCGCAAACAAAATCAAAGTGTCGCAAAACTATATTCATACGGTATTGTTTTCAAATCAACACAATTACTGATAATCTAAAACAATTACTCAAAATTATTTTGGCATGAATAGAGGGAATACACAATTAACATGCTCTAAAAAAATCTCTCCAAATTATTCAAACAATTACTGAAATCAAAAAATTTTTATTGAAATAAAAAAATTACCAGCAAGCCGAGAGAGTGAAGCAGTTCAGTCAAGCAAGAAGGAGCGGCGTTGGCTATAATTGGATGGACAGCGGTGGCAGCCGATGTGTGTGGCCTAAATCGTCTTCAAAGATTTTTCCAGCTTTTTCAGCTTCAGAATTAAACCCTCTTGTCTTGCGGCTCAGGGGATGTCAATTTGTCGAACAAAGCTCAAAGTAACGCTCTTGAATTCGTGTTGTTTCTGAAACAGAGCAACAATGGCCACGAAGGAGAGAGAACTGCGCACCAAATGACAGCCGCGGTAGAGACGAAGTTGCAGCAGATCATGAACGATGCCGTGACCAGATCGACAACGATGGCGGGGGAGGTGACCAAATCGAGAACGATGAGAGGGGGAGAGACGAGATCGGGAACACCAGATCAAAACGATGAGACGTGGAGAGGCCAGATCCAAAACGATGAGAGGGTGGAGAGACCAGATCGAAAACGATGAGAGGAGAGAAAGACCAGATCGAGAACGACGGCGAGGGAAGAGACCAGATCGAAGGGGGAGAGGGTTGATGCGGGTTTTGTTTCTTAATTTATTTTTGAGTTTGGTTTGTAATATTTTAGGAAACATGTTAAACACGTTTTCAGGTTTGTAGTTATAGTATTGAATCTGAATTTATTGTTTTGTGATTTGTTTTTTGAGTTTATCCTACCGAACAGATATTACGTTTGTATTATGAAAACAAAAATGAAAACAATGGGTAGAAAACACTACCAAACGGGCCCTAATAAACTTGACAATAGTGTATTTGTCCTCGTGGATGTAAGCCTAGCAAAGCCGAACCACGTGGATCTCTTTTGTTATTTTATCCACTATGTGAGTCTTTTCTTGATGTTTCTTTGTTTGTTCTGCAATTGAATTGATTTCTGTGACTGAGAACAGTCAAGCTGCTTAAGGAGCTATTTTAACTAATTAATTTGGCTTTGATCCTAACATTTATAATTTTGATATATTATTTTTTGGAAGCATTTAATTTGTTTCCTTGAAAAGATTAATAAAAAAAAATTAACGGTTAAGATCGTTAATTACATCATAAAGATTTAAAATATGAAATTTTTAAAAGTAAATCTTACTTTTCAAGGTGAATATTATTAAAAATTAAATTTTATTTATAAGACAAGATTATCAAATATAGAATTTGCACCAAAAAAATCTTAATTTTTGAATAATATGGAAAAATAATAGGAAAATGTCTAACAATTAGAATTTTTTTGTTTCATATTATGCTTTCCTACATACATAATGTAACACTCGACTCCCCAAGGTCACTGGGAGCTGAGATGTACGAAACAATCCATTCGGTCATCCTTAAATGTAAAAAACAATAGAAATAAAAACCATAATCTGCGATTGACGTCCGACCCATGACCGAATTTTAGAAAACTTTTTATTATCATCTACATGGAAACTCGCTCATTTAAAGAGCGTAGCACAATAACATATTGAAGCTGCCAATAAAAAACATTTATAAAATGAATCTGCAAAATGTTAAAGATAAAGGGTGAGTTATCAACTCGATAAGTAAATTCATGTATAGTGTTGTCCTATATTTATCTACTATATAATAACTATTTATTAAAGCATTTAGATCTTTAAACAATAATCATTTAAGTCTTTTAGATTTTAAAATAATTAAGTAATTTGAAATCATATATCAAGTACAAATTGATATGACATCATTTTGAACATTTATAATAATGGTTTCGACATATAGATATATAGACCAACAATTACATAATAATTATTATAAAGAACCATAAATTTGTGAAATACTAATCATTTTACAATTTATTGCATAAATACGATAAAACTTATAATGAGTTAAGTCATAACATAATAACTATTTTCAATAAATAATCGTTTAAGAAATTATTTAATAATAATACCTTTTATTCATGCAATTGCTAGTCAAAAGTCATTTTAACATATAACCATTCATTCAATAAATCTTTTCATTTAAAAAAATGCTTCTGTTATATAGTGTTACCTATACTCCCAATAATCCGGTCAGTTAATATCTCACTTGTAATTCCAATGAACCAGCCAATAATTCAATTAAGTACTATACCCTACACTAATCATCAATAACTGCACAGAATACGACTAGTTGTTCAGTTATATTAACTAGGTATAAAGAGCTAAAATCTTAAATACATTTCTTTGCTTTTTAGTATCAATCATTCAGTAATCTATCAATAAAACGCTCTTATAAGACATTCAATTGACAGAGTTTTACAAATATTTTTAAGGAAAACAATTTATGAAAAGACAAGTGCTCCAAAGTCATTTTTTAAAACAAATTTAAATAAATATTCTAAATAAGTTTTTAACCAAAATGTAACATATTATCGTAAATTATAATGGTGAAATTACTTTAAAACCATAAAATACCAATCCATATAAACAACATAATCCTTTCCATATATATTCACACATAATAAACATTAAGCATAAATTCACCTAACTCGATCCTTAAAAAACTATCAATACCTCAATCACATCAAGAGATTACCACGCCTTATAATCATCTTATAATCATCAAATTGACATTCATATCAATATTATTATCAATTCCTAACTTAGTAATGCTTTTCAATGCCTCAACCTTCTTGCCTAAGAAAGTACCAAACCAACTAAATAATTAAAATTCTATTCACCCTATACGTTTTGAAATTAATCCAATAATATGACGTTCCAAGATTTCTAAGACCTTGCAAAGATTCTATTCATACACGAGGGATTTCATATGAAAATAACTCAGAATTGAAAGAGTTATAAATTTATTAAAAAATCACTTATTTTAAGATAAACAAAACTGTCTTTTTATTATTTAATACTGCATGGCAACAATTTGAAATTCCATAACTATTTATATACAAATCTAGAAAACATGTCATTTTAAATAATGTCAAGAAATATAATAGACATTCAGAGATAAAAATATGAGATTTATTTCACAACAAGAAATACTTCAAACGAATTTTCATTTCTTGCATCAAGAACCTAACTCAAAAATTCATAACTTTAGTTATGAAAACTGAAAAATAGTGAAACAAGCTTGGTATAACATTAGACACACATAATAATGTCCATTAAAAATTTCATGACCGCTTCTAATTCCAAACATAATAAAGACTGATTCGTAATGCGATACTTGAATTTTTGGAAAACAGTTTTCAGGATTGCATAGGGCTAATTTTAAAATTTGTAACATTTATTATACAAGCCCAAAAATCATAAAATTAAATATGCGCATATTAGACATTTAAAGGAATCTTAATAAAAATTTCATTTGATTTTAAATATATAAACATGCTGAAATTATATCATATTCTAGACCCATCAGTTTTGGGACATAATTTCAGAACTTGTAGTAGCCCTACTTAATGAATTTTCATAATTATTCTACATCATAATAAATTTTAAAATTAAACATATGACAAATAAACATGTTTATTAATGCGTAATAAAGTTTCAAAAATTTTAAATGAGATTTTAATAGTAAGAAATCATCCAAATTGGAACCACTACAGAAAAACATAATTTTCCAGGAATGGTGTACCAAATTCGAAAATTCATAGTAAATTCAATACTTAGAATTAGAATTTTGAATCATATGATAGTTCAATAGAAAGCTAGAGATGTCTATTATTTATAAAACATAAAACCTTCACTCATAAATATTATTAAGGGCATGCGATTCTCTATCTAAATCCATTCATCAATTTACAACCTCAATCATCTTTAATCCATTCTTAATTAACAAAAACCGCTGCCCATAATATCAAAAAACAGTAAAACACCTTTAAGCCTTTTGCTCTTTCTATTGAAATTGATGATGAATTTGAAGTATTGTTTTAGTAGGATTGATCATATGTGCTCTATACTATTGAAAATTTAATTGCGACTAAGAGTTATTTACATTTTATTTAAAACTAATTGCAACTAAATTTCTCTAATGTAGTCGTGTAATAAAAAATTTACTCAACTAGTATGTCATGTAATTCGTCTTATTGGTTTATAATATATTTTTATGCAATTTATTTAGTCTTACTACTTTTATATATATATATATATATATTGGTTATGTGAGAAGTGAAATGGTAAGAATGAGGGATGTTTTAGTGTGGATTTTATATTTCTCTTTTTTGGATATTTTAGTCAATACACAACTCAAAAGACATATTTACATAATTATTAAGTATGGGGTATAAATAAATTAATACCTTGTTTATGGGTATACTGGCAAAACAGAATAGAAAGTTGAGAGTTTTAAACTGGGGACTATTATCGGACCCTACAGATGAGGAAACTGCAGAGTTTTGATTTTAGGAAAATGAACATAATCGCTTGGAATCAGAAGTTGGTTGAATTGTAGTCATACAGCGTGATTGATCAATTCAAATCAGGTTAAAATCTTCCACGTGTTACACGAGAGCTCTGTCAGAACCTGGTTATCTCCTGCGACTGGCTGTTGTTTGAGCTTGTAGAGATACTCCCACACGTCCCTCTACTTCTTTTTCTTTCAGAAGCCCTTTTGCTCTTATCCCTCTTTAAGCCTTTGTTTCGTTTCACTTTATTGCCTTAAATGGTGAGAAACCAAAAGAACGGCGGATTTGAAATTTGTTGATAGATATCAAATATTATTGACCTAACATTCCTTTTTATCTCTTTTTTTTTTTTTTCCCAACTTAGAGAGATAATCACGACTTGGCAGGATGAAACCAAATCCAATTCGAATCCTATTATCTCTCTTTAACGCTTCTCTCAAAGGCAAGTATGCACATATCATTTCAAGTCAAATCTGGTCACTCACTACTTACTGATTCCATTCATTAATCTCTAATTATAATAAAGAAAATATAGATATATATATAAAGGCCCAATTAAATTTGGCACGTTACATGCAATTTAAGAAAAAAATTATTTTCTAGAAAAATAATTATTAATTTCTAAAACAATTAGGGTCTTCTTAAAATTTTGGGTTCTAGACAACCCGCCTAGTCCACGTAAGGCGAAAGCCATCCCGAATCCCTGTAGTATCGAGAGAATATGCTTGTGTTGGAGGTTGTTGTATCAACTCTGATATAATTTTTTGCATAGAGGTTTCGACAGAAGCATAACAGTGGTCTTTGTGTAGGTTCTCCGATCAACCTTTGATAATTTCCTCTCCTTTTCTCATAACTCATGATCATCGTAATTTTTATTAATTTTAATCACTCAAAAGTCAACCCCCCTAAAAAAAAGAAAAAAAAGAAAAACGCCAAACCCTAAAATTTTTAAATTTACTTTTCACTAACATCTTGACAATGACATACTTTATAATTTTTTTTTCTTTAAAATAGAAAGAGGCAAAAATATAAAAAAGAAAGAAAAAGTAGTCCACGCAGCGGATATAAAGTAAGAATCCGTTCCTCTTAAAAAAAAAAAAAAAGTAAGAATCCGTTTTTGACTTTTGGGGTATCTAAAGACTAAAGGAGAGGTTAATGTTAAAGAACGGCAAAACTTCTCTTTTAGTGGGTTACTTGTAATTTTCAATAAGGTAAACATACAATTTATTCCTAGCTAGTTGGAAAGAGACTACAGGTACATTTATTGAAGTAGGAGTTGATGTAAACAGGGTGGTAGCATGTTTAAGTAACAATTCTTGATATTAACTTTTCTATTTATTATTTAAAACAAATATAAACTCCTCAAAAGGTGATTTAGGGTCGGTTGGGTGATATTGTCAATTATATTTTTAAAATAACTAGCTGTGAAGTTAATCAATTAGGTGTTAGTAAAATTTATTTTAAAAAGTATTGTAAATTTTAAAAGTAGTCATATGTATTTAGTAAATTTTACTGTCAAAATATTTGTAAGAATGTAAATGATTAGATTATACATAATATTGAATAAAATTTATTCAAATATTTATAAACACATATATAAAATAATTTTTTATTGTGTACATATAATAATTGATAACCAAATTATATATTTTATATTATTAATTTTATTTATAAATTTTGTTATCTCAGTATACTTAGTAATAATAATAATTTTTTTAAAATAAATGATTTTATTTCCTAAGTAATAAGGATTATTTTAAATTTTAATAATATATATGAGAATATATATAGAATTATATTAATTATAAAAGTGATTCTAAAGATCAAATTTTTAAAAATGATTCATTCCTTATTTTTTTAAATCTGCTGATTCCTTATTTTTTAAAATCTGCAGTAGCATGGGATAATTTTGTTAGAATTGATTCATAAAAAATATACCAAATACTAAATTTGGTTTTTAGCTTTTCAAATCACTTTAAAATAGAGGCGTTCAGAATCTAATCCGATCCGTTCAATCCATCTGATTAGCAAAAAACCAATCCATAGATTAGTGGATTGGATTGAATTGAATTGAAATTTAAAAATCCATAATCGATGGATTGAATATGAATTACTTCTGTAAATAAGTAAAAATCTGTGAATCCATAAAAACATAAATATTTATTTAGTTAAAAAAAATAAAACTTGTAAATGTAGCGTATTACTACTTACTAATAAATAAATAAGTTAAAATATAGTTACATTAACACTATATATATTTTATTCGATAATAATATATAATAAACATGATAAAATAATTGAATAACTAAATAAACAAATAACTCGATTTTAACGATCTGCTCTGCGTAAGTGAAAAACGGGGGAGGAATGCCCATCCTAACTGGAAGCTACAAGGCTTTCAAGCTGCTGTTGGTGACTTGGGGCTCCATGATTTGGGTATGGAAGGCTATCCTTTCACTTGGGAGAGATCAAGAGGTACTGGAGATTGGGTGGAAGAGAGATTGGATCGTGTTTTAGCCTCCACACCCTGGATTTGCCTATTTCCGCGAGCTAAGGTGCACTATTTAGAAGCCTCCAGTTCAGACCATCTTCCTATCTTTCTTGAACCTGCCCCAATGGTTAATCATTCACGGCCTCGGCATTTTCGGTTTGAAAATGCCTGGCTCCGTGAACCCGATTGTGTGGAAGTTGTGAAGGAGAGTTGGTTGTCTTCGGTTGAAGTGTCTATACAATCCAAGCTTGCTCAATGTGGCTCAGATTTGTCTCGATGGGGTAATCATCTTTTGTGTGAGTTCAGTAATCGCATTCTGAAATGTAAAAGGAAGATGGGTTCGTTAAGAGGTAAGCGGGATGATGACAGTATGACTCAATTTACAGAAGCTCCGGCCATGTATAATGAATTGTTAAACAGCCGGGAAGTATATTGGAAATAGAGGTCGAAATTACACTGGCTTAAGGAGGGCGATATGAATTCCAAGTACTTTCATGCCACAGCTTCCACAAGGAAGAAAATAAATACAATTGGAAAACTTCGAAATAGCCAGGGACAATGGTGCACTAGTCCAGAGGAAGTTAATGCGTTAATTGCTAAGTATTTCAACAACATTTTCATCTCTGAGGGAGGATCCTGTCCTAAAGTCCTCCAGTGTGTACATACACAAATTTCAGCTGCTCAGAATCAGTCACTCCTGGAGCCTTTTACTGCCATGGATGTCCGAGAAGCCATCTTCAGTATACATTCTAATAAATACCCAGGCTCGGATGGTATGAACCCTGCTTTCTTCCAAAAATTCTGGCCTATTGTTGGTAATGATGTCTCATCTGCTTGCTTACACTTTATTCAAAATTGTGCATTCCTTACTGATTTAAATGAAACTAGTATTGTCTTGATTCCTAAAAAGTCTAACCCGAAGTATGTCACTGATTTGAGACCGATAGCTTTGTGTAATGTTATATATAAAATCATCTTTAAGATGCTTGCTAATCGTCTCAAAGGGTCTTGGGGTCTGTTATATCTGATTCTCAGAGTGCTTTCATCCCGGGTCGAGCTATCACGGATAATATTCTGATCTCTACTGAGATTATGCATTACCTAAAGCGGAAAAGGCAAGGTAAGGATGGCTTAGCAGCACTAAAAATAGATATGTCTAAAGCCTATGACAGAATCGAATGGCCTTTCCTTAAGTTGATTATGCTTAAAATGGGGTTTGCTACTGACTTTGTTAATTTGATTATGCTGTGTGTGACTACTGTTACTTATAAAATTATGAGAGATGGGCTGGAAATAGGTCCTATTGTCCCTAGCCGTGGTTTAAGACAAGGCGATCCATTGTCGCCATATCTTTTCATTATCTGTGCAGAGGGGCTGAGTTCGTTAATCCATCAGCATGAGCAGGCAGGACTGTTGCACGGGGCGCGAATTGCTAGAGGTGCCCTTTCTATTTCGCATCTCTTTTTTGCAGATGACTGCCCTTTATTCTTCAGAGCTAGTGTCCAGGAAGCTCACTTGATGAAGAGCATTTTATCTATGTATGGGACGGTGTCGGGTCAAAGAGTTAACTTTCATAAATCTGCTATTTCGTTTAGTTGCAATGTGAAAGAAGAAGTTGTGCAACAAGTCTGTAATTTGCTTGGGGTTCAGGCTACCGCAGACTATGGCACTTACTTGGGCCTGCCTTTTTCCATAGGTCGCAGTAAGCTTGCTATTTTTCGATATATCAAAGATAGGGTGTGGAAACGGTTTCAGGGATGGAATCGAAAACTCTTATCTAGAGCTGGCAAAGAGATTTTGCTTAAGACAGTAGTGAAAGTCATGCCCAATTATGCCATGAGCGTGTACTTGCTTCCTCTTGAATTTTGCCGGGATATTGAGAAGATGATGAACTCCTTTTGGTGGGGCAGTAACGATACCAGCAATAGAGGTATCATTTGGATGAGATGGGATAGATTATGTAAGCCTAAGACTTATGGGGGACTTGGCTTTAAGAAACTGCATCAGTTCAATATCGCCATGGTGGGTAAGCAAGGTTGATGACTCCTCACTAACCCGCATTCCCTTGTGGCCCAGTTATTTAAAGCTCGATATTATCCTAAGACTTCTTTTTCTGGAGGCATCTGTGGGTAGTAACCCCAGTTTTGTTTGGAGGTCGATTTTGCCAGCACAAAAGGTTATCTCTAAGGGTAGCCTCATTCAGATTGGTGGGGGCCAGGAAACCGTTATTGGTCAGGCCCCTTGGCTACCGGATCAAGAGAATGGTTTTATAACTTCTTCACTGCCTGAGCATCTTACTAATGTTACAGTGGACAGGCTTATGGTGCCAAATTAACGTTGCTGGGATCTTGATGTGGTGGCTGACATTTTCAATAGTAGAGATCGGGATCTCATTTTACAAATTCCGTTGGGTTTTCGAGTGGATAGAGATGATTGGTATTGGCTTCATGATTCTAAGGGGCAGTATACGGTTTGAAGTTGTTATAGATTGTTAGAAGCTCTACCCACACTTCCTCTGTAACTGTGGCGGCAGCGTAGTAACTTCGATTAAAAGTTAAAAACTTTCTTTGGCGTGCTATAGCTAATGTTGTTCCCACTGCTGATAATTTAGTACAGCACCGCGTTGAGGTACAACCCTTATGTCCTATATGTTATGCTTCTAACGAAAGCACCGCGTTGAGGTACAACCCTTATGTCCTATATGTTATGCTTCTAACGAAACTATCTACCATGTGTTGCTTGAGTGTCCTTTTGCTAAATCTTGCTGGGCAGTATCTGCGGTTGGTTTCATTGGGAACTTTGTGGATGTTGGGTAATGGCTAGAAACTCTCTTTAATCACTGCAGTAAAGCTGATTGTAGCCTAGCTACTATGATCTGCTGGGGAATCTGGTTGAACAGGAATAATAAAGTCTGGAGGAATACCAATGGAAGGGTGAGTACTCTCTTTAATATAGCAGGACAGAATTTACTTCAGTGGCAGCAAGCTCGTAAGAATCCCTTCCTTTCGCATCTGTTTGTGGCAAACGATCATGGCTTGGTTTGTTGGAAGCGGCCTCCGGAGGGATGGTTTAAGTGTAATGTTGATGCTGCCATCTCTTAGCATCGCGGACTCATCAGTTTTGGGGCTGTTGTCTGTTCTGCTCAGGTGTTTTATTACAGCTAAAAGTGCTTCTCTACCTGGTATTTTTGCAGCTCGTGAGGCCGAGGCTTTTGGTGTGCGAGAAGCCCTCAGTTGGCTTAAGACCCTCTTTGTCAGGCCAATTGTCGTTGAGATGGACAACTTACAAGTGTTTAATGCGTTACATGACAATGCTGAATATTCTAATGGTTTTGGTGTTATCATAGCTGATTGTAGAGCTTTGACTCAATCTTTAGGAGACATTGATTTCTCTTTTGTTCGTCGATTTGCGAATACCATCGGCCGTACTGTTGTTAGGGTGGGGGTTTCCCTGTCAGGTCAAGGTGAGTGAAGACATGTTCCACCCCCTTGGTTGATTATTTGCCTTAGTTGATTTATGAAATTTATTCTTCCAAAAAAAAAATAGTTAATTTTTATAATTTTAGTTAATTTTCATGTATTGATTTAAACAAATGAGATTTTTTTTCATTGTTTTATATTTTGAGACTTTGAATGTATTATTCTATCTTTATTTAAACACTTAATATTTGAATGTGTTATTCTAACTTTATTTAAACACGCAATTTATTTAAATCTTATTCAATTTTGAATTTGATCAGTAAAAAAATTATTTTCATATAATTTTTTATTTAATTAGTTCGTAGAATGAATATAATTAAAAATTTTTAATCCACAAATCAATCCGTAAAATTGTGGGTTGGATATGGATTGTGTTAAATCCGCATCCGATCCGCAGAAATATAAATTGGATTTGGATTGAATTCGTCAATCTGTGGATTGGATTAAATTGAAAATTTACAATATGCAAAATCATTGATCGGATATAGATTGATGTCTAGTCCGCAAAATTCGATCCGCAAACACCCCTACTTTTAAACCTTCTAAAAGTAATTACAAACGGGTCCTTAAATATGCTCAACATAAAGGCCCTTCTCTAGGTATATTTAGAATGTAATGGTAAGTTGTTATGACTTAAAAAGATAATAGTTGTGTAATAAAAGTTATAACAAGAAAAGTTTGCAAGTGTTTGATAAAAGCTTTTTTAAATATTAGTTTTTGTTTTTAACAAATGGATCAATTAAAAAAAAATTGATAATTACCAAACACTTCAGCAACTGAATTTTTTAAAAAAGCAATAGGGCCTAAATATTAGAGGTAGGCAAAAATTATTAGATTATTATTGGTGTTAACAAAGATATTATCGTCCTTCAAAGTTTATGATGTATTACAATTTTATATAAATTTAGTTGTATACTCCCTTTTTTTTGTTGGGTGATGTCAAAACAATGTCATCATTTCAGCAACGGTATTTATGAAAATGTAATAAAATGTGAGGTTTTATACCGAGTATCGATGCGTTAATGACAATGTAATATCGTAAGGTATTGTACCAATATAATAGAAAGTATTACATTTTAATTCTTTTGAACTTATTTGTTATTTTATAATTCTTAGAGTACTCCTTGAACCTGTTTGTTATTTTACAATTTCTATAATGGGTGGTGATATTTCCACCCCCACAAATTCTACAAATTAACCCTACTTTTAAAAAATAATTACAAAAAATTCTTATTATTTTTAAAAATTTTAAATAAAGAAGAATTCAAAAGAATTAATCAATTAAATTTATCTTCATTTATTTTGTTGTGACTTATATTTTTTTACTATATTTGACTAATAAGATTGTTTTCACCTAAATTTAAATTGACTATTTTATCCTTAAAGGGTAAAAATACCAAAAATTTAATTTAACTTCAACAATTTTTTAATTTTATAAAAAATTCATTATTTCCAAAGAGTTAATTCTACTTCATTAGCATTATTTATTAATTTCTAATTAAACTAACACAATGAGAAAATATTTTAACTATTAGGCTATCAAATTTATGTCATTTACATGTAAAGTATTGAAAATTATTAGACTTCATTTAAGAAGTTAGATTATAGGCTACAATTATAGGTTACAAAATTAAGAACCTAAAGTATTAGATACAAAAACACGTTTTTTGGCGCAAGTGGGTCATTTTATGTCATAAAGCAAAATAATTAAATAGAACTTATATTAAAGCTACTTTAATAGTAAAAAAAAATATAAGAATGATTTAATTGATTAATTATTTAATTTTTTGGTTGATTTGTATTTATTAGAAAAAAAATGTGTATTTATTGTAAATATTTTTTAGAAGTGGGGTGGGTTTACACAAATAATGGGTTAGAAGTATCCCTACCCTCCTACAATTTATTATCTATTAAATTTTCTGAGAATTAACTGTTAACAAAATTACCTTAATAAAATGGGTGTTATATTTAAGGATAAACAAAAACAAAATAACCACATTTATTTTTCTTTTCTCTCTTTAATAAATATGTTTTTAATAAAATATATATGTATTTGATCAAAACTCAAGGATAACATCTTATATAATGTATTCCACCAACGACTTAACCATTGGTGTGTTCGAGAATAATCATTTGAAATTTATGCCTAAGTTGAATAATTTGGTGTGTTCGAGAATAAATAATTAAAATTCGGTTTTTTTTTTCGACCCAAAATTAATTGAATCCCATTTGTTTTGCTCTTTCTATTGCATTTTTTTTTTAATTCTCATCTGTATACAATAATTAATTTGGATAAACATAAAATATTATTTTTTTCCTTTTTCTGCATAGATTATTTTCATTTTTAGAAGTTCGCATTTTTAAATTTTGTAGAGAGAAGGTTTATTAATTTTCTTTTGACATTAAATAGAAAAAAAAAGGTTTTAAGAGGATTTTAAAGGAGTGCGACAGTGCGTTGAACTCTATGAAATAAGCCCGCATACAAAACTTAAAAAAAAAAATATATATATCCTCCGAAACTCTATTTCTGTGACACTGTGACCGCCATAAAAACTCAATTTCCAGAACCTTCCAATAATCCCTACAAATCCCATAAAGCTTAACTCACTCAAAAGCACCATTCTAATTTTCGACAACCATCAAGTTTTTCATTAATTTAATTTAATTGAATATAGCAAACAAAATGTTTAAGAAAGCAGTGGAAGCAAAATCGCACCAAAGGCTTTCAGGCGCCGACAGGAAGAAGCTCAAACGAACTCTCAGAGATAGATTTCCTCGCGCTTCCGATGCCGATATCGACGCCTTGCTTCCTCCCAAGGTTTCATTTAACATTAATAATGAATTTATATGTTCTATTAAAATCTTATTCGCATTTTGTAATTGTTTGTTTTTGATCATTTTGTTTAGACTGAGATTACAGTGTCGAAGTTTCAGAATCGAGTCCTCGTTTACAGTGTCGAAGGAGGGTTTCCTGTGTTTTTTGACGTTGATGGACGAGGCACGGAGATTTTCCCTACAGGTTTGTGAGTCAAGTTTTGTGGGAATTTAATTTTATTGTGCAAAGTTGGAGATAAATGAATATATAAAAAGGAGTGTTAAGTTGATAATAGTATTGAGCTTTTGTGGTTTTCGAGTTGAGATATGAAATGTTGATGGTGGGAAAGCTTTTATTTACCCGGTTGAAGTTGCTTTACTTGCATTTGAAGCATGCACAGGTTATGATGACATGTTATTAGAATGACTTTAAAATTGGAGAAGAGATTAGGTAGTATGGCCACAATGGGGGCATCTAATAAAATCGTGTCGTGATTTAATTTTTTCTTTCCTTTTTACATATTCACTGTCATGGTTTTGGAATAGTTTTATTGGAGGGACATACAGATGATGTAGAATGCCCATACCACCTAAGACTTTAACTGAAGTGAACAAGAATAATAAAATTTTGGAACAAACTTTTGGGAAATCTCGCTCGAACTGCAAGTTAAAAGTGGAATTGTGTTACTAAGAGTTCTACAGAGTGAAGATTTATTTATGTGAATGGAGCTCATCTAATGGTATTTGTATCATAGAATACTTGGATGAAACTTGAGATAATGGGAAATTCTTTTATTTTGTGCACTCGCAATATTTTGGGTGTTCATTTTCTTTTGTTTGCTGGTTTGATGGGTTGCTTTTTCTTTGAGCAGTTTTTGCACTGTGGAAGGTCCCTGAGCTTCTGCCGTGTTTTATGTTGAAAGGAGGTGAAGTTTCTCGATTTGTCATTGGAGGGGCAGATTTGATGTTTCCTGGTATTAGCATACCTGCTGATGGTTTACCGTCATTTTTATCTGGGGAACCATGGGCCGTGAAAGTTCCTGGCAATCCAGCACCTATTGCTGTAAGCTTATGTGGCATTGCATTTTTCACGGCCATCTGAATTGTCT
The DNA here is from genome assembly GCA_030449925.1 of Citropsis articulata. Taxonomy (NCBI): domain Eukaryota; kingdom Viridiplantae; phylum Streptophyta; class Magnoliopsida; order Sapindales; family Rutaceae; genus Citropsis; species Citropsis articulata. The sequence goes on from JASUUH010000092.1 coordinate 1,338,617, forward strand.
GACAGGGTGGATTATTAATCTTTTTGGCATTTTGAAAGATTAAATGATTATTGTAATGCAGGTTGGTTCTACTACTATGAGCAGCACTGAAGCTTTGAAAGCTGGTTTACGTGGCAAGGCTCTAAGGATAACTCACTATTATCGTGACTTATTATGGTAAGTATAGCTGGAAACTGTCTGAAAGGTTGACTAGTTAGTTCATAAATGATGTTATTATGTAATATTTTTCAGGGGATCAGTTGAGGGTCATTCCGTGCCAAATGCAGGATTTTTAGAAGATGTGGTAGTTGAGGATCCTGCTTTTTTGTCGACATCCCAAGTTTCTGATTCGTGCGAAGGTGCTGCTGACAGTTCAAATGATCAAAAGAATGCCGAAGAAGGCGTTATTGATACAGACAATGCCAATTCTGAACCTAATTCTACTTCGGCAACCCAAGATGATTTTGATGGTAATATAGTAAAACAAGTAGCTGCAGATGTGGGTGATTTGAAATTAACAGAAAATGTTGATGCTGGTGAAACGAATGAGGAGCGGCATGTTCTAACCACCGAGGATGTGGATGCTTATTTGGACAAAGGCCTTCTGCAAGCCTTGCATACGACAGTAAAGGATAAAGACCTTCCTATGCCCGGAAGCACATTGTGGTAAGAAATTGTTATCATATTATTGCACATGTTCTTTCTAACCATGTGTGTAAGTAGCATGATTTGAATTTTATTCCTTTGTATTGGTGCAAACTCATAACTACAGCATGGACATATTTGTTGTTTCGTGTTCATTGCTATGCCAACGAAAATATTTTGTTTTTTTATGTGGTAGTGATCGAGGAGTTTACATATTTGGTACTATTCTTCAGGGTGTATTCTGTTGTCTTCTTCATCTTTCTTCTATTATGAGTTTACTGGTCCTGATGGATGATGGTGAATCAGTGATCTTGTTTGGGTAGTAGGCTTATTTCAACATAGAATTTGGCAACTAGAACAATGCTTTCTCAGTGGTGGATAATATTAGATCCATCTTTCAGCAGGTGGAGGCTCATTGTTGCAATTGAACATTTAGCATGTGTAGATTTCTAACCATAACTCATTTGTAATTTTGTGAATTAACTTGCATCCTGTTATCATTCTGTATTAAGAATAAACCTTTTATCATCAAACCTAATTCTACCTGTAAATACATATTCATGGAAGGATTTTCTCGGGCTTCATAAGATTATTTCCTTCTCCTGTTTGAATTAGATTGAAGCCTGAGTTTTCAGTTTTGGTTGGCTTGGCTTGATGGCTTTTTCTGGAAATTTGGATAGTTGAAATGGAAAGAGATATTGATCATGGGACATGTGAAACTACCATCATGCATTTATTTTTACTGATGCATATATAAACAGACACAGCTTTTTATCCATGCTTAGAAATTCATTATTTATTATATTAGTCAAACATTGTATTATGCTATGTGCATAGAAACACTTGTGTTCGAGTTCGTAGATAATTCTACTGCAATATTTCTAGTCGTTCAATGTATTGTACTCACTCATGTATGCTTTTTATTTTTTTTCTTTTTTTTTCCATAATAAGTACTAGTGATTTGTGTGTAGAAACACTTGTGGTTGAGTTAGATAATTCTACCGCAATGTTTCTAGTCGTTCAACATATTGTACTCACTTATGCAAGCTCATTGTTTTTATTTTTTTATTTTTTCTCTCCATAACAAGTACTAGTGATTTGTTGTAATGGGTGCAGGTCAAATCATATATTACCTTGTAGGCCTTCTGGTATCACACTGGATATTAAGAAATCGTCTCACAAGAAATTATCTAAGTGGTTACAGGCTAAATCATCTGCAGGACTGGTGTGTTTCTTTTCTGACTTTAGATTTCCTGATTGTAATAGGATTAAAACAATATTAAAGCATTTTAGTGTTAAATAATTATTTGTGAAGCATCAATCTCTGTTTGGATGTAGTGGATATCTAAATTATTGATTATGTGTTGCCATTAGGGAGTACCTGAAGAAATGAACTTTCCTATATGCATTTTTATAATGAGGAACTGTTAATTAATTTGATGGATGTTTCAATCACGAATGTTGCATGGGTTTGAGTGTTTGCTTTTTAGAAAGAAAGAAAATGATTGGCCACAAGGCCCTTTTTTTCCACTCGTGACCAGTCTGCTGATGTTTGTTTTTTGGGTATGATTAGTGCACCTGAGTTTTAAAGCTGAGCTTGTGAGGCATTACTTCTTTTCTTGGGGTAGATTGTTCTTTAGTTTTTGTCTCAGTGTTGCGCTTTTCAGGTTGTTGAGAACTGAGATCTCTCTGTCAGAACTTTAATGTCTTGTTTCAGTTTCATTTGAACTATAGAAATGGAAGCTTGAGACCCACGTCCTGCCTCATTTCAACAATGGGGTTTTATTAGGCTGGTTTATTCCTGGGTCATATCTGTGAGGTTTTCTTTTGATAGCAATGGGGCAAGCAATTCTCCAGAGGGAACATTGTGACAAAAATGTGTTGGAGCTTTTCTCTGTGCTCATATGTCTTGTTTCATATTATTAAAGCTTCTTATCACAATTTCTTTTTATTAAGACTTCTATTTGAAGATCTTACACCCCTGACTATTTGCCTTCCTTTAGTTTGTGTGGCAGTTGATGCTAGTTTTCTGGTTACTAATTAGATTTCACTTGAAATGGCAGATTTCAGTGAAAGAAGATAAATACAAGAAGGAATCGATGTTATTTTCTGTTAATCGTGGTCATCCAGACTACTTATCCTTCAAGCCTGAGAAACAACAAGCAGAGAAAGCCAGCCAAGCTATTGATCATGCTGCTAGTGATAATATTCAGCCGGCAAAAATGCTTGAAGTCATAGAGGTTTATAAACCAAGTGTGCATGTCAATCCCATTTTTGCCTCTGTTGGTGCTGATATGGGTAGACTTTACACTTTTTCTGAAGCCTGTGATGTTGTCTTCACTTACATTGAGAAAGAAAATCTGGTTAAGCCAACTGACAAATCCATTGTAGTTTTGGATCCAACACTATGTGATGCATTGTTCAAGGGAGCCATAAAAAAAGGAACAACATATCCAACTGAGATACATAAGAAAGATTTAGGATCAATGTTTGTAAACCGGATGCAGGCCCATCATGTTGTGAGCAGAGGAAGTCAGTCAGTTGTTCGTAAAGGTGCTTTGAAGACAATTCAGATAGTAACAGAGCGGCGACAAGGAAACAAAAAAATGACAAAACTGTCAGGTTTAGAAACATTCTTGATGGATCCTGAAGCACTAGCATCAGAGTTGCAGAAAAAATTTGCTTGCAGTACAACAGTTGCAGAACTACCGGGTATGTTCCTTTTTTCCCTTTTCTGCTTTCTCCATGTCATTGCCTGTTTGAATACAGCATCACAAGTGATTGATTGCGTTGTTTTTGTTTTACATGGAGAAATTAGACTAACGTTAATGAGTATGAGGGTATGGTGTGTTAAGTGTATAATCATCTTATATGGAGAAATTAGACTAACTTATATGTGAATATGACAGTATGCTGTGTTAACTTTTAGCAAAGTGTGTAACCACCTTAAAGATGAGTTGAGTCTCCCAGATGGGTGCTATGAGAAAGCGATCTTCAACATAATAAGCATTTTTTGACAATTAATGAAGTGTGTAATTGAATTGTCGAAGAGAGTGGCTCAAAATAAGCATAATAGTCTCATAGAGAGATAATGATACAGGCGGTGTTAAACATATGAGAGATTCTATGAGGCTGGTGATTCAAACATAATAAGCATATTTTTGACAATTTAATCTTTAAAAAAAATAAAAAAAAATTCAAAATTTAAGCCTTTGCAAACAGATAGAAAATAGCCTTTTAAATCTTCTATTTTGCTCTTTCCATTCATGGCCAAATGAAGAAAAACTTAAAAAGAACTTTAGCATTATAAAAGCCTTTTTTACCTAGCAGGGGATGGGCACAAAGTCGAACTACATGCTTCTCCTAAGCCACTGAAGCTGGATTGATTCATCTGAAGATGATTATGATAAGTAATTCTGAACTTCTTGTGCCATTGTGGTTGCCATTCAATGTATTTAGACGTTTATTGTAATCTTAAAAGTGTCTTAAGTCATTAACACTTAGTTTTGAGTTTATGGGATAAAATGAGTCAAAATTTGTGTCACCATATAGAGCCAAAAAGTTTAACGCATCATTTCTTTTACACGCACACCCCCCCAAAAAAAAAAAAAAAATCTTAACATGGAATATAACTCTTATTTTATTCTATTTTATTTTTTGTTGTTGGTTTGACATTTTTCTTTTTAATATATTGTGCTTCCAGGCAAGAAAGGACAGGAGGTTCTTATTCAAGGTGGAGTGATTGCGGATGTGGCAAAACATCTAGTTGAACAATTTGGGATTCCAAAGAGATATATTGAGGTTCTTGATAAAACTGCCAGAAAATGATAAGGTGAGAAATGGCTGGTGTGTAATGCAATTTAATTATTATGGCGTGCTTCTTCATTTGAGTATATGTATATCTGATTCGACGTGTGATATATTTGGTTTTTACTTTTTAATTTTTCTGTTTGTACAGACTACTGCATAATTACCAGCAAAGTGCAGGTAAATAAATAGAAAAGAAAAAAACTGTGATGGAGACACTTGACAAATTGTCAGTTATCATTGGATTCCAATAGCCTTTTTGATCATGTGGGGTCATCACCAATTTGCAAACCTTGCTGCTATAACACCAGTTTGGTGATTTTTGATGCGTTATTCTTGAATGCCCTTGTGGCCAAAATCATTGTATTTTATCACGGTTGTAAAGAAATGAACACATGCCCGTGAATGGAAAGAGCAAATAGGAGATTATGTGGTCCCACACATAATCTTCAAGCGTTCCCATACAGGGTTTATCTGTGATTATGTGGTCGGTGTAGTCCCTATGAACAGATTTTCTTGTAGATGAAATTATTATTCCTCTGTTATACGTGTGTTATGTTTAGTTGCAAGAAATTTATTTTAAGCGAACACTTTATGTTAATCTGAGACTTCCATTTATTTCAGGTAGAGGGTGAGCATGAAGTACTCAGTATCACCAAGGATTGAGACCTGAAACTTGATGTACGTGGTGTCGACAAGGAATGAGTCCTGGATTTGAAGACGGTTAGTGTTCCGTATTTGTTGGACTTGTTTTCATGCATGGTAGAAAAAGGGTTGTGAAAAAATTTTGCTTTAGGGAATTGCACAGTTAGCTAAACCTATATATTCAAATCTGGTTTTGCTTTGCTTCTTACTCACGCTGTAAATTTTCTTTTTTCTACTCCTTTTCATAATTGATCAATTCTAAATTAAATACATAAAGGTCAATGTGTCGTCATAGCTGTCTAAGACTTGCATGTTATAAAACATATATTATTGAGACGCAAAAGTACAATGAATTTGAATAATCAACAATTGTTTTTAAAAAATAATCTTGCAAACCAAAATAGTCGATGAAAGTTGAGGTTAGTAACATCATATAAATTCTAACAAATCTAATAAACAGGCGAGCCCAGGTGTATCGATCGGCAGTATTCTATCAATCTCCCGAACTAGTGTAACGCCGTGTCCGTCCGATTTCAACCTCATATTTCTTTACTTTTTTTTTTTTCCCCGAAAAGAAACTTAGAGTTGATAATTTATTGTTTTTGTCTTTTAAGCTGCCATTATGTGTCTTTTAAGAAACGTTTTGGCCGAAGTTAAATAATTAATAAAAGAGTGAAACTATCTACCCACTATTATGTTAAATGTTGAGAGTACAAGTTGTCAGTAAATATTTTCAAAATTGTCATTTTAGTATTGTGTTATTTTATTTTTTAGTACGTAAGCAATCAGTTCCTTGTCACCTTTGTCAGAACTTGTTAATTTAATCCGTGCTGTTTTAAAATAAAAATTAATCTCTATTTAAAGATTATATTGCCCCCAGTGTTTCTTTTAATACAAATATATTACAAATCAAAGTTTTAAAATTCTTCTAATATTAATAATTAAATATCTACCAATACTAGCTTTGGTGTCTAATTTTAATATAGTAGAGACTTTATTCTTTGTCCTTAGTATTTTTTAATTCATGGACAGAAATATTACAAATCAAAATTTTAGAATTCTACTAATGTTGACATTAAGATATCTACTAGGACTACCCATAACGCCATGGTATAAGTCAGACTTCTATCTTCACCTAATGAAATTTCATAATTCTTCTAATATTTACAATTAAATATCTACTAAAATATCTACTAATATTTAGTATTAAATATCTACTAAAACTTCTAAGGCTACCCATAATAAGTCTAATTATGGAATAGCACAGACCTCTATCCTCACTTAATGTCAGAGAAAAAAAACTAAATTTACGCTAATTGGGTTGAGAGAGGAAATAAATCCAACAATTATTTAGACTCCAACCTATGCTCTCAAGAGCACGGTGGTACCAAGTGCCAACGGGCTAGCCCATTGGGCAGTTTATTTAGACGTGTAAAAATCATTTTTACTATTTGAAATTTTAATAAATAATTTGTGGACAATTTTTCAAAAAGAACAAAAAAATCAATATCCATCTATATGCTCACACCAAAATTTAATAAATAATTTGTCTACTCCACACCACAAAGGGACCAAAAAGAAGTATGTCTGGTCTCTCATGGAAAATCAAGCTCATCAGTTCCATTTCCAACTTCGTCATGAACCTCGCTTGCCGCTCAGACGGCACCGTCAATCGCCGTCTGTCAGCTTTCCTCGACTACAAAGTACCTCCTTCCGTCAAACCCATCAACGGCGTCAAGACCTCCGACGTAACCGTCGACCGATCTCGCAATCTCTGGTTCCGCCTCTTCACCCCAATAAACGCCGGCGCTGATAATTCTCGAATGCCCGTTATCGTCTACTTTCACGGCGGAGGAGGCGCGTTCATGTCCGCCGACTCATCAGCTTTTGACACCCTCTGCCGAAGATTCGCCAAAGAACTCAACGCCGTCATCATCTCCGTCAACTACCGGCTCGCGCCTGAGCATAAATACCCATGTCAGTACGAAGATGGCTTCGATGTCATTACGTTCATCGACGGTAACCCCAACTTTGAAGGCTTTCCGACAGACGGCGCCGATCTAAGGAACTGTTTCATCGGCGGCGACAGTGCAGGAGGTAACATAGCTCACCACGTGGTAGTCAAGGCTTGTAGAAGAGAGTTTACAAATTTGAATATCATTGGAGTCATAGCGATACAGCCAGGTTTCGGCGGAGAAGAAAGGACCGAATCCGAAATAAGGCTGGCTTCCGGGGCTCCGTTTCTCAACGTGGAGCGTATTGATTGGTTCTGGAGAGCGTTTCTGCCGGAAGGGTCAGACAGGGACCACCCGGCTGCGAATGTTTTCGGGCCGAATTCTGGTGGTGATGCTATTTCGGGGTTGGATTTTCCGGCGACGGTTGTGATTGTTGGAGGGTTTGATCCTCTACTCGACTGGCAAAAGCGGTACCATGAAGGGTTGAAGAGATGCGGGAAAGAAGCTTATTTGATTGAGTATCCGAATGCATTTCATGGGTTCTATTCCTTTCCGGAGCTGCCGGAGTCTTGTTTGTTTATCAACGAAGTGAGGAATTTTATGCAGAAGCAGTGTGATAAAATGAAAGAATAAAATACACCTAAAGTTTTTTTTTATTTCTTCAAATTTAAATGAGGGTTACTGCTTTTAACAAAGCGTGAGATAGATTTTCATACTGTCATTCCTGCATTTTAATAAAATGCGAAATCCTCATTGAAAACACACTCCTTTGAACCTCTTGTACATATGTACAGACCATTAATGTTAAGAGAAATACAAAGGTGTTTGATGGTTTCCGCATGTGTTTGTTGAAATGCCTGGGCGTCCTGTTCGTGCAAAGTGGGAATATCGCATCAGCATCGGCATAATCGCGCATGTTGATGGGACAGGGAGCAAGCACGATGTTTTTGACTCAGGTTCGAAAGGATACGTGTTGCTCTTTCAAAAAATTGTATGTATTCTTTTTCTTCAAATTTTGTCAATTGCGTTAAAAGCACCGGTCAATAACACTCGTCATTTCATTCGACTCGAAAATAAAATCTAAGAAAATCCAAGACTCGATCGAGCTTCGATTGGGACAAAATAAAAAAATATTGTAATAATTAATCGATTTTGTTCAATTTGCCTTTACTATAATACGGTCGCTGTTTATTACTTTATCGGAATGTTGGCTATCAAGTGATTGGTAATTTACTCATATCTCATGTTGGCCTGAGAATTTGATACTGAAGGCTAAACGTCAAGACTTACAGGTGGCTTGTTCTGTTTTTTTTTTTTTTTTTCTTCACAGGAGATTAGGTCTTTTCCAAATCTAATCTTGTCTTGTCATTTATTGTCGTTAATTTGGTTCCTTTATTCGATGCATCAAAAAATTTTTTTCCCTTTAAGATGGGGAAAAAAAATTTAACCCTATACTTTTCAAGCAGAACTAAATTTCATTATTCCAAAATTTGAAATCGTAACAGCTCATTCTGCGCAACGTTATTACTGCGGCATCTCAATTGAAGGTCAAACTTCTACCATGGCGGAGGCACCTGCTAGTCTTAAGAAAATTACAAAAACATATATATGCTATACTTAACATATTTAATTTTTAAAATATAAATTTTTCATAATTTGTCCCTCAATAATTGAATACAATTTTTTTTAACTTTTACCTCTAAAAGTTTACTCCTACAAAATTTTAGCCTCTCTAAGCTCGGCCTCTCTTCACCTCAAGGAACAAATATACATTTATATTTTATTTGCTGTTGTCTAAATTGCCGCACGTATTGTCCTCTGAAAATTTTAAGAAAAAGACATAATGCCAACTAAATTGATATGTCAATAAATATACTTTAAGTTACATTCATTACTATCAAGATTACGAAAGTTTATTTGCATATTAAAATCACACTGCCATATAACTGTTCGGAAATCGATGGATGAAGCAGGGCTGCAAATAAAATGAAATTGAAAGAAAATAAAGAACAAGCACAAAGCGTAAACTAGAAATTTACATGGTTTGACTTTTAACATACGTACACAGACGAAAACAAAAGATAAATATTTTAATATATTGGAAAAATTACAACTTCTTTCTAATAATAAGAGAGAATAATTATATTTTCTCTATAATTAGAAAAAACTACTCTTACTTCCCGAATCCCCAATTATATCTAACACTCTCAATTTAAGAGCAAATATATTTACCTCTCAAACTCTTAGCTCTCTCAAAATAGCGGAGAGAAACCAAGAAAATGAGATAATTAAAATGAGGGGGTGAGCCCCTCTATTTATAGCCAAAATTGGCTATTATTTTTTTTTTTCAATGTTGGTGGCTATCAAAGCCGTGTTCCATAATTTCTCTCTTCTTCTTTTTCTTTCTTCTTCAAACATTTACAGCTTCTAGATCTTGAAAATAGGCTGCTTGTAGAAGCCTTTTCTTGACATTAAAGCCGTGTTCCACCATTTCTCTCTTTTTTTCTTCTTTCTTCTTCAAACGTTTACAACATCTAGATCTTCAAAATGAGTTGTTTGTAGAAGTCTTTTCTTAACATTCTCTCACTTGGAGATTCGACTGAGAATTAATCTATCTACACACCATCCTTTCTTCTTCGCCATTGTCATGTTGCTTACGTTTCTGCAAGGCCACAAAATGATATACTCCATTTTAACTTGTCAACATTTATTGGCTTGGTTTAAACATTTGCTAGGTTCTCTTTGGTATGCATTTTCTGTAAATCTATATTTTCTTCTTCCTTTACTTTACGAACGAAGTGACACTAAACTCCTATGTGCTTTGTTTTGGAATGAAATGATGAATGCCTTGCAACGTGCAAGGCACTCAGACTATTACAAAACATGAAAATTTTCTCTTGTTTGTGCTTAAGCTCTTGCAATAACCTTTAGATACAAATAGCTTCATTGTAAACATGTGTAACTGTCATGTATTCTGCTTCTATTGTAGATAAAGCCACAACAGTCTGCAGTTTTGAAACCCAATTCACAGCTGCTTCTGCAAGTATAAACATATAGCCAGTATTAGATTTCCTTTTATCAAGGTCTCTTACAAAATCTGAATCCACGTAGCCCCTGATAGTAAATTCTAATCCTCCATAACATAATGCAACATCTAAGGTTCATTTGATATATCTTAGAATCTTCTTCATAGCTTTCCAAAGCTCTCCACCAGGATTCACCATGTATCGACTGACTGATCCCATTACTTGTGCAATGTCGGGTCTTTGAACAAATCATAGTGAACATTAAACTTCCCACTGCTGATGCATATGGTACTTGAGACATCTCCTTCCTTTCTGCTTCATTGCTAGGACTTATACTTGAGGATAACTTGAAATTAACAGGAAGTGGGGCAGAAATTAGCGTACAATCTTGCATGTTAAAGTGCTACAAGATTTTCTTCAAGTAATTTTTCTGCAAAAGCTAAATCTTCTTGTTATTTTTGTTTCGGTGAATTTACATCCCTAGAATCTTGTTTGCTGGTCCCAAGTCCTTCATTTCAAACTCTCCAGCTAACTGTGCCTTTAACTCTTGGACTCAATCTTTTTTGGGGCCTGCTACCAATATATCATCAATATACAACAGCAAAATAATGAAATGATTATCTTTAAACCTCTTGTAATACGCACAATGATCTAAACCGAGTCTGTTGTATCCAAGACTCATGATAAATGAATCAAATCTCTTATACCAACACCTTAACGCCTATTTGAAGCCGTATAGAGATTTCTTTAACCTGCAAACCAAGTTCTCGTTTCTTGTTTCAATAAAACCTTCTGGTTGGAGCATATAAATTTTTTTTTCAAGTTCTCCATGAAGAAATGTAATTTTCACATTTAACTGTTTTAGATGTAGGTCAAATATAGCATACATTGTTAAAACTATTCTGATTGTTATAAGTCGGACAACCGGAAAAAATATTTCGTTGCAGTCAATACCTTTTTTTTGAGCATATCTTTTCACCACCAATCTTACACGATACCACTCTACTTGTTCATTTCTATCATGTTTGATCTTATTGACTTATTTGTTTTTAATAGCTTTTCTTCCATGTGGTAGTGATATAAGTTCATGTGTCTTATTCTTGTGTAGAACTTCAATTTCTTTTCAGTCTCCATAGGATAGGATACCAATTTTTCAGTATGAACTCATAAGATAGGATGTTATATAATTAGAAGTATTTATGGAAATATGATCGAATGATAAATTGGCCGTGTCTTTTTGGAGTCTCAGTTTTTGGAGGCTTTTTGGTTTTGGTGCAATCAAAACGATTGTGCTAGCATATTAAATAGCACGGGTAATATTGTAATGGATATTAAGATTTGTACAAAGAAGATTTAAAATATTAACACGTTTAATTCTAGTGCCATAAAAAATTGAAAAATATTTTGGGTGGGTGGCCCTAACCAGCCTTGGTTCAAGCTCAACCAGAATGGAACCTATAAAAGTTCAGGATTTTCCAGTGCAAAAGGTTTGATTAGAAATTATTAGGGGGAGTGGATAATTGGGTTTGGCATGAATATTGGAGCAGGTTCAATTATTGGAGCAGAGTTCTGTGTCCTATATCAGGGTTTATGGTTGGCTTGGGATGATGGAATTCTTCAGCTTCATGTTGATGTTGACATCCTTTTTGTTACTCAATTGGTGGTCAATCACAATTTTATGCCAAATGAGTATGCCTCTCTTATTAGAGGGATCAAAGATTTGTTGAATAGAAACTGCCTAGTGAATATTAGCCATGCTTATAGGGAAACCAACTTTACAACAGACTTTCTTGCTGATTCCTTACCTTTTTGTTGCATATTTTCAATTTACCTCCTAGTGGGCCTAACTAATGGCTCCATTATGATTGTATTGTGGTTTTACACTCTCGTTATGTTTTGCCTTACATTGGCTAGGCACGTTTATGTACCCTTAAAAAAAAAAATTATTAAGTAGTGCTAATAGCACCATCCAAGATTTTTACAATATAGAGAGTATCTTCCATTAATTTTTATTTTATACAACTATCAACTCCTCACATTTATATATTGTATATTTTAGAAAAGTCAACCAACTTAACTCTTAGTTAAAAGTTAACATAAAAGTTGAGAATTGTCTCAATTTTTTATATTGCCCATGAATAATTCTCAAAGGATGTGAGATTATATACTCAATACCCCTAATCATATGTACAAAGTGTTCTCTTTGCATGGTCCTTGTCTTAAAAAAGTAAGTGTGGGCATACTCTTTTAAGAGTCGGAGTGAAACTTGGATTCTGATAGTATATATGTGAAAGTTCATAAACTTACCTTATATTAAAAAAACTAGCTCATGAATTAGAAATTACCCCCTAACTTACATGATTATTCTATGATTATCTTTGCAACACTTCCCATAACATGTTCATTCCTCTTTTTGTATGTTCTAGTGACATGAAAGGACTTGTGGGCTCTACTCGTGCATGAGTTTACTCTAAATTCTTAAATGGAAAATCCTAACTTAAAAAAAAAATTATAAAAGAAATAGCCCAGCAAACCTTCTTTTTTTTTTTTTTTTGAATTACATGAGACTAATGCTCAGATTACAACTCATATTATATGAGATATTTATTCTAGACCTTACATCAATTCGATATGACACCGCTTAGATTTTAAACCTCTTCAATATTCGAGGACGCCAAACTCCCATATTGAGAAAGAAATGAGACAAATTTTCTAACACTTATTACCTCATCCTTGTCATAGTGGTAGTTGTGTGAACTTATCATGCATGATTTTGACTCTCAACTATTCTCTCTGTCCAAGAAGAATTTAGAAAAAGAATTCCAAGAAGAATTTAGAAAAGGAAAATCGTCACTCTATTACTTAATGCGGATCAAATGACAAATTTTAAAAAAATTTGAATGATCTAAAATGAAAATATTCAAATACAATTATTCAGAGATTCTTTCACATTTTTCCCTCTATATAGTGGTCACGATTCTTGCCATTCGAATTGTCTTTAGGTCACCATTCAACTTTCTATGCAGAGACTTTGGCTGTTATTTTAGCATTGGGGCTGCATTTGTTCACGGATTAAAAGTGACTCTATTTTAGTGCCTCATCTGTTTAATTAAAAATCCAGTTGGATCATCTTTGGATTCTGAGGAATCAAAGGATTAATTTCTACTTTTTTGATTGATTTTTATGGAGTTTTAGTTTCTCACATTTATAGGGAGTCTCAAGGCAGTAGCTGATGAGCTGGCGAATTTTGGATTTTATTATTGTATTCCTTTCAAGTGGTGGGATTATTAGCAAGCCCAGGGAATTTACAAGTTTGTTGGCTAATTATCTTCCAGGTTACCATTTTGGATGACATTTTCTTTCTCAACTTGCTATTAAGGCTCTAATTTTTATTCAAATTTTGTCAATCTTACCCAGGGTTGTTGCACACTTTCCCGATTTGGCAATGTTTGCACGGTTGTGTATTGATCCAAGCTATGGAAAAGCTTCAAACTAGCTGCAGTGATCTGGGGTGCCCCTCCTCCAACTTGGATATAAGTCAACCCTGATGGATTATCGAACAATAATCCTGGGTTATCAGCTTGTGGAAGAATTTTCAGAGATCATCATGGAACCTCCCTTGGCAGTTTCGATATGTTCATTGGTCATCAATCCTCTTTTGATGCTGAATTTGTAGCTGTTGCTAATGCTATTGAATAAGCTTGGTTGAGGGGTTGGCGTAAACTTTGGATTGAATGTCACTCCATGTCCATGCCTTTGTCTTCAGAATTTTAGTTATTCTCCTCCATGACAACTCCACACTCATCGGTTTAGTTCCCTTCGTTTGCTTCGCCTAATGGGATATGATATTTCACATATTTATTGTAAAGGTAATACAGTAGCAGATACTTTAGTTAATGATGGTCTTGATTTTCATTCTTTTACGCGGTGGAAGTCACATCCCCATTCAATTCTTTTTTTTTTTTTTTTTAGATTTTTGGGGTGATCCTAATTTTTGTTTTGTGTAACTTTTATCACTCTCTTGTACTCTTCTGTCTTCTTAATACTATTTCCTTTTAATTAAAAAAAATCTGAAATCTTTGGCCGGTCCATATCTTGATTAAAATGGAATCATACGGCTCCGAGAATGCTCATCCCTATTTTTTAATAATAATAATAATAATAATAATAATAATAATAATAATAATAATAATTATTATTATTATTTTTGTGAGTGGACAATTAATTTCAAATATGGACCAATGGGAAAGACAAAAGTGCAAGGGAGGTTTATTGAGTTCGCTGCTCAAAATTGGGCGCCAGTTCCCACCGGATCTTTGCTTGCCTTGGCCCGATATCATTCATGTCGATCCAATCTTTTGAGTGGAGTTTGTAGGCTTAAATTTCTGCTTTTCAGATAGGCCTCACCGACCAGTACCCATCATTAATTTACAATCACTGTTTTCATCGTTACACTAATTAAATTATGCAATATTTAGTGGTATTTGATATTGAGATTACATACTTATAAATTAAAATTTAAATTTATAGTATTAAAGTATTTACTAAATACTAACTCTTGTATCTTGAAAATTAATTTAATTTTATTTTACATTTGTATGATTAAAAATATATTATATATTTATTGATTTTATTAAAATTATGATTTAAAAATTATATTTACTACATATTATTAACTTTATTTTATAATTTTAATTTTTTTTTTCATCGTAAGTATAATTTAAAAGTTATAATATCTTAATACCAAATATGACTTTAAAAATAAATAAATAAAATAAATTCAATAAATGAATAAGTAAATTCTATTTCCCAGAGCACACTGAAGGTTGTAATATGTTGAATTGCAGATTAAAGTAGTAGTAAGAATAATAATAATTATTATTCTTTTTACTGCCCAGAGCCAAACTGCAAAAAGTTGTCCTTACCTCGTACGTTGAGAACAAAGTATAAATACATGCTTTTATTAAATTTTTCGATAATTTCATCAAATTCTTTGTAGTATTCTTGGTGTTCGCCACTGTATTTTGGAAGTCAAACGAGAAATTTATTATCAGTAGTCGGATATTCTTTAGAGGAGCAAAAGGTGAAATGTTCTAAAAATTCGTACATTTACTCAAAGCTCAACACATTGTAGTACTCCTTGAAACATCTTTCTTTTTATTTGGCTCAATTCGCATGATAAATTTTCCTCCATCTCTCTTTGTTGCATGAATATTGAATCTTGTGCAAACTATGGGAAACGTTTGCTCACCTTCATTCTCATGTGACTCCAATATCACTCGCTGCCTAGACTGCACCGTTCGAAAAGCATCAATCTGCAAAAGAATCTTCAAGCCTCGCCGAGAGAGTTGCAGAAGTTAATTGAGACAAGGAATGGCGTGAGGATCGGAGTGATCGTTGCCGAGCAACAAAAAATGAAACGACTTGAGCAAGTGGAAGGATGGTTTTCAAGGGTGCAAGGTGCGGAATCTGAAGTAGCTAAACTGATGCTGGAAAGAAATTGAGAACTTAACAAACTATGTCTTGGGGGGTGTCGTTCCAAGTCCTGCAAGTCAAGCTACAAGTTCGGAAACAGGGTGCACGAAACATTGCTTGAGGTTGAGAAATTAAGGGTTGAAGGAGATTTCCAGGACGTGGCACAAAGGTTACAGGAAAATCCAGTTGATGCAAGACCAGTTGCACCGACAATAGTGGGCTTGGAATCAATTTTTGACAAAGTGTTGAGATGCCTCACAGAAGAACAGGTGGGAATTATTGGCTTGTACGGTATGGGAGGCGTGGGGAAAACCACCCTGCTGACTCTAATCAACAAGTTCCTTGATGAACCAGATTATTTTGACGTTGTGACTTGGGCAGTGGCGTCCAAAGATGTGGAGATTGAAAAGATTCAAGAAAGTATTGCCAAAAAGATTGGCTTCTTTAACGAGTCATGGGAGAGTAAAACTGTTCAAGAGAAAGCAGTGGAAATCTTTAATAGCCTGAGCAAGAAAAAGTTTATTTTGTTATTGGATGATACATGGGAACAAGTCGATTTAATTAAAGTCGGGTTGCCTATTCCAAGGCCAACAATTGCATCTAAGGCAGTTTTCACAACCCGTGAGTTTGAAGTTTACGGCAGCATGGAGGCTCACAAATCCTTCAAGGTGGAGTGCTTGAGATATGAGGATGCCTGGAAATTATTTGAGGAGAAGGTCGGAAGAGACATTCTTGATAGTCATCCTAATATTCCTGAGCTGGCTTAAACCGTGGCCACAGCATGTGGTGGTTTGCCACTTGCTCTTATTACCGTTGGCCGAGCCATTGCTAGCAAGAAGACACATCAAGAATGGGAATATGAGATTGAGGTGCTAAGGAGGTCAGCCTCTAAATTCACAGGTATGGAGAAACGAGTATACTCTCGTTTAAAATTCAGTTATGATTTTTTACCCAGCGACTTGGATAGATTTTGCCTCTTGTATTGTAGTTTATTTTCGGAAGATTATAGGGTAGACATAGATCAATTGGTAGATTGCTGGGTATGTGAGGGATTTTTAGACGAATATGATGGAATTGCAGCACGAAATCAAGGATATTCCATCGTTGGGACACTTCTGTGAAAAAATGATAGCTAAGCGCCACCTTTTCTAGAAGGTGGTGCCCGCCATTATTGAAAGAAAAAAATGCAGCTGTTGCTGCATTCTTTGAATCAAAGAAGAAAAAAAAAGTGCAGCAAAGTTTGAAGAAAAATGGAGGCACACGGTTTTGACAAGAAGGAAGAAGGAAGAAAAATCAAAGGCGGCTTAAGAAAATAATAATAAAATAAGAGATGAATAGTAGTCAATTTTTAGCTATAAAAAGGAGCTCTCCTATTTCGGTTTTGGCATCCAATTTTGAGAGAAGCATTTTTTTTAGTTTGTGATAAAGGAATTTTCAGTTTGTGATAAAGGAATAATTAAGAGTTTTAATACTCTTGTGTAATTAGTGTGTGAGAGTATTGAGTGTGTTAGGATTTTGGCTAGTGAGATAAAATACCACAATGCTTGTACATCATTAGTAAAATATTTTTTTTTTGTCTTTACCCGTGGATGTATGCTAAAAGTCGAACTATGTAATTTCTAGTGTCCTTGTGTATTATTGTGTCTCATTATTTCTCAATTTTACTTTAACTGCGCGTTTGCTTCACCCATCAATTTCCTAATAGTGGTATCAAAGCTATTAGTTGTATTTTTTGGAGTCGGGTACTGTTAATCTAAGGGGTACTGTTCACGTATATGGTACTATTGATGTATACGATACTGCTCACGTATACGGTGCTATTCACATATATGATTACTGTGAAACAGTGGGAGCGATCAAAAAATTTTGTGGTGCAAAGCAGGGAATAATGGTGTGAGTAGAGCAACTGTGTGGTTTTGTATCTGTTTAGGAAAGTTCTGTCACAAAGGCGATGAGAGCCTAAGGTGTCTGGGTTTTAAATGGGACCATTGTGACCCCTCCAATCTTTCCTGAGAACTTTTCTGGTATGCATTCTCATACATACTCATAACTATTCAAGGTGATATATTAGTTTGTGTGCGGTATTTATCAACAAAATGGCGGCAAAGTATGAAATTGAGAAGTTTAACGGGAACAATTTCTCGTTGTGGAAAATGAAGATGAGGGCTATTTTGAGAAAAAATAATTGCTTGGCAGCAATTAGAGAAAAACTCATGGAGATAACTGATGATGACAAGTGGAATGAGATAGGCGACAATACCATTGTTGATCTACACTTGGCACTTGCAGATGGGGTGTTATCTAGTGTGGCGGAGAAAAAGACAGCAAAGGAAATCTGGGATACTCTCACAAAATTGAACGAGGCTAAGTCGCTGCACAATAAAATCTTCTTAAAGAGGAGACTATATACGTTTCGAATGACGGAATCTACATTGGTGACTGACCATATCAATACCTTGAAGACTCTATTTTCACAACTCACAATATTGGGTCATAATATAGAGGAAAATGAACGTGCGAAGCTTCCACTTCAAAGTCTACCAGATTCATATGATCAACTTATCATTAATCTGACGAATAACAATCCATTGGATAGTCTAGTTTTCGATGATGTTGCAGCCTCCATATTAAATGAGGAGAGCAGGCAGAAAAGTAAGGAAGACAGACAAGTAAGTTCGCAACAAGTAGAAGCATTATCGATGACGAGAGGGAGATCAACGGAACGTGGCCCCAATGAGAGTCACAATCATGGTAGATCAAAATCCAGAAGTAAAAATAATGTTAAATGCTACAACTGTGGCAAGAATGGGCACGTCAAGAAAGAGTGTTGGAATAACCAGAAGAGAAGAGAGGGTAAAGAATCTGAGTCATCAAATGCTCAGGGGTGCAGCAAGTACCTCAGATAATGGCAAAATTCTCTACAGCGAGATAACAACTGTTTCAGAAAGTAGAAAACGGCTATCTAACGTCTGACTCATAGACTTAGGAGCTACCTGGCACATGACCTCTTAAAGAGAATGGTTCCACACATATGAACCTATCTCGAGAGGATCTGTATATATGAGAAATGGTAATGCCTTGGAGATCGCTGGTATTGGTATTATAAAAAAAATGTTTGATGGTACAATTTGCACAATTAAGGAGGTACGATAAGTCAAAAGCTTAAACAAAAATCTATTGTCTTTGGGGCAAATAGATAGTCATGGGTGCAAAACTCATGTTGAAAATGGGACCATGAAGATTACTAGAGGCGCGCTTGTATTGATGAAAGCAGAAAAGATCGGTGTTAATCTATTCATACTTAAAGGGGAAACATTACAAGAAGCTGATACGTGTGCCGCGTCAAATGGACAAGAATCAACGGTGATGTGGTATCTCAAACTTGGCCACATGTCAGAACTAGGTTTGAAGATTCTCTCTGAGCGAAAATTGCTTCTAGGGCTCAAATAGGTAAGCTTACCATTTTGTGAGCATTGTGTTACAAATAAGCAGAATAAATTAAAGTTTAGTAGATTTGTTATTAGAAGTAAATGCATTCTAGACTTGGGTTCATTCTGATATTTGGGAATCACCTGACATATCTATGGGAGGTGTAAAGTACATGTGACTTTCATTGATGATTATTCTAGGAGACGTTGGGTGTATCCAATTAAGAAAAAGTCAGATGTATTTCCAGTGTTTAAAGAATACAAAGTGCGGGTAGGACTTAAATTCGGCAAAAAGATTAAGTGCTTGAGGACAGATAATAGTGGAGAGTATACGGACTGCGAGTTTCTTGCCTTTTGTAAGCAAGAAGGTATTCAAAGGCAGTTCACGGTGGCATACACTCCTTAACAAAATGGAGTAGCAGAACGGATGAACATGATTCTTACAGAAAACATAAGAACTATGTTAAGGACTGCTGGTCTACCCAATTCATTCGGACAGAAGCAGCCAAAACTACTTATTATATAGTAAATCGATCACCATCCACAGCAATTGGGTTGAAGACAGCGATGAAGATGTGGACTGAAAAATCATTTAATTACTTTTACCTACATACGTTTGGATGTCCTGTGTACGTAATGTACAATGCCCAAGAAAGAATAATGCTGGATCCAACATCTAGGAGATGTATCTTCTTGGGATATGCTGATGGAGTAAAGGGGTATCGTCTGTGGGATCCCATTGCTCACAAGATCGTCATCAGCAGAAATGTTATCTTTGTAGAAGATCAACTGCAAAGGAGAGATGAGAATGGTAGAATTGCAAAAGAAAAGTCAGAGACTGTATTGGTTTATGTGAAAAATAATCCAGAAGATTCATATTCTTCTGAAGCAGCACCGAAGCATTAGGAACAATAACCAGTCGAGTCTGAGGCTCCAGAAGTTCGTCGATCAACTTATGAGAGACGACCGCCAGCGTGGCACTCGGTGTATATTATAGAGATCAATGTTGCATATTGTCTTCTAATAGATGATGGAGAGTCATCAACTTTCCATGAACCTTTAAACAGCTCAGATGTTGCTTTGTGGATGACAACAATGCATGAATAAATTGAAGCTTTACACAAAAACAAGACATAGGAACTTGTACCACTACCATGTGGAAGAAAAGACATTGAAAACAAATGGGTCTACAAGATCAAATGTGATGGCAATGACCAAGTGGAGCGGTATCGTGCAAGATTGGTGGTGAAGGGATATGCTCAGAAAGAATGTATTAACTTCAACGAAATATTTTCTCTGGTGGTTCGACTCACGACAGTTAGAATAGTCTTGGCAATATGTGCTACATTAGACCTACATTGAGAGCAGTTAGATGTAAAAACTGCATTTCTTTATGGAGAACTTGAAAAAGAAATTTATATGCTCCAACAAGAAGGTTTTGCTGAAAAGGGAAAGGAGAACTTGGTTTGCAGGTTGAACAAATCTCTATACGATCTCAAACAAGCGCCGAGGTGTTGGTATAAGAGATTTGATTCTTTCATCATAATCCTTAGATGCAACAGACTCAAGTCAGACCATTGTGCATATTACAAGAGGTTTGAAGATAATGATTTTATCATTTTACTATTGTACGTGGATGACATGTTGATAGCAGGCCCTAACAAAGATCTAGTCTAAGAATTAAAGGTACAATTGGCTAGGGAGTTTGAAATGAAGGACTTGGGACTAGCAAACAAGATTCTAGGGATGCAACTTCACCGAGATAGAAATAACAGGAAGATTTGGCTTTCTTAGAAGAACTATTTGAAGAAAATCTTACGGCGCTTCAACATGCAAGATTGTAATTCAATTTCTACCCCATTTCCTGTTAATTTCAACTTATCCTTAAATATGTGTCCTAGCAATGAAGCAGAGATGAAAGAGATGTCTCGAGTACCATATGTATCAGCAGTAGGAAGTTTGATGTTCACCATGATATATACTAGACTAGACATTGCACAAGTAGTGGGAGCAATCAGTCGATACATGGCAAATCCTGGTGGAGAGCATTGGATAGCTGTGAAGAGGATTTTGAGATACATCAAAGGAACCTCGGATGTTGCATTATGTTATGGAGGATCGAAATTTACTGTCAGGGGCTACGTAGATTCAGATTTTGCAGGAGACCTTGATAAAAGGAAATCCACTACTGGTTATATGTTTACACTTGCGGGAGCAGCTGTAAGTTGGATTTCAAAACTACGGACTATTGTGGCTTTATCTACAACAGAAGCATAATATATGGCGGCTATATAAGCTTGCAAGGAAGTTATTTAGATACAAAGGTTATTGGAGGAGCTCGGGCACAAACAACAGAAAGTTCCTGTATTTTGTGACAGTCAGAGTGCCTTGTATATTGCAAGGAATCCAACCTTTCATTTCAAGAAAAAGCACATAGGGGTTCAATATCACTTCATTCGAGAAGTAGTAGAAGATGGAAGTGTGGATTTGCACAAAATCCATGCCAAGGAGAATCTAGCAGATGTTTTGACCAAGCCAATCAATACTGATAAGTTTATTTGGAGTAAATCCTCTTGTGGCCTAGCAGAAACGTAAGCAATATGACTATGGCAAAGCAGAAAAGATGGTGTGAAGATTGATTGATTGTCAATCAAATCTCCAAGTGGGAGAATGTGAAAAAATGATAGCTAAGCACCACCCTTTCTAGAAGGTGGTGCCCGCCATTATTGAAAGGAAAAATGCAGCTGTTGCTGCATTCTTTGAATCAAAGAAAAAAAATAAATGTGCAGCAAAGTTTGAAGAAAAATAGAGGCACACGGTTTTGACAAGGAAGAAGAAGGAAGAAAAATCAAAGGCGGCTTAAGAAAATAATAATAAAATAAGAGATGAATAGTAGCTAATTTTTTGCTTTAAAGAGGAGCTCTCCCATTTCGGTTTTGTTATCCAATTTTGAGAGAAGCATTTTTTCAGTTTGTTAGAAAGGAATAATTAAGAGTTTTAATACTTTTGTGTAATTAGAGAGTGAGAGTATTGAGTGTATTGGGATTTTGAGTAGTGAGATAAAATACCATAATACTTGTATACTCCACATCATTAGTAAAATATTTTCTTTTTGTCTTCGCCTGTGAACGTAGGCTAAAAGACGAACCACGTAATTTCTGATGTCCCTGAATATTATTGTGTCTCATCATTTCTCAATTTTACTTTGACTGCGCATTTGCTTCACCCATCAATTTCCTAACATCTTCTTGCATGTTTATTGGAAGAAGAAGAGGGCAATCGTGTTAAAATGCACGATGTGATTCGAGATATGGCTTTGTGGATTGCATTTACATTTGAGAATAAGAATTGTTAAAGTCAAGGCTTTAACCTGCATTTTTGAACCATGGGAGCAGCCATGGTTGAACCATGAAAGCAGCCACGGTTGAACCATGAAAGCCGCCACGGTTGAACATGACCAAATTTGTTTGATCAAATTTGGTGGGTAAGCCACCAAATTTGATCAAACTTGAAGGCTATTAAGCAAGTTTTTTGCCTATAAATAGAAGGTGCCATTCCTTCATTTTCATTATCTTAGAGAGAAGCATTCAAAATTCTATAGAGCTCTGAAATCTAATGTAAGTTAAGCATTAAGTGAGTATTAGGAAGTTTTAGTATTTTGGGTGTATCTGGGACTTAGGTGAGAGAAAATTATTTCTGAGAGTGTGATTATAATAATTTTCCACATAATGAATATTTTTCTCTGGTTGTCTCTTGACAACGGCCATGATTTTTTCTCCGAATTTAGAGTTTTCCACGTAAATCTTGTGTTGTATGACTGATATATTCTCTATTTAATTTTTTTTTATTAATTTGTTGCTTGACAAATTGGTTGGAGAGATCCTAGGAGGAAGCTCAATTTCTTAACAGTGGTATTAGAGTCATTAATTAAAGTTTTGGTGTCGGGGGCAGTGTTCACATTGACGGTACTGTTTACGTAGATGGTACTATTCATGTGAAGCAGTGGGAGCCAATCCAAATAGTCCGTGGTGAAAAGTAAAGGTTGATCTGCAAAGCAAATATGTCAGGATTGAAATTTTCAAGTCCTGTGAAATTTGAAATAGAAAAATTCGATAAGAGAATTAACTTTAGCTTGTGGAAAATTCAAGTCAAGGATGTGTTGATTCAATCTGGGTTACACAAGGCATTGAAGGGGAAGCCATCCCTTGCTTCCAGTAGTGGCTCTAGAAAAGCTAGTATAAATGATGAAGATTTGGAGGATTTGGATGATAGAGCTGCAAGTGCTATACTACTGTGTCTAACAAAGAATATTCTTGCAAATGTAGGAAATATTCCTACAGCAAAAGAACTTTGGGAGAAGCTAGAAACGTTGTATCAGACAAAGAGCATCTTAAATCGATTGTATCGGAAGGAGCGATTTCATACACTGCGAATGGCTGAAGGTACAAAAATTTCCGATCACCTCAGTGTTCTCAATGGTATTGTGTTAGAACTAGAAGCCATTGGGGTTAAAATTGAAGATGAGTACAAGTCGCTTAGGTTGTTGTGGTCACTTTCAACTTCCTACAAACACTTATTACCTACTTTGATGTATGGAAATGAGATAGTAGATCTTGAAGAGGTTAATAGTACTTTACTCTCGGAAGAAAGAAGATTGAGTGGTGAAAGTATTGAAACTATAGATGTCTCGACTTTGGCAACTATGAGAAATTGGAAGATAAATAATTCTAAGAAAAAAGGAGTCTGCTGGGGGAGTGGACAATCAGGGCACCTAAAAAGAGATTGTCAAAGGAGAAATGGAGTAGGATCGACAAGTGACTCCAGATTAGATGCTGATAGCATTGCTAGTGGTAAGTCTCTCATCATCGTAGAGACGATGATCCCTTGTAAAATAGATGATGATGACATCCTTATGGTATACCGCTAGTGCCATGAAAAGAGATGTGTTACTGCTAGCGGATCCACAAGATTTGCACACAAGGCATGGTTGGCATTGATGCAGGGTGTGTGGTGGAATTTATGTTGATGGCTGACGAACTTTCAAGAAAGCCAACATGGAAGTTGCACTATAAATTTCAGCATGATATTTTGGCATGTGCCGATATAAAATTCTTAGAATTGGTAATTAATTCTAAGTGGTATACTCTTTATAGTGGAGTATGATAATTCTCTATATTGAGAATTATGACTACATTGAAGACAATAAGGATGGTGTGGAGATTGATTGATTCTTAATCAAATCTCTAAGTGGGAGAATGTTAAAGTCAAGACTTTAGCCTCTATTTTTGAACCATGGGAACAACCATGGTTGAACCATGGCAGGAGCCATGGTTGAACATGACCAAATTTGTTTGGTGGGTAGGCCACCAAATTTAATCAAACTTGAAGGCTATTAGGCAAGTTTTTTGCCTATAAATAGGAGGTGCCCTTTCTTCATTTTAATTATCATAGAGAAAAGCATTCAAAATTCTATAGAGCTCTGAAATCTAATGCAAGTTAAGCATTAAGTGAGTATTAGGAAGTTTTAGTATTTTGGGTGTATCTTGGACTTAGGTGAGAGAATTATTTCTGAGAGTGTGGTTGTAATAATTTTTCACATAGTGAATATTTTTCTCTGGTTGTCTCTTGACAACGGCCGTGGTTTTTTCTCCGAATTTAGAGTTTTCTATGTAAATCTTGTGTTATGTGATTGATAAATTCTCTATTTAATTTGTTTTGTTAATTTGTTGCTTGACAAATTGCTTGGAGAGATCCTAGAAAAAAGCTCAATTTCCTAACAAGAATGAGAAGTTTTTAGTTCTCGCAGGCGTTGGATTAAATGCAGCACCAATTGTTGGAGTATGGAAAGAGGTTACAAGGATGTCGCTGATGCAGAATAAAATCAAGAAACTATTAGAATCTCCCCAACTGTCCTTGTCCCAGACCTTGTTTCTTAATTTCAATAATTTAGATGAAGTCAACAGAGGTTTCTTTCAATCCATGCCTTCTCTTAGAGTTTTAAATCTCTCATATAATCATAGACTACGGAAATTACCTCATGCGATTTCAAACTTGGTTTCATTGCAAAATCTTGATATATCAAACACCGGATTCGAAATATTGACAGAATCGATAAGTGCTTGGTTAATCTTAAATGTTTGAACTTGGATAGAACAATCCTCCTGCATACGATTCCACCACAGATTATTTCCAATTTGAAAAAGCTACAAGTATTGAGAATGTTTTTATGCGGTGCCCTTGAACAAGAAGAGCAGAGCACTCTGTTTGGAGGTAGTGAACTTTTGGTAGAGGAATTGCTCGGTTTGGATCATTTACATGTGCTGGGCGTCACCATTAGAAGTTTACGTGCTCTCCAAAGATTGCTGAGGTCGCCTAGATTACAGACCAGTACTCGATCTCTATTCTTTCGTGACTTCAACAATTCGAGGTCGCTCAGTGCTTTATCTGTTGCAAGTTTGCGGCATCTTGAAAGACTCGACTTCTGGTACCTAGTGGATTTGGAGGAGTTTAAGATCGAGTATACGGAGGAAGTGAAGAAAATGGGAATAACACAAGGCTTTTATTGTTTGCACACTGTTGAGATACGTGCTTGTCCCGAACTGAAGCACATGACATGGCTTACTCTTGCCCAAAATCTCAAGAGGATGCGGATATGTTTCTGCCCTAATATGGAAGAGATAATCAACAGTGAAAAATTAGGTGAGGTTCCAATGGACATGGTGCAAAACCTAAACCTTTTTGCAAGACTTGAACGTCTTGAACTAGAAGAAATAAGTAATTTGAAGAGCATCTACTCAAGAGCCTTGCACTTCCCCCTCCTGAAAGAAATGACTGTCACAAAATGTCCAGAGTTTAAGAAACTCCCACTTGATCGCAACAGTAGAGTGGAACACAAAATCATTATTAAGGGAGAGGAGAGTTGGTGGAAAGAGCTGGAATGGGATAATCAAGTCAGTCAAATACTTTTCGTGCCTGTTTCAAAGCCATTTAAACTTGCTATCTAGTAGCCTTGTAATATGATAATTCGGATGCTTTCATCCAATAAGAATAAATAGTTTTTTTTTTGGGGTGATCGTGGGTTTTTTGTTGTTTACTTTTTAGCAGTTTGTGTCTTATAATCTGTTAACACTTGCAGTAGTATAATCTATATATTAGTTGCAATATAAATCACATTAGTCTTCAAATATTGAGTGCACTTAATTTTGATGTTTAACACGAAAGTTTTCAAATTTAATAGATCATTAAACTAAATATATGCTTGACGCCATTACTGTCAGCTAGCTTTTGCAAAATTTTCAAATTTCCAAAGGACAAGCCTGCACGTGACTGATGGCGTTAGATAATCTCTTAATGAGAATCAGTTGGGGCGCTCATTCTTATTCAAGAATGGAAACGCAAATGGGAATTATATTGAGATTTTAGATAGGTATTAGGTCAAAACCAAGGAGTACTGTTGACATTTTCTCCATCATCAATGTTCAAGTTTCTCTCTTACTGCAACTTGATCATTGCTCGTTCAGAAGTCAAAATTTAGATATGCAGGCTATTCGGACAATATTTATATATGCGTTGGCATCCAATGGATCAGGATCCTCTCCTGATCTGATCTGATCATGTCCTAAGTAAATAACTCATTTATTGATTGGTAGTTAATAAATAAAAAAATAAAAAAATTGAATCTTATCAACACACTACCACTCAAATACACATGGCAGGGGATCTTGAAAATCTCATATGAGATCAGATAAGGGGAGGATCCTTTTTCGGCATCCCATCGGCAGCATCACTGAGTCTCCGCTATATAATAAAGGAAGCATTAATTGGCGCAAATTAGTACCCAAAGGCAGTTGGCGGAATTCATAAGAGTGTTTATATGTCTTCTCATACTTCGTGTATTTTATAGGTTTTATCACTGGATCATAGGTCTCTTTGATCATTGCATAGAAGCGAACGCCACAAATTTTGTCCTCCTCCTATGTATATATATATTTTTCCTTCCCCTCGTAGGGTTGAGAACAATTTATTCAATTTTATACTTCTTATTGCGTGTTTCAAACTCCCCAAACAAAAAAAAAAAAAAAAAAAATCTATACTTCTTGTGATTAATTTTCTTGTAAAAGCATCGACCTTTTGTCTTTTCTTTATGTTGGCCACTAAGTTCTGCCGTATGTCAGAAGTATATATAGTTTTACACCCGGAGAAGAGAAAATGCCTGCGTAGTAAAACGAAATTTTTGTTATTATTGCTTTTTTATTTAACTGCGATGACAGTACTGTATCAATTTCTTAATGTGTCCATGATTTACAAAATTGAAAATTGACTTTTCATGAAACTTACACAAAACAATTTTGAGAAGTATGAAAGAGTGTTTTGCTTGCTCACGATGTTGTAGTAAAATTACGACAATAATATACTAACTTTACTGAAGCTTAAAGTGCCTATCTAACTAATCTCAAGTGATATATTAATCGATTTTTACTAACCTTTAACATTAGTATAGTATTATTCAAATATATTATCAGCAAAACCGATCAGCTTTTAATCAGTATTAATTCCGGAGTTTAACACGTTCCAGACTTTTTAATACATGGAAAATATTTTTGGGAACTTTATTTTTCTCCCTAAGAAAGTAACCTAATTGGTTAGCTGTCTTTAATTGAATCCAGATGCTTAATGGCTAATCATGTATTCTCTTTACAATAACCTCGGGGAAGAGTAACCTCTAACCATGCAGCAAAAACTTCTGTTTGTAATAATGCTAGCCGTCTCCGAATTAGACAATTGAACATGATATCATGCATAGAGCTATCCGGCCAAATATTCCTTCTACTGCTGCTTATTCTAATATTTTGCAATTAATTATAGTAATTAAACAAAATAAAAATTAACTTGAACCTAATCGACAAAGAACGTATTGTCTAGTGAGTCACCACCACAACATTATGGAGAGGGTTTTAGTATATGTTGCTTCTTGTCAGCTGCCGAAATTCTCTTTGAACAAACTCCTATAATATATACCTCAAATTAATACACATACAGCAATATCTGATAAAATTAAGTTAACTAAAAGAGAGAAAAAAAAATGTCTAATAATAATAATAATACTCCGTCAACATGGACAAATCTCTCATGGACAGTGAAGCTTGCCATGTCAGTTATCTCTTGGGGTATCAAGCTCTCTCGCCGTTCAGACGGCTCCGTTAACCGCCGTCTCATGAGCTTCTTCGACTTCAAATCTCCACCTTCCTCCATCAACGGCGTCAAGACATCTGACATAATCGTTGACACATCTCGCAACCTCTGGTTCCGCCTCTACGTCCCCATCACCACCACCACCACACCAGCAACAAATAACATCAGCAGCAGCCAGCTGCCGGTCATCGTCCACTTTCACGGCGGAGGGTTCACCTGCATTTGTGCTGACTCTGTAGGCAGCGACAACCTCTGTCGAAGACTAGCTAAAGAACTCAAAGCTGTCATTGTGTCAGTGAATTACAGGAACTCGCCTGAACATAAGTACCCAAGTCAAGTTGAAGATGGATTCGATGTGCTCCAGTACATAGAGTTAAACCCTAATTTCGAAGGCTTTCCGACAAACGCTGACCTGAAGAACTGTTTCATCAGCGGGGACAGCGCAGGCGGAAACCTATCTCATCATGTTGCACTCAAAGGCTCCAACTATGGTTTCAGAAATTTGAGGATCATTGGAGTTATAGCACTTCAGCCATTTTTCGGAGGAGAAGAAAGGACTGAATCCGAAATAAAGCTTGCTGGAGCTCCGTTTATTACCACGAAAGGCACCGATTGGCTGTGGCAGGCCTTCTTGCCGGAGGGTGCAGGCAGAGACCACCCGGCGGCTAATATTTTCGGCCATAAATCGGAGGATATTTCGGGGTTGAATTTTCCGGCGACGATAGTGATTGTTGGAGGGTATGATCCTTTACTAGACTGGCAAAAGAGCTACTATGAAGGGTTGAAAAAAGCTGGAAAAGAAGCGTACTTGATTGAGTATCCAAATGTGTTTCATTCTTTCTATGGAGTCCCGGACGTGCCTGAGTCGGCTTTGTGCATTAATGAGGTGAAAAAATTCATGCAAAAGGTAATAGGCAAGTTGATTTAACTGTCAAGTGTATTCAAGCATCAGTTATAGGAGGTGTAGGGATGGGATGGGGCAAACATGGATCGGATCTATTTTGCTTTAAATCCAAATTTATAATAAATTTAGACTTGTATCTACTCTAGATCTATCATGGATCTATATTTTTCACTCTATATCCATGTTTGAAGTAAAAAATAAAGATCTATATCTCTTTAAATCCAAAAAGAAAAATTAAAATCCAAATTTACTCTAAATGTGTCATGAATTCCAAATCTTAATAATAAGAGAACAATTATATTTTAGAAAGAAAATTAAACACTAAAATACATTGGTAACAATTAAATTATATACTTTCTATAAAAAAAAATCTAATAAGTATTGTAGCTTCTACTTTTACACCAAAACAAACAATAAGAAAGATAATAAAATATCCACTAAAAGTAATTATAGTAATTGTAGGAAAAATATCATTGTAACATTCGAATGTCTCCTTTACCATCCTGACATCCACGACACACCATTATCATTCCCATATCATTAATTAATAACATATAAGTTAAATATGATTTATTATATTCGGTTCTTTATTATTTTTATTATGACCATATTTAAGTAAATATATGATTAACATAATTATTTTATAGTTGATAGCCACCACTAATTAGTGATTATACAACGTTAATAAGATTATAAGAAAATGATAGAAAAAAACTCTAGTCTAGACATTTTCCCAGCAATTAAAGGACTAATTCAAGCATTCAAATAAAGTTGAGAAGCAAGAGCAGACTAAAGACAAAGAAAGAGAACTAAATTATAGAGTGAAAAACTTAAAAAAAAAAATA
Organism: Citropsis articulata; assembly: GCA_030449925.1. Lineage (NCBI taxonomy): Eukaryota > Viridiplantae > Streptophyta > Magnoliopsida > Sapindales > Rutaceae > Citropsis > Citropsis articulata. The sequence goes on from JASUUH010000092.1 coordinate 1,368,518, forward strand.
ACGACTGGCTATCCTAATTTTATTTTACATTTAATAAATTTTTGTCTTACAATCATTTAAATACCTTTAAGTTTTAAGATTCTTAAACACATGCTAAATGCTACTAATATTCCATGAATAAATTTTATTATAATTTATAATTATATAAGGTTAAGAAATTTTTAAAATAAAATAAAATAAAGTGGTGAGTGGCAACGAATAAGGATCTAGATATTAAGATAAATTCAGACATACTCTAGATCCGCCTTGGATCTATGCATCGATATCCAAATTTAATTCATATCTATTTTAGTCTGACCCAAATCCAATTCGATTAGGTTTGAATCATGTGGATCTTGAGCCAGATCCAATCCATTGTCATCCCTAAGGAGGTGTGATGGTCAAATATATATGGGATGAGATATATGATTTTGCATTTTTGTGTAATATTAAAAACTATTTTCAAAATATTAGAGGAGATTGTCAGTTTTCTTTAAGGAAATCAATATAAATTGGTTATTCATTTACTGGTTTTATAATAGTTAATAATGTAATTAACAACATAATTTTATAGTATTTCCCTATTTTCAAATATATTTTTATTCATATTTTTTATAGACTAAAAATCATATAAATAAAAATTAAAATAAAATTTAGGTAATATAAATCAAAACTAAAATAAAATTTAAGCATTAAAATGAGAAATATACTTTTCCGTGTGAATAAAAATTGAATCACAAAGTATTTTCATTGTACTTTTATTAAATCATGAAGTATTTTTCATTGTACTTTCTATAACTTTTAAACATTTTTTTTTCAAACAAATTTAAGCATTAAAATGAGAAATAACTTTTCCGTGAATAAAAATTGAACCCCAACAAAGTACTTAAGGACTCATTTCATGAGCCAACACTTTGTTGGTTAAACATTTTTCCTATAATAAATATGTATGATTTATTCCTAAGATATATTATTAAATAAATGATCCATTCACCCTTCTTTTTATTTAAATTTTTGGTGTCAAGAGATTTTTGGATATTATGAAAACAGTAAAGTAGTAAATGATATATATTAATTTCAATAGTGGAGAAATGGGTAATCTCCAAAAAAAAATAAAAAGAAATTTCTTTTAAGAGAGGGAATATCTCCTTAGCTATAAGTGTTTAACAAAAAAAATCTTATTTATTAAACATAAAGATATCACCATCATAAATGTATTGATTAAATTCCTTGTGAGATTAATGTGTATTGATTGGATCATTCTATGATGCGGTAGTGGGGATAGATAACAAAGGATCAAAAGTAAACTAATAAAACAAAAATAGTACCGCAAACAACTTACAAAAACTGTAATTCGCAAGCTGTTATATATGACAAATAAATTCTTAAATCATACTGCTATGAGTCTATTCCACCCAAGTAAACTATCACCATAATTGCCGACGGAAAATTTTGGGCATAGATAAAGCTTCGAAATTTGGACTCCCCGTTTTTGGCTTCTTATTAATGAATAATTTTTAGCCCCCATCCATCTTTCTTATTTGCTCTATTTCCCACAAGTAGAAGTTAGAACCAAGAGCTAAACGTCTTAAAAGCTAGACTTTCTATATCAAGAACAAAAATTAAAAGCTATGGTTTCATATGTTTTTGGTAGTTTTTTATTTCCTCCAACCCCTATTGTTGGAAATTCGTTGACACATCATTTTTGCTGAAAATTATATAATTGTATTATTATTTGTACCAAGCTCCAGGACAAATTCTTGGGGTCTGCCACGGATCGGCGTAATAAATATTTGTTTTATATTAATTGTTATTAATTTCTAAAGAATTGTTAATCAATATCAACTGATTAAACGAACTTTTATCACCCAAGATTCAACTCAGATTTCTAATTAATGAAGATCGAATCAAGAACAAAAACAGAATAGAAAACAGAGAACCAGACAACACTCTTTGAAGGAAAAACTCACACACTTTCATTCATCACCACTGAATACAAATCAATTACAGATGAAAAGAAAACTACAAGATTCACTCTCAAAGAAGAATCACTTAATTCGGTTAAGAAATGAAAGAGAACCAGCTTTTATATCGACGGTCATCGCCTCATGCTTTCTAGAAAAAACCCAGAAACAAAGTAACGAACTTAACAGCTTCGTGCCACGTCAGCAGAAAATTTCACATGCACCCCTCAACTGAATGCGATCTGCATAATGACCCACACTACTCTTATTTCATTTCACTTGGACCCCCAAATCAATTAATCACTCATCTTCACAATCTCCACCTTGCAGATCTGATTTAGTTGATCACACAACCATGAAAGCTGCTCCAAAAAACCTTCAAACACTGATATTCACTTATGAATTCGCTTTGTCAAGCGTAACACCCATGAAGTCCACACAGTACTCGAATTTTGCAGAGGGTAGAACCTTTGTAAATGCATCTGCTGGGTTCACATCAGTGTGAATTTTGGAAACAGCCACTGCTCCCTTAGCCACTTCATCGCTGATGAACTGAAGCTTCACGTCAATGTGCTTGGTCCTTTCATGATACATTTGATTTTTTATCAAATGTATAGCACTTTGATTATCACAGAAAACTTGGACTGTTTTCTGATCTAACCAAAGTTCATTGAGAAGACCTTTGAGCCACATTGCCTCTTTACGCCTTCCAGAATGAACTCGCTTGAGGACAGAGCCACAACATGCTAAAGTGAAGCTTTCCAGCTTACCAGGCACATGTTCAACATGAACATGTATCCTGAAATTGACTTCCTCTTATCCAAGTCTCCACCAAAATCAGAATCCACAAACCCTTCAACCATAGTTGACTCACTCCTTGATTTCCCATACAGCAAACCATAAGTCACAAACCCTATGAGGTATCTCATGATCTATTGCACAGCACTCCAATGAGTCTTGCTTGGACAGCTGAGAAACCTGCTAACCATGCTTACTGCATGAGCTATGTCAGGTCTGGTGCAGACCATTGCATACATTAAACTCCCAACAGCCTGAGCATAAGGTAATTCACTTGTCTGTGCCTTAATATCTGATGACTGGATTGCTGATAACTTGAAGTGAGCACCTAAGGGAGTTAGAACAGGTTTGCATTCAAGCATATCAAACCTTTCTAGAACCCTCCTTAAGTATCTTTCTTGACTTAGAAACAAAGTACCAGTTGTTCTGTTTCTAAAGATCTTCATGTCCAGGATTCTTTTTGCATTCCCAAGGTTCTTCATCTCAAACTCCTTATTCAGCAAACTCTTCAGCCTATCTATCTCAGACTTATGCTTGCTGGCAAGTAGCATGTCATCTACATACAGTAACAAGTATGCAACCCTTCCTTGATCTGACCCACCAAAATACACACAACTGTCATATTTGCTTCTGTGGTAACCAATAGAGACCATGAACTCATCAAATCTCCTATACCATTGTCTAGGAGATTGCTTAAGTCCATACAGGGATTTATGTAACAAATACACATAGTCTTCCTTCCCTCTGCTCTCAAAGCCTTCAGGTTGTGCCATCAAGATTCCGCTTCAAGATTGCCATGAGGAGTCGCTTTTACATCTAACTGCTCTAATTCCATATCCTGAAAGCCACCATGGCTAAGTACTCGGAGTGCTCACAACTGGAGAAAAGATTTCATTGAAGTCCACTCCTTCTTTTTGTGTGAAGCCCCTAGCCACAAGTCTTACCTTAAACTTGGATGGTTCAACACCTGGAATCCCCTCCTTTCTCTTGAATATCCATTTACAGCTGACTACCCTTTTCTTCCTTGGATTTGGTACCAAAGACCATGTTTTATTCTTGAGCAGTGAATCCATTTCATCCTTCATTACTTCAAGCCACTTTCCACTATCTTTACTCTGAACAGCTTTAGTATAGCTCCCAGGCTCCTCAATTGCCATGTCATCAGCACACAAAAGTGCAAAAGCAATCAAATCAGCATAACCATACCTCACTGGTGCCCTGGTTTGTCTTCTGATCCTGTCTCTAGCTAATCGACATTCTAAATCGGTTTGCTTCTTCCGATTCCTCGGACTTCGCCTCACTGCCCTTTTTCATCATCAGTTACCTTCATTTCATCATCTCCTTCTTCAGATAACTCCACCTTGAGCTTGGTTTTATCAACAGGTTTGTCTTGGTCAGGCATACTGATTTCAGTCTCTGAATTTTCTTTCAGCAACACAGCTTCATGAAACACAACATCCCTGCTGACTATGCACCTTTTTTGCTCACCACACCAGATCCTATACCCCTTAATTCCATCTGGATATCCAATAAAGATACCTTTCAAGGCTCTTGCATCAAGCTTGCCTTGTCTGATGTGGATATATGCAGGACACCCAAAAATCCTTAGATTTTCATAGTTTGCTGGCCTACCAGACCAAATTTCTTCTGGTGTTTTGAAACCAATGGCTGCTGAAGGGCTTCTGTTGACTAAGTAGCTTGCTGTATTCACAGCCTCTGCCAAGAAGCTTCTTGGAAGCTTTGAATTCACCAGCAAGCACCTTGTCTTATCTACTAGGGTTCTATTCATCCTCTCAGCTAAACCATTTTGTTGAGGGGTGAATCTCACTGTTTTGTGTCTCTTTATTACATAGTCTTGACAGAAGCTTTCAAACTCTTTATTACAGAACTCTAGGCCATTATCTGTTCTGAGGCATTTAAGTTTAAAACCATATTGGTTTTCTACTAAAGCTTTCCACACCTTGAATTTCTCCAGAGCTTCATCCTTGGCATTGAGTATGTAAATCCAAACTTTCCTAGAGAAATCATCAACCAGTGACAGGAAATATTTCCCACCACTTAGAGATGAGACTTGTGCAGGTCCTCAGAGGTCAGTATGCACATAATCTAGAACCCTTTTGGATAGATGTTGCCTTTTTTGAAACTTTGATCTGTGAGCCTTGCCAAATATGCAATTTTCACAGAAGTCTAGCTCCCTAATTTTATCTCCACCAAGCAGCCCTTGTTTACTTAGCTCTTGCATACCTTTTACACTCATGTGTCCAAGCCTAAGGTGCCATAGTTTGGTTTTATCTTCCTCAGAGACAGCAGAGAATCCTGCTGTTACAGGCACTGATGAACCTTGCAGTACATATAGGCCATTTTCTTTAACCATTTTCATTACCACTCAGTCCCTTTCATCACCTTTAAGCCACCATTTTCAAACTTAAAGCAATGCCCTGAGCTGTCCAGCATGCCTAAAGAGATTAAGTTTCTCTTTAGCCTAGGAGCATGCCTCACATCATGTAGAGATCTTATAACTCCATCAAACATCTTCACTTTGACAGAACCAATCCCAACAATCTTACACACATTGTTGTTCCCCATCAAGACTCTACCACCATCCACAGCCTCATATTTGTAAAACAAATTTCTATCAGGGCATAAATGAAAAGAGCATCCTGAGTCTATGACCCACTGACCTTTTGTACTGCCATTTGAAGCTACAAGCAAGTCTGCACTGAAGTATCCTCCTTCTGAGGAGTCATCTGAGGCTACAGCTGCATCACCTGACTTTTCTTGACTTTCTTTCTTCTTCTTTTTAAGACAGTCCCTTATGTAGTGACCTTCCTTTCTGCAATAAAAGCATTTTCTTTTCTTCTTTTTCTTTTCAGTTGCATCTTGATTCTTTGCCTGCTTCTTGCTCTTTTGGTCCTTTTTCTTCTCGCCAATCAGCCCATCACCATTGTTTACTTCATGTCCATTGTTCTTCTGGATCTCCTTGGAACTTAGTGAAGCTTTGACATCTTCCAGAGTCAGGGTGGTTCTTCCATATAGCATAGTGTCCACAAAACCTTCATAAGGCTTGAGCAGAGAACTCAACAAGAAAAAGGCTTTGTCTTCATCAGTGATCTTCACATTTTCGACCCCCTCCAGATCAAGAATGATCTTGTTGAAGGTGTCTATGTGTTCTTGAATAGATGCCCCTTCCTTCATTGTGAAAGTGTACTCTTCAGAAAGCGACTACGGGCCAGGGATTTCTTCATGCACAGGGCCTCCACCTTTTTCCAGATACCTAGGGCTGTTCTTTCTTCAGAGATTTCCCTTAAAATTGAGTCACTAAGACTCAAGATCAAGGTACTATGAGCCCTATTTTGTATCTGCTTCTTCTTTTCATCGCATACGTAGCCGCCCATCTGATCCCTTCTTCCAAAGCAGATTCGAGGCCTCACGAATGAAGGGCCCTCATTTTCATCTTCCATAAAGAGAAATCACCACCAATGGTGAATTTCTCTATTTCGGGTTTTGGAAGTGACATGGTTGAAATCAGCCAAGCTCTGATACCACTTGTTATTAATTTCTAAAGAGTTGTTAATCAATATCAACTGATTAAACGAACTGTTATCACCCAAGATTCAACTCAGATTTCTAATTAATGAAGATCGAATCAAGAACAAAAACAGAATAGAAAACAGAGAACCAGACAACACTCTTTGAAGGAAAAACTCACACGCTTTCATTCATCACCACTGAATACAAATCAATTACAGATGAAAAGAAAACTACAAAAGAAGAATCACTTAATTCGGTTAAGAACGAAAGAGAACCAGCTCTTATATCGATGTCATCGCCTTATGCTTTCTAGAAAAAACCCAGAAACAAAGTAACGAACTTAACAGCTTCGTGCCACGTCAGCAGAAAATTTCACATGCACCCCTCAACTGAATGCGATCTGCATAATAACCCACACCACTCTTATTTCATTTCACTTGGACCCCCAAATCAGTTAATCACTCATCGTCACATTAATTATCCCACTTTACTCAAGATATACAATTTTTCAAGTTACATAAGATATACATGATATCTCTTTAAATACATAAAATAAAATAAAAATAAAAATACAATGTTGATTGTTAATTTTCTTTCATTGAATTGCAGCACAATTTTCATGCTACCAAAAAACAATCTTCATTTGTTTCCCTATGAAAATCTCTAGTTTCTACTCTTTAATGTGTTGCGGCTGTTTTTGTTCATTTTACTTCCGCGTTTTTAAGCTACTTATTAATGGACAATAAATCATTTCTCATTTTTCCCCTCTTTAAACAAACCAATAATGCAAGTGTCAGAAAGCAGTAATTTAAGTTTCAGATAGCAACAAACTATGTATCCAAGTGCAAAAATAATGCGATATGACATAAATTATAGTGAATTAATACCTCAGGCACAGAGAACTGCAGTCTGAAATTTGGGCCATCATAATTTCTGAGGCGAAGCTGTGAAAGGGTCCAGGTTGGCCTTTGAATACTTTTTTTTGGGGCCCAACAGATTTTGAAAAATATCTTGTAACTTATATAGTGGTCCTTAACACTTCTCTTTACAATTTTAATCAAATTAATAATGTTCATATTATTTCCTAACAAAATTCATGCTCAATAAATAATATTTTTTGAAAAATTATTTTATTTTAACTCGGATTAAAATAAGATCAGTTAGCTTCGCCATTGGATCCAATATTGTCCTAAACGTATCTTCCTCCAAGGACTTGAATATCTTCTTGATTCTATTTCTAATCTAAAATTTATTATACCATCTGTTGTGGACGTCAACTTTTTTTTTTTTTTTGGAAATTATCAAAGAGCAGGCGGTAAGAGTCCTCATGCATGATTTCATTGTTATACAACTTATGATGATTAGTTGCCGGATGCATTTTAAAGGGGAAAAAAAAAGGACTGATGCGGAGTTTTCTTAAATAATGCGGGTACTGTATTATTATTGCAGCAATACTAATATGCAATTATAAAAGTTGTGCAATATTAAATAGACTAATTAGAATTAAGAGATGGCTCTTCTCCTTGAGTGCCATACCTATCCAGTGACAGCAATAAATATTATAATGTGGGGACTGCCAGCTGCGCAACAAACGTGGAAAACACGAAAGGTTTGTTTTCGACCTTTTCTTTGCTAATTGTGGAAAACGAGAACGATTTGTTTTTCTTGTGAAATGAAAATGCTAACCTAAAAAAGTTTTTTGTTAAGTTACATCGTCACATAACATACATGATGATGTAATAACCGTTGGATAAAATTTAACGGTCGTGAAAATAATATGATTTTTTTATCTCATATTTTCACAATCGTTGGATTTTATCCAACGACTGTTGATGTAACAACAAGATCCCCTAAAAAAAGCTAATCATATATGTTTTGTTATTGTTTATTTTGGAAAAAGAAAAACAGTGGTTCAAAATCACTAACACCCCCCCCCCCCCAAATTTCTCATTGCCATATACATATGTCTCCGAAACAAAATTTCCTACAACAATAATAATAATAATCATAAATATAAAATATTTTTGTCCACTTGTGATGATCAGTCGCCGCCACATTCCTCCAGGTTTCGTGCTCGTCATCCATGGAGGCCATGCCCTGTTGACTATTGATACTCTAATTAAGTCATTACCCCTATTAAATATAAGTTTAAATATAATTAGTTGGAGTACTCATTGTTGCATCATCAATCATTTAATACAGCGCGCGATATTAATTAATTGATTTTATTATTAATTATTAATCTATTATTTTTACAATTTACTTAATAAATGATATACATAATTAAGTATGTTAATTGAGTATTCAAAATTAATAAATAGAGTATTACCCTTAAAAGCATTTTTTTTTTTTAAGTTACAACAAATTCTATAGTACTTCAAGTGTCCAAATTAATGCAGTAGCTTTTTGTTATGAGAAATTTTGAAAACATGCACAGATGACATAAATGCACATAAATGCATTAATAAGATGCAATTCTCTTATGTACTCTGAACTCTCTGGGCTATGTTACACATGCAGTGCAACAATAATAAGAAAAAGCTTGCGCAGTTCAACTATATTAAAAAAAGGCTTGAGGCTTTTGGTATGTTGCCCGTTTGGTATCGTTATGAAGACCGCAGTACCTTGATCTTATTACATTCTCGGATTGAGGGAAAATGTCGTAAAATTACTTCTTGAACAGCTACAAGCGACTAGTTTCGAAGTCAATGACCACTAACCAGCGCTCCCATCATTCCATGGTAGGACTTGGTAAAATAACTACCACCCCATCATGAGGAATATCATTAACAAGCCTCGCAAACATTGGCCAGCCCCATCCAAAGTTTGCATCGTAAATAGGCATGTTTGCCAAAACTTGTAAGCAGATTTGGACAACTAAAATTATGGGCTTCTGGTCTTATTGCTGTTAAATCAGGCCGTTGCTTAAGGTAAGCAAGAGCTGGCTTCAGAAACTTAGACGTTCATCTACTCAAGGACTTCATGTATGTAATCCAATGGTTCTGACTGAATTTCACTTGATATGGCAACTGGTGTAGTGCTGAAGACAACACTGCCAATATACCCAAGTGGAATTTTAGGATTCAGTTTAAACCGTCCATCTGGGGGAATATCTAACTTGGTAACTTGATCAACATAAAATCTCGTGCTTTGCATGTGCAACGCCATATATATGCTGCCACTATCTCGAACCTGCTACACTTTATAGAATACTTTTCTCTGAGGTTGTTCATTTGACCAGATGATAACTTAAAGATAGCTGTAGAAATAGGTTCATGATTTTGATGATCATCAGTAGGACTATTGATCAAAGAAGGAAGTGGGTTGTATTCAATGTGGTGGAATGTAAGAAATCGGGAACATACGTATGGCTTGATCAAACTGATCAGATCCAAGTACATTTGAATTTTAAGACAAAATAAATAACAATAGAGTCATATTTTTTGTAAATAATTGACAATAGAGTCATATTTTATGTAGTTAAAAATCATCATAGTTAACTACATTTGTAATTTTAATAAATTATTAATTTATTATTTGAATGGGGCCACAAAATTATATAAGATTTTTTTAAAAAAATATTATCTTATTATTTTATAGAAATTATTAGTTAAGTCCATTGGCTCAAGTTGTGACTGTGGAAATTTTTTATACAATAGAGACCATTAATTTATAGAGTATTAATTTATGGATATTCTACTATATATATGTAGATATTTGGCAATTTACTGGACAACCTGCTTATTTTCTGTGTTAGGTTAGCGTCTCAATATTTTGACACGATTATTAAATAGGTCATGTTAAGGTCGATCTAAATTTAACACAAATACAAATACGACTCGGTGACCCATTTTGCTAGGTCTATAGTTAAGGATGAAGATGGAGAATTTGAGATAAGATGGAGAATTTGAGACATACTGTAATGAAAAGGGAGATTCGTTTGTAGATGGTAAAACAAGTTGTGCACTGGATGATTTTGGTGACTCCGAATCAAGCTCGAAGCTTCTGCAACTTTTCCCAGCTGTTGATGATAGAAAAGTACAACTTGTTGTCCACTTTTAGTGATACAAGTACAAAAATAATACTTCCCCCTTTCTTAATTTGCTCGATCTTTTACACTTGAGATGATATACCCATATATTTATTTTCATTAATTACTTTTACTTTTCAAACTAATCCCTTCATACACGTAAGCCGCAAAAAAAAAAAAAAAGGTACAATAATTTGTAGATATATTATCAGTATTAGTTGTTTTAAACACTATGATTAATATTGACTAGATAACTCGATCGTTTCAAGTGTGGAGGAGTTTGTGTTGGATGCATGTTTCACCATAGGGTAGCAGATAGACACGTAGCATTCCTATAAGCATTTCACCATTCTTTAATAGTTAACCAATATTCCAGCGAAGGTGTTAAGGAAAGTAAAGTCAACCATTACATCAAATCAGGATATTCCTCTAATTAGGACAATCAACAGTTGTCAAATTTGTATTTATTTGTTTCTATTTGTATAGGACTCTAAATAGGAATTAACTGTTTATATACTTTGTTTTAGGAGCTATTTTAGTTATTGTAGTGTATATATATATGTTCTCTTTTTGCTATCAATAGTATAAGAAAAGCGTTTTCACTTATTCTTTTCATGGTATCAGAGCGGCCACGCTCCTGATTTCTTTTACATAAAACATATTGCCCACCTTCCTTTAGCCAACATCTATGGCAGGGAAAGATGATACTCAAAGCTCAGCCAAGCCTGAAGCTAACAAATTTGACAACCCAACTGATCCCTTCTACCTGCACCATTCAGACCAACCTGGTCTTGTACTCGTTACACAATTATTGAATGAAGAAAATTACAGTACCTGGAGTCATGCCATGCTCATGGCTCTTAGCATAAAAAACAAAGAAGGTTTTGTCAACGGTACCATCAAACAACCATTGGAGAGTTCTCTTGAAGAATACCAACAATGGAAACGTTGCAATAATCTTGTAAGAGCATGGATTTTTAACTCAATATCACCAGATATTGGAGCAAGCATAATATACATTAATAGTGCTCATGAGATTTGGGCCGATTTGGAAGAGCGTTATTCAAACACCAACAGTGTTCATCTTTTCCATGTGGAAGAAGCCATTCATAATTGCAAACAGGACAATATGACCATTGGAGCTTATTACACTAAGCTTAAAGGTCTTTGGGATGAACGTGACGCATTATGCAACATTCCAACCTGCACATGCGGCACTATGAAGGAAGTTTTACAATTCCAACAAAATCAAAAGACCATGAAATTTCTCATGGGACTTAATGAAGTCTACTCTGCTGTTCGAGGACAGATTCTTCTCATGGATCCACTACTTACAGTCAACAAAGTTTATTCTTTAATCCTTCAAGATGAAAAGCAGCGAGGTATATCAAAAGGAGGCACACCTATGGTTGAAGCTTCAGCTTTTGCTGTGAAGAATAATTCCAGAAATTCGGAAAGAAATTCCAATGTCAAAAATCCTCATTTAAAATGCGGAACTTGCAACAACCTCAGAGATATGTCGGTCACATCTCAAATGTGATTATTGCGGCTGGCAAGGTCACACCATTGATATTTGTAGAAAGTTACAAAAGAATTCCACAGGTAATAAACATGATCAACGAGAACACAAGAATGTTCCCTCCAAAGCCAACCATCCAAACGCAGCCACACCTGTAGCCAGTAATCAATATACTCTTACTGCTGAACAGTACCAGAGTCTGATAACATTACTTAATGGAAATAAGTCAAATTCCATGGCCAATCATGTTAGTAGCACATCAGCCATGAGTGATGTCTTAGGTACAATCTTTTGTGCATCAGTTATTGACAAAAAAATGTGTTGGATACTTGACACAAGAGCCACAGATCACATGGTATACTCAACTGATATGTTAACCACCAATCGTCGTGTGATCAATCGAACCGTGTCTCTACCAAATGGAGCCATCGCTGCTGTAACGCACATAGGTAGCATTCATTTTGCCAATTTTGTTTTACATGATGTGCTATGTGTCCCCTCCTTTAAACTAAATCTGATTTCAATTAGCAAACTCCTTTATAAATCCAATTATGCTGCTACATTCACGGATCATACTTGTATGCTACAGAACCAACGATCGGGGAAGATGATTGGGATGGGAACTGAGAGAGGAGGACTTTACTACCTTGATACTTCACAAAGAACCAGTTGTAATACAGCCATTGCACCTGTCTCTTCTTCTCCAAAACTTTGGCATCAACGCCTTGGTCACCTATCCAATAAGATTTTTCATTTACTCTCTCATTCAGTTATGAACATTCAATATTGTGATATTTCTGATTGTTTAATTTGCCCATTAGCTAAACAAACTCGTTGTTCATTTCTATTAAGCTCTATTCGCACTAAAGCGCCTTTTGAATTAATACATGTTGATATTTGGGGAGGATATCATGTTCCTTCTATCACAAGGGCACAATATTTTCTTACGATTGTCGATGATTATACCCGTTGCACATGGACTTATTTGATGTCTCATAAATCAGATGCACAAACATATATTACTGCATTCATTAACCTCGTTGAAACACAATTTTCCTTGAAAATCAAAATTCTTCGCAGTGATAATGGACCTAAATTCACTTTGAAAAATCTATATTTGGACAAAGGTATCATTCATCAAACTAGTTATGTTTCCACTCCTCAGCAAAATGGAGTAGCCGAAAGAAAACATCGGCATCTTCTTAATGTAGCCCGAGCATTATTATTCCAAGCTAATCTCCCTAAGAAATTTTGGGGGGATGCGATCTTGACAGCTACATACCTCATCAACCGCATACCCACACCTCTTCTTCAAGGGAAATCATCTTTTGAAGTACTCTTCCATAAACAGCCTACATATGACCATCTACGTGTGTTTGGGTGCCTGTGCTTTGTCTCAACTCATCACCATCGTCCTACAAAGTTTGATGCTAGAGCCACACAATGTATTTTCTTGGGTTATCCATACAATCAAAAAGGGTACAGGGTTTATGATCTCTTAACAGGTAAAATTTTCACTTCACGTAATGTCATTTTCTTTGAAGAAATTTTTCCTTTTTCATCTTCCGCTGCAAGTTCATCTCTTATTCCTTATCCTTCACCAATATATAATTATGACCGTCCCACTCTAGAGACATTCTCACCCGACAGCCCCTCTCAAGGAGATAATTCACTTACGAACACAGAAACCACTCTTCAAAACAACCCTTTAGCCACAACTTTTTATCCATTAATTGATCAATCTACTTCACTGTTGCCTTCAGTTCCACAAACCACTCCACCACGATTAACTCGTACTACAAAACCACCCAAACACCTCAATGAGTATCAAGTTGGTATTTCTCTTCCTTCACGGAGCATTTCGACGTCTAACTCGGCTTTGGTTACTGCAGCAGGTATCACCTATCCTTTATCTACTTTTCTTTCATATGATAGATTATCTTCCAAACGCAAGGTTTTCACCACTTCTCTTTCAGTTGAAAAAGAACCATCCTCATTTGCAGAAGCAGTTTGTGATCCAAAATGGCGTCTTGCTATGCAGTAAGAGCTTGATGCACTCAAAGAAAATGGTACATGGTCTTTACAATCATTGCCTCCTGACAAGCAACCGATTTAGTGCAAATGGGTATATAAGATCAAATTTCGATCTAATGGTACAGTGGAACGCTATAAAGCCCGGTTGGTCGCAAAAAGCTACAATCAAGTTGAAGGACTCGACTACCAAGAGACTTTTGCTCCTGTTGCAAAACTTGTTACAGTTCGCCTTCTTCTTGCCGTGGCTTCAACTCAAAAATGGCACATTCACCAACTTGATGTTAACAACGCATTTTTACATAGAGATCTTGATGAAGATGTTTACATGTCCTTACTACCTGGTTTCGGACGAAAGGGGGAGACACGAGTTTGTAAACTCCACGAGTCTTTATACGGCCTCAAACAAGCTTCGCGGCAGTGGTTCATTAAACTTTCTAATGCCCTCAAGAAAGCCAACGTCAAACAATCCAGGGCTGACTATTCTTTGTTCGTCCGATCCCAGCATGGTAAATTTACTTGTCTCCTTATTTACGTAGATGATGTTATCATAACAGGAAACAATCTACAAGATATCGAAGACACCAAATCATTTTTGAAGAATCAGTTCAAACTAAAAGATCTAGGAGAATTAAAGTATTTCCTAGGTATAGAGGTTGCGCGATCCAACAAAGGTATTGCTCTTTCACAACGGAAGTATGGTCTCGAAATTCTTGAAGATGCAGGATATCTTGGTGCAAAACCAGCTTCTTCCCCTATGGAACAGAACTTATCACTCAGTAATTTTAAAGGAGAATATATTGATAATCCATCTTCATATCGGAGGCTTGTTGGTCGGTTGATTTATTTGACTATAACAAGACCAGACTTGGCATATGCAGTCCATATTTTAACTCAATTTATGGACAAACCAAGAGTGCCACATTTAGAAGCAGCTTACTGTGTTTTACGGTATGTGAAACAAACACCTAAACAAGGAGTATTTTTTTTCTGCAGAAAATTTAATTTAGTTAAATGCCTTCTGTGATGCAGATTGGGCTAGATGTCGTGACACACGACGATCAGTTACTGGATATTGCATATTTCTTGGGAGCTCACTAGTTTCTTGGAAGACCAAAAAGCAAACGACTATATCACGGTCAAGTGTAGAAGCTGAATACCGATCCATGGCTGCAACCTGTTGTGAGATCACATGGCTGAAAGGTATTTTACAAGACTTGGGTATCAAGCATTCACCACCTGTCAATTTATACTGTGATAGCCAAGCGGCACTACATATTGCTTTAAATCCAGTTTATCATGAACGTACAAAGCATATAGAAATAGATTGTCATCTTGTGCGAGAGAAAGTTCAAGAAGAGATTATCAAGATGACTCATGTGAAGACATCAAGTCAGCCAGAAGACATTTTCACAAAACCTTTGAGTTTCTTGCAATTCTCGACTCTACTGAGCAAGTTAGGAATAATCAATATTCATTCCAAACTTGAGGGGGAGTGTTAAGGAAAGTAAAGTCAACCATTACATCAAATTAGGATATTCCTCTAATTAGGACAATCAACAGTTGTCAAATATGTATTTATTTGTTTCTATTTGTATAGGACTCTAAATAGGAATTAACCGTTTATATGCTTTGTTTTAGGAGCTATTTTAGTCATTGTAGTGCATATATATACATTCTCTTTTTGCTATCAATAATATAAGAAAAGCGTTTTCACTTATTCTTTTCAGAAGGGGTAAAACGAAAAAATAATTTACTCAAAGCCTCCTTCATCAAACCAGCTTCAAAGAAATTTAAAGAATCATTTGGCAGTCGGTGGACGAAAGCAGAGGGATTGAAGCCTACCGGCATCACCCGGTCCAATTCGGTGGTCCGTAGCCAATGCTGAGCCGTTTCTTTATCAGGTCGTATCAATGCCGACTCTTTCATGTGAGTTTCTATTCTGTCAGAGCGTCGACAGGATCAACGTGATCCCCACCTATAGTGGGCACAAAATAAAAAAGTTAAGATGAGTAGAGATCATGTGATCACAATAAATTTTATTAATTAAGAGAAAATGAAACTAACAAACCCTAAGGATGACAAAAACCATGTAGACCTTGCGTGCTGTGAGACTTCATATTTTTTTGTGGTATGTGAAGCATGCGTTCGTTACAGATACTGAGGAATAATTTTTTTTTTTTTTTTTGCCTGAAAATTTAATCATTCTCTCGTAATTTAGGCTAGAATAGGCTGGTAAAGTTGTTAATACTTAAAACAATTATAACAATAAGACATTCCAAAAAAATCTATTACGAAAGCAATGAGATATTAAAACCATGCATTCTTTTTCGAATGACCGAATACTGTTACCTTTTTTTTTTAAAAGACCGAATACTGTTACTTAGTTGTATATATAAAAAAAAGAATATATTTTTTATATTGCAGAATGTCAAAAACGGACTATACTGTACTCGTTTTTATTTTCTTTTGTTTTGTCAAAAACAATTACATTGGAAGTGTCATTATTATCATTTTATGATAAACATGAACCACATTCGTACTCATTGTTACAATTTTTAAATTTTTAAATTTATATATACTTCTACCATGACACTATGCTAAAAGCATACTACTAACATTGTAGTTATACTACATTCATACATATTGTTTTGCTTTTTTTTTTCAAAAACAAACAGTGCTCATTATTATCTTTTTTATGCCAAACATAAACTACATTCGTAATCTTAGTTTTTTTTTTCTTTTCTTTCAAATATTATTGAATACATTTATAACATGACTACAACATTGTACTTGTTGTTTATTTTTGTGTCAAAAATAAACTAGATTCATACTTTTTTTTGGGGGTTAAAAACATACTATATTTAGTGTCCATTATTACTATTTTTATGTTAAACATTAACTACATTCGTACTCATTGTTATTATTTTTAAATTTATTGAATATATTTATATTAGGTTAGCACGTCATAGCCAAATTACATTGGTACTTATTTTATGTGTGTTAAAGTTATTTTAGGATATAAAAAGTCTTTTAGTACAAGAAGTCTTTTAGTACTCTGTTTCTTGTTTTATATATATATCTATTGTATTCAGTTTTGTGATTAGAAAATAATAAAACTACAAACCCTATTTTTCTTTTGTGTGATCCTGGCCAACATGGTATCAGAGCCTTGAAAGAAAACATGTGCAGCCGTCATCACTCAAAGAATTCTACCAAACCCTCGAATTTCTACCATCACAAAAAAAAAGTATAGTGAACAACAGATACTGTTATCATCATGGCTGCCCCATCTGCAGTTCCTCATGGTATTGGAATTTCCATTACTGCAGTCAAATTAAATAATGAAAATTTTGTGTTGTGGTCATGAGGAGTAGAGAAGTATTTGACTGCTCAAGGAAAATAGAATTACTTGACTGATGAGCCTCCAGCAAGTGAGTCTAAAGATTATCGTAAATGGTTACATGAAGATACTATGGTGACAACTTGGCTATGGAATAGTATGGAACCCTCAGTTGCCGCTACTACCATGTGGGTTCAAACAACAAAGGAGTTATGGGATTCTCTGAAGGAACGGTTTGGTTAATCAAAGAATAGTTCCAGAATTTATGAGTTGTATGAAGCTTTTTTTTCATGTCAACAAGGAGATAAGTCGCTAAGCGAACATTACGTCATTCTAGAAGGTTTATGGGGAGAGCTTACTTTTTATCATCCTTTTACTACAGATATTGCAATTCTTGAAAGACAACGTGAAGAACTATTGGCTGTTCGTTTTCTATCTAGTTTGAACCCTGTATACGAGAGTTCGAAAAATGGTATTTTGACTGAGAAAGAGTTACCCAACATAAAGGAAGCATATGCACGCCTTAAGCGACTGCCCTTTACTCATGGTGATCAAGACACATCTGCTCTTGCATCTTTTGGAGGACGTGGGCAAGGGCAAACTACCGGACGTTGTTGAGGTCGTGGTAGAGGCAGAGGACCAGGACGTTTTTACTGTACTCATTGTGGACGGACCAACCATCCCCCAGAAAAATGTTGGGACAAGTTTGGTAAGCCAGAGTGGGCAAATCGAAGCTAGAATAATCAGGGGGAGAATTCTTCTGTAACCACATCTTCTCCTAATATTATGCAAAACACCCAGGTGCCATCATCTTCAGAGCCTAATTATTCTACTTTAGGTAACAAACTAGAAATAGCCTCCTTAGCACAATCAGGTACTACAAATGCTTTCTTATCTATCTCTAATTCTACTCTATGGATAATTGATTCTGGAGCATCATCCCATATGACTGGTAATCGTTCCATTTATAGTTCATATTCTCCTTCCTGTCAATCATCATCTGTAGTCCTTGCTGATGGTTCTCGAACCAATGTTTTAGGTGAAGGGGCTGTTTATGCCAATCCCAATTTACGTCTTTCCTCTGTTCTCCATGTTCCAAAGTTTCCAGTACATCTTTTATCTGTCAGCCAGTTAACAAAGAGTCTTAATTGTTCTGTGACGTTTTTTCCTTCCTATTGTGTTTTTCAGGATCTTGGTACGAAGAAGACGATTGGTGGCGGACATGAGATGAATGGAGTTTATCACATTTCTACTTCATTATCTTCATCCAGTACTGCTTTTTCTTCCACTGTCTCTTCATAACAATGGCATTATCGATTGGGGCATCCTCCTCTTTGGTTAATTCATCATTTAGGTTTACCAGTTGATGTCAATTCTCGATTAGAGTGTCAATCATGTCAGTTGGGCAAACATCATCTTGTTTCCTATCTATCTCGACTTAATAAAGTGAGTCCGCGTCTGTTTCAGTTAGTTCATTCAGATGTATGGGGTCCAGACCGTCAAGGTTTTAAATATTTTGTTACTTTTGTTGATGATTGTTCTCGTGCTACCTGGTTATATTTATTAAAAGAGCGTTCTGAAGTACCTCGTGTATTTGAATCCTTTTTTAATGAAATAAAAACTCAATTTAATATTACTATTAGAACTCTTCGTTCTGACAATGCCTTGGAATACAACCATTCTGCACTTACTGAGTTCTGTAGGAAACAAGGGATTATACATCAAACTTCTTGCTCCTATAGTCCTTAACAAAATGGGGTGGCAGAACGTAAAAATAGACATTTATTAGAAATTACCAGAACTCTTCTTTTTCATATGAATGTTTCATCAAAATTTTGGGCGGATGCTATTCTAACTGCATGTTATTTGATAAATAGACTCCCTTCCTCAGTTATTAATTACATAACACCTCACACTATTTTATTTCCTATTCAACCTTTATTCTCTTCGCCAGCTCGTGTATTTGGTTGTGTCTGTTTTGTGCATGTCTATCATACGCTTGATAAATTATCTCCTAGGTCTGTCAAGTGTATTTTTCTTGGTTATTCCAGAACACAAAAGGGTTATAAATGTTTTGAACCTATTTCTGGAAAATCTTATGTTAGTGCTGATGTTACCTTCTTGGAGTCTACTCCATACTTTTCAGAAAAAGGATCATCCTTGGAACCCTAACCTACTTTCTACATCTCCACCTATTCCATCTCCAGTGATCCCGGAAATCCAACCAGATAAGCCCCTTCAGGTCTATATTCGTAAGAAATCTCATCCACAATTAAGCCAAGAAGGTGATACAACTCCTTCGGATCCTTCTGCCATTCAAGAATCTTTCTCAGACCAGGATCCTCTTCCAGTCCCTGAGGCGTCTGATCTTGATATTCCAATTGCTCTTCGTAATGGTACAAGACACTCTACTAGATACCCTCTTACTCATTTTGTTTCGTTTCATGCTTTATCATCTTCTTTTCGTGCTTTTGCTTTATCTTTATCAGTCATATCCTTGCCTAAACATTATCAAGAAGCTCTTACTCATCCCCGGTCACACAACTAAGAAGAAATAAAGGCTCTGAGTGATCGTGGTACTTGGGATCTGCAGACTCTTCCAAAAGATAAGGAGGTTGTTGGATGTCGATGGGTATTTGCTATAAAATACCATCCTGATGGTACCATAGAGCGGTTGAAAGCTTGTTTGGTGGCAAAAGGGTTTACTCAGACTTATGGGGTTGATTATTTAGAGACATTTTCTCCAGTCGTTCGACTTAATTCTATTAGAGTTGTTATCTCTTTAGCTGTTTTCCATGATTGGCCTCTCTACCAACTTGATGTTAAAAATACTTTTTTGTATGGAGATTTAAAGGAAGAAGTGTATATGGAGCAACCTTCTGGGTTTGTTGCTCAGGGGGAGTCTGGCTTGGTGTGTAAACTAAAGAAGGCCATATATGGCTTAAAACAGTCTCTGCGAGCATGGTTTGATAAATTGAGTGTGTCTTGTTAGCTCTTCATTTCAAGAGATGTCAATCTGATCATTCAGTTTTTGTGAAGCATACTTTTTCAGGTACAATTATTCTTGTAGTCTATGTTGATGATATAATTATTTCTGGAAGTGATTGTTGTGGCATTGAAGATGTGAAAGTTCAGTTGAAAAAGCACTTTCAAACCAAGGATTTGGGTTAGTTGAGGTATTTTCTCGGTATTGAAGTGGCCAGAGGAAAACATGGACTAGTGTTATGTCAAAGGAAATACATTCAAGATTTGTTGACTGAAATAGGAATGTTGGGGTCTAGGCCTGTAGATACTCCTATGGACCCAAACCTAAAACTGGATGAGACGGATGAAAAGGAAAATCCAATGTTTGAAGATAGGAAAAGGTACAGAAGTCTAGTTGGGAAATTAATTTATTTGACTGTTACTAGACCCGATATTACCTTTGCAGTTGCAGCAGTTAGTCGCTATATGCAAAATCCAAGGAAGGTTCATTGGGAAGCAGTATGTAGAATTCTCAACTATCTTAAGAAGACTATTGGAATGGGGGTTCTGTACAAAAGAGGAAGCTCCTTAGATATCATTAGCTATTCTGATGCTGACTGCGCTGGAACTAAAATTGGAAGACGATCTACTAGCGGTTTTGTACTTTTTTGGGTGGTAATCTTGTAACTTGGAGAAGTAAGAAACAAAATGTGGTAGCAAAATCTAGTGCTGAGGCAGAATATCGTGCGATGGCTGATACTATTTGTGAGATCATGTGGCTTAAGAATTTGTTGAAGGAACTTAGAGTTGAGATCCAAGGCCCATCTGTGATGTATTGCGACAATAAGGCTGCAACATACATTGCTAGCAATCCAGTGTATCATGAAAGGACTAAGCATATTGAGGTGGATTGTCACTTTATTCGAGAACAAGTTATGAGTGGCGGTTGTTACTTCCTTATATCAGGTCTGAAGATCAAGTTGGAGATATATTTACCAAAGCTGTGTACAAGGGAACTTTCTTACATCTTTGTTCTAAGTTGGGCATTGAGAATATCTATGCTCCAACTTGAGGGGGAGTGTTAAAGTTATTTTAGGATATAAGAAGTCTTTTAGTACTTTATTTCTTGTTATATATATATATCTATTGTATTTAGTTTTGTGATTAGAAAATAATAAAACTACAAACCCTATTTTTCTTTCGTGTGATCCTGGCCAACAATGTGAAAAAGATATTATATTCGTTCTCTTGAGATTATTTTGAAATTTGTTAAATTGTATCAGTAATTGATGCAGTTCCCTCTATAATTAAATCTTAAGTCCACCATTGCCTGAATAGTACCCCCAAAAATAGTACAATAATAACAGCAGACCCTGATGATCCATGAATTTACTACTGAAGATCAGACCATAGGATTTGGTTTTACAAATGATCCCTCATATTTTGGACTTTGGTACGTGGTTTATGGTACATGGTCCCTAGGCCTTCATCTTGGACAAACTGAGCTCTTCTCGAGCTTTTCCTTGCCTTCACAAACAATTTCCGTTAATTGGCTCATCATGGTGCATAGCAAGTGGTAGGTGGAACCAAGCATGTCATGGTGCATGAAGATGTAATAGTTGATATGTGGTATGCCATGGTGCATGTGTAGCAAATGGTATGTGGTATGTTAGTTTCTTGAAATTTTTTATTCAATTCATGTGATTCTTTCTTTCTAAGACTTGTATCATCCGCATTGATTATGGTGTTTGCAAATGGGCGGACACAATGAAGGTGCACAAGGAGCTTGGTGGGGTTTTAAATTTTTGTGAGAACAACCTAATTTTAATTTGTAGTTTTTTTTAATATTTTTAATTTTGAGTAGTGATATTCGACCCCTTAGTTTTTATTATAAGACGTTAATTATAAAATTTCCTTATTAAAAGAAAAGAATTTAATTAAAAATAAAAATTATTCTAGAAACCCTAGCCACCATCCACCCTCATTGTCACTATCTAAAGCTACCATTCTTATCATTCGTTCCTATCTTAGCCGATTTATTGCTAATTCCTTCTCATTATTTATCATTTATTATTAATTTATAATTTCTTGATTTCTATATAGAAATTAGTATTTGCCTCTTTTCATTTGATATTATTTTGACTTCGACATTATCATATCAATCTTTCTTAAATTAATTCAAATAAATGGTAGATTTTGGTTGGTGGATGTAGGAGTATTTGCTAGTATGGTCAATCAGTTACTACAAGTTAGGGTCAGTTTGGGAATGCTGTAACTTTTAAAATAATTGTTGTTAGCTGTGCTGTAAAATAATCAGCTGTGAAGAGAATCAGTTAAGTGTTTGGTAACTTTTGTTTTCAGAAGTACTGTGAGTTTTGAAAACAGTTATAGACGTTTGGTAAATTTTACTGTTAAACTGCTGTGAGAAAATAAATGACTAAAATATACATAATATAAGGTAAAATTTATTTATACATGTAAAAACATGTATATATAATATTTTTAATTGTGTATTATAATAATTTTTACTAAAAATAAAATTTATAATATATTGATTGTACTTTTTTATTTTTTTTATTTTAAAACAATTGATAATTAAATTAATAATATAGTGAAATAAATTTAATAATAATTCGACCAATAATTTATATTAATAAATTTATATTGATGAATTATAATAAAAATTTATTAAAATATTATTTTGTTTCCAATTTAAATAAGGATAATTTTGGGTTTAGGTAAGAATTTTAAGGATATTTATGGAATTGTATTAAATGGTAAAATTAATTCTCAAAATCAGAATCTAAAAGTTACTCCTTCCCTGCTTTTCAAAATCAGCTGTAGGAGGGACTAATTTTGACAAAAGTGATTTTGATTTTTTTTTACCAAACACTAAAATTAGATTTTAGATTTTCAAAATCACTTTTAGACCTCCTAAAAGCAATCCCAAACGGGCCCTTAGTGGTGCAGCTAGGGGTGGTAAAAAATACCCGCCCGGTCCAGACCCAGACCGCACCCGGGCGTTGGGGGCCTAGTATTATCCTGGCCCGGGTACGAAATCGGGTCGGTCTTGTGCATCACTTGATAAACTCAGAGCCTTGGGCAGAATCTGAATTTTATTAAACAAATATTATAAAATATATACTATTTTAAATCTTTATATTTATTTTACTCATTTATGACACATATACAAAGTTTTAAACACTTAAAATTTATATTTTCATGTCAAATTTTATTGAAATAAATTTAAAACTTATAAAATTACCAAAAAATAAAAAATATATACACATATAATATTTTAAAAAAAACATAAAATCCGGGTTCCGGAATAAAACCCCGCACAGTGACGGGCTTAAAAAATCCAGCCTGGGCATCTAAAAATTGCATCCAGGCCGGGTCCGAGCATTGCGACACCCGGAACTGGCCCGAGGTTGTGCCAACCCTAGGTGTAGTGACTTAGGGTGGTGATAATGGTGGGGGAAGGTGAATAGGGTTACTGAAATTATATTTATTTTTTAATTATTTTTATTGTTTAACATGGATAATTATGAAAATATGTAAATTAATTAAAATGTTGGGTGCTAGTAAGAAAAATGAAAGGAGTGGTGATATTTGATGTTATATCTCATCAGCCCCCAACTTTCGGTTAACTCCATTAAAAATTTTAAACTAATCTTTACCACTCAACATACCCCACCTAATGCCGAATTTACCTTTATTATAATTTTTGTCCTTTTTTCCAAGCACCCAACATATTAAACTTATAAAATCTATTTTTTTAAAAAAAATTCATGATCACTATAATTTTTTTTTTTTAAAGTTTTTATCCACCGTTGCCATAACCATAAAAAATTTGATAATTTTTCATGATTACAAAAGTAGAATATACAATATTTGAGAAGAGATAATTTAAAAAGCTAAAAGAGATTAGAGTATAAGAAATTAGATTAGTTAAACTAGATATTAACAGAAATTATCATGTAGGTGTACTTAAAATTTTTTTATCCTTTTAAGTAATTTCAAATAAAAATAAAATAGGTATTAATATAAAAGTGATGAATAAGGACACGTAGGATATAACGAGCAAGTCAAATATCACAAACGAGTTTATTACTACTCTTAATTAAATAAAAAAAAAAGATATATGGCCTATTTAAACTATATTGAAGTCCTCTAGAATTTTTAAATTTGGCCCAATATTTATGATTTATTGGATTGTGGAGCTACTTAACCCCAATTTGCATGAGGCCCTACTTAACCCGTATACGATTAAAAAATTTTCTCTGTTATGTACTTCTAATGATTTTCATACTCGAATTAATAGCTTTTGTTAATATTATTTAAACAAAATCATTCTTGTCTCTAATTCATATGTGTTATTCATTAAGATATTTAATATCCCTCCTCTTGTCATTGCCTTTTACTACTAAGAAAGAAAATTTCAGCTCTAATTCTATTTTGATCAGGGTAAAAAATTTTGAATTTCCGTGTAAGATTGCCCTAAGCCCCTAATCCCTAATAGACTACGGCGCTACTGTTGGTGACATGTCACCATCATTCTTTTGCTTCTGTTATCATCCCTTGAATTTTTTTTTTAATTGTTTGTGCAAAGCCTCCACTAGATTAAATTCATGGGTTCGCCACGGTTAATACCCTTCAGTTTTATTAATAAAATTTAATAAACAAAAATAATTTATTGAAAGATCGTTTTAGCTCCGTCACTGGCATTCGAAAAGACAAAATTTTTGGCGAAAATATAAGTTGATTGAATCAATTTGAAATGGAGTGAATCATTTAATTAAAGATCAAAAATTTATTTATCCTTCCAAAATTACACAATGAAATCATGCAAAGGCAAAATTCAGTGACATCAATTCATCTTTCTTGCTAAAAACCCAAAAAAAAAAAAATCACAACGATTATTTACAAATGAAAATTATATACAACTATATATCACAAGCAAACACAATCCCTTTCATCGCTTGAACAATAATACAAAGAGAAGCGGTGAAATTATTTATTCTAAAACAACAAGACAAACCATTTTTCATTCATTTATTTAGCTGCTTGACTGCATATGAAATCCTTCACCTCCTTAAGGAACAAAGAACACTCAGGTACCTCAGGGAATAACCAGAAACAGTGAACCGCTTTCGGATACTCAATCAAATAAGCATCTTTCCCACATTTCTTTAGTCCCTCGTAGTATCTCCTTCCCCCATCTTGTAAAGGATCAAACCCTCCGATGAAAATAATCGTTGGCGGCAAGTTTAAGCCGGATATATCAGCTGCGTTTGGCCCGAAAACATTAGCCGCCGGATGGTCCCGATTTGACCCTTCTGGCAAAAACGCCTTCCACATCCAATCTGTAAGCGTCAATCCAACCACTGGATCTCTCTGAAACCTCATTTCTGATTCAGTCCTTTCTTCTCCGCCGAAAAATGGCTGTATCGCTATGAGTCCATTAAGCCTTAGCCTGGAAAAATTACAGCCATCAGCAAGAACTGCTACGTTATGGGCCAAGTTGCCTCCGGCACTATCTCCGGCAAGAAAACACTGTTTGATATCAGCACAAGCTGGAAAGTTTTCAGTGTCTGTGAAGCTGCTGTCAATGAATTTGAGTGCATCAATCCCATCTTCGTATTGACTCGGACACCGATGCTCCGGCGAACGACGATAGTTAACCGAAATGACGACGGCCGGGACTTCCACAGCTAGCCTTCTGCAAGCATCGTCGCATATTTTTGAATTGGCAGCCAGGATTACGAATCCTCCGCCGTGGAAGTAGACGATGACTGGCAAGTGTGTTGCTGTCGTGTTGGCGGGCGTGTAGAGGCGGAACCAGAGATCCCGGGCGGCGTCAACTGAAACGTCGAAGCTCGTGACGCCATTTTTGGTTGAAGGAGAGGATTTGCGATCACAGAGGTTAAAGAGGAAGCGATTGACAGTCATGTTGCGGCGGAAACATAGGTGCATGGCTAAGGAGAACCTCGATAAGGACAGCCATGCCTTCCATGGGAGGTTTGCTGAAGTTCTGTGATTCGTGGACATCAATTTTCTTTTGACACTGAAATATTTCTCTCCACTTCTCTTTTGGGTAGTTATACAGGAATAATGGTATGTATACGATATTTTTTTTTTTTTGTTTTTTTTTTTTTTTGCTCAGCCTAAGCGTGGATTCTTTGCCCATCAATCATGGCGAGCCGGTGAAGTCACTTACAACGGCCACAAGCAGGAACCGGGTGTCGGCTTTCGACTAGAAAAAGAATTTTGTCTGGTGAAATGTTTATTTATCTTATAATGAATTTTTTTTTTTTTTATCTTATAGTGATGTTGTACTAATTGTAGTAAGTATATTATTACTGTTTATATAGATTGGATGCCAAAAAAAATATCTAGGATTAAATATAAGATCTTCAAATTTTATATAAACTGTATGGTTAAGATTTAATTATATACATATATATTTAATCCAATCCAATTATTATTAGGGATATGTTGATCTTTTAAATTATAAAATATTTATTAATAATTCTTTAGTTGAGTTTGTCTGTTTATTTATTTATAAGAAGAAATTTAGAGTTTTTTCATTAAAAAAATTCGTCCAATAATCTATGAACACTTTATCCAATTTTTTTTTTTTTTCTATAATGATAGTTTTCTTATCTGATCTCCCAAGGTTTAGAAAATTTTATACAGGACATTTGAAGTGCATCGAACTTTTGCTCCGCTGCATTACGCTTACCTTGGTTGTATTATTGCCCATTTCAAAATTCGTGAATGAATGTCAAAATTTTATCCAATGACAATGAGTGCAAGGATAGTGAAGTGCGCCGGTCACATTCAAGGCATTTTTCTTGACATTTACTATAAACTTACGGACTGTAATATCCGACCGCACTGTAATATCCGAAAAGTAATTAAGTACGTAGTTATTAGTATTATTTAATTCTATTGTTGTGATTATTGATTTATTTCGTGTTTAATTTTTAAATTTTTTTATTACATCATTTTATGTGCTTGTTTTATATATTAATATAATGCTCTCCATATATAATTTTATGTCTAGTTTTTATTTCATTATTCTTATTTATTTTTAACTTAATTCTTTAGTTTTCTTCTTGTAGCTATATTTGAAAATATTGAAATAAGAAGAGCTTAAAGAAAAAATTAATTGGAAGTTTAAGAAAAGTAATTGGAGATTAAAGTGGAAGAATATCGAGGAGCCAACCCCTAATTGTGGCAATCGCGTGAAGATGTGAAGAAGTAGCATTGGGGATTATCAATTTTATTAACAGAGCAAATACTTATGAAAGTGAACAACAAAAGAAGAAGTGGGCTTGGCTTTAAAGATAGTGGGCGGCTTTTAAGGATGGACTAACTAAGATGGACTACCAAAAAAAAAAAAAAAACTAAGATGGACTAAATTAATCGTAGAGCACCTAGGATTTGATGACAGGACGTGTCAATTAAATGGAAATTGCATCTTAAGTCGATGCGGCCGGATTTAATGCATATAAAAGCAATTTGTTTTAGCTTTCGAAGAGGCAATTGTTTTAGCTTTAGACAGATATACAGAATTAAGAACAGCCGAAGCAACAGAAGCCGAGAAGAAGAGAAGCAGCAGCCGCACGAACGTAACCATCAGCAGCAGGAGCAATTTGGAGGAAGAAGACGCCGAAATTATTTTGTTGGGTTTTTGTTTCTTTTTTCTAAATGTCATGTATGAATGTTACCTATCATTCTTATGAATTCTCCAAGTTTTCTCATGAACTAATTTATTTTGTTAGAACTACTGGGGTAACTATGAAGATTGATTTTATAAATTTGAATTATTTTTAGCTATTATTCTATGATTGAGGGTAAAAAACGAGAATAAATAAATTTGAATGATTTGATGATAAATAATGAAACAGAGAGGAATTTATGTGTTTTTACTTGGTATAATAGATGCCATGAATTGTACAAAAGATAAATATATGCCAACATAATTCATACATTTTTATTTAAGATTTTTTATAGAGCTTAATGAAAGTATTTTTATATTTAAATTCACATTAAGATATAGTAGGTTAATATGTGAGGGTCTTTTATATTACCTGAGATAAGATATTTAATAAATTAGGAAAATTCACTGTTAATGTGGGTAAGAATCTTTAATTGCATAGATGGAGGAGTTAAATTGGATTGGTTATAGTGAAGTCGGATGTCCTAATGCCTAAATATTTTGTTGATTTTTGTTACTGATTTCATCTTCATTTAATTTTTAATTACTTTATTTTATTTTAATTTTAATCCAACTTCTCTTAATCGATTGTTCAAATAAATTAGGATTAGAATAAATTCAATAACTAGTAGGATATATAATTTTTATGGGACGATACTCTACTCTACATTATATTACTTATGCCGACTAGTACACTTACTAACTTATACAACATCATAATTATTATTATTGCTATTGTTATTTGTTACTAATATTTTTATTAGCATTAGCAATAGTATTAACATTTACTGGTACTAGGACTTATTTGTTATTGGGCATAGTTTTAGCCAACCCATTCTAGTTATCTTCGTCCAAGCCAATTAGCTAAAAACCATAGGTTTAAATAGATAAATTGAAGAGAAAAACAAGAGAACTAGCCTTTTCTTCACTTGTCCGGCTAGGAGAGGCGAGAGCGGCCAAAGATTTTCTTGGTTTTTATCATTTAAATGCAAAAATTATTGAGTAATTTTGGAGGTGTTTAAGGTTTGCATACTATAACATTTGAGTACTCTATTTCCTATATATCCTATAATTACTGTATTTGATCTATAAGATTAAGATTTGGGGATTTTGATTCTTGAGGTTATTGTATGATTTTCATGGGTGTCACGCATTAGGGAATCATTGATTAAATGAAAACCATGGGGATTAAGCAAATGTGCAGGATTTTATGATAGTCACTTACTCCAAAAATCATTTAAAATTATATATTTTGTGTTATGATTTTTGTTTCAATATTTGACGGAACTAGACCTGTTGGGCATTACATAGAATTTTGCTTCATCCAAAAATGTCTTGTATGCCATTTTTGATGAAATTTTGAATTAGGCCCTGTGATTTTGGAAAATTGACATTTCTACGATTGTCAAAGGAAAGAAATGTTTAGACTGACCAAACCTTCTAAAAAAATTATAAAAGTTTTTAAATCTACTGCTTTATACATCTAGTTTATCATATCCAAAATTAGAGTCCGAATTTCTTTTATTTTAATTGTTGTGAATTAATAAGTAAAGGGCCATCAATTCTGAAATATGGATTTCAAGACATAATTATTCAGAGGAAAAGTAGGAATGATATTTTTGGACCAATAAATGATGAAACATAAACAATTACAAGGGAAAAATAGATACAATCTTGGAGCAATATAAAGATGACATTTAATACAATTTACTCTATTGGATGGGCTTGAAAATCAATGGTTAAAGTTGGGCACATTAAGAAATTTAAGTGAAAGAATAAATCCAATACAAAATGAATATTCTGATCTCTTTTCCTTAAATATGACACATAGCCCTAAAAGTATTCTCTCTTTTTAACCTAAGAATGACATCTAACACTAATTTTTATGCACTCATTTTATCACTAGTCTCCACTATATAAATATCTTATAAACCCATATTAGGACATTTCCTTGCCTCCTCTCTTCTCTTCTCCTTTCTTACACATGTACACACAAACTCTCTTTTTATCTTTTAGATAATCACCCACTTCTCCATTTTTAGGAGGCCATTCCTATTTTTTACTTTCATCATCTTCTCTAACATCTCATCATTCTCCATATCTTTAACCACCATCTTCATTTTTATCAACACCACTCATCTCTATGTAGCTATCTAGCTTATGTTATTCAACTTAGATAATGTAAAATCTTATATGACCTCCCATTTATATGGTGGATTGATGATTGCTTGCTCTCATGGATGTAGACCAAAGGACGAACCATGTAAATATTATGTATTCTTTATATTTATGTTTATTTTGCTATAATTTCAATTTGAGGTCCAAATTGTGTTTCATATATGAGCATATCTAGGACACCCCAGCTACATTAAGTATTCTGTAAGACGATCTAAGCTATCCATGATACACCTAAGCTACTCTTAAACATACATTAGCCCCCACGTCAACTCTTAATAGGCTCCATTAAGCTTTCCTTATTTTTCCTCATTTCATCACCTCAACTCATTACCTAGGGTGTTTAAGTTAAATCACTTACCCCAAACATTTAAAAAAAACACACACACATCTAAACCTAAACTTAGCACAAGGTTAGCTTAAATATAAACTTATTTAGTTGAATCAAATTTGAGTTGAATTTTGTGAGAACTGCCCTATTGGTTCAAAGTGGATCCTAGCAAAAATTTGGCAAAAACAATTGGCACAATCTGTGGGGAGCTATGCAAAATGCTTTCATAGTAGTGGCTAGTTTAGTTTGGGTCATGTTTGAATAAAGGGGCAACTGAGGTACCTCAGATACACACATCACCAAGTAAAGTACCTAAGATATGCCAATAATTGGTAATCGGAGCTTTACATACCAGATCAGGAGAAACTAGATGTCGCTCAACTATCTAGATTCAAGTGATTACCAACTCCGTATTTGAATTCGTCAATGACTTGTGGGAATAAAGACCTAGGGTTCTTAAGCGAGGAAATACATAAAGGAGAACGTAAGGAGCAACAATTGATTTTTACAGATGCACCTCCACATTCATAGAGAGTAGTCAATGCTTGGAAATATCACCAAAGCATGCTTTCAGGGACTTTTTCTTCACCTATATTTAATTTTAATATAATTTATATGTGTTTATAAATATTATATGAAAACCTTGTAAGAACCTCAGGGGTACCTCGCAATTGTGAATTTTATTATGAATATGTATTTGTAAATATTCTATGAAGACCCTGTAGGGACCTCCCGAGTACCTGTAGCGGTCAAGTTCATTATGAATATGTAGCTATAATATTGTATAAAGACCTTGTAGGGATCTTAAAGGTACCCTGTCGTGGTTAACTTCTTTATAAATATATTTTTGTAAATATTGTGTGAAGACCTTACAGGGAACCCAAGGTATCGCTACAGGGGTTAGTTGCACTTTTCAGTTTTTTAAATCTTTAGGGATAGAGCGGGAGGTCTTGGAATCCCCCCTTCTCTTTAGGATAACAAAACTGAGTCATGTAATGATCTGTGCTTTTATTACCTATGAATGCATATCCTTTTTAGAATGTGATGATGTATATTCTTTTATTTGCCTTTCGATTATGGAATGTGGATTAATAATTAGAAATACCATTTAACATGAATATGTTCGCCATTAACTTAAATTCATCTCTGTTTTTGTGATGCAACGTAATGCTAAGGGATCATGTTATCTTATAGAAAGCTAGGATACTTGACCTTCCTTGATTTAGATGATCAACTTAAGGTAGAAGCTAGCAAAAATAATACAAAGATGTGATCAACAATTTTTTAGTGAAATCATAAAAATGTAGTTATTTATAAAAGGAGAGAGAGGGTAAAAAAAGACTCGAGGACAAAACATACAGTTGTATCTTAGCTTCATGAGGATTCCTTAAGGTGTGCATGCGCCGACATCCCCATTCTCTTACTTAAGCCAAAGTGAGGGACAACCAGTTTATAGGTGAAAGGTAATCACATGAGTTAAATACCCAAAGTGCTTACAAAGTAGGTAAATCCCTCCCTTTGTCACTATCTATTTTGTTTATGTAATTCCAAACAAAATGACGGATCATGAAGTTTTTGACCAACTTATAAATAAGCTAAGCAGGCAGCTGCCTTTTGTTACAATTTATTTTGGTGATTTGATTCGAAAGAAACGCTAATCATGGAAACGTCTTCGAATGGGGTCGCACTTTATAGTCGGTCAATGCACTAAGACCGGTACCCCACCCTATACATAAGTAAAGGGCCCTAGCCCTAAAAAAGCTCTATCAGCCGACTAGGCTCAGTCGCATCTGACCCAGCGTCGTATTTGGTCGACCCCGACTTAAAGTAAATGGCCTGCCTAAAAACATGAGTTCCCACTAATTTTTTTTAATTTTTTATATTTAAATAATTTAAATTTAAATCCTCCAATATATTAAAATTTAAAAAATTTTAAAATTAGTTTAAAGTAACATAAATATAAAGATTGTTCTACTCAACATCTTAACCATAAATTATATAAATAACTAAATATAAATAAAAAGTTCATCAATTAACACACAATTTAATTCCATAATCTAATCAAAGAGTTTATCAATTTAACAAATAAAATAAAAACGCACAACTCAATACCATAAGTCCATAATTTAAACAATGAGTTCATTCGTTCATTGGTTTAATAAGCTACAATTCATAACCCAACATTAAAAATAAATTTTGCGGACCACATTCTTCTTCATTCGCAAATTCTTCTCTGGTAACAATTTCACTTTCAAGAATTTTACCTTTTAAAAAAAGAAAAAAGTGTCAAAACAATTTAACTATATAAAATTGTTACTAAACTAATTATTTAAATATATTGTATATTATTTGTATTTAAATATATTACATAAAATTATATAATAGTTAAGGTCGTTGGTCGGGTAAATTCATATAAAGTCAGCCCTAATTTAATAGGGCTTTCATTTTTAAGCCCTAACCCTATTTTTTGACCCTTAAATTAGGGTCAAAGCCCTTAAAATTCGGGTCGGGCTAATCGGGCCAAAATTAGGGTCGGGCTTTTTTGCCATCCCTATTTGTAAAGAGGCACGATTATGATCGTTATTATTTTTTTAATTTGTACGTTAAAAAAAATGAAAAAAAATTGGCAGTAATTTATCATTGCATGTTGAACATCTCTTGTTAGTTTCAAATTTGAAGAAGCTTCCTTGTTATTGCTTTCTCGTAATAGATCTGTTTGCAAGTAATGAATTTCCCTCTTTTTGCATTTGGCTCAACAGAGAAGAATGAAAGCAAAAATAAAAATGATGGGACCTAAATGACCATCATAAGAGTCGACATTGATCTGGAAGATGCGTGACAATTATTTACTATTTTACGGTTTATGGTAGCTACAGTGTGGTAGTTATATTCCAGTAGTGGTTTATGGAATTTAGATTGTAAATGAATGATGGAAAAAAAAAAAAAGAGGGGAAAAATAGGTTAATTATCTATAGATTGTGTTTTCCATTCAGAGGGGTAAAAAGAGGTCAATTCGCCTTTGTAATGTCCTCTGCTTATTTTGTCTTTCTATTAGTTACTTGTATTAAGTTATTTATTTATTTAATGAATTTTGGTTTTTGCTTGTGCAGGAGTAGTCTTTGTGGTAATTTAAGGTTTATCGCTAATGTTATTAAAGAGAGATTGAAGAATTGGATTTGGCTAGAGTTTTTGCTAATATTATGTAAAATTACCATTGAGAAAAAATAGAGTAATATAAAAATTACTATTTTGCATTATTAAATTCGTGTACACTATGCTTGTTAAAAATATTGTATTAATTGACAATTACATAAGGATGTAAAAATATTGTATTAATTGACAATTACATAAGGATGTTACTGGATTCTTTTGTATTAATATATTATTTATTTTTGTTATTTTTTATATTAATACATTTGCAGAGCTTGTAATTTAAATGTATATATAATTTTGTTTTCTTTAAGTAAAATTTTATAAACAATTAGCATATGAATGTTGTTGAAAATAACAAGTAAATTAAGGTTTTAACTACAGTTATTGAGTGTGGTTAAATGTATTTAAGCAATAGGCAAAAGACTTTTTACAACGCACATGGAATTTTGTTAAAGATAGTTCCATTTAAGACAATATCAACATTCACAGCGTGCGATCGAGCGTTGTTGAAAGGATTTAACAGCGTACATTTCACGTTGTTAAATTCAATTTTTCTTATGGTCCTTGTTTTTAGCTTATTTTGGGGCCAATAAAAGGAAAATACCAAAAAACAAACTAAGAACAATAAATTTATATTTAACGGGAGAGCGGGGCGCCTCGCTTGTTCGGGGAGTATGGGCTGACTGGGTTTTTACGGAATGAGGGAAGATGGAGGAGACGGTGACTTCGGGCACAGAGGGCTGGGAAACCTTCTAAACCTGCGAAACAATGAGAAACGAGGTCAGAGGTGGAGCCGGGGGTGGCTCATGACCACACTCCACGCCAAGTCGAGCCGAGGTTATCTCGTGTTTGAGAGCTTGCAAGCTCTCAGAATGGAGGTTTTCCGAGGTCAAGAAACCTTAGTTCTTTTTTTTTGTGTGTATGAAAACTTACTTGATCAAAATTAACCCGAGTATTTATATGGTGTACCCGGTCGCCGTACACCGGGCGCTATTTTATCATGCCCTCCCATGATATCGAGAATATTCTCCTTTCAGACGCCAGGCGCCCGAAAACATACTTGGGGAGCACCCGGGTGTCACGGGGTGGTCCAGCGTCTCTCAACCGTGTAAATTTGCAGTGGCGAAGGAAATGTGTGGTCCCAACTGCTACAAGAACAACTTTTACCGATCTGTTGAATAAATGCATGGTCCTCTTTCGCAAAGACGAGATTTCCTTAATGATTCTTTATTTCTCGACACGTATTATGCCGATCTTTTAGATTTAGGGCCCACGATCCTTGGGTATTTTTACAAATGTTCTTCTCGACCTTTATACCGCTATACATGGTGTAGCCGAGGTACCCTGAAGTACCTGGGTACTGAAGTGCCCTCCTGAGTGCCCCGAGTATCTCAGTCTGGGTACCCAAGGTACCAGATTAAACGAACTCCTTAAATGTCGACACGTGGCGCTCATCATTGGCCTCTGATTCCTTCCCAAACAACATCCCCTAGCTTTTAATGTAATAAAGGCGAAAGAAACTCATTTATGTAGTTGAAACGACACGTGGTGATGTAAAATTTACCTTGGAGGGTAGTCGGACTGGAGGAGTACCCCATGCAATTCCCTTTTCTGGTGAAATTCTACATAATACTGTGCTAAAAATCCCTCCTTTTTTTTTTTATATATCGTGGCGAGTGAACAGTTGTCTTCGTGTCCCTTGCCGCTTTTCTTGGGAAATGGCAGCCGTCTGACACATAGTTTAAAATTCAAAACTCGCTGACTTTGTATAGAAAAGTCACTTACTTTTTCCAGACTTAATTTAAGACTCTGCTCCATCTCACTTTCCCAGGTTACTCTGAAAATCTCAGAACATCTCAAAAAATCAATTTGTTTCTCGCAACTTCTTCATCTTGACTCTTCGTCTTCAACCCGCTTGAAGGTAAAAAATAATTTTTTTTTCTCTTTCTTCTTTCTTTTCTTTTCTTTTCTCTTTTCTTCCTCCCTTTTTTTTTTCCTTTCCGCCCGCGGCTGGAATTTTTCTTCTTTCTCTTTTCTCTTTCTTTCCTTTCTTTCTTCTCTTCTCCCCACGCCCGCGGCTGTTCTTCTTCCTGCATCATTTCCGGTCCGGCGAACAACTCGGTGGCTACCGCGGCAGATCTGGACTTCCGATCTGCAGCGTTCGCGATTCCGGCGAGCTTCTCCGTTCGGCGACGCACGCGGCTGTTTTCCTTCCATTTTCTCTTCCTTTTCTTCTCTCTTGGCTGGCTTTTCTTGCGGTTTCCAGCAGCTAGATCGGTGGCTCACGCGGCGGATGCTCAAGATCTGCTGCGTTTCACGGCTTCCGCGGCTTCTCCGTTCGGCAGTTGCAGCGGCGGTTCCTGGTTGTTTCGGCAGCAGCAACCGGCGTCTGTTCTTGGTGGCTGCAGCAACGGATTCCGGCGTCAGACCCGGAAGGCAGTGGGTGAGATCTTAGTTGCTTGAACGTGCGGCAGTCCACCTCCGTTGCTGTTTCTTCGATTTTCATCTTACCACTCATTTTTCCTTTTTCTTTTTTGTGTTGTGGTTGGTTGTTTGATTGATGGAGTTTGGAATTTGTGGAGTTTGTATATCTTGATGTGGGGACTTTCACTTTTAGGAAAGCGAGATGGGGAGAAAAATGAAAGGGAGAAAAGGTCGTAACGTGGTCAGGGAAACTGGGGAGTCGAGTGAGGAGGCTCATTTTTCTGAGTCAGCTCCCCATATTTCTCTTAGTGATGACAACAGGTTCCCTCCAACTAGTCCTAAGTTACCTCGAACCAATTCTCGTAGTAAACCCAAGACCAAAGGCAAACAACCAGCAAAGCCAGCCCACAGAAGAACCTGTTCAAAGAGTAGCAGACCCAAATCTCCTACCCCAGCCAGTATTCCCGAACCTCCCCTGGTCTTCCCCTCTGTCTCTATATCTCGCAAGCCCTACTTATTGGGGGGTAGGACAGCCACTCCCAGAGATTTAGATAGAGTTAGAGCTAAATACAAAATACCTTCCTCTGTGCGCCTTAGGGTACCTCGCGAGGGTGAGCGTCCCGAGAGCCCTCATTCTGGCGGTGTGGCCCTCCACATTGACCTCTTTGATTTAGGTCTCACCGCCTCCACCATTTTTCGGAAGAATGTTATGCGCGAGATGCAAATCGCCGGACAGCTTATCTTTACCCTTGGAGATTGCTCACGGCTTAGAGGTATTGGTTGGAGGTATTTGGGGAGGATATCTCATCGAGTTTTGAGGGGCTTTATCAAGGTTTAAGACGCTTATCCGCGGCTTACTTCGCCACTCGGGGGGTTCACAGGAATTTGGTGAGGCCGGATCCCTTATTAAAAAAGGGTTATAGATATGGCTGGCTTGATTGATGGGAGTTCTACATCTTCAGGGGGCGATACACGTATGGCTGCTTGGTGTTGCTGGGGTACCCCGCCTTCACTCATTTTGTGGGGTGCCCCTACCATCTGCATATCTTTTGTTTTATTCGTTATAACTTACATTTCTTAGTATGTCTCTTCGCCTGTGATGGTTCTTATGTCCATTTTCTTGATCTGCCTCTTTGTTTCTCCTTCACTCCTAAGCAAAGGGTGCTCGACCTCCGGCTGTTCCAAGCTCCGAGGGGAAGTTGCCTGATTCCTCTTTTGGCAGTTCCCGGGGTACCCCAGGTACCCATAAGCGTAAGTTTAGCTCGTTGCTCACGGTCTCTGGGATCCCGTGGAGGGCGAACTTGATCCAGTGGTGAACAAGAGCATATCTTATCTGAGTGATTACTTTCTCCATTCCTCCGAGTGCATTTCTGCGGACATGGCTGCTGAGGTGGATAGGCTAGACCTGAATGAGCGCTATAGTCGGGCGCTTAAGGCTTGTCATGATGTGAGTGCTTTTTCATTCTCACCATCTCTTATTTTTCCTTGTCTTCTTTTTTTTTTTTGTTACCAACTTTGCTTTTCTCTCTCCCTCTTTTTTTGTTGTAGGCGGCCTTTTACCTCAGTCACAGCCTTCGCGATTTTAGAGGTACCTCAGCTGCACCTGCAGAGGTGGAGAGATTAAAAGGAGAGCTCAACCTCGGTCGTTCTCGGAAGGAGAAGCTCGCAGGGGAGGTCAGTGCCTTAAAGGGGCGGTTGGAGGATCTGACTCGACAGAATGTCCGCCTATCCAAGGGCTTCGAAGAGGTCGAAGCTAAGCATGATGAGTTAGTATCTCGCCAAAAAGAGATGGTGGACAAAGCCTTTACTCTTATTATGCAGGTCGGGTGTAGATCCGAACTCGTGGTACCAGTAGAGAAATGGGTGGACAAATCACCATTCGAAAGTGATCAAGACAAGGGATACCCTGTGCCCTCCATCTCTAAGTCCTCAGCAATCTTCTGGGATACCCTTGGTACCTCATGCAGACCTCCCTTCCGCCAACATTGTTCATGAAGGTAGTACCCCTTTTGGCATGGGTGCTTCTGCTGAGGCCCCTGTTGAGGGGAATGGTGTAGAAGATGTTCCCCCTTCTGTTTGATTCTACTTGATGCTATTTAGGGTTCATTCTCAGATGTTTTGGTAGTCTACTTCCTTTACTTTTGTAGCTTTTAGTGTATCTGAATATTTCCCTTTTGAAAGGTTGCCTCGACAATCTTGCTACTGTTAACTTAAACTTTCCATATTAGACTGGACTTGGTTGTGCCATTGCATCCTTTGTTTATGATTGATTGTGTAGACTTGTGGAGGTTCCTCAGGTACCCCAGGTACCTCCTGATATGTTCTTGGCGCTTGCGTGGTGGTCCTTGTAGATATGCTCGCTGCTTATCTTAATAAAGATTGTGGCGTATCTCAAATAATTTAACAATTCGAGCATCATCATAATATAAAATGAAATTCATAATTGGCGAAACTAAGATGTAAATGGAGATTATGGCGCATCTTCTAATAGATTTGTCGAGGTTCGTCGGGGTACCCTAGGTACCCCTTATTATTTTTATCGGGGACCTTCTTGGCCTCCTCTCTTGCAGAATTGATAAAAAACATGCTTGTTTTGGCCATCTGCTTCTAGTAGGCGTTTAATGAGATAATGGAGGTGCATGCTTGCCTCCCTCATTTCTTTTAGGCATTCAACTCTTGTGATTGCCGTTTGTTTGATTATTCTTTACTAAGCTAAGTAAAAGAATGGAGGTGTGGGCGTGTGTATACCTTAACGGATCCTCATGGGGTTAGGGTATGCTGGTTTACCTCCCCTCGGGCCTTCTCTGACCCTCCCTCTTTAAATTTGCTGTAATTTATCCTCGGTTTTGAGCTCAGACCGAATAGAGGTGTGGGCGTGTGCATACCTTAACGGAGCCTCATGGCGCTAGGGTATGCTGGTTTACCTCGCCCTCGGGTCTTCTCTGACCCTCCCTCTTTAAATTTATTATTATTTTTTTATTGGTGTTGACCTTGAACAGATCTTCATGATCAAGTCAGGTCAGATACCCCAGGTTCCTTAAGCTATCTTGTAATGGAGGAATCTTTGGTGCTATACTGTACCACAATGAACATTGCACAACGAAATACATGAAGTTAGTTTAATGGCGAAATATTCTTATAGCATTTCAAACTACTTATTCATATCAAATAATCAAAAAGCAAATAAAAGCGCACACATTATCAAATTTTGTAAAGCGAATGCATTCATAAAGAGCGAGATATAGATCATTATACGATACTATTTTGTTATCCTCAGGAGACTATAGGGGATCATAGGATCACTTGTTGTTGTCGTTAGAGACTTGGAGAATTAAAAACTGCAACCGATCAATTTAGGGTATTCTGGTTACCCTATATGGTCGACCACTTATATCAAACACATATTCATTAATGGAAAATAAATAAAGTAGACTGAAAGAAGTAAAGTGCTTCCCTTTTACTGGTGGTATTTCCGTCATATGGTGGCATTCCATAAGTGGTTCATAATTATTCCTTTCATGTGGAGTTGGCCTTTGTGCTTCATGTCCTACCTACTTATCCATCATTTTTCTCAATTTACCCCCAACAAGTCCTCAGGGGGTACCCTGCCTTCAACGGACGGAACCATGACTTGGCCAGTTTGGTGAGGGTATGCGGGAACATCCGGCACATAGCACCGTCGCCCACCCCTTTAATCAAGATTCGTCACGATATAACTCAAGATGCTCCACGGATCCGAGGTACCCGAGTATTCGCATTGGGGCATGGTGAACCCTTTCGGAGAACCGCAGCTCAATCTCCATGGTGAATGGCGAGTTATACGTTCGGTGCTAGGGCATTGGTAGGGTTTTGTCTTTCGAAAGGAGCTCACTGAGCTTCGAGGTATTCCATTTTTCCATGAACTCGCGGTACCCTGTGCACCGAGGATGCCGCAGCTTGTTTGGGAAGCTCTTTTGCTCAACTTGTATCGGAGGTCTTCTTGCGCTTTTGTTTGCGCTTGGTACCTTGGCTACTACGAGAATAGAAGAAGCGAGCGTTCTTCTCGAGAGCCACGGCTTGAAATTTTGAACGGTGCCCGGTCCGTGTTGGTCTACTCCTCCGATATTTCGGATCTTGGCACGATTTGTTTATCACCGTGAGGCGGATATCTTGAGTCACCGGAAAGTGGTCGCCTGTACCCGAGATCCCATGAGAATCGCGTGAGCTAGATCTTGAAGTGTTTATGAAGTGCTCTTCGGGATGAATTCGGTTGATTGCTTATGATTTGCCTTTGTTCAGACGGGCGCCTCCTTGTCGAGTCTCATCATCATAATGGTCCCCAATCCGCCATGACCAAACCGCATTGCGACTGCACTCGGGTGCAATTGTTGAGCAAGCATCGGTACCAACAAGCTTAAGACCGTGGGGGCTTTTTGTGCGATCCCGGCAGACGGCGCCAATTGTTTTTAGCTTATTTTGGGGCCAATAAAAGGAAAATACCAAAAAACAAACTAAGAACAATAAATTTATATTTAACGGGAGAGCGGGGCGCCTCGCTTGTTCGGGGAGTACTAATGGGTTTTACGAATGAGGGAAGATGGAGGACGGTGACTTGCACAGAGAGGGAAACCTTCTAAACCTGCGAAACAATGAGAACGAGGTCGAGGAGCCGGGTGGCGACCACACACCGACGCTCAAGTCGAGTTATTCAGTTTTGAGAGCTTGCAAGCTCTCAGAATGGAGGTTTTTCCGAGGTTGAAGAAACCTTAGTTTTTTTTGTGTGTATGAAAACTTGATCAAAATTAACCCGAGTATTTATATGGTGTACCGCCGTACACCGGGCGCTATTTTATTGGCGCCTCCTCGTGATATCGTGAATATTCTCCTTTCAGACGCAGCGGCACGGTCCGAAAACATACTTGAGAGCAAGTTCACGTGGGTGTACGGGTGGTCCGCTGCACTGCAAATCCGTAAATTTGCGTGCGTAGTAGGAAATGGGTGGTCCCAATCACAAGAACAACTTTTGGTCGATTGTTGGTGAATAAATGACGGCCTCCTCTTTCGCAAAGACGAGATTTCCTTAATGATTCTTTATTTCAAGACGACATTATGCCGATCTTTTGAGATTTAGGGCCCACCGATCCTTGGGTATTTTTACAAATGTTCTTCTGACCTTTATACCGTTACATGGTGTAGCCGAGACTGCACTGGGGTCTGAAGTGTCCCAAGATCTCGAAGTATCTCAAGCATGACCCATTAAACGAACTCCTTAAATGTCGACACGTGGAGCTTCATCATTGGCCTCTTGATTCCTTCCCAAACAGTCCTCTAAAATCAATTTTCTTTCTTTAATTTCACTATCAGTTCTTAAAATATACTCATCAGTTTGTGTCAAAGCAGGGTTCAAATTAAGGCTGATGTTACTAGACAGAAGAAAGATAATAATTTTAAAACTTTGAGAAGCAAGATGCAATTATGCAGGAAATTCTCACTAGGCTTCAAATTTTGGATGCTAATAAATACAATCG
The DNA here is from genome assembly GCA_030449925.1 of Citropsis articulata. Lineage (NCBI taxonomy): Eukaryota > Viridiplantae > Streptophyta > Magnoliopsida > Sapindales > Rutaceae > Citropsis > Citropsis articulata. Next base: position 1,409,993 of record JASUUH010000092.1, read on the forward strand.
AGTGTCCAGTATAGTCAAAGTTCCTCCAGCGACAACAAAAGCCCAATCACCCAATCAGATCAAGTGTAACTGGCAGTACGTGATAAGATCCAAATGCTTAGATGTATCGGGCAGAACAATACTTTCGAGTATCAAGGTATCATGGGCAAGTGCAACCAGCACCATAGGAGTAGGCTTAGCCTTGCGGTGGTACTGTTAGTTGAAAAAACAAAACACCCACCATTTAATTTATTATAAGGGACAATTTTATAAAATCAAACAAAATTTTATTCCTTTTAACAACCATTATAATTTTATGTCGTAGTTAATTTTAAAACTATTGCTGTAGTTGGAGAAAAAAATTGAAGGCGGTTAGTTTTTTATTGCAACAAAAAAAGAAGTAAATATTTATGAGAAAATTTAATTTTTCATTTGAACATATGATGATCATTAGATAATAGTCGGGAAATTGTATTTTTTCTATTTAAATAAAATATCTTACATTAAAATTTTAAATATAAAAACAAATAATTTTATTGACAAAATATGGTGAAAATAGCCATTTTATATAAAGAAGAAGTGTGCGAGACATACTTACAATTTCAGGAACCATGCCAATAGCATTTTGTCATGCGGTAAAGAAATGAGTCCCACAAAAGGATCTATATGTTTCATCTAAAATGGACCCATTGCGGGCTACACTCTGGATCTATTATTCTTTCACGTGGTAGACCAACACGATTGGACCTGCCGCCTCGATATTTTGACTGCTGTGGCAGCAAGCTGGCCTCACCCGAGTTCTTCTCTGTCATCCGGTGACATTTGGTTACGTAAAGCCACCGTCAACCGACAAGTGTGTAGCAAATGTTAGAAAGCTATTGAACCGCACGCAACGATATCTTCATCAAGCGGTCAATGAGAATCACAAATTTGGTACATTTTTAAACATTTGTAAATTGTAATTGTCCAAATGTGGTAAAGGATAGAGAAAAGCTACTGAGCCCCCGTTCCATAAAGGAAATCTTTTGTTTTATGTACCTTAATGGGTTGCATAATTTCATTCTTCTTATTTTTCGAATACTATTTTATATCAAAAGGTGAAGTCAAAAAGGTTAGGGTAGCTTCAAAATCTTTTTTTAGTTAATATTAAAGTCACACTTACTATGTATAACGCCTATATTTTTTAATTAATATTAAATCTTAAATAATATGAAATTTAATTAATTAATAAATAATTTTATATTTATCAAAATAAAAATATTAAAAATCTCAACTTAACTTTAATATTATGTATTATTTATTTATTAAATAATAAATTTTATAACTTATAAAATTACTTAATCATGATTCCATAAATAAATAATACCGACACTCAATTTGAGACCAATATATTGGGAAGCTTATTTAATATTATAATCAGCACTTACTTCCCTTAAGCAACCCTATTTTGACCGGCTGGTCTACACAATACAAATTGATCTGAAAGCCCATAAAATCTTTTCAATTTGATTGGTTAATTTTGCCGTAAAGTCAGGACCTGGACATAGTGATCAGATCTCATCGATAGAAACTAGTATCAACATGGCTCATACAGGAAACCCTAGAGCTAGAGCTTCACCAGACCTCCCATGGAAGACCAGGCTCTTAATGTCAGCATTGAGCTTCGCCGTCGACGTATCTTGCCGGCGTAACATCACTTTCAACCGTAACTTCTTCAACCTCTTTGACATAAAATGCTCTGCTTCAAATCAACCAAAAAATGGCGTCAAATCCTCCGATTCCGTCATCGACGGCTCCCGCAATCTCTGGTTCCGCCTCTACACACCCACCAACGTCACTGAAACAGCTACAACAATCAGGTTGCCAGTCATTGTCTACTTCCATGGCGGAGGCTTCGTTCTCCTGGCTGCAAACTCAAAAGGCTTCGATGATTACTGTCGAAGGCTCGCCGGGGAAATCCCCGCCGTCGTCATCTCCGTCAACTACCGTCTAGCTCCCGAGCATCGGTACCCGTGTCAATATGAAGATGGGATTGATATGCTAAAATTCATCGACAATGAAATCTCAAAGATCGAAAACTTCCCAGCTTGTGCTGATCTCAAGCGTTGTTTTGTCGCCGGAGATAGTGCCGGCGGCAACTTGGCGCATAACGTGGCAGTGCGAGCTAATGAGTGTAACTTTTCCAAGCTGAAGCTCATTGGAGTTATAGCGATTCAGCCATTTTTCGGAGGAGAAGAGAGGACTGAATCGGAAACAAGGCTCGTTGGAGCTCCATTGGTCTCAATGGAGCGTACTGACTGGATGTGGAAAGCTTTTTTGCCAGAAGGGTCTAATCGGAACCATCCGGCGACGAATGCTTTTGGGCCGAATGCCGTTGATATTTCCGGCGTGAGCATTCCGGCAACGATTATAGTAGTAGGTGGGTTTGATCCTTTACAAGATTGGCAGAAGAGGCACTACGAGGGATTGAAGAAATGTGGCAAAGAAGCTTACTTGATTGAGTATCCGAATGCGGTTCATGGTTTCTATTTTTTTCCTGAGCTACCCGAGGGATCTTTGCTCATTAATGACGTCAAGGATTTTATACAAAATCAATCGGCAAAATGATGAATGAAGGAAAAAAATTATCCACTCTCTAACTCTTTGTTCAGATTGTACTCGTATGTTTGTACTCTTTACATCCGTAATTGCATGGACATTTTCATGTTTTTAGAAATAAATTAATTCAGTTTCAATGCTTGTTACAGACTCTGAGAGTGAGAAACATATGCCTTTCTAATTGTGGGCATAAAACTGATAGTTTAACAGTATTTAATACGTATGCGAAAAATAATTTTTTTTAAAAAAAAGTATTGGGAGTAATGAATTTGTCAGAAAAATACGAGAAACAAAGTTATTCCAACTAAATAAATATTGAGTAGATCTCTTTAAAAAAAATACTGAATAGATGAAGAGTCATAAAAAGACAAAAAGCAAAAAGAAAAGAAAATGACTTGATGATTTATTCAAAGAATTTGGAGAGAAAGTAAACGGGTGCGTTGAAAAGTTTATTAATTGAGAGATCCATTTTAAAGAATTGTATTGGCTTTTCAATTGTTTTGGACTACCTACAAATTAAGACGAGAAAGTCTTTAGCAAAGCTAGCAAAGCCGGACACCGTCTCTACCTCAATGAATACAACCCTTTCTTTTTCACTCATATTATAATTATAATTAGATAACTACTGATCTTATATCGTACAATTATTGATATTTATAATTAAAATATTAAATTTAAAAAAATATTTCTACTCAATTATTTTATAATTAAAGAAGGAGTTAAGTCTCTATATCTTAATATGAGAACTCAAATTACTGGTCTCACATATGTGAAAGCGGCAGCTCTCAAGTCTCACCTTTCGGCCAAAAGGCCAAGTGGCTCTCAACGAGTCCAACTCTGAAAGCCAGCCAGCCAAGTGTTTTTCGCTCAACCACTGCAAATATTTCCTTATCGAAGCCGACCGCTGGCAGTAATATGAACAACAGAGAAAGATTTGTATGTGATTTCTTTCTCTAATCGTTTTATTTTCTAAATTAATTTGGACCTCCGTTAAAAAAATTATATAAGTTGGAGAAATGGAAAATGAGTTTTCTTATATACAATTACATCATTAAAGGAGTGTTGTAAGGATAATAAAGGAGTGTTAATACCACTACTGGAAAAAATAAAGAAATGGACCAAAGGTGCCATTTTTGTGGCCGCCTTATGTGCTTTTTATGAGCAAATATAGTTGATATTAAGAATCCCATTGCCCACCGCCATGCTGCAACTAGCAGTTGTAAAATGCAGCTACCACTTTGTCAAAAAAAAGGAAAGCAGACCCTTTAATTATAGTCTCATAATCATAAATTGTAGTGACTATAAAGTCAAACAGATGAATTATGGATAATAACTTCTTTGTAGATGGTCGGTGTTATGAATTGGTAAATGTCGCTATTGGCAAGATTAAAAGTTTTGTTTAAAAAGAAACCAATATATGATGCTCAGTTTTCTCAGTGTGGCATTTCGTCGAGCAGGAGATCATGCATCGAACACCTTCTCACTCTAACACCGATCGTTCTGCTATTTGTTGATATAATAGTAGGATATAATGCTCGATTAAATGCCAAATTGCATGCGCTTTCTTCAGTTTTTTTTTTTAAATTTTAATAAACAAAAATATATTTGTAATTTAATATTATATAACTTATAATATTATGTAATATTATTTTTATTTTTATTTTACATTATAATAATTAATATAGATTAATAAATTTTTGTAATTAATTGTTCAATAATATTACATTATATTTTTATTTTAATATTAATTATTCTAAAAATATAATTACATAAAAATATATATTATAAAAATAAATATATAATAATTTATTATTATTTAAAAAGTTAATATAACTAATAAAAAATACTTATATAATATTTAAAAATAAAAACATAATATAATATTACATTATTTAATTATAAAATAATGATTAATTTATAAAAATTAATTATATTTTAAAGTTTAGTACAACTAATAATAAATATTTAAATATTAATAAATTTAAATAATAATTAATTTAAAATAATTGTAATATAAATAACGATACAAAATATTATTTCATAGACTGTAGTCCATATTGCACTAAATATAATATTACATTATAACTTAATACACCCTAATATAATACACCATCATACAATACAGTTATAATATATTTGGCACCTAGCATTACGACATTACAATCGTGCATAGCATTTAATTAATACCATCCTATGCTTGGCTAAAAACTGATTTTGTATTAGACTTTGTTATACCCTTAAAATGCATAAACTAAACCCGTTGGTATCAAGTTTACGGGTGATTATATTGAAAAAAGAAAAAAGGTAAAAGTTTTCTTATTCAAAACACAATCAAATCAGGAAGTCTCTCGAGAGTGAGTAGTGGGGTCTTTATGACTCATTGAGTCACCCCCTAGTGGGTGATTTATTTATTATGTTACCAGTGTCCATCTCAATTCATTAACTCCAATTCATTTCTAGTCAAAAGCCTTAAATCATCTACAACTTTTGCAACCACCATTGACTACGTTTAAACATCATCACAATAAAATGGATACAAAGGAGCTAGTTAGAAAATATAGAGCTATCAGATTGACAGAGGAAGAGGAAGAGAGAGTAATATTCAAAAGCTAGATGAAAAAGAAAGGAGAAAAGATTGTAGTGGGATGTTTGACTGGCAAGGTAGTTCTCAATAGGGGAATTAATGTTGAAGGATTAAAAACAGCCATGCAACAAGTGTGGAGAACGATGCAATAGGTGAAGATAGAAAGTCTAGGGGACAACATTTTCATGTTTAATTTCAACTTTGAAGAGGACAAAAGAAGAATAATGGCGGCAGGTCCATGGCATTTCAACAGAGCACTCATAGTACTCAAAGAACCATTTGGAATAAGGGATATCACACAACAAGCTTCTACACATGCATCATTTTGGGTACAAATTCTCAATGTACCCATAATGTGTATAAATAAGGAGACCCTTGTGGAGCTAGGAGAAGCGATAGGCACAGTTGAGGAAGTAACAACGGATAAGGCAGGGGAATGTGTGGGGAACATTGCTCGATTAAGGATAAATTTGGACATCACAAAGCCTCTGAAGAAAATTATAGTATTAAAAGAAGAGAATGATGAGGAAGAGGGTAATAGAGATGAAAAGGGGTAGATGAGAATACAACGACTAGAGATAGACCAAAAGTTGAGGTCCATATGCCGATGGTGTATGAAAGGTTGCCAGATTTTTGTTTTTGCTGTAGAATTATTGGTCATCAATACAGAGAGTGCATCAAGTACAAAAATTAGCCCCAAGATAAACTAGAGTATGGCCCCCATCTCAAAACCATCACAACAGCTGAGAAGAGGAAACAAGATAGAGAAAGGAATCGATGGAAGTCAGAAAACAACAGGAGTAATGGAAATGCTGCAGAACAAACAGAAAGAGGGAAGGCCAGGCACAGGCAAAATTAGGGAAGCACAGTCCAAACCCAAAAAAATTTGCAACCCGCATATAGTCGAGTAAGGAGGTGGATCGGGCTAGTAGATCCGAGAATAAAAAGATGGCAGTTGATACTCATTTAATGCAAATGACTCTTAATCCAAAACAGCCAGGGAATAACTGTACAATGCAGTCGGAACTAGCTAATGAGGTCACATCTTCTAGGAAGGCGAGCAGTAAGGAAGAGAAAGAAAAATAGGGAAGTAAAAAGTAGGAAACTGAAATTTTGAGTGGAAAGGGGGAAATGTCAAAGATAACGGAAGCGGGAGAAACTGAAAAAAAATGGGAGTGTAAGAAGTTGGGCTCAGATGATATCAAAGATTTGGCCCAAAAACAAACAAACTAAGAAGCGTCTGGAATAAAAGATGCGAAAAGTGGTCTAGAAATAAGATTAAAGCCCAAGATTTGCAGATGGAAACTACTACTTGAAGAGTGGATAGTAAAAAAGAGGTACCAAAAAAAAATTCATAAGGGCTAAAAGACCACACAAGAAGAAATTTACTCAACGGAGCCATTACTCACCAAAGGCAGCTAGTAAAGAGAAATATTAGACAAAGGAAACTGTTACAGTAGCGAGAGATAAAGTTATGTAAAGAAACCAATCGGCGGTAACTAGAATCTAGCACCGCCAACAGCTATGAAGATTATAAGCTAGAATGTTCGAGGTTTAGGGAAGACCTGAATGTTCCGGGAAGCTCAGAGACTTCTCCAAGAGCTTAGACCTTAGATTTTATTTCTTTGCGAAACAAAAATGATAGTTAGGTAAATGGAAATAAAAAGAAAAATGTTGAAGTTTGACAATTGCTTTATAGTTGATAAAAGTAGAATGGAAGGCGGATTGGCTTTGTTATGGACTTCGGATGTCAGCTTAGAAGTGAAGTTGTACAGTAAGCACCATATAGATGCTATTATTTGCAATGAGAATGAGAGGTTTTGGAGATGCACAGGCATTTATGGTCGCCCTGAATCAAAGCAAAAAAAAAAAAAAAGAACATACTTGGATGCTTTTAAGAAGGCCAGTAGGTATGTCATTTTTGCCATGGCTATGTTTTAGGATTTTAACAAAATCCTTAACTTAAACGAAAAAGCGGGGGGAAATGAGAAAAATTCACGTCGAGTGTATGAATTTAGGCAAGCTGTTAGGAATTGTGGGTTGAATGACTTGGGTTTGAATGGTTACCCATTTACTTGGTAAAATAGAACATTCGACCCTTATTTGATTGAGGAGCGACTGGATAGATTCTTTTATAATCAAAATTGGGATACTCAGTTTGTATCAAGAGACAACATTCTAGAATATAATCTCATAGAGCTCATATCACATTCCCATTTTGATGGAGATAATCGAGAAAGATAAGGGGCAAAGATTCAAAAGAACTTTTTAAAGAGTGCACTATGAGGACATGTGGAACGGGTATAAGAAATGTAGAGAGATAGTCCAGCAAGAGTGGCATGAAAAGAGTTGATGGAGTGAAGAGAATCCAGTTGAATTGTTCAAAAAGAAGGAAAAAGAGTCATTGGGAGAGCTGCAGCTTTGGAGCAAAGAGGAGTTTGCAGAAAGGCAGAAACAATTGAAATAGCTACAGATTAAGTTGAAAACAATTAGGCACAACTTCACTTATTATGATTGTGGAGATGAATTGAAGAAAACATAACAACATATTGATAACATTCTTCTAGACGAGGAAATTTTCTAGAAGTAAAGGTCAAGAGCAGATTGGCTGAAAGAAAGGGATAAAAATACAAAATTCTTCTATGAGAAAGCTTTAGCAAGAAGAAAAAAGAACGGAATTGGGGGGATTTTGGATTAACGTGGGAGTGGACAGAGGAAAGCAACTAAGTGGAGAGGATTTTCTGCGAACACTTTACGAATCTCTTCACAACAACAAACCCTAATGCAGAGCAAATAGAAGCAGCACTTAAAGATATGAGCATTAAGGTGAATGAAAAGATGAACAACCAACTAGATGCACCATTTACGGAAGAAGAAATTACTAAAGCTCTGGCTCAGATGTGCCCCACAAAAGTGCCTGGATCTGATGGATTACCTGCTGCTTTATTCCAAAAACACTGGAGGTCAGTGAAAGAAAGAGTGATAACCACTTGTTTGCATATCCTCAACGAGAAAGGCAACCTAGCACCTCTCAATCACACCTATATAGCTTTAATCCCAAAAGCCACAAAGCCTAGATCAATGAGTGAATTTCGATTTATAAGCCTTTGTAATGTTATTTATAGAATTATTGCAAAATCAATAGCTAATAGGTTGAAGCATATCTTTGATAAAATTGTATCCCCAAACCAAAGTACGTTCATCCCAAATAGACTTATTACAGACAATATAATCATGGGTTATAAATGTCTTAATAAGTTAAGGCAGGGAAAGGGAAAAACAAAGGTTTGATAGATCTAAAGTTAGACATAAGTAAAGCATATGATCTGGTGGAATGGAACTTTTTGAGGTGTACAATGCAAAAGCTATGTTTCTCCACTAATTGAATTGATTTGACAATGAAATGTATCACTTTTACCTTCTTCTCAGTTCTGATAAATGGGGTGCTAAAGGGTCAAATTCAACCCCAAAAGGGGTTGAGACAGAAGCTGTCCTTTATCACTATATTTATTTCTTTTATGAACAGAAGTCTTCTCCAACATGCTTGTGCAGGCTGAGCGAAACCAGATTATACATGGCCTGAGATTCAATAGCAATCTATCAATTACACACTTACTATTTACGGGTGATAGTTTAACGTCCACAAGAGCAACAAAAGAAGACTGCACTAACCTGAAAAGCATTTTTTATTGTTATGCTTCAGCATCAGGGCAGATATTTAACTATGAGAAGTCCTTCATGTTCTTTAGTAGCAATGTTCATGCTAGCCAAGTAGAGGTAATCAAGGGTATTTTTCAGCTTAATGTAGTTTCAAAGCATGAAAAATACCTTGGTTTACCATTTATGGTGGAGAGGAGAAAAGTTAGCTTTTTCAATAAGATAAAATTACAGGTAACAAGCTATCAAGTTGGCAAAGTAAACTCTTTTCAAGTGGGGGGTCAAAAGTGCTTAGCTCACGCGGTTCTGGTATACGCAATGAGTATGTTCAAGCTCCCTACAAGCATTTACGAAGACTTTCAAAATGTAATAGCCAGATTTTAGTTGGGATCAAAAGTAGATCACAGAAGCATTCATTGGGCCAAATGGGAGAAACTTTGTCAACCAAAGGTGCGAGGAGGGATGGGTTTTCAAGACTTCTCAAGTTTCAAACAAGCATTGATTGCGAAACAAGGTTGAAGAATTATCCAGCATCTTGAATCTTTAATGTCAAGAGTGTTAAAGGCAAAGTATTTCAAACAATCTAATTTCATGGAGGCAAAATTGGGATCAATCCATCTTTTGTTTGGAGAAACATTCTATGGGGTCGACAGATTTTACAGAAAGGCTTAAGGTGGAAAATAGGCTCTGGAAACTTAGTGTGCATCTACAAAAGTAATTGGTGGCCAAGACCGAAAGCTTTTAAACTCTTCTCACCACCAATAATGGACCCTCAAACAGTAGTAGTTGATCTGATTGATGAGAACCAGAATTGGAATAAGGAAATGATCTACCAGCACTTTATGAAAGAAGATGCAGCCATGATTGTTCGAATTCAGATCCCAAAGACTCCAAAGCCTGACCAGTACTTATGGCACTATGATAAATACGGGCAATATTCAATCAAAAGTGGATCTTAGATTGCACTGAAGCTAAAGTTCCCAGACAACCCGTGTAACTTATATAGCTCGCAAAGTGAATAGAATGTTATTTGGGCTACTGAGTTACTGGTAAAAAATTAAGATTTTCATATAGAGAGCAATTAAGAATCTCTTGCTAACAGATTCTAATATTTAAAGGAGGATTATCGAGAGCCCTATTTATTAGAGTTGCGGATTGAAAAGCGAGGATGTGATTCATGCATTACTAGAATGCAAAGCAGCGAAAAAAGTAGAAGAATACTGCTTTTGCAAAGGAGATTAAGAAGCTAGAACAACAAGATTTAATGGTTGTGTTGTTAGAAATTCAGAGGAAAAAGGTAAAAATAACCTGGAATTGATAGTTGTTCTATGCTGGGCCATTTGGTACTCATGGAATATTTTCATCTTTGAGAATAAGAAAGGAGATTCACAATTATCAATTGCCAGAGCTGAGGCAAGTTTGGAATCTTGCAGAAGAATAAAAAGGCCATCTACAAAAGCTTCAAAAAAGCAACAAATGAATAGACGGTAGGTCTGGAACCCCTCTCCTAGTGGTTGGTTTCAACACGGATGTAGCCGTGAAGATTAAAGACCAAATAGTTAGGTTGGGAGTGGTTATAAGAAATTCAAGTGGAGAGGTAATGGTAGCTACTGTTCCAAGATCTATGTTTCAACTCAGCAGTACTCGCATGGAAGCTTATGCTGTAAACTTAGGTATCAAGAGTGCTCAAAATCTAGGGTTCTCCCCAGTGATCATAGAAACAGACTCAAAAAAAGTGGTGGATTTAATCTTAACCAAGAAAGACAGCGTAACAGAAACATCTTGGATAATTGCAGACATTCAAGAAAGCATTCAGAGATTTAATCAATTTTCAATTCATTATGTACCAAGAGTAGGGATAGCAAAATAACCTGGACCCAGATTGGACCTGGACGAACCCAGATAATCCAGATTGGGTTGAACCCGTACGAAGTATAAAAAATCTGAATTCGGAATGAATTTAATAATGCGGATGGATCCGGGTCCAGATCCGAGTTTGGGTTAACCTGTATATCCGGAACCCGGACCCGAATATCCTATAATATTTAAATTATTTTTTTAATATAAAAAGGGGAAAAAATGTTGATGCCCTAATTTCGTTTCACGCACTCACAGCCACCTCTCTTTACCTCTTTCTTTTATCTTCATCAGATCATCTTTTCCGTCCTTCTTCAATTCTTCTTTTCATCAAATCATCCTTTTTCTTTTCAGTTCTTCTCTCTTTGCTTCCCTGTGTTCACTTTCATCATCATCATCACCAGCCTCCGTTTAGTCGTCGTTTGTCCATCGCGATCTCGGTTTTGGCTACCGTTCATTCGTCTTTTGTGAATCATGCTTGCGGTTGTGACGTGCTCATCATCATCATATCATTAGCCACCGATGTTCGTTACTTCGCCGGACACCGATTGTTGAAGTTTGTGAATCAAATCCATGAATTGCAATTTTCAGTTGTAGACATGAGTTGTAGACATGTCATGGATCTGTATTTGTTGAAGTATGTGTGAAGTGTATTTGATTTTTTTTTAATTTGTATGTGATCCGGGTTGAAAACCCATGATCAAAACTTCAGTTATTAGGATTTAACCCCTCAGGTGTCATAAAATCGGGTTTAAATCAAGATTAGGTAGCAAGGAAGGCCAAACTGACCCAGATTTTACCATCCCTAACCAAGAGAATATAATGTCACCGCCTACTCTTTAGCCAAGAAAGTTTTAGATTTTGAAAATCCTACATTTTGGTAGGGAACTTTCCCTCCTCAAATTATGTCTTTATTTCATATTTCTAATCAATGAAAGCAAAAAAAAAAAAAAAACACAATCAAACCACAAAACATAACTTCTCTTCACTTCCATTCTCTTCTCAAAACCCAATCTTTTTTCTTAACCCAATCTATCACCGACACTAGCGCAGCCACAACCACTTTGAATACTCGATGCCGTGAAGTGCTCCTGCGAAACACCACATCTACTGTTACACCACCTTTGTGTAATGGGTCTATAGCTATTGCTTGACAGCACAACAAATTATCAAAGCTGGTCTTTCAAAAAAAAAAAGAAAAAGAATAAACCCAAACTTTTGCAATTAATTACTTAATCTTTTTTACATATTTTCTTTTTCCAGCTTACTTCTCTCTTCTTTTAACTTCTCTCTTCTTTTTTTTTTCATATGAGAAGGATTTAAATGGAAAAGTAATAATTATAAATTGACATAGGCCCCCAAGGGTGTGGTCGAGTTGGTTGCAGTGAAGTTGTATCCTCTACTAAAATTCGGATTTGATTCTTGGGGTGGTAAGGGGGCAAAAATTGTATTTAGGCTTGCCCACCCTCCTTACCTTTTGAAAAAAATAATAACATTATAAATTTACACAGATATTTAGTATTTTTTATAAAAATAAATAAATAAAGATGCAAAGAACCGAAAAAATAAAGAAAAATTGTGAAATGATATCACGATAAATAAATAAAAAAAAGAAAACAAAAAAGGAAGAAGACAAGAGGAGAGAAGAAAGAGGAAAGAGAATTGGAGATGGAAGGAGATAAAGGGGTAAGGATGATGAGTCTGATATGGATAAAGACAACTTGTGTTTATTGTTTTGTAATTTATTTTACCATTTGTTTTTAATCAAATAAGAAAAACATGTATAAGTTGTTTTGTAAGTCATTACTATGTTGGTGATTACCTTACACCTGTTGTGTCACTTTATTGATATGTAACTACGTTGTAATATGTATTGACTTTTTTAATATCATCTTTAGGTGACTTATTGAACGAATCTGGTATGTTTCAATGATTTATTTATGCAGTGATATTTTTTTAGAGGTCATTTGATTCAATTATTTATTTTGCTCTTTATTTCAAAGGATATATATTTTAGAAATGTTGAAAAAATAAATATTATGCTACAAAAAATTTTAGAATTTATTAATTTTCTATCTTTTATGAAGAATTATAATATTTTTTATATTTATACTAAGAAAATGATGTAAAAATTTTAAAATTTAAGAATTTTATATTTATTTTTTTAAGTATTGATAAATATTATTTTCTAAATATATAATTTAAATTAATTACCAAAAAAATAATACAGCTAATGTAGTGCAACACCAAACATAATATAAATAGAAATTAATATAGGAGCATTAAATACTATACAATATTATTATAATACAATATTAGTATAATACTATACAAGTGTTAAATAATACAATAGTGTACCAAACGTATTTTTAATGTAATATATTACATTAATCACGGTTGGCAATAGTCAACTCTTCTTTAAATTCAATATGGCATCAGAGTTGAGTACTTTTAAGAGCAGCCTCGGCCGGAAAATATTTGGGTTGTGTGGGTCTGGTGCCAAATGCCAACTGTCACTAATGGAATTTTACAAATTTTGAACTAGATAATTTATGTAGTTGCATCAAATAAAAAATATACGGGTGAAAGTCTTGAAGAAAGAGATAAATATGATTTGAAGAGAAAGAAATCATTAAAGTGGTCTACAAACAAGGCTCAGACCTGATGGTTCATTACGTAAACCCAAAGTAAGGTTCGAATCAATTACAATATTTTGGAGTCGATCACAATGAAATGTTTTCTTATGTTGCTGAGTCGCCCGATCGTTTGGATACAAGTTTAGATCTTGGTACACTTGCTACTTAAAAAGAATTGAACATTTATCATCTTAATATGAAGTCTTACATTTATAAGTGACTACAATGAAAGAGGAATCCACATAAAAACAACCCCAAGCATTCGATATTCGAGAAAAAGAAGATAAAACTGATAAAAAAAAATTAATATTTCATTGGATGTGGGTAATTTAAAGTCAGCCTCCAGTTGTTTCAATATTTTTCACTGCACCTGCATATCTTTCGACCATGTGCACCGTGCCCCCATCTCCGTCAATCCACCGTTAACTAAACACAAAAAAGGGTAAAAGGATAATTTCATATAAAATTAAAATAAAACATAAAAAACTAATGAAACAGCTCTCTTACCCTTTTTTTTCTTTCTTTTTCCCCTTTTCTCTCTCTTTTCTTTTTTTTCTTCTCTTCTACTTCTTCTACGCGTCTTTTTTCTCTCATTCTTCTTCTTCTTCTTCTTCTTCTTCGCCTTCTTCTTCTTGTTGTTGTTCTTGCCTTTCACTACTACTGCCTGCCCGCGTGATCTGCCGCCGTCCTGAATCAATAATAATAAAATGGCGCACGCTGAGTGATATACCACTGCTCGAAACCGTCGTCTCCACCCTGCACGAAACCACCGACGCCACCGCTTCAAGCTATCGCCGTCTCCGCCGCCTCTATAATTTAATTTAGAGTTTGATATCTTTAGTTTTAGGGGTTTTGATTTTTTATTCCTTTTTGTTTAATTTTCTTGGTTTGGGTTTCGTTTGTAATAGATTTCTGAGAGTGAAATTTACACCAGGGGTTTGGTATAATTAGCTTAGGTTTCTTAATTATTGGGTTTTGTTTGTTTTGGTGGGATTATTGGAATTATTTTGTAATTAAATGATGATTTTGTGTTTGATCTTCTTCTTTCCCTTAGAAATCAAGTTTTGTCTCCCATTTTGAAGTTTAACAGTTTTACAATTTGTTGTGATAATTAAATTAAAAAAAAATCGTTTCAATATAATTTAAAAAATATAAAAGTAGATATTATTATAAGAAATTTTTATTTCTTGATGTAAATTTTATAAGCTGTAAGGGGTATTTTAGTACTTGCATATTTAATTTTTAATTCAAATTAAGGGTAGTATGGTCTTTTAGCCCAAACAGTTAAAATGAACTGATTTTTTTGATGAGAATGGGGGCGCCGTGCACATGTTCGAAAGATATGAGGCCCGGTGTACATGGTCGAAACAACTGGGGCTGACGCTACATTACCCCATTGATGTTTTGACATTAAATTTAATGGACCCATTGCACTTACTGCTTCGCGACTCAACAAGCGACTGGCCCGCCCTCTCGAAGTGACATGTTGGTCTCGCATAATTGCTTCTTAAATTTTATGCAATGACGAATGGGTTGTGACTTGTGAACCAATCTTTAATTGACAAGTTCTTGACAAAATAGGGAATCACAAGTGAACCAATCTTTAATGAGCCACATGCATACATTATCTTCATTAAGCTGTAATTGGGAATCACAAAATAGGACCATTTTTTACCATTTGTAATTGTTGAAGTGGTAAAACGAACAGAGAAAGCTTATAAACCTCATCAAATTCTCCGTCGAAAATCCTCTGATTTTATATTTAAATGTTTTGAAGAATTTTATTATTCTCATTTTCCGAATACTATTTATATCTAAAGTCAAAGAAGTTAGAATAGCTCCAAAAAATTTTATTAATACGAAAAAAGTCGCACATATAATCCATCATCCCCCAATTACTATTATTATAAGAAAAATGATGGGAAACTAAAATATATTTAAAATGATACCGTTTAAAATATACTTTTTATCAAAATTTAATCAAATTTTATACATATATTAATGCTCTTATTTTCAATATATTAAATTATTTGATATTTAAATATTATATTGAGTTTTAATTAATTCAAATTTAAATTAAATAAGACTACTAAAATGACAAAACTCTTCTAATAAATATTTAATGTATTTATATTTTTAAATTTTAAATAAAAAATTTTAATTAAAATAAAAAATTTTAATTAAAATAAAATAATTTCATACTAATTGATTTATGCGTTTATTAGTTATATTAATACTCTTATTATAATTGAACATTTATCAAATCTTAAATGCACGTCTATTAAATGCACGTCTTAGCAGATTAGTTGGTGGATTTAAGATTTGATAGGTAAGTGTCCTTTTAGTAGGACCCATCAATTTTTAATGTAAGTAGAATCTACGTAATTTAAAATAATAAAAAAATTATGAATCCCACGGGATTTCAGCAAGCTTACCAATAACAAATCATCATTTAATCACCTCGACGAAAATAAACACGTCCAACTTCAGTTTTTCCCCCATTGAGCAAGCCCATTTTGATACTGCTCTAATATCTGCAATAATTGAAAGCTCATAAAAATCTTTCAACTTTTATTATTATTATTTTTTTACGATAAAGCCAAAAACCTAGACATAGTGATCACTCATTAGTTATTGATAGAAAATTAGAAACTAATAATATCAACATGCCAGATTCAGGAAACCCTGAAGCTAAAGCCTCATCAAACCTTCCATGGACGACAAGGCTCTTAATGTCGGCAGTGGCCTTCGCCGTCGATGTATCTTGCCGCCCTAACATGACCTTCAACCGTCGCCTCTTCAACCTTGTTGACCTAAAATGCTCTGCTTCAAGTCAACCCAAAAATGGCGTCAAATCCTCCGATATCGTCATAGACAGCGACCGCAATCTCTGGTTCCGCCTCTACACACCCACCAATGTTACTGAAACATCCACCAAAAGCAGCTTGCCAGTGATTGTCTACTTCCATGGCGGAGGCTTCGTTCTCCTGGCTGCAAACTCAAAACGCTTCGATGATCACTGTCGAAGGCTCGCCAAGGAGATCCCCGCCGTCGTCATCTCCGTCAACTACCGTCTTGCTCCGGAGAATCGGTACCCCAGTCAATATGACGATGGGATTGATGTGTTAAAATTCATCGACAGTAAAATCTCAACAGTCGATAACTTCTCAGCTGGTGCTGATCTCAAACGTTGTTTTCTCGCCGGCGATAGTGCCGGCGGGAACTTGGCGCATAACGTGGCAGTGCGAGCTAATGAGTGTAACTTTTCCAAGCTGAAGCTCATTGGAGTGATAGCGATTCAGCCATTTTTCGGAGGAGAGGAGAGGACTCAATCGGAGGAAGATCTTAATGATATAACTCCATTGGTTTCATTGAAGCTTGCTGACTGGATGTGGAAAGCTTTTTTGCCGGAAGGGTCTGATCGGGACCATCCGGCGGCGAATACTTTCGGGAAGAATGCCATTGATATTTCCGGCGTGGACATCCCGGCGACGATTGTAATTGTTGGTGGGCTTGATCCTTTAAAAGTTTGGCAGAAGAGGCACTACGAGGGATTGAAGAGACATGGCAAAGAAGCTTATTTGATTGAGTATCCGAATACGGTTCATGGTTTCTATTTTTTCCCTGAGCTACACCAGGGATCTTTGTTCATTAATAACGTCAGGAATTTTATACGAGATCAATCTGCTAAATCATGAATGAAGTAAAAAATTAATTAATCACTCTCTTACTCTTTGTTTAATTAAGTAATTGGAATTCAAATTGTACTCACGTGTATGTACTCTTTCCGTTTCTAATTGTTGTAAAATTTTCATGCTTTTAGCTAGAAATTAATTAAGTTTCATGCTTGCAATATATATGCCTTTCTAGTGGTTCGTTACCCATTTTTTTCTTTTTCTTTTTTTTTTAAAAAAAAAAAGAGGAGTGAGTGAGTTATCTCTTTCTCAAATTGTTTGAGTTACAGAGCCATGAAATTAAACAATAAACAGTCAACGAAATGCCGGATTCAAAATTTTTAGTTTTGCCTTTTGGGGAAGAAATTAAAAAAAAAAAAAGTGGAGCCTATTTTCACAAATATCGGGTCTTTGTGTGAACCATTTTGATTTTCTAAAATGACACTTGCCTATGTCGTTTTTGTGGCCCATGTTTTGTGAAATGGGAATAAATCAGTACGGGTGCGATTTTTGTGGTCCTCTTGTGCCTTTTGTGGGTAAATATCATTGACGTTTTAATTCAAGAGTCCAACTGTTGTGCAGTGCCATCAGTTGCAAAGTGTAGCCATCACGTGTTTTCTTATTTGTAATAAACATTTGATTATTTGTAGCAATATTACAGTTACCTACTAAGCATTTTGTGATATGTACATTCAAATATTCAATTGTGCAAATACATGCGTTTCAAAAAGAAAAACTGTGCGAATACATAAATTGTCACTACAAAAGTTGTTAAAAATGCAGCAATTGCATAGAGATCACTTATACTTGTTTATTGCAGGCTCCGATTTATGGGCGCCATAATAAATAATTCCAATTATAAAATTATCAATATATGTAAAACACAAATATTTTAACAAGAGTAATTGAGGGAACAAAGAAGATTTTTTTACTCAATAGACCAACGCTATCGCTCTTTAGTGTGTACTAACTTTAAAAAGAAAAAAGAAATAAAAGCAAACCCTCTTTTTATAGTCTCATAACCATAAACTGTTGTAAGTGGATAGTCAAATAAATGGGTTATAGATCATAACCTTTTTGTTGATAGTCGAGCTGTGAACCCATAAAAAGTTATTATTTGGGGAGAGTAAAAGTTTTGTTTTAATGAACATATCCATATAAAAATTGATATTTTCATAGCATTTAGCACTACTAGTATTGTTGTGCGTATTTAGACGGGATAATTGAAGGCATATTTAGTATTGAGATATTGTTGAAAAAAGTAATAATTATGAAAAAAAGAACTTATAATGTGTAGTAAATATGATTTTTAGATAATAATTTTATAAAAATATTATAAAATTTTTATCATACAAATAATGGAATCAAATTAGCTTAATGCCTATGCCACAACAGTAGTCTATACCAAACACTACTTTTAAAATATATTTATTCAATTTTAATACCAAACATGCCTGAGTTGGATCAGTCTAACTCAACATGGACACAACCTAATTTTGTATAGCTCCAGCTTGGCACGACCCGTTTGTAGTGACACGATACAGGTTCAGCGCAATGCCCGTCTCGTGGTAGGCCCTTAAATTTATGAAAGGCCCAAATTTAGCAATTTCGTAGTAACCATATCAATTTTATGATGAAACAAATGTATCATGTATGATGTCTTATTTATTTATTTTTTCCAAAGTTGGTTTTTTAAATATTTTAAGCAGTGTGCTAGCACATGTCTAATCTTCAATTCTTCGGCTTCATTTTGATTAGTAGACTATTCATTTGAATTGGGTTTGATATTAAGGTGTTATATAAAAAAAATTATAATAATAAAATAAAAGTTGATAGTATATAAAATATAATTTTTAATATAAAAATTATTAAGAAACTAAAGGCTGATAGAACATTGATAAAATTAACTATTAAATCCAACCAAAGTTACTTTATTATTTGATTATTTTCAATTATTATGGTAATCTTACTCAGTGTTACCTCATAAATATTGTTTTCTAAATATATAATTTAAATTAATCACTAAAAATTTAATACAATTAATATAGTGCAACACCAAATATAATATAATTAAAAATTAATATAACAGTATTAAACACTATACAATATTATTACAATGCAACGTTAATATAATACAATATAATACTACACATCTGTATTAAATAATATAATAATATATCAAATATATTTTTAATACAATATAATATAACGTGACAAACGAGAGATTAATCACTGGAGCCAATAGTCAACTCTTCTTTAAATTGAATATGGCATCACAGTTGAGTACTTTTAAGAGCAGCTCTGGCTGGAAAAGTTTTGAGCTGTGTGGGTCTGGTGCCAAATGCCAACTGTCACTAACGGAAATTTACAAATTTACAACTTGAAAATTTATGTAAAAAAATACGGGTGAAAGTTTTGTAGAAAGAGATAAAGATCATTTCAAAAAACAGAACATGGTAGTTAGTCGATCGTCCTGAAGAGAGAGAAATCATTGAAGCCGTCTACAAACAAGGCTCAATCCTGATGGTTCAATACGTAAACCCAAAGTAAGGCTCGTATCCATTACAATATTTTGGAGTCGATTACACTGTAATGTTTTCTCATGTTGCTGAGTCGTGGCTCGATCGTTTGGAATTTTGGATACAATTTGAGATCTTGTTACACTTTCTACTTAAAAAGAATTGAACATTTATTAACTTGATACGAAGTCCTACATTTATAAGTGACAACCCCAAAGATCCGTCATTCGAGAAAAAGAAGATAAAACTGATATAAAAAAATAATATTTCGTTGATATTTTGACATTAAATTTAATGGACCCATTATACTTACTGCTTCGAGACTGAACAATCGACTGGGCCTGCCTTCTTGAAGTGATATGTTGGTCTCAAATAATTTCTTCTTAAATTTTAATGCAATGACAGTTGGGTATGTAAGCCAATCTTTAATTGACAAGTTTTTAACACATGTTTGAAGTTAATGAGCCACATGCATACATATATCTTCAATAATAAGCTGTAATTGGGATTCACAAAATAAGTTCATTTTTTATTAAGTAATTATAAAAAAAATTCTTTAAATAAGATTTTATTACTTATTTAAAGAGGCACATCAATATTTAAAATTTCAAAAAAAATTTTAAATAAAATCTTTTAAATAAAAAATTATTCTTTCTCTTTTAATCACTTTTTTTCTTTTTAATTTATATTTTAATAGTTTTGTTAAAATATTATATATTTTTCTTTAAAAAAATATTTATTTGATTAAAATAATATTAACTTATTTCTATTTGAAGAACCTTTTGAAAAATAACATATTTTTTTACTCTCCTTTTTACAACATAGGTAAGCAAATAGGTATTTGAAGAGTAAATTTAATAGAGTCTTTTAGATATACTCTAATTGTCCAAGTAGTAAAACTAGAGTTGTTAAAATGGATCGTTGGGTTGTGTTCGTGTCATGTTAGTTTCGTATTGTGTTAAATTTAAGTTGACACAAACCCGACTCATTTAATAATCGTGTTAAAATATTGAGACCCAAATCTCACATGAAAAATAAACAGGTTACCCAATAAGTTTAATATCTATATATTTAACAATTGTTATACACACACAAACCCCCCCACAAAAATGTTACACATTTACACTGTTAAAGTTCTAAATCTATATAAAATTTTATTAAAAAAATACTGTGTATATATCTATCTTTCCAAAAAAATAAAAAATAAAAAGAGAGAATCATATCTAATATTTGAGTTTTAATGACAAGAATATAGAAATTAATTTAATATATATATATAATCATGTCGTTATTCGGGTAAATAAGTCAAGAAAATCCTAACCCAATATAGAAAAAACTCACATCGACCTAGACCTGACTCATTTAATAATCGTGTTAAATTTAACGACCCATACTCATCTCTTCACATTATGTTCGTGTTGGATAATTAGATCGTATTAAATTTTACCAACTCTTAAATAAAACGAATAGAGAAAGCTTATAAAGGTCATCCTACTCTCCATAGAAAATCCTCTGATTTTATATTTTAATGTTTCAAAGAATTTTGTTATTCTTATTTTCGGAATACTATTTATGTCTGAAGTCAAAATAGGTAGAATAGCTCCAAAAAAAATTATTAATATAAAAAAATTCACACATATATTCCATTATCCCCCAATTACTATTATTTTAAGAAAAATGATTGGAAACTAAAGGTGGATTAAATCCTAAACAAAAATATATTTAAAATGATACCCTTTAAAATATACTTTATCAAAATTTAGTCAAATTTTATACATATATTAGTACTCTTATTAAAATCGAACACTTAACAAAGTGACAAAATTTTGTGCACGCCTTAGCAGATTAGTCTGTGCATTTAAGATTTGATAAGTACGTGGCGTTTTAGTAGGACCCATCAATTTTTAATGTGAGAAAGATCTACGTAATTTAAAATTAAAAAAAAAAAAAATTATGAATCCCACAAGATTTCATCAAAACTTGCCAACAACAAATCATCATTAAATCACCTCGACGAAAATAAACACGTCCAACTTATGTTTTCCTCCCGTTGAGCAAAGCCCATTTTGATCAGCTAGATTACCGACTGATCTAATATCTGCAATAATTGAAAGACCTAGACACAGTGACTACTCATTAGTCATTGACAGAAAATTAGAAACTAATAACATCAACATGCCAGATTCAGGAAACCCTGAAGCTAAAGCCTCACCAAACCTCCCATGGACGACAAGGCTGTTAATGTCGGCAGTGTCCTTCGCCTTCGACGTATCTTGCCGCCGTAACATGACCTTCAACCGTCGCCTCTTCAACCTCTTTGACGTAAAATGCTCTGCTTCAAGTCAACCCAAAAATGGCGTCAAATTCTTCGATATCGTCATCGACAGCGGCCGCAATCTCTGGTTCCGCCTTTACACACCTACCAATGTTACTGAAACAGCCACCACAAGCGGCTTGCCAGTGATTGTCTACTTCCATGGCGGAGGCTTCGTTCTCCTGGCTGCAAACTCAAAACGCTTGGATGATCACTGTCGAAGGCTCGCCAAGGAGATCCCCGCCGTCGTCATCTCCGTCAATTACCGTCTTGCCCCTGAGAATCGGTACCCGAGTCAATATGACGATGGGATTGATGTTTTAAAATTCATCGACAGTAAAATCTCAACAGTCGAGGATTTCCCAGCTTGTGCTGACCTCACACGTTGTTTTGTCGCCGGCGACAGTGCCGGCGGGAACCTGGCGCATAACGTGGCAGTGCGAGCTAATGAGTGTAAATTTTCCAAGCTGAAGCTCATTGGAGTGATAGCGATTCAGCCATTTTTCGGAGGAGAGGAGAGGACTCAGTCGGAGGAAGATCTTAATGATATAACTCCAATGGTTTCATTGAAGCTTACTGACTGGATGTGGAAAGCTTTTTTGCCGGAAGGGTCTGATCGGGACCATCCGGCGGCGAATACTTTTGGGAAGAATGCCGTTGATATTTCCAGAGTGGACATTCCGGCGACGATTGTAATTGTTGGTGGGTTTGATCCTTTAAAAGATTGGCAGAAGAGGCACTATGAGGGATTGAAGAGACATGGCAAAGAAGCTTATTTCATTGAGTATCCGAATGCGGTTCACGGTTTCTACGTTTTCCCTGAGCTACATGAGGGATCTTTCATTGATGACGTAGGGAATTTTATACGAGATCAATCTGCTAAATCATGAATGAAGGAAAATTAATCACTCTCCCACTCTTTGTTTAATTAAGTAGTTAGCATTCAAATTGTAATCCCATGTGTGTACGCTTTTCATTTCTAATTGTTGTAAAATTTCATGCTTTTAGCTAGAAATTAATTAAGTGTCAAAGCTTGCAATATATATGCCTTTTTAGTGGTTCGTTACCAATTTTTTTCTTTTTTTTCTTTTTTTAAAGAAGTGAGTGAGTTATCTCTTTCTCAAATTGTTTGAGGCACAGAGCCATGAAATTGAACAATAAACAGTCAACGAAATGCCGGATTCAAAATTTTTTTCGTTTTGCCTTTTGGGGAAGAAATAATAAAAATAAGTGGGGCCTATTTGCACAAATATCGGGTCTTGAAATTGTGTGAACCATTTTAATTTTCTAAAATGATACTTCGTTTTTGTGGCCCATGTTTTGTGAAATGGGAAAAAATCAGTACGGGTGCGATTTTTGTGGTCCTCTTGCGCCTTTTGTGGGTAAATATCACTGACGTTTTAATTCAAGAGTCTAACTGTTGTGCGGTGGCCATCGGTTGTAAAGTGCAGCTATCACAAGTGTTTTGTTGTTCGTAATAAACATTTGATTATTTGTAGCAATATTATAGTTACCTACTAAGTATTTTGTAATATATACGTTTAATTGTGCAAATACTTGCGTTTAAAAAAGAAAAACTGTGCGAATACATAAATTGTAACTACACAAAGTTCTAAAAAATGGAGCATTCGCATAGAGATCACTTATACTTGTTTATTGCAGGCTCCGATTTACAGGCTTCATAATACATTATTCCAATTATAAATTTATCAATTTATGTAAAACACAAATATTTTAGGGAAATTTACAATATTAACCAAAAAAATTTCCCAACTTTCACAACTAACCCCCCAACAAATTTCTTATCAACATTAGCCTAATAACCTCCTTCTTACCAAAAATACCCCTCCCATTTTTCCTCCCTCTCCTTCCTCTCCTTCCTCTCCTTCCTCTCCTTCCTCTCTCTCTCGGTTTCTCTCACCCGCAAAATCCCTCCCATAACTCGACGCCGACAACTTCTCGGAGTCATCCTTAGCAGCGAACTTCACCAAAATTCCAATCAAGCGCTCAAATTAAAGGTTAGGGCAAAAACCCTTAGATTTTGATTTTGTATTTTTGTTGCATGGTTTTTGTGTTGTGTTAGTGTGTGGGTGAAGTTGTTGGTGTTGGTGTATGGGTGAAGTTGTTGGTGTGTATGATTGGTGAAGTTGACATTAATTTCAATTTTTTTTTCTGTTATGCATGAATAGTAATGATTAGTAATTATGTAAAAAATACTGTAGAAAAATGGCGAAATCAGAAAAATTAAAAAATGGACCGGGGATGATGATGTTAGCTTATTCGGATCACTTTCCAGGGCGAATTTCAAACATGTGTAATTTATCTACAGTTATAAAAGTCATTGACAGAAAATTAACAAAACGGCAGCTGAATCTATTTAAGAAAGATATATTTGGACATTTTTTATATTGTCGAAGCTCTGTTCAGTGGTGTACTCTTACACAATATTTTACTTAGGCAAGTGGACCATGGACAATACAGAGAAGATGATCATTTATGGTTTCAAATTGGTGAGCATTTGATACGTTTGTTAATAGGAGAATGTTACTTAGTTCTTTGGACTTTTCATTATGGCGAAAATACTCATTTCAAATATAAAAAGCGGTTATGGGTTCTTTGAAAACGTATTTTACGGGTGCATTTCGAGACATTAATCTGAAGCAATTTGATGCATTATTTGAGGAGTTGGACTTCAAGGCTATGGACGATATTGACGCATTAAAGATTGCGCTCTTTTATTTTGCGGATAGAGTTCTAAATACAAGAAAGGGCCACTGTCAAATTAATTTCTCATGGCTTAACGAAGTTGATGATATTAATTATTTCAAAAATCGTCCATGGGGTCTTATATCGTGGGAAACGATATCTGATAGTCTTGATAATGCACTGTACGAGAAAGGTGAGAAATTTAAGAAGACGCGGTTGCAAAAACCAAATCACAACATAGAAAAGTACAATGTTTATGGTTTTACGCCTGGGGTTCAGGTGCGTTAGTTTATTTATTAATAAGTTTTGTAACATTAAATATTTAATCATAGTTTTAATAATTTTCTTACCTTGATTGTTGTAGGCTTGGATTTACGAAGCGATCGGAGATCTGCCACCAGCATGGGTTGTGAAAACGAAGAGGAAGATTCCCCGTATCCTACAATGGAAGCCCATGGCTTGTTCTAAGATAAACTTTGCTGAGGTTTATTCATTTTTGAATGAGAAATCTTGTCTTGTAAGTAATATGTATTGGTAGATGTATAATATTATTTTTTACATTACTAAATTTGAGTTCTGTATACTTATTTAAAATTTTGGGTTGCATTCATGGCAGGGAAACGTTTTACATACTCTTGAGCCGGATGAAAAAGAGAGTCATAAAAAATATTGGCTCAGTGTGAAAGATTACATACCAGATATTCCAATTTGGGTTCATAAGGTCGGTATCCTATAAGTAATTTTATTTATTTAAGCGAAATAACTTAAGATTTTTTATTTACTTATTTTAAATATTATTTTTTATAGCACCAACCTTCAATCAACGCGCCACCGCCCGTTACAACGCAATCAGACGAGCATGATGATATACCAAACCTTATACCAGAGCAATGCCACGACACATTTGAGGACGAGGTGCTTGTGGATGATCATCAGGAGCATACAGACAAGTCTGATGATGCACATGATTATGATATTATAAATAATTTATTTTTCGCATATATAAGGGAGTCATTATAACAATCTGTTATCATAAATAACTTTTTTTTTAATAGACGAGGATAAAGCAGATTAATGATTTTGTTCTAAGACGGTTGGACAAAATTGATCGTAATGTTTATGAACTGAAGTCAAAGCTTAAAGATTTTAAAGAAACTGTGGTAGGATTTATCGATTCAATGTCTAAACGTCCAAATAAGGATTCTCCGATTGCACAGTCGCATGCGGTGAGTAAAATGACATTTTAACAATTATGTTTGTTTAGTTTTGAGTTTGATAGTTGTTTAATACGTTTATCTTGCCGAATTGACCGGCTCCAGATGACTATGGAGTGTATACTGACGTGGGTATTCAAAAATTTTCTACTCCCACGTCATTATATAGTTTCTATGGGGATGTTAGTGGTTAGAGCATGCATGTATTCACTGAGGTGCCTTCGGGCATTAGTAAGTTCGGCCGAGCATACAAACCGTCGTATATTTTTAACAGTCTGTACATGATTCCTCCATTCAGACGGGGACAGAACGTCCGGCCTTTACCTCTACCCCAAATCATGCACCATGCGATTGACATGAGTACGAGTGTAGATATAAATCCACTTAGAGGATTGGAGGATCCAAGTTTGTATGTTGAGTTTGACCGATGGTTCGCTGGTGATACGACCGTCGATTGGAGAGTCCAACACCCGCGGTCATTCTTTCAAGTGATTTTGGGTCATATTTCGATGGGATGGCTAGTTGACGAGGTAATTTTTTTTTTCTAATTTCTTTAACTGTGGGTTTATAATTCGACATGTGTATAATTTTTTACTTATAATTCAACATGTTTCTGTTTCTCTACAGCATATTCACGAGTATTTTCGGTTGATTAGCGAAAAACAACGGCAGTACCCGAACACTTTAGTTCAACGTGTTACATATACTGACACGTTTTTCTGGATAACGTGCATATATAACTTACAATGACGATATTGTATTTGTTTGTTATCGCCTTGATGGAATGAGTTATTTATACATTTCTCGGTTATCTATGTACTAGGTGTTCTTGAATCAGTTATGGAACAATGGGGATTGTGCGATTGATTCATTACTATATAGCGACAGCGTGAATAGCTATATCGGTGGGCGACAACACACTATGTCCAAACCAATGACAGATGTTGATATGATGTGTATTTTATTGCATTTTACAGCCAAAATCAAATATCGATGTGGCTTTTTTGTTGTTTGTTTATTAATTTAATACATGATAAATTAATACTAAATTTTTTTATTCAGCTATTCATCCCTGTTAACCTGGACCGCGAGAATTGGGTTCTAGCCCGAGTAGACTTCCGCAAGAGCAAAATATGGATTTACGACTCATTACTGACATTTCGAGGCGATAAAAAATACAGGTTGAAATTTAAGCCACTTGAAGTGATATTCCCTCGATGGTTAGAATCCGTTGGATTTTACAACATCCGACCTGAGTTGCGGAGTGACAACCCCTGGAAAGTCACTGCAGTTAAGAGTGTGCCACAGTGTTTTTATTGATGTTTACAATGTATTTAATGTTTGGTCTTAAATTAGAGTTTAACGGTAGTCATGGGGACTATTTTAGAAAAAAGATTGTTG
The DNA here is from genome assembly GCA_030449925.1 of Citropsis articulata. Taxonomy (NCBI): domain Eukaryota; kingdom Viridiplantae; phylum Streptophyta; class Magnoliopsida; order Sapindales; family Rutaceae; genus Citropsis; species Citropsis articulata. The sequence goes on from JASUUH010000092.1 coordinate 1,437,132, forward strand.
TTGACATATTTAATGATGATATTATATTGTAAGCGGTTGTTGTCATGAGAATGTTGAAACATAGATTTATTAACATATTTTACGTACTTAAGTTTATATAATTTCGATGCTAACATTTGAATATAAGGTATGAAATAAAATAAAATAAAATAAAATATCATGATATTTAAGTATTCAATACATAAAAAACATACGACGGTTTTAACTAATAAATCGATAAAATAATACAATTAATTTCGACTCGCGGCAATGGGATTCTTACATCGCTTACGGTTATGTCCCGGTTCATTACACCGCCCGCACCTAATAGTCCTCCGGTTAATGTCCTCGCCAGTCGATGGTATTCTGAGCTCTTTACGACGACCAGGTGGGGGTGCCTTAACTGGGGAATACACCTGCATCTCTTGAATTTCAGCAGAAACTTCATAATCATCCACGTTGCCAACTGGCTCCACTCGATGTGCATAGGCCATTGCCAATGATTCCTTAGTATAAAAATCCGAACAAAGGTTTAAGAAATCCACTCGGACAGTTAGACAAGCCGCAATTGCATGAGCACATACAAGCTGATTAAGCTGAAATACTCTACAGGAGCAAGTTTTCTTTCGCAGGTCAACTAAACCTTCCTTAATCCCACCGCCTACAACTTGAAATCGATGCGAAGCCACTGGACGAACGATCATTCTTTCAGTTATAGTTTTCCTTTCAGTGACTAATTCATCCGCCCATGTTGTTAGCTGAGTACTCATTGATTCAGCCGCAATTTTTCTATCATAAAACCATTGCTGCAATGTTCTTCTAAAGTAATCAACAAGATGAGTTACGGGAAATTTTCGCAGTTCTCGCATGAAGGAATTCACACTCTCCGCGATGTTGGTGGTAAGTATGCTATACCTCCTTCCTTCAAACTGAGACCTTACTCAATTACACGTACCCACATTATTTTCTAAATAATCAGCCACACCCGAGTGGAGCATCCACAACCCTTCAAGTTATCTTTTAAATTTCTCATGTCCCTATGCTTTTGCTGCATTAATAAAGGCAGGCTCAAATTCATCCCAAATAGCTTTGGACATCCTAAACTTGGACTTAACATTACCTTTCACATGGTGAAAACAAATGCCATGAGTTGCATTGTTAAATACTTTCAGAACAGCTCTCCTAATGGCAGTACATTGATCAGAGATAATTACTAACTCTGACCTATCGCTAATCACTCCGTGTAACTTCATCATAAACCATTCCCAAGCATTATTGTTTTCTGAATCCATGACCCCAATGGCTAACGGATACAATTGATTGTTACCATCCAGACATGTTTCAACGAACATACTTCCATGATATAGTCCCTTTAGATGAGTACCATCTACAGCAATAACAGGCCGAATGTACTGCATAAAACCCTTGATAAAAGATCCAAGTGTTACAAAGTAGTACAAGAAATTACCATCTCCATCCAGCTCGAGGTGAGTGACTGTACCCTCATTCGCTTTAGTGAGTACGTGAGAGTATTTAGGGAGCAAGTTGTATGACTCTGCAGGGTTGTCTCCAACTATTTCAAGACCAACTTCTCTAGCCCGATATGCTTGCTGGTATGTTAATTGAACACCGTACTCCTGCTGCATATCCGCTTTGATGTCATTTGGAGTGTAAATTCTTTTATCTTGAATATATTTATCTGCGATAATATGACCGAAAACTCGGCTCCTTACTTGATGACGGCCATAAGAAAATACCTCATTATAACAACTATGTACATTGTCAATTCTCTTCACCACCCAAGGTACATTATGCTCATTTGAACTTCTAATAGCTCAAATGCGCCATTTACATAAGTCCAAACTATAGTGAGCTTCAAAATGTGTCGTTGTAGACCGTTCAATCTTGAAATCAAACTTATCTGTAAAAGCAACCTTGCGCAGTTGTAATATTAAATCATTCTTCTCAGTAAATAGTCTACCCACACTGATATCATCCGAGCCACAACTGCTATGAAAGCTTGGAGCAACCATGTTCGAAGGCAAAATTGGAGCAAGATTTATGCGGGGGTCAATCCTCCTTCTCGATCCGGATATTGGAGGAATAGATCGAGTGTCTCTGTTATTCAACGGAATGTTGCCTTCACACTCATCCTCATGCTGAAACGATGGAATGTTGGAAGGACCGGCTCCGCCATCATCACCAGCATTATTGAAATAAGTGTCTTCCACAGTATTAAAAGGTTCTGCACAAACATTATCTCCTTCTGTGTTATCAACATGATCATCATTCTCGCGGAAATCATTATTGTGATACGGAAAATACTGTCGCTCCAACGACGTCGTTAGTGGTAATATATCTTCTCTAACTTCCTGTAACGTAATGCCATTGTCATCAATGTTGTCATTATTATCGTTGAAGGAAGAGCAATATTGGTGCAACGATATCCTTGGCAACACCTTCTCTTCATTATCGGGGCCAGACATATTTGCTCTAAAAGAAGTTTCTGTTTCAACAGGTGGCTCAACATCTTCGGTCGGAACTCGAGGTCGTGTGGTAACAAATACAGGAATAAATTCATAGTTGCCCATATTGGATGCCACGTGCAACACAACCTTTATCATTTCATCTTCAGACATATCCATGGGCAATGTACATATATGATACAATGTGTTTGCCAACCTCAAAGTTGTCTTCATTGTAATACTATATTCATGAGGATTTATTTGTAATTCCTCGCATACTCTTGTAAAAAATTGATCAAAAAAATAATTTTTATCAACTAAAAAGGCTCTATTTTTACCATTCACATACTCCATACGCCCATCTTCTAATGTCTGCCACCAACCATCGTAACACAATTGAAGCACAACTGAATCCATGGCTGAAATTAAAAAAAAAAATTACGGATTACAAAAAATCAGTTCCAATGAACCTACTTGTCGGTGCGACGGGCTGACTGTCGCACAAAATTGGTGCGATGGTTACCCGTCGCACTAGAAATTCCGGGAGGCAACGAGTAAGGAATTGATATGGCCCACTTTCTGTCGTTCTAGCTGATGCAGTCGTCTTTCTATAGTAGAGATAGTCGCACGTAATGACAGATCACATCCATATTATTAAAAGCATGTGGTAAGAACGGATTTTGTTCTAGTGTTCGGTTGGCGCGAAAAGCCTTCCTACGTCTGCGGGCCCCCAGCGGTGCCAGTAAAATCCACGGGGGATCCCGGCAATGCAAAAAGAAAACAAAATAATATTTAATGAGTAACCCGTCGCACCAAAAGTCAGAGGCAGTCAAAACTGCCTCTGGGTGCGACGGGAGCCCGTTACACCAAGTTTTCGTCCCCGTCGCATTTTCGTGCAAACAGTTTCACTGGTCGAAGCTTGATAAAATAATTCTTACCACTAATGCAGTAATGCAGAACGCTGCTAGATCTGGATGGATGGATTATGCTCGAAGTTTATTTTTTCCGTCGGTATTTGCCGTTGCCGTCACTAGTTATGATTAAGAGTGCAGGGTTGCTTTGGTTTTGGCTCGAGGAGAGCGAAAAACGAGGTAATTTGGGAAGGGAACGTTGGGTTTGGCTAATGTTGATAGAAAAAAGTTAAAGGGGTTAATTATGAAAATAGTAAAAGTTTTTTGGTTAATTTTGTAAATTTCCCAATATTTTAACAAGAGAAATAGCGGGAACAAAGAAGATTATTTTATTCAATAAACCAACGCTATCTCTCTTTAGTGTGTACAAACTTGAAAAAAAATAAAAAAAAGCGAACCCCCTTTTTATAGTCCCATAATCATAAATTGCTGTAAGTGGATAGTCAAATAAATGGGTTATAGATCACAACCTTTTTGTTGATAGTTGGAGCTATGAACTAATAAAACATTGTCATTTGGGGAAAGTAAAAGTTTTGTTTTAATGAACATATCCATTTAAAAATTGATATTTTCATAACATTCAGCACCACTAGCACCGCTGTGCGTATCTAGACAGGGTAATTGAAGGCATATTTAGTATTAAGGTGCTGTTGAAAAAACCTATAATTATAAAAAAAAATTATAATGTGTGGTAAATATGACTTTTAGATAATAATTTTATAAAAATAATAAAAAAATTATAAGTTTTAAATCATACAAGTAATGGGATCAAATTAACTTAATTTGTATGCCACAAGATATACACTACTTTTAAAATATAATTATTTAATTTTAATACCAAATAGGGCCTGATTCGGATCACCAACCCAGCGTAGACTCAACCTAGTTTTGTATAGCTCCAACTAGGCACGACTCGTTTATAGTGACACGATACATGTTCAGCGCAAGGCCTGTCTCGTGCTAGGCCCTTAAATTTATGCAAGGCCCAAATTTAGCAATTTCTTAGTGACCATATCAATTTTATGATGAAACAAATGTATCATGTATTATGTCTTATTTATTTATTTTTTTCCAAAGTTAGTTTTTTAAATATTTTTTAGCAGTGTGCTAACACATGTCTAATCTTCAATTCTTTGGCCTACTTTTGATTAGTATACTATTCATCTGAATTGCGTTTGATGTTGAGGTGTTATATAAAAATATTATAATAATAAAACAAAAGTTGATAGTATATAAAATATAATTTTTAATATAAAAATTATTAAAGAAACTAAAGGCTGATAGAACATTGATAAAATTAATTATTAAATCCAGCCAAAGTTTCTTTATTATTTGATTATTGTCAATTATTATGGTAATCCCACTCAGTGTTACCTCATAAATATTGTTTTCTAAATATATAATTTAAATTAATCACTAAAAAATTAATACAATCAATATAGTGCAACACCAAATATAGTATAATTAGAAATTAATATAGTAGCATTAAATACTGTACAATATTATTACAATACAGTGTTAATATAGTATAATATAATACTACATACCTGTATTAAAGAATATAATAATATATCAAATATATTTTAAATATAATATACTATAGTGTGATAAACGTAGTCGAGAGATTAATGACAGATGCCAATAGTCAACTCTTCTTTAAATTGAATACAGCGCTGATATTTACCCCGGGTCAAACCCCGAAATTGGCTAAAACGACCCCGTTTCGTCTATTAATTTTTTTTGTTTTTATTTGCTATGAAACGACGACGTTTAGCTTGGATAAATCGCAAAGGCATCAACAAAGCCAAGTTGCATCTTCGTCTTCGTATCCTCATTTCACCAGACAGCCACGTTTTACATGAACAACTTTCGATCGTATCAAAAGCATGCAAACAAATTAATGGGAGGTAGCTCAAGCATAAACAGCGGCGAAAGTAAAGTGGAAAGAAAATTCCAGATTCTTTTTTCAATTGTTCTTTATTATGTGTAGCTATTGTACAATAATGAAAATGAATCTGTGCATACATTTTTTCTCACAACTGGCATTTTCATATGAGTCTTTGACTTCTTTAGCAGGCCACAAGAAAAGAAAAAACATAATTTTAGTTCAGATCTAACTATTCCATCTAGAGCTAGCTCAAGACAAAGGAAAATGATGCTTGCGTTAAGAGAACGAAGAGGAAGGAAGAAGTAGCTGGTTCTGTTTTTTTTTTTAACTTTATACGCTGGCAAAGGAAAATGATGCTTGGGTTATTAAGGGTTCTGCAGCAACGAAGAGGTAGAAGCAGCTGAGCTAAGACTTAAGAGAACGACGAGGAAGCAGCTGGTTCTGTTTTTTCACTTTATGCAAGCCAAAATGACATCGTTTCACAGGAAATCAGAATAAAAAAAATAAGCGCTGAAACGATGCCGTTTTAATTGTTTCGGGTTTTGACCTAGGGTTTGACCCGGGGCAAACATCATTTTCCAATTGAATATGGCATCATCATTTGCCATTCAATTTGACGACCCAAATCCGACTTATTTAATAATCGTGTCAAGATATTGTGACCCAAACCCGACACGGAAAAATAATCGGGTTACCCAATAACCCGCTTAAAATCTATATATTAAACAAAAGTTACATCAAATATTTACATACAATCATACATACGAATATTATAAAACATTTATACTATTCAGGTTTTAAAATAAAATATACATATCTAACAAAATATTGAATATATATTTTACAAAATATTAAATATTGAATATATATACATACATAATATTGAATATATATACATACAATATTATAAAACATTGTGTTTATATTTATCCTTTCAAAAAAAAAAATATACATATCTAACAAAATATTACACATTTATACTATTGAGGTTTTAAAATAAAATATACATATCTAACAAAATATTACACATAATATTGAATATATATACATACATAATTTATCGATATTATAAAATATATATATCTAACAAAATATTACAGATTTATACTATTGAGGTTTTAATTATATATATGTAAATATTATTATATATCAATATTATAAAATATACATGTCTACTAATACTTTACACATTTACACTATTAAAGTTCCAAATATATTTAAAATTTTATATATAAAACATTGTGTTTATATTTATCTTTTCAAAGAAAAAAATAAAAGAGAAAATCATTTCTAATACTTGAGTTCTAATGTCAAGAACCTGCAAATTATTTTAAAATAAAAAATATAATCGGGTCATTGATCGGGTACATGTGTCAAGAATTTTAACCCAAACCCGACACGGAAAAAAATCATGTCGACCTGGACCCGACCCATTTAATAATCGTGTTAAACATACTCATTTAATTATATCGTGTTCGTGTCAGATAATCGGGTTGTCAAATTTTGTTAACTCTACTTTAAAGAGCAGCTCTGGCTGGAAAATTTTTGAGCTGTGTGGGTCTGGTGCCAAATGCCAACTGTCACTAACGGAAATTTACAAATTTACAACTAGATAATTTATGTAGTTGCATCAAATAAAAAAATACGGGTGAAAGTTTTGTAGAAAGAGATAAAGATGATTTCAAAAAACAGAACATGGTAGTTATTTGATTGTCCTGAAGAGAAAGAAATCATTAATGTGGTCTGCAAACAAGGCTCAATCCCTGATGGTTCAATACGTAAACCCAAAGTAAGGCTCGTATCCGTTACAATATTTTGGAGTCGATTACAATGTAATGTTTTCTCATGGTGCTGAGTCAGTCGATCGTTTGGAACTTTGGATACAATTTGAGATCTTGTTACACTTTCTACTTAAAAAAGAATTGAACCTGTATCAACTTGATATGAAGTATTACATTATAAGTGACAACCTCAAAGATCCGTCATTCGAGAAAAAGAAGATAAAATTGATAAAAAAAAATTAATATTTCATTGATATTTTGACATTAAATTTAATGGACCCATGATACTTACGGCTTCGAGACTCAACAATCGACTGGGCCTGCCTTCTTGAAGTGATATGTTGGTCTCACATAATTTCTTCTTAAATTTTAATGCAATGACAGTTGGGTATGTAAGCCAATCTTTAATTGACAAGTTTTTAACACGTGTTTGAAGTTAATGTGCCACATGCGTACATATATCTTCAATTAGCTGTAACTGGGAATCAAAATAAGTTCATTCTTTAGCATTTGTCAAAGTATCCTAAAAAAATTCTTCAAATAAAATTTTATTATTTATTTAAAAAGGTATAACAGTATTTAAAATTCTAAAAAAATACTTTAATTAAGATTCTTTAAATAAAAAATTATTCTCCCTCTTTAATTTTGTACAGCTACTTTCTCCTTCTTTAATTTATATTTTATTAATTTTATTAGAGAGAGAGAAGTGCTTTAATTACCATATTTTTTTCTTTGAAGAAATATTTATTTAATTAAAATAATATAACTTATTTATATTTGAAGAATATTTTAGAGAATTGATTAGTATTAAAAATTGTATGTTTGTTATGAAATAAAAATGTTATTTTACGTTATTAATATAACTTATATTTGTAATTGTGTAACATATTATGAATTTCTAATTATTTTTCTAAATATTTGATTTTGTGTATTTTTGTGTGTTTATTAGGTAAAAATAATAATTTAAATTTACGATTGGAAACAAACAAATACGGATGTCAAATTTAGATTCAAGTTCGGTAAAATTATTTATCGGAGAATCTAAGACTTTTGTTGTAAATTTTTACATTTTTACCACGGTAAATATGGTAATTGTAAAATTATAAGTTTTTATCTTGTTAGGTATGATATTTTATTGGTGTAATATTTTGGATATGCTTGAGTGGATAAGATAAGATTATGTTTGATTAGTGGGATAAATGTAAAGTTAGGATTTAATTAGATTTTTTATTTGTGTGGAGTGGATTTACCTTGTATTAGTATAAATAGAGAATGGTGGTGAACACATCTCTAGGCACCTTCTCTTCTCTTCTTTCCTCCCAATTCTTCTCCTCATCTCTCTTTGTAATATATTTTTAATTAATAAAATTAGGTTTATTTCAATTTTTAATTTCCATTTTAATTATGTGTTTTCAATCTTAATCTTTTATTTCAAAAATGTTTAGCTAAATATTTATAGTTAGGGGAAGGTGAAACTCTTAGTAAAAAAATATAGTTTAATCAAATTCAATTTTTAATTTTATAAATTAAGTTGTTTTCTATTTAATTTTATCCATATTTTATATTTTGAAGTTTTGATTTATTGTAGACAAAAATAGGAATTTGGCACAATGAATTCTTAATATCTTAATATAAAATATGGTAAAATGGTATTTTGATTTAGTGTAGACAAATTAAGTTTTGGCACATTAAATTCTTAATCCATAATAAAATAAATGGGAAAATAATTTTAATTAATAAAATTAATTTTTTAGGAAATAAAGCAAAAATAAAAAGAATTTTTTAAATTATATTTATTACTAAGAGTGGATCCATAACCCTAACTAATTCAACTTCATAGTTTTCCTCAAATTAAATTGTGTGTTTTTAAATTTTATTTTTCTTAGATCAATTTAAACAAATCGAATCCTGACTCAGGTTATATTATAATTAGGCACGCTTATACTTGGGAGTAAATCAAACATTTTAAGTTGTGTCAAGAATAATATATTTTTTTACTCTCCTTTTTACTATACAGGTACGCAAATAGGTATTTGAAGGGTAAAATTAATAGTTTTTTAGATATGTTCTAATTGTCCAAGTTAGAGAATGCAAAAGTCATCGTGTTGCTGTCGTGTCAATTTCGTATTGTGTTAAATTTAAGTTGATCTAAACTCGACCCATTTAATAATCGTATCAAAATATTGACTCAAACCCGACATGAAATATAAACGGGTTACCCAATAATCTATTTAATATCTATATATTTAACAATTGTTACACACACACAAATCCCTATATATACACACCCCCCAAAAATATTACACATTTACACTATTAAAGTTCTAAATCTATATAAAATTTTATAAATAAAATACTGTGTATATATCTACTTTTCCAAAAAAAAAAAAAAAAAGAGAGAATCATATCCAATATTTGAGTTTTAATGATAAAAACCTAAAAAATAATTTAAAAAAGAAAAGATAATCGTGTCATTATTCGAATAAATGAGTCAAGAAACCCTAATCTAACAGGAAAAAAAATCACGTCCACCCAAACTTTACCTATTTAATAATCGTGTTAAATTTAATGATCCGTACTCATTTATTCATATCATATTTGTGTCAAATAATTGAATCATGTCAAAAGTTTGCCAGCTCTAACTAAAACGAATAGAGAAAGCTTACAAAGCACATCCTATTCTCCATAGAAATCCTCTGATTTTATATTTTAATGTTTCAAAGAATTTTTTTATTGTTATTTTCCGAATACTATTTATGTCTGAAGTCCAAAAAGTTAGAATAGCTCCAAAATTTTTTATTAATATTAAAAAAGTCACACATATAATCCATTATCCCCCAATTACTATTATTTTAAGAAAAATGATTGAAAACTGAAGGTGGATTAATTCCTAAACAAAAATATATTTAAAATGATACCCTTTAAAATATACTTTATCAAAATTTAGTCAAATTTTATACATATATTAATGCTCTTATTAAAATCGAACACTTAACAAAGTGACAAAATTTTGTGCACGCCTTAGCAGATTAGTCTGTGCATTTAAGATTTGATAAGTATGTGGCCTTTTAGTAGGACCTCAATTTTTAATGTGAGTAAGATCTAGGTAATTTGAAAAAAAAAAATTATGAATCCCACCCACAAGATTTCATCAAACTTACCAATAACAAAAAATCATTAAATCACCTCGACGAAAATAAACACGTCCAACTCGAGTTTTTCTCCCCTTGAGCAAGCCCATTTTGATCAGCTAGATTACCTGCCGATCTAATATCTGCAATAATTGAAAGCTCATAAAAATCTTTCAACTTGATCATTATTATTTTTTGACAATAAAGCCAAAGACCTAGACACAGTGATTACTCATTACTTATTGATAGAAAATTACAAGCTAATAATATCAACATGCCAGATTCAGGAAACCCTGAAGCTAAAGCCTCACCAAACCTCCCATGGACGACAAGGCTCTTTATGTCGGCAGTGGACTTTGCCGTCGACGTATCTTGCCGCCGTAACATGACCTGCAACCGTCGCCTCTTCGACCTCGTTGACCTAAAATGCTGTGCTTCAAGTCAACCCAAAAATGGTGTCAAATCCTTCGATATCGTCATCGACAACGACCGCAATCTCTGGTTCCACCTCTACATACCTACCATTGTTACTGAAATAGCCGCCACAAGCAGCTTGCCAGTGATTGTCTACTTCCATGGCGGAGGCTTCGTTCTCCTGGCTGCAAACTCAAAACGCTACGATGATCACTGTCGAAGGCTCGCCAAGGAGATCCCCGCCGTCGTCATCTCCGTCAATTACCGTCTCGCTCCTGAGAATCGGTACCCGAGTCAATATGACGATGGGATTGATGTGTTAAAATTCATCGACAGTAAAATCTCAACAGTCGAGGATTTCCAAGCTTGTGCTGACCTCAAACGTTGTTTTGTCGCCGGAGATAGTGCCGGAACCTGGCGCATAACGTGGCAGTGCGAGCTAATGAGTGTAACTTTTCCAACTTGAAGCTCATTGGAGTTATAGCGATTCAGCCATTTTTCGGAGGAGAAGAGAGGACTCAAGCGGAGGAAGATCTTAATGATATAACTCCATTGGTTTCATTGAAGCGTACTGACTGGATGTGGAAAGCTTTTTTGCCGGAAGGGTCTGATCGGGACCATCCGGCGGCGATTACTTTTGGGAAGAATGCCGTTGATATTTCCAGAGTGGACATTCCGGCGACGATTGTAATTGTTGGTGGGTTTGATCCTTTAAAAGATTGGCAGAAGAGGCACTATGAGGGATTGAAGAGACATGGCAAAGAAGCTTATTTGATTGAGTATCCGAATGCGGTTCACGGTTTCTACGTTTTCCCTGAGCTACATGAGGGATCTTTCATTGATGACGTAGGGAATTTTATACGAGATCAATCTGCTAAATCATGAATGAAGGAAAATTAATCACTCTCCCACTCTTTGTTTAATTAAGTAATTAGCATTCAAATTGTAATCCCATGTGTGTACGCTTTTCATTTCTAATTGTTGTAAAATTTCATGCTTTTAGCTAGAAATTAATTAAGTTTCAAAGCTTGCAATATATATGCCTTTTTAGTGGTTCATTACCAATTTTTTTTCTTTTTTTCTTTTAAAAGAAGTGAGTGAGTTATCTCTTTCTCAAATTGTTTGAGGCACAAAGCCATGAAATTAAACACAGCACCGATATGCTCACACCACTTTCGTTTTGTGCTAACTATAAAAAAAGTTATTGTAGCTTGAAAACAAGTCCTCGTCTTGCTCATACGCAAGTGCAGAACACACACACTCCTCTTACTCAAACGCAAACACAAACACAAACGCAGACCACACACACTCGTCTCACTGGACCACATCACTCATGCAAACACAAACTACACTCACGCCAAAACACCGTGTTTCTCACCCACTCGACTGCTCTATGCTCTGTCCAGCGGTGTTCTCTCTCTCTCGCCGTGGGTCTCTCCACATTTGGCTGTTAGGTGTCTCTCTCTCCACCCCGTGGATTGCATTCTCACGGCACTTCTGAAATTTGACACCCAGCTGCAGCTTCACTCTCTCAGCTGCCGTAATTGATTTGTGGAGGTAATTTGCTTCATAATTGCCAAATCTTGATTGTGCTGATTATGAATTTGTCAAGATTTAATTATTTTTGTATTAATATGTGTTGATGGTTTTTGTTAAACTTGCAGTTCGAAATTGTAAAATGTTAATTTAGTTTTGTTAATACAAATTACAGTGAGTTAGCTTAGTTTTGTTAATACGAATTATTTTCATTTTGTTGTCACCAATTATTTTGTTTTTTAAATTAGTTTTGTTAATATAAATTATTTTCATATTGTTGTCATGAATTATTTTGTTTTGATAATATGAATTTCCATTTTGATAATATGAATTATTTTCGTTTCGCAGAAATAAAGAATATGGAAAAGGTCATCGAAGTTGAAGATTTGGAGAAAATTGAGGCTGAGGATGAGCCAATGATTGGGATGTCTTTTGATACTGATATGAAAATGTTTATTTACTTCAAAGAGTATGGTAATAAAAAAGGGTTTCCAGTTACGCGGAGAAGTAGTAGAAAGGACAATGATGGGATACTTAGAAATGTGTCTTTTGCTTGTGGCCGAAGCGGGGAGACAAGAAGAAAATCTACTAATATCTTAAAGTCACAACCTAATACAAAAACAGGCTGCAGTGCTAGATTGGGAGCTGGTTTAGGGGATGATGGAAAATGGACGCTTCGAAACTTAAATCTTGATCACAACCATCCATTATTGACCCTAACGAAGTCAAGGTTTTTTCGATGCAGTTGTAGCCTCAGTGCATATGCAAAAAAGAAACTTGATATAAATGATCGAGCGGGAATCAAATTGTCCAAAAATTATCAATCACTTGTTATTGAGGCTGGTGGACATGAAAACGTGACATTCATAGAAAGAGATTGTAGAAATCATATTAAAAAAGAAAGAAGATTACGGCTTGGAGATGGGGATGATACTGCTCTTCAAAATTATTTTATGAAAGTGCAAGCTGAAGATAATAGATTTTTCTTTAGTATGTGACACAACTTAAAATGTTTGATTTACTCCCAAGTATAAGAGTGTCTAGTTATAATATAGCTCGGTGAGTCCGAGGTCGATCCACAGAGAAATGGTTTAATTTATTTGTTTAAATTTTACCTAAAAAAAATAAAAATAAAATTTAAAAACACACAATTTAATTTGAGGAAAACTATGAAGTTGAATTAGTTAGGGTTATGGATCCACTCTTAGTAATAAATATAATTTAACAAATTCTTTTTATTTTTGTTTTATTTCCCAAAAGATTAATTTTCTAAATTAAAATTATTTTCCTATTTATTTTATTATGGATTAAGAATTTAATGTGCCAAAACTTAATTTGTCTACACTAAATCAAAATACCATTTTACCATATTTTATATTAAGATATTAAGAATTCATTGTGCCAAATTCCTATTTTTGTCTACAATAAATCAAAATTTCAAAATATAAAATATGGATAAAATTAAATAGAAAACAACTTAATTTATAAAATTAAAAATTGAATTTGATTATACTATATTTTTTTCCTGAGAGTTTCACCTTCCCCTAACTATAAATAAAAGAAATGATTAAGATTGAAAAACACATAATTAAAATAGAAATTAAAAATTGAAATAAACCTAATTTTATTAATTAAAAATATATTACAAAGAGAGATGGGGAGAAGAATTGGGAGGAAAGAAGAGAAGAGAAGGTGTCTAGAGATGTGTTCACCACCCTTCTCTATTTATACTAATACATGGTAAATCCACACCACACAAATAAAAACTCTAATTAAATCTTAACCTTACATTTGTCGCACTAATAATCCCACTAATCAAACATAATCTTATCTTATCCACCCAAGCATATCCAAATAATTCCACTAATAAAATATCATACCTAACAAGATAAAAACTTATAATTTTACAATTACCACATTTACCGTGGTAAAAACGTAAAAATTTACAACAAAAGTCTTGGATTCTCCTGGACAATGACATAATTTTTCGGACTTCCGGAATCCAAATTTGACATCCGTACATTTGTTTGAAGCCTCCAATTGTATGAAATTATTATTTTTACCTAATAAACACACAAAAATACATAAAATCAAATACTTAGAAAAATAATTAAAAGTTCATAATATGTTATACAATTACAAATATAAATTACATTAATAATGCAAAATAACATTTTTACTTCATAACAAACATACAATTTTTAATACTAATCAGTATGCAAATGGATGATGGGGGACGACTAAAAAATATTTTTTAGGTCGAGCCAAGAAATAAGGAAGCCTACAAAAAGTTTGGGGACGTTGTTACATTTGACACCACATATCTTACAAATAGGTATGACATGCCATTCGCTCCATTTGTAGGAGTTAATTATCATGGTCATTCTATTTTGTATGGGTATGGATTGATTTCAAACGAAGACATTGAGACATTCACATGGTTATTTTGAACATGACTATCCTGCATGTCTAATTCTGCTCCTATTGGAATCATTACAGACCAAGATAAAGCAATGAAAGTTGCAATTGAGAATGTTTTCCCCAATACTCGACATCGGTGGTGTTTATGGCATATACTTAAGATAATTCCAGAGAAGCTAGGGGGCTATAAAGAATATCGTGACATTAGCAATGTGTTGCATTGTGCTGTTTATGACTCTCAAAGCCCTGCAAAATTTGAGGAAACTTAGCACCACATGATTATAGAATTTGATTTGGGGGGAAATGACTGGTTACGAGGCTTATACAATGAGAGGCATCGTTGGGTCCCTTGTTATTTAAAAAATAGATTTTTGGGCAGGAATGTTAACCACTCAACGCAGTAAGAGTATGAATGCATTTTTTGAAGGTTATGTTAACTCAAAAACTATTTTGAAGCAGTTTGTGGAGCAATATAGCAATGCATTAAAGAATAAAGTTCAGAAAAAAGTTGAAGAAGATGCCCGGTGTCTTTCCCATCAAATGCCATATTGTAACATCTTATGAGATGGAGAAGCAAATCCGAGAGGTGTACACTATTTCGAAATTTCAAGAATTTCGACAAGAGTTGGTCGGAAAGATGTATTGCGAATTTGTCAATTCCATGGGTTGTGAATATATAGTTAGAGAGGATGTCAAAGTTGGAGAGGGTAAGAAAAGAACTTTTTTTAAAGTATATTTGGATAAAGAAAATGGTGAAATCCGTTGTAGTTGTTCAAGGTTTCAATTCAGAGGAATTCTTTGCAGGCATGCTATTACAATCATGATACGCAATGACATGGAAGTACTTCCAGAAAAGTATATCTTACGGAGATGGAGAAAAGATATTTGGAGATGCTATAGTAGGGTGAAAACCAGTCACGAGCTATATAGCTGCACAGATGAACAAAAGCGATATGAGAAAATATGTGTTAGTTTTGCAGAGATTGCAAACATGGCTGCAACAAATGTTGAAAGTTGTAATCTTGTTTTGAATTGGATTGAGAATGTACAAAAAGACCTACCGAAACCGGTTCAGTGCGGAGGCAATGAGGTAATCGTTGTTACAGGCCAAAGAAGTTGTAGTAACAGCGTGGGAATTTCAGCGAATGATGTTGAGACAATATGTGATCCAATCGTTAAGCATCGTAAAGGTCGTCCACCTTGTCAAAGAAAAAAGTCAAATAAATTTGAAAATCCAAAATGAGTTCAGCACGTTTTAATGCAAAGGTTAGTTTTAAAAATAATTAAAGTAAAATAATTTATTTCATAAATGGTGTTAAAATGTTGGTTTTGTTGACTTTACAGGATGACAAGTAAGCGAACAAGTGCCAACTATGATACCAACATTTCAAAATCTTGAACAAAGTTCCGTTGATAGGAATATGTACCCACATGGAGTTATGGACTATTGTAATGTAAGTTTATGAGCAATATTTCTAAGTATTATCGTTTCGTTAATTTTCATTAATATACATTTGTTTTAGGGCCTTATGAACTTGCATCATATAACTGGAGATAATGTTTATCTAATATTTACACAAAATTCTTGCACGGTAAGTAGTGATAAATTTTGTATTTGTTCATTTTATGTACTTTAACATCTTTATTATAACAAGATGTTTATTTATTTTTTTTATAATAGCACCCACAACTCCAGCCCCAATTGCATGGACATTTTCAGCAGCTGCTTTTTCAGCAAAATAATGAATTCGAAGTTAATAGAGAATTTGGAAGTGATTTTAAGAATAGCATTTTCATTGCAACCGTTAGAGCTTGTGGATTTGATACATGGACTTATTCATAAAATGACATATTTTTCCGCTAGTGGCATTTTGGTAGTTTTAGGCGTGGTGTATTGAAATACTTCTGGAAATATGTGTTGATTTCAGATTCGATTCATGTGGTATTGGAATATTGGTAGTTTTCAAATTTAATTCCTAAAGTGACATTTTTCCGCTAGTGGCATATTGGTAATTTTATCCGTATGGTATTGGAATGCTTATACCTTATGGGTATATGTGTTGATTTCAGGAAAAATTATCATTAATTTTATTCGTATGGTATAGGAATGCTTATGGGTAATTTTGTTCTCTTTGCATTGCTCGCAAACTTGTTAATATACACTAATTATCATTAATTTCAAGTATAATATGAAAGCCAACTAATGAAATAACAAAAGCTAATACATTAATAAAAACTGATACTGAAGCATTCATGATACATTTCTTTAAAAAAAGAAAAAGATAAGCATTCTCCATTTGTTGCCTTTGATCTTCATGTGCTCATCTTTGTCGAAGTTCTTTCTCAAACAGCTGAAATTTAAGAGACAAGCATTCCATTTGATGCAATAACCTGCGAATAATTTCTCTACAATATAATCAAATAGCATATAATGATTGTGAAGGTAAGCCATTGCAGCACATAATGATGATTTCAAATATATACAACTATACAACACATAATGGCAATTCTCAAATGCAAATAGAAATCAAATACTTTCTCTGTAACATGTCAATTACAGAGCACGTATAAGTTAATACATATCTACCAACTTGAATTCGAGCAAGCACACAAAGCCATCTCAATTAGCCAATTTCCAGTTTATACATGTCTAGTTTATCATCCAATTTCCAGTACAAAGCCATCTCAATTAGCCAATTTCTAGTTTATACATGTCTAGTTTATCATCCAATTTCCAGCACAAAGCCATCTCAATTAGCCCCTAAGACTACCAAAAATTCAATCACAAATCAACCTATTCGAACAACAACTCATCCTAAAATCAGCAACTCATAACTCACAACAGAATAGCATTTTGCTAATTTCCAATAGCAAGTTCTTAGAGCAATTAGCAACAAAATTTGACTTCGCAATTGAATCTTCACATATTCGTGAAGCCGCAGCTAAAATAAAACCAATTATCAACACATATTCAATTGAATCTCCAATAGCAAGTTCTTACCACAACCAAAATTGGGCATTAATAAAACCAATTACCTCTACGACGATTACGGTGGGCGCCAACAAGTGAAGTAGACGACAAGTGAAGCCGAGAGAGAGCAGTGAGAGAAAGCCGTGAGAGATGCGTGAGATGCTGGATGTGGAGAGACCCACGGCGAGAGAGAGAGAGAGAAAGCCGAATGAGAGAGCCATGGGATGCGTGAGAGGCCGGTGGAGAGACCCACGACGAGAGAGAGCGAGACAGAGAGAGAGAGAGAGCGAGAGAGGCCTGATACGGACCTGGGCAGAGAGAGAAAGCTGAATGAGTGAGCCATGAGATGCGTGAGAGGCCGGATGTGGAGAGACCCACGGCGAGAGAGAGAGAAACGCCAGAGAGCAGTGCACAGAGAGAGAGAGAGAGAGAGCTGATGAGTGTGTGAGAGTTGTGAGGCGAGTGTGTGTTTTTTGAAGGCACAGTAATTGCTTTTATAGTTAGCACAAAACGAACCGTTTTGTGCTAACTATAGTGCTTAGCGTGGGATGTAGGGGTAGGCAAAATATCTGAACCGACTCGATCCGATCTGATCCGAAAATTTTTGGGTTCAGATCCGGTTGTCAATGAAACATGATCCGATCCAAAAACCCAATCGGGTTAAGACAAATAAAAAAAAAATACCCATTACCCAAACCCGAATTTTACAGTCATAGCGCACACAAACTGTCACTGTGTCATACACACACGGACAGCCACACATCACAAATAACACATTTCACTTTCACAAAAAAACAATCATACAAACCCTCAACCTCAAGCTCAGGCCTCAGCCCCTCACAAATTTCGCAAACCCTCTGCTATTAATAGCTTAACGCTTAGTATACAGCCACACAAAGTCACACACAACGAAGCACTCAAGCACAAGCAGCCGCCAGCCAGGCAGCCCACTTGCGAGTAGCAACCTACACGGCCACACGCATCCACGGCATCCCATTGCTGAGGCGCTAACAGGCAACAGTGCAACACCGCAAGAGGCACACGACCCACACGCAGCACCGCCGTTGAGAACAAAGCCAACCGAAGTTGATTCGTGATCTACAGATCTGCTGCTTCATCCGGCTAGCGGCCACCACACGCATCATCGTGACCCGATCTACAGATCTGCTGCTATCAAGCACCGGATCCATGCCTTCAATCCTTCACTCCACCATCACCCGGTTCGGTTGAAGATCCACCCGACTAGCTGCCCCTGATTCAAACTCCAATTGCATTTTTGGCTGTTGAGCCTCTAAAAGACTAAAATCATTGATTTTTGGAAGCCGGCTTGCCTTTGATACTTAATTACTTATGGTATATATGCATTAATTATATATTGTTAATTTGTTATATGTTATAATGTTGTATGAGAATTGAAAAAGTGAAATGTTAATTATAAATTTGTAATTTGGTTGGTATGTTAAATTGCTAATAATATACAATTATCAAATTATGTATTGTTAAATTTCAACAATAAAATGAAAAAAAAATCGGGCATTAATTTTTGTTACTATTAATAATTGATTTTTTTTTTGTATGAATAGATTAGGTAAATTAAAAATTAAAAATAAATATTATGTTACAATATATATAATTATATATGTCATATGATATGTGTAGTTGTGCAGTAGTTTCAAGTTTCAACTTCAACAAAAAATTAATCAATTTAATTAATTGCATGATAGTAATAAGTAAATATTAAGTGGTTAAGTACATATAATGTGGGCATAAAATTTAGGGGTTTGTAATAAGAATTAAGATTTGGATAATTGGATATGCAATTAATATTATATTATTTTGGCCAATGGATAACTAGATATTATAAATTAATTAATTACATTAATTTCTTGATTTTCTTTTATGGAATATGCATCTTGAATTCTTGATCATATATAAATATTATGATGGAAAATTGGAAATATCAATTTCAAAAAGTTTCATAAAATTAAATTAATAATTATTTGAATCAATGTGTAGTACTAACTATTAAGTAGATTTTTTTAATAATCTTTTTGTGTTTTGATTTTTGAATTAATGATTAATAATTAATTGTTTGTATGTTTAGATGTCTGGACACTCAAGATCAAATTCAATGAGTGATGATGACAATCAAAGTGTTCAAATGAAGGAACTCAAAAGACAAAGCGGAAAAGACCACCGATGAAGAAAAGATCTGCGACGTGGAATCATTTCACTTTACTTGAGGATAATCCAGACAAATGCAAGTGCAACTATTGTGGTAGCAATATCAATGTCATTCAAGGCGTGATGGGATTACAAATATGAAAAATCATATAAAGACTTGCCTTGCATACAAGACATTCAGGGAACAACAAGAGGGAAGTCAACAAAACTTGACAGCTGAGGGTGGGGAAGGAAATGCAAGTAATATGGTTTTGGCTAAAGGGTGGAGTCAAGATGCTTGTAGAAGGGCAGTCACCAAAATGATCATTATGGGTGAGTTGCCACTCAGTTTTGTGGATAACAAATGGTTTAGGCATTTCTGTAGTGTAGCCATTCCTCAATTTGTTATGTCATCTCGGAGAACTGTTGGTAGGGATGTTATGGATTTATTTTTGGAAGAAAAGGCAATGTTAAGGAGTTTGATTTGCAACAACAAGCAGCGAGTGTCTATTACCACTTATTTATGGACTTCCGTTCAAAATATGAGTTACATGGTGATCACAGCTCATTTTATTGATAGTGATTGGTGTTTGAACATGAGGATTATTAGTTTCAACGTGATTGAAGATCATAGAGGGAAATCGATCGGTAAAAAGGTTGTAGCTTGTTTACAAGATTGGGGGATAAAAAGGTGAAATACAAGTGTTTCAACCTAAGAGGGGGGTGAATTGGTGTTTTAAAAATTATCTTAATCAAATCACACAACAATCCAATCTAACGCCTTAATAAAATTAAAAACAATAAAATCAATGAAAGCACAATAATAAATGAGTAAGAGAGGAGAAAACAAACTCAAGGATTTTTACATGGTTCAGCTATCCCCGCCTACGTCCACGCCTCCAAGCAACCCAAGTTTGAGGATTTCACTATCCAAGCCTTCCAAGGCTTCAAATATTTACAATTGACTTCCAAGATGTCAATGAACCTCTACAACAAGAGAATATCCCTCAATCTCTTCACTCAAGTGTATGGTCTCCTCCACCTCAAGGCTGGCTGAAGATCAATGTGGATGCAGCAACTGATAAGAAAGACAGTGTTCTGGGCCTGGGGTAGTAATAAGGGACTGTACGGGGAAGTATATAGCTGCAGCCATAAAGAAATCCAAGTTTAATGGAGATGTTTCTTATGTGGAAGCAGAAGCTGCTGCATAGGGCTTATGTATTGCTAAGGAGGCTGGTCTAAAGGAAATTATTCTGGTAACTTTTTCTCAAGAGGTGGCGAATTTGATCAACAAAATGACAGATAGCAGTTCTGAGATTTTTTTGCGTATTTAGGAAATCCAAGCCATGTTGAAGGATTTCAGATTTTCTGAAGCAAAACATGTGCCTCGGTTGTGTAACTCTTGTGCTCATCTTATTGCCAAATTGGCATTAGAAAGATCCAGCTCTGTTGTTTGGAGGGGGAACTTCCCCCCCGAATTTTTGCATATACTCAATTAGTTTTTTCAATGAAAGTTCTACTTTCTTTTTTTAAAAAAAATGTTTCCCACACTTATGCAATCACAAATTTGATGAGAAAATAAAGAATACAACAAAGAACTCTATTTTAGAGTAGATATACAAATGATAGTACAATGATGATTCAATAAATGATGATTTACAAAATTGAAGCTCAATATATGTTGTGTGCACTTGTTTATGCTTGCCAAGATTACTAAAAATGAATTGGATTCGAATTTATATAGTTTGAGCTCAAAACTACCACATGCACTTTTTGTTCATAACCGGCTTATCGCTTATGGAATCCGGTTTGCCGCTTAAATATTACCGTTAAGGCAAAAATTTGAATTTCACAACATTCGGTATGCCGCTTACGATAACCGGATAACCGTTTATGCTCTGGGAGCTTTCTGATCTGTAATCAGATAGCCGGTTATGATAACCGGATATCCGTTTTCCATCCGGAGAGATTCTGCCCACTATCCAGCTAGCCGCTTGCCATATCCGGTTAGCCGTTTGCTACAGTAACTTCTACAGTGAATTATTTTTTAAAATTACATTTTTACCCCAAAGCTTTATAATCAGACATGGCCCAAAACGTTATAAAACTTTACAAATATGTCCAATTTCAAAATTTCTAAAATAATCCCAAATTTTTTAAAATTATAAAATGGCCTAAAATACTATAACACTTTTCAAATAAGTCCTTCTCCATAATTTCAAACAATACTTGTTAATTTTAAAATTTTCAAAACTCTTTCAATTAAACCATAAACTTGAAAAACAACCAATTTCATAAAATTATTTTTCCATTAAATATAAAACCTTTATAATGTGAAAATAATGATTTATTTAAAATGTATAAAAAATAATTTAAGCTTTTAAAAACTTAATCGTTCTTAATATTATTTGTTATCATCAAAATCAATAATATGGAAACATATATGTTAACAATGAAGTTGTTTACAATAACCGTTGATAATGACACTACAAATGATATTGCTGTTAATTATGTGACTATGCAATTGCTTGCTTGGAGGAATGAATGTATATATGCATGTATTGTTGTGCGCATATTTTGAATTTGATTGTTGTTTCCGGGTTGAATGAATTGAATGCTAGTGTTGCCGCCATCCGGAATGCTGTGAAGTATGTTAGATCGTCCACTACGAGGCTACAGGTATTTAAACAGTGTGCTCAACAAGTGAAATGTCCAAATGGAACAGTTGTTTTAGATTGTCCTACTAGGTGGAATTCCACCTATTTAATGTTGATGATTGCGTTGAAGTTTCAAGCTGCATTTGATAGAATGGCAGAGTTGGCTAAACCGTATGAGACATATTTTCTTGAGAAAGAAAATAATGCTAAGAGGGTGGGCCTGCCTGGATCTGAGGATTGGGAGAGTGCAGAACGAATTGTGAAGTTTTTGAAGGTATTTTATAATGCCACATTGATATTTTCTGCCTCTTTGAGTGTGGCTTTTAATCTTTGTTATGACACCATTGGCTTAATTGAGAGCTCATTGATTGCATTAGAGGCAAGTAGAGATCCTTGGGTGGTGGCTATGGCTTATAATATGAGGGAAAATTTTGATAAATATTGGGAGTCTTCAGGGAATATAAATAAAATGTTGATTGTTGCCTCTATTCTTGATCCACGAGCTAAAATGGACTTTGCCAAACATATTTTTGAGATTATTTTTGCCAATAATGGTTCGAAAGTTGAAGAAATGACCAAAGCAATGAAGAATTTGTTGAATGAGCTTTATGATGCATATAGTGCAATGTGCTCCAGTTCCACACCATCTACATGTAGTGAGAGTGTTCCTAGCGGCAGCTATGGTGGTACAAGTTATTCTCCACATTTTACAACTAAGGTTGGTTTGGCGGAGGGTCCTAGTGGTGAAGGTGATGACATTTTTCGAGTTTCTCGCCCTTTCTTTGGGTATGCTCAGAAAGTGTTTATTCAGAATGAGGGCAAGAGAGTCGCATCTGAGGTGGAACGATATTTGAGTGACCTATTTGAGGATCCGAGCAATCTTAAGCTCAATATTTTAATTTGGTGGAAGGTTAATGGATCGAAGTATCCGATATTAGAGAAAATTGCAAAGGATGTCCTCGCCGATCCTGTTTCCACAGTGGCATCTGAATCTGCCTTTAGCACTGGGCGTCGCGTCATTGACGAATATCGGAGTACTTTGACCCCTTGTATGATTGAGGCATTGATATGTACCGAAAATT
This sequence comes from Citropsis articulata, assembly GCA_030449925.1. Classification (NCBI taxonomy): domain Eukaryota; kingdom Viridiplantae; phylum Streptophyta; class Magnoliopsida; order Sapindales; family Rutaceae; genus Citropsis; species Citropsis articulata. The sequence continues at coordinate 1,460,531 of JASUUH010000092.1, forward strand.
GGTTATAAGCTAAACTTTTTTCTAATCCGGTTTACAACCTTCAGGAACATATTAAGGAGCAGACATTCCATATGGAGCTATAAAAAGGTAATATTTTTCTCGTACTTTATAAAATTATTGTATTATAACTTTATAAATAGCATTTACATGTACTTAAGTTCGTTAATAATTTTATTTTTATTTTTGACATTTTAAAGAGTTTGTAAGATCACAAAGCTCAACAACAAAACAAAGGAGTTACCGATATGGGTGTTATGGATATTTAAAAGGTAATTCTTAATAGATATTATTATTTATAATTTCATATCATATGTTTAGGTTATAATTTAAACTATAATAATAGACAGTAGATGTTATAGTTTTAACTTTTAAGTTTTAAGTTAAATTGTAAGTTTGTAACATTATAATTGTTTTATTTATTTTAGACACATTGAAGTTGGCGGAATCATATTACCTAGGATTATTGTTAACTTTACTTGGTGATGAATGCCATGAAATAACCCACGATTGACTAAATATTTTTTTCCTTATATTTAATGAAGTACACACATAAATTGGGCATATGTGTTTGTATTTAATGTCTCTTTATTTGCAATACGGCTTAAAGAAAATAGTTAAACAATTATCATATATTATTTTTTCAATTCTTCTCTAGGTGCTTGCGAGGAACGGTTGAGCCGTGGATGAAGTTGATCTAAATTTACATTTAAACTTTGTTGTGTTTTGGAACTTTGTCATTTGTGTTTTGGAAAATGAAAACTATTTAATTATGTTTAATTTTGTGACTTTGTGTTCTAAAGATTGATGTTTAGAAATTAGAATTGGACATTGTGCTTTGGATGAAGACTATTAAATTTAAACTTTGTGTTAATTTTAATTTTATACTTTGTGTTAATTTTTAATTTTCATTTATTTGAATTTAATTCTATAGTAGTTTTCCTTTTTTGTTGGTTGAAAATTGGTAAAAAAATATTAGGAAAGTGGATGAACGAGGGAGGACATGGAAGGTAGGAGAGAAAGGTCTTAGTTAGTAAGGTGACAAGAGGGTTTTTGAATTGAAATTTCATTGGTCAATATTATTATTATTGAAATACTAACTAGACAACACAAGAGGGGGGTGAATTGAGATTTTTAAAGATTAAACAATTAAAACTTAATGCAATATAAACTAAGCAACCAAATTCGAAACAAATAAATTAATGTGCAATGAAAAGTAAAGAGATAGGGTAAGAGAGAACAAACACAATGATTTTGATTTTACGCTTATCCCCGCCACGCCCACGCCTCCAAGCTCACGCTTGAGGATTTAACCAAGGCCTCCAAGGCTTCAAACACTTTACAATTGACTTCCAAGGTGTCAATAAACCTTTACAACAGATTATCCCCAATCTCTTGCTTAACCCAAGTGTATCCAACACTTACAATCACTCAAAACAAAATATTACAAATTGTTTTCTCTTACACAATATTTAAGATTACAAATCAATGCCCAATGTGTGATTAAATGAAGTAAGAATGTGTTTTAAAGCTCAAAAGGATTGTATACTCGGTATAAGCTCAATAGTCATGTTGTGATCAAGCTTTGTTTGAATTCAAACAAACTTATTTATAGTTGAGAAAATAGCCATTACAAAATGTCGCTCTAAGTCGGTTCGCCGTTAGGTAGATGTCGGATCGCCGTATGATGATGTCGGATCGCCGTTAGTGTCCGAGACTAATCTTTCAATTGCTCAATGTCGGTGAGCCGTTAATAGGATGTCGGATCCCGTTAGTGTCCGTAAGCTAATATTTAATTTTGCCCAATGTCGGCTAGCCATTATCCAAGATGTCGGTTAGTCGTTAATGTCGAAGATAATCTACGATTTGGCTTGATGTCGGCTGGCCGTTATCCGAGATGTCGGTTAGCCGTTATTCTATAGTGAACTAATTTTACAAAACAATTTGGCTTCTAAACCTTATAAAGAGATACTATAACCTAAAACCTTATAAAATTTGTCAAATAAAATCATTTCGGACTTTAGGAAATATTTTATATTTTCAAAATTCTCAAAAACTTTTCCATTTAAAAACATTAACAAGAAAATATTTGAATGTTATAAACTTACTTCATTTGAAATATTAATCACACTTAATCAAGTTTGTTATCGTCAAAATCAAAATTAAAGAAATATTTATGTTAACAATTATCATTACTACTATTATTATTTTTCATGTGGATTAATGGATTGGGGAGGGTTTGCCTTTATGTTTTAGCCCATGGATAAATTAAAGATTCTCTAATCTCTACAACAAATTGGTATTTGTTAAATGTTTATGATGATTTTTTAGGTGGGGTGTGCTAACGGATTCATATTAAAGGCACAGAAAATGCTCAAAATTGCATAGACCCGAATTAATCTGAATTGATCCGAATTGATCCGAACCCGATTTCACCCGATCTGAATTGATCCGAAGTAATCTGAATTAACCCGAATAACCCGAATTTAATCCGAATCTTATGTAACCAGAATCCGATCTGATCCGAACTTCATCTGATTTTTTAACTCAATCCGATTCGATCCGAATTATATTCGGATCGGATCGGATCGGATCAGATCATATTATAAGTTCGATTGAAGTTCGGATGTATTTTATCTAACCGATCAACTCAAAACCAATCGAATTGATCCAAACCGATCTGAACCCGATTTTGCCCACACAGTGGGATGTTTCTCATTTTCCAATTAAACAACAAACACTCAACGAAATGCCGGATTCGAAATTTTTGTAGTTTTGCCTTTTGAGGAAGAAATAATAAAAGAAGTGGGGCCTATTTCCACAAATACGGGTCTTGAATTGCGTGAACCATTTTGATTTTGGGCAAAACTATCTTACCTCCGTTGTACCAAACACTATTTTGGTATTTTTCTAGCGATCCTGTACTTCTCCATAAATAATAAAAATTATAAATTTTAAAAATTTATACAATAAACTCAATTAAAATATAGTATTTCAAAATTTTAATAAGTTTATGTGGCATTTTCTTCAACAATCCCTATTATTTTTGTAAATAATAAAAACTATAAATTTAATAATTTTGTGTAATAAACCCAATTAAAATATAATAATTTTAAAATTATAAAAAATTTATTCTCTCTATCTACTTCTCACTCAATTTTAAATTTAAGTTTCATTCCTTATAATTTTAAATTTAAGTAATGGAATAAATATTAGATAATCTATTTGTTTTCATATTAAGTAAGTAATTGATTAGTTTCATATGTGGGATAAAGTATAAGTAATTTTACATAATCTCAAATTTACATATAGAAATTTATTATTTCGAAAATATTATTTATAAACTCTATAACGAATTCAAATGACTATCCAATTATTTATTTAATTATTTATTTTTCATTTTAATATTGCTAAAATTTATATAAAACCTTATCCAATTTTGTGTTACACTAAATACAAAATAGTATTCTTAAAATATAATTAGTATTTTAAGTAAATGGAAGTGGAGAGTATTTTAGTAAGTTAAAATAATCCATCCATATTTTAATATATAAATATGTTCGTTTACTAAATTACCTTAGATAATAAAATATTCAATGGACCAATGTGTCAAAATATTAAAATTTAATCTTTTCTTATTCTTTTAGTAAACATAAGGGATTGCATCGTTAATAACCAAGTGATAACATTCAAGCCGTTGGATTAACCTTTGCAACTCTTGGGTTGGATCCGATAATTGGATCACAAAAAGACAAAAAAAAATGGGTATGAAACAACAATTGTATTGTAGCTGGACCCTTTGATTTTCTAAAATGATACTTCGTTTGTGGCCCATGTTTTGTGAAATGGGAAAAAATCAGTACGGTTGCGGTTTTTGTGGTCCTCTTGTGCCTTTGACGGGTAAAAATCATTGACGTTTTTATTCAATTGTGCCACTGTTGTGCAGTGGCCATCGGTTGTAAAGCGTAGCCGTCACAAGTGTTTTGTTGTATGTAATAAACATTTGATTATTTTGTAATATATACATTCAATTGTGCAAATGCATACGTTTCAAAAAGAAAAACTGTGCGAATACATAAATTGTAACTACAAAAAGTTGTCAAAAATGCAGCACTTGCATAGAAATCACTTATACTTGTTTATTGCAGGCTCCCATTTACAGGCTCCATAATAAATAATTCCAATTATAAATTTATCAATATATGTAAAACACAAATATTTTAACAAGAGAAATAGAGGGAACAAAGAAGATTTTTTTATTCAATGAACCAACCTTTCTCTCTTAGTGTGTACAAACTTGAAAAAATAAATAAATAAACAAAAGCAAACCTTCTTTTTATAGTCTCATAATCATAAATTGTTGTAAGTGGATAGTCAAATAAATGGGTTATAAATCATAACCCTTTTGTAGATAGTCGGTGCTATGAACCGATAAAAAATTGCAAGTTGGGGAGAGTAAAAGTTTTGTTTTAATGAACAAATTCATATAAAAATTGATATTTTCATAACATTTAGCACCACTAGCATTGTCATGCGTATTTAGACGGGATAATTGAAGGCGTATTTAGTATCGAGATGCAATTGAAAAAATCTGTAATTATGAAAAAAATTTATGATGTGTAATAAATATGACTTTTAGATAATAATTTTATACAAATAGTAAAAATATTATAAATTTTTTATCATACAAACAATGGATTAAATTAACATAACTTCTATGTTACAATAATAGTGTATACCAAATATAATTTTTAAGATACAACTATTCAATTTTAATATTAAACTGGGCCTTAGTCAGGTCAGCCCAACCCAGCACGAACTCAACTTAGTTTCGTATAGCCTCAGCTTGGCATGACCCACTTGTAGTGACACGATACATATTAGTGCAAGGTCCGTCTCGTGTTAGGCCCTTAAAATTATGCAAGGCCTAAATTTGGCAATTTCATAGTGACCATATAAATTTAATGATGAAACATATGTATTATGTATGATGTCTTATTTATTTATTTATTTTTCCAAAGTAGGTTTTTTAAAAATATTTTTTAGCAATGTGCTAAGACGTCTAATCTTCAATTCTTTGACCTACTTTTGATTAGTATACCATTCATTTAAATTCCATTTGATAACGAGGTATTATAAAAAAAATTATAATAATAAAATAAAAGTTGATAGCATACAAAATATAATTTTTAATATAAAAAATTATTAAAGAAGGCTGATAGAACACTAATAAAATTAACTATTAAGGCTGATAGGACATTAATAAAATTAACTATTAAATCCGGCCAAAGTTACTTTGTTATTTGATTATTTTCTATTATCATGGTAATCCCACTCGGTGTTACCTCTGTTTGTATATTGAGATTAAAAATTATTTTAAAATTTTTAGTGGAGTTTTATTGAGAACTAGTGGCTAGTGAGTTAAGTTGAATTGATTAAATATTACCACTTATTTATAAAATCAGGGCAATGTTTTTCCATAATTACGATTTGTATCCTAATTGTTCAAGATTTTCTAGAATATTTTCTAATTAAGGAGAATTTCTATTTTAGGAATAAGTAAATTCCTTTTAGGATATAGTATATTCAAAAGAATACAATTTGTATAAGGAAATATTGAGAGATTGGGTGTCATTGAGGTTTTAGGTGTGAGAAAAATACTAAAATAATTTTACTAATTTTTTACATAGTAATTTTTTCTCTCATCATCCTTGATTGTCATGATTTTTCTTCATATAAGAGCTTTCCACGTAAACTCTTGTGTTGAGTGATTGACTTTATTCTTCATCTATATTATTTATTATTTTTTTGATATTTTTGTTTGTGGAATCTTAGATGAAATTAAAATTTCGTGGCATATTTGGTTTGAAGAAATATACGGAGAAGAGAAGAAAGGAGAGGAGGAGAGGGGAAAGAAATAAAAAGAGAAAAATAATTTTCATGTCCAACCAAGCAATAAAAATAAGATTGACTCTCTTTTTTACACATTCTCTCTCTCTCTCTCTCTCTCTCTCTCTCTCTCTCTCTCTCTCTCTCTCTCTCTTTCCTTTCCATTTCTCTCCTCTCCTACCATTTTTTCCGACCAAACATGGATAACTTTTTAGCTGAATCATAGACAAGGGACTACTGACACATAAACACTCAACTTTTCAAGTATGAAACAATGGACTACCATTTTCTTATGTCAAAAACAAAAGTGAGATGTTTTCTTATTGAGAAATGAAACAATGATTATTTAAGAATGGTATTCTTGATGCAGAAATTTGCTACAGAAGGATTAGGAGAGAGTTTAGAATATTAGATATGTAGACTTTAATAAAAGACCTTTAAAGTTTTGCACGCACCAACAACCCCTCTTAATTGTTATTTATAAATCGCCATCACCAAATAGGATTGACATGACTAAGCTTCTCAAGAGCAAAATGTACTCAAGTGGTTGATCGTTAATAAACTAAAAATAAAAATATTTAAATCTGAATAATATATTAATACTAAAAGATAGATGAAATAAGATTTTTAAAAATTCAAGAGAGTTCATATTAAGAGAGAATCACTATATAGATGGATTAAGCCCGATTTGTTATTGAGGTATTATGACTTAAAAGTTACAATTGTTGCGAAAGAAAATAAACTATAGCTATAAAATAAAGTTTATAGTGTGTGGTAAATATTATTTTTAAATAATAATTTTAACAAAAATAGTAAATATATTAATAGTGTGTTGGTTATACAAGTATATGATATAATCAACTTAACTTCTAAATCATAGCCTTAAATATTTACTAAATATTTAAGCAACCACAATACCAAAAAGGCGTAAAAGAAATATACAAATACTTATATACATGGCATGAAAGTTGCTCTTAACTGCTTTAATTTGTACTGGGCTTGATAGAAAACATTGATAAAAGATCACAATGCATGTCATTATACATCCTTTGTAAGTTTCTTTTGTGTAATCTTAAATTAAATTTTCGTAAGATATCACCTAATAAAATTAAAATACTATGACAAAAATTGATACCACTTACTTAATAACATCAATGCCGAGGATTCCATATTACAACAAGAAATTCGAGGTATCTTTTCACACGACAGCTAACAAATTATTCCGACAAATATGTAAGGCGAAACATATGCATTGAGCAAATATAGGCTAATGCTACAATGCCGGGCATTAAAGCCCCGGCACCATGCCGGAATTGAAAACAAACCGTTGGATTCAATCTAATTGAATCCAACGGTTGAGATTAAATTTATATTAAAAATAAAAATAAATAATTGAATCCAACGGTTGAGATTAAATTTATATTAAAAATAAAAATAAATGGGTTACCTGGTAAACCGGTTCCCTCAAAGAAAATCCAAAATTTTCTCACCTCAATCCGATTTCTTTGCTCTCTCAAAAGAGAAATCCTTAAAATTTCATCTCTCTTTCAAATTCATAGTTTCTCTCATCTCGATTTTTTCACTCATCATCTCAGATCAAATCCACCATCTCTCCAGCACTTTGATTAGAAGCTCTGAGCCCGCAGAGAGGAAAGGTTGGTTACGTTTTCGGGTGGGAGTAATGCCTCCCTGCCGATTACTCTCTCTCTCCGAGGGCGATGGATCTCGAGCGAAAATAAATGGCGGAACTACCCGACTCTGCCGAACTCGGCCTTGAACCTTGTTTTTCCTATCATTTTCCTTTCACTTTGCACTAAGCCACAACGATTTCAAGCGGGAGAAAAGAAAATTCCATGATTTCATTCAAATTAACGGACCCGGCCCCAGCCGTTCACATTCTGATGGATCTTTATCCGAGTTTCCTTATTGTTAGAAACGGATCCGCTTGGAATTGACGAAGACGAGAGATCCGGGTTTCTTCATCGAATTCGCTGACATCGGTAAGATATTTCACTGACTCCACTACATTAATCAGCCTCTTACAGTATGAGATCCGAATCACTTTCTTAGTCTGCTTGTAGGGTATTATAACGGCAAACCATGTAATTCCCCCTAGTGCAACATCGGGGTATTCTTGACTTTTAAAAAGTATTGTAGTGAATAACAAAATAATTCTAATAAAATCTCAATTGAAGAAATTACAATAGGTTATCTCTTGTTATGCATTAATTCACTACGAACCCTAATTACTTTTCACTGTTGACATGCTTATGTGATGCAGTGAATGTTACATCACTTCATTTTGTTAAAGAACCTTTCTTGATTTCACATCTGAAATTTATTTCTCTGGGGCTCAATGCCATGCTTTCACATCCATTGCAGCCAAAAACATTTTCACGTCATTATTTGGCGGTACTACTTTCTTTTCTTAACTTAACTTTGATCGCTTCCTTTAAAAAATTTGGTGATTCTTCCTATTCGAAAATTTTAATGCTTTAAATAGGATCTTGATTTACGTCTTTTGGTAGTCTGTAGAGTAAGAGCAAGGCGATGTCGATGAGTGGATGCTGAGAACATTCAAAAATGCTTGTGGCTTTGATTGTATCTGTTTAATATGAGTATTCTAAATTTCTAATTATGAAATAAGAGCCTAAAATTTTACGTTGAAAAGCGAGATCATGAGTTCAAAATGAGTGATCAATGTCCCGAATCATATAGCAGGGGACCGTCTGCCGCACTTACAAATGTTCACATACAGAAGCTACTCAGATAGCACGTTACATTTGTTAAGTGTCATTCATCTTGGCATTGATTAATCCCTGAAAGTGATTTGATTTCACCAGAAGGTTGAGGCCGGAGGGATTTGTGGGTAATAGGAAAGCAAAAACAAAAAAAGAAAATATAAAAAAGTTACTTGTCCTGTTCAAGTTAGCTTCTCAGAGCTCTTGAAAAATTGATCATGTAGCTGTAGGATCACATGTATATAGTAGGCTCTCATATCTCTTGTTTCTCATGATATTGAATGCAGGAGATTTGTGATTACCTTAGTGTTTTAAATTACTTGTTTCTTCCTCTTATTTGGGTCTAAGATTTGGGAATGCAGTGAGTTTAAATGTTTAATATTCCATATCAATTTTCATTCTTCAGGCTGGTGTATCACCTCTCCTGCAGCATCAGTTGGAAGAAATAGCTAAAGAAAAACTGCCTGACAGCAAGAGTGCGATAGAAAATAAAAGAAGGAAATTGGTGGTTATTGGTCAAGATTGTGTGGAACCACTCCAGGCACTCAAAATCTTGGTCATGAGGTACAAAATTTATCCCTTTTTACGTATCTATCATCCTCTTCTTGGGGTGAGGGAGCCGATTAGGCATCTTTAAGCGTCCATAATCCATTATTGGTTAATTAGAAGTCCACCTTAATATGTAGATTCAATTCTTTTTCACTACATGTTTCAGTGTGCGCATGTCCTCACTCTGGGTCAATTAGTAAGAATCCAGCTATGGCCCAGCAATAACACACTGGAAAATTCCCAAAAAGGTTACTAGGATTGTGCGTGATGAATAACTTTCGATTCATCTCCATATGTTATGTCTTTAATATTATTTTCTCCTTTGTTTCTCTGGGCTGAAATATGTATTTCTGAATGAAGAAAAATAAGAATCTATATAAGTTTGTAATCCAATTTCTCAATATTAAAGTTCTATCTTTAACGGTTTGTTTGGTCACATGCTCAGGTGCACATGGACGGAAAGGAGATGGTAGAAAAACGAAGAAATCTGGACAGTTTGAGGAGAAAAAGAAAAGAAGAGAAAAAACGTAATTTTTGACCATTTTCTATTTGTTTTACATCTGGGATTTTCTGTGGTCCAATTTCCCACTCTTATTACCCCTTGGAACGAGTTAACACGTTGTAACTGTCCCATTCTCACTTCCAGGTCTTCGTGATCAGTGTAGAAAGCAGAGGAAGAAAATGAAAGGAACTGAATAGGTATGGTCTGATTTATGGTTGAAGTTCATTTGGATGGTCGGATTTTATTAATTAATACAAAATTTTCATACACCGCAGAAAAGATCGAATAGACTGTAGAACTGTAGAATAATGTTGATAATGTTTGCATATGAGTCACTATTTTTTTTAATATGCCTCAGTGATCGTGTGAAATCAACTTCTTAAATTAAATTAGTTGAAATTAGAGGATGTAATGGATTTCGTAATCATTCATTAGCCATTTAATTTTGATTCTATTACATCTTTCTTCTAGAGTTTTGAGGTTTTGGAATTCTTATTTGCTTCTGATTTGTTGACAAAGGACATAGTAAGTTAAGAAAAATTAAATGAATAAAACAAAAACCAACTACATATTCGAAGGACAATTTTGTACTTCTATTGATGTTGATGTTATATTTAAGTATTTAAGTGAATTTGATTAGTTTAGTTTGGTCTTTGTGACTTTTGGAGAGGTTTCTAACAAATTTTATTGAATTTTAAGAAGAGGAATTTAACGAAATCTTCTAGCGAACTTAAGAGAAGTTTCACAATGAATATCTTTATTAAACTTCTTTCCTTCCCCATTGAATTTCAAAACCATTAGGACCAAACAAAATCATTTTCAATAATAAAATTAGAGGATGTAATGGATTTCGTAATCATTCATTAGCCATTTAATTTTGATTCTATTACATCTTTCTTCTAGAGTTTTGAGGTTTTGGAATTCTTATTTGCTTCTGATTTGTTGACAAAGGACATAGTAAGTTAAGAAAAATTAAATGAATAAAACAAAAACCAACTACATATTCGAAGGACAATTTTGTACTTCTATTGATGTTGATGTTATATTTAAGTATTTAAGTGAATTTGATTAGTTTAGTTTGGTCTTTGTGACTTTTGGAGAGGTTTCTAACAAATTTTATTGAATTTTAAGAAGAGGAATTTAACGAAATCTTCTAGCGAACTTAAGAGAAGTTTCACAATGAATATCTTTATTAAACTTCTTTCCTTCCCCATTGAATTTCAAAACCATTAGGACCAAACAAAATCATTTTCAATAATAAAATTGTAGAAAATGGAAAATTCTACAAAGATCTAGTGATTTATTTAAAAACGATTCAAAGATTTTCATGAATTGTTAAAAAAATTATAAATTTGCTTTTTTATTTTTTAATTGTTGGGACATTAAAAAATTTAAAGCTTTGAAATTGGAATGTATGTAGATAAAGCAAGGAGATTATGACTATCGAAGAGCATGCTCGTTTGACTTTAGATTTAATAAAATTAAATTTATTGAGAAAATCCTACTAATAAACTAATGCCGATAAAGTCAGATTGACTTGTTTGTGAGTTTTAATAAATTGGAATTGAAATGAAATTTTGCTTAGAAAAATTTAATTTTTGAATAATTTCAAAACGTATACAAGAAAATAAAGCAAGTGTGATGGGTAGTATTCTTCATTGCACATGCAAATCAATAGTGGAACAATTTTATTTAAAAGATGTCGATAATATTATCTGACAACTGTTATTATGTATCATGATTTTACAAGTTTTTGAGGAATATGTTATGGATTATTTATTAAAATTTTCAATTTTTTCGTAACTCAGATTGGTTCAATTAGATTGAATTGAAAATCATACATAATCATATTTTATTGAATTTAATTGGACAAGAATATTTGTTTTTGATACATAAAATTTTAAAAAAATTAATCATATATTATAATTATGAATAATTTGTCCAACAGTTTATTTACAATTTTTAGGAACTAATTCGATTCACTCCATTTCCACACATGTGAAAAAGGGGAGATAAATCATATCTAATATTTAGTTTGGGGCTCAAATATTTAATCAACGAATTTGGATTTTTTATATGTTTTATCTTTTTATAATCTTCTGCCACATCTACATTGATAACAAGGTATAGTTAAGATTTAATTACCTATAAATTCTTATAATCTTATTATATTTCACTGTCTTTTTATTAATATATTAGTATACGCAATCAATCAATTAGACCTTCTTAATTTTCCTATTGTCATTAAATCCCTCGATCATATTAGAATGTTAAAAGTTAGGTGAACAGACAACAAATATATTTATTCTAAATTTTTGTCATCTCTTTTATATTTGGAAGAACTTGATTGTTGTAGTATTGACAGTGAATGTATTTGCAGGTTGCTACTGATGTTGCTGCACGAGGATTGGATATTCTAGATGTTCAAGTAGTTATTAACTATTCTTTCCCTTTAACCACGGAGGATTATGTTCCCAGAATTGGTAGGACTGGCCGGGCCGATAAGAAGGGTGTCTCTCACACATTCTTCACAAATCATAATAAGGTAGCATATCAAACATTTTCATGTTATCTTTGCTTGAATTCTGGAGTCAAAACTATCATATCCTTATGTTACGCCAAATATCTTGCTTTAGCTAGTGACATTGCTATTTCAGGCACTTACTGGGGAGCTAGTGAATGTTCTCAGAGAAATTTCGGGTAATGCTCCCAAGGCTAAAAAAGATAACATTTAAAAACTCTGATGATGAAGACTGATTCATGTATTGTTGCCCCTGAAACTTGTGTAGGGCTAGCGGCAAGATATATAGGAATATAGGACTAGCTATTATTGAAATTGAGAAAATAATTTTGAGTGGCTATGGTCTATTTTTGATAAGTTAATCCATTTTTTACTTTTACAAACAGCTGCAAGATAGACATTGAATACGCATCAATCTGCTGATACGTAGACTTCATACTCGTACAAGTTTTCGAAGCTTCTTTGGTTATGTACAAGTTTCTCGTTGCTACTTTGATACATGTGTATCACTGCTTTGTCCCATGAGGGTAATTTACTCTTTTCTATAGGTTAAGAATTTTGACTTAAGCCTGTTGACGACTTATTTTGTTAGAGAGCATCTTTTGTTGTAATGATGATGAAAATGCACCAAATAATTTATGTAACTTGTTAAATTAACGTACATTAAACATAAGTGCAGAAACGTCTAATAATCTTTTCGTCATTGTTTTGTGGCCTCAAAATTGTGGAGTAGAGTTGGCAAAATGAAAGCTCAATGGAAAGTGCCTTTTCATCAAAATCAAATTTGCAGGCAGTCTTAAAATATAAAAGAAGGAAGCAATCAATATAAGCGTAGAAAATTTCATAAATAGAAAAATTTAGGCGAAAATGCAGCATTACTCTAGAAAATTTCCTTTCATGATTAATCCGCTGCCCACTAGTGACAGTAACCGGCTAATGGTGAAATTTAAACAACAAAATATTGTAGTGAAATGCAAAATCGAATTCGGTTTTTTGGAACCTCGAGTAAGCTGGCCGGTTTCAACTAGTTTCATCCAGTTTGTTGCCAAAAATGTATTTGGTTATTCGGATTCCATAACCGGATGACCGGTTTAATCCAGTAAATTCTAAAACCTCATCCAATTTTTCGTATTTTATTACCGGATGACTGAATCGATCCAGAAAATACCTAAATCAAAATCGGTTTTCTGGAACCTCAGTAATCGGCTAGCCGGTTTCGAAGAGTGCATCCAGAAAATACCAAAACGCATTTAGACATCTGGATTCCACAACCGGATGACCGGTTTGATTCAGGAAATTCTAAAATTTCATTCGGTTTTTCGGATTTTATTATCAGATGATTGGTTAGAACCAGAAAATACCAAAATCGAATTTGGTTCTCATGATTTTTGTACCGGTCGACCGGTTGCTTCCAACAACCTTCAAACCGAATCCGGTGTCTCGGATTTATTAACCGGATGACTGGTTGCTTCTAGCAATCTTAGAAAAGCAATCCGATTTTCTGAATTTCTTCACCGGTAAAAATTAGCACGTTCCGCCTTTTAAAATTACGACATTTGGTTGGTTAGGTTTGCAATAAATATGAGATATGAAAACTGACCTTCCAACCATTAATGAGGGATTATTCTAAGGGTTTATTCCTCGTTTATGCCAAGACTTCTTCACAAAAAACACACTCACTCCAAATGCTATGTCCTGCAATGTCGCTGAACATCTATGGATGCCTAGTTTGCTACTGTTCATGAGTCCAGTTTGTTGCCAACAAAGGTATGTGCTGTAATTTTAGTAGTTCATTTGTGATTCGTCTATGTATGGCTTCATATTTATTATTATATTAAATTATTAAGCTAAAGGTGTCCAAGACCAAAGTATGGGTAAACATAATTCATATCCATATTAAATGGGAATGATTACGAAGATAACGATTAGTCGTTATCCAAAATCGGTTCCTTATTATCTTGAAAATGATTCTGGATGATAATGATGAGTTGTTATCTGATGACGATTCACTGTTATCTTCTAGAAATAAGTGTACCTGCTAATTTGATTCTGAAAAATAACGGTCAACCGTTATCTAATAACGGTCAATTGTTATTTCCAGAATCACTCCGAAGAATATTCAAGAATATTCTTTATTTTGACTTTATTCAAAACATGCAACATAACCCGTCAAACATGCAACCGTTACGTCAGATGTGCAACCACTGACGTTAAACATGCGACTTCCAATCCTTCACGGTAAATATGCAACTTGTCGAGTAAAGTTTGTAACTTGGACGTCAAACATGAAACGGGAGAAAATATTCAGGAATATTCTTTATTTTGGCTTTATTCAAAACATGCAACATCCAACGTCAAATATAAAACCATTACATCAGACGTGCAACTCCGGATGTAAAACATGTAACTTCCAACCCTTCACGGTAAATATGCAACTGATCACGTACATTTTGCAACTTCGACGTCAAACATGAAACGGGAGAGAATATTCGGGAATATTCTTTATTTTGGCTTTATTCAAAAAATGCAACATGTAACGTCAAACATGTAACCATTACGTCAGACTTGCAACCACGGACCTTAAACATACAACTTCCAATCATTCACGGGAAATATGCAACTGATCACGTAAATTTTACAACTTGGACATCAAACATGAAACGGGAGAGAATATTCGAAAATATTCTTTATTTTGTCTTTATTCAAAACATGCAAAATTTAACGTAAAAAATGAAACTAATACGTCAGACATGCAACCACAGACCTTAAACATGAAACTTGCAACCTTCTACGGTAAATATGCAACTGATCACGTAAATTTTATAACTTGGACGTCAAACATGAAACGAAAAAGAATATTCGAGAATATTCTTTATTTTGGATTTATTCAAAACATGCAACATCTAACGTCAAAAACGAACTGTTACGTCAGACGTGCAACCACGGGCCTTAAACATGCAACTTCCAACCCTTCACGGTAAATATGCAACTGATCACGTAAATTTTGCAACTTGGACGTCAAACATGAAACGGGAGAGAATATTCGGGAATATTTTCTATTTTGGTTTTATTCAAAACATGCAACATCTAACGTCAAACATGTAACCATTACGTCAGACTTACAACCACGGATCTTAAACATGCAACTTCCAACCATTCACGGTAAATATATAATTGATCACGTAAATTTTACAACTTGGACGTCAAACATGAAACGGGAGAGAATATTCGAAAATATTTTTTATTTTGTCTTTATTCATTTTGTCTTTATTCAAAACATGCAACATTTAACGTAAAAAATGAAACTAATACGTCAGACATGCATCCACAGACCTTAAACATACAACTTACAACCTTCCACGGTAAATATGCAACTGATCACGTAAATTTTACAACTTAGACGTCAAACATGAAACAGAAGAGAATATTCGCGAATATTCTTTATTTTAGATTTATTCAAAACATGTAATATGTAACGTCAAACATGTAACCATTACGTCAGACTTGCAACCACGGACTTAAACATACAACTTCCAACCCTTCACGGTAAATATGCAACTGATCACGTAAATTTTACAACTTGGACGTCAAACATGAAACGGGAGAGAATATTCGGGAATATTTTTTATTTTGGCTTTATTCAAAACATGCAACATCTAACGTCAAACATGTAACCGTTACGTCAGACTTGCAACCACATACCTTAAACATGCAACTTCCAACCCTTCACGGTAAATATGCAACTGATCACATAAATTTTACAACTTTGACGTCAAACATGAAACGGGAGAGAATATTCGAAAATATTCTTTATTTTGTCTTCATTCAAAACATGCAAAATTTAACGTAAAAAATGAAACTAATATGTCAGACATGCAACCACAAACTTTAAACATGCAACTTGCAACCTTCCACGGTAAATATGCAAATGATTACGTAAATTTTACAACTTTGACGTCAAACATGAAACGGAAAAGAATATTCGGGAATATTCTTTATTTTGGATTTATTCAAAACATGCAACATGTAACGTCAAACATGAAATAGTGACGTCCAACATGTAATAGTGACGTCCAACATGTAATAACTAACGTTAAACATGAAATACTATTTTTTCATTTTTTTTCTTATTTCTTTATTTTTTTGTTATTAATTATATTATAATTTTATTTTTTTTACATTTTATATAATTTTTTTATTTTTTTATTGTATTTTTTATATTTATCTTTTTAAAACTTGGTGCAACTGGTTTGTTGCACCAAGTCTTCAACTATAAATGGCAACCAAAGACAGAGGCTCTCTTTTGAGAGCCCGGCATGGTCTTAGGCTTCAATGCCCGGCATTGTAGCCAAACCCGCAAATATAAGCTTCTTTAACTTTTTGATGAATTAGAGATTGCTTGTAATATTGTAATCCGCTAACTTTATTTCATGCCGTTTCACTTCTTAGTTTCTTAAAAGTTCGGCAACTTGTTCAATTGTCAACGTCACTAAGAATGTAATTACTGTCAATCTTATCGAGATTATCTACCAGAAGAAAACAAAAAAACTACAATAAATTATTAAATGGTTAATTTTATTGATAAATGATCAAATATACAAGTAATGAAAATTTAATCTCAAGAGTTAGTAAAAGTACCAATTTAATTAGATGATCAATTTTAAGTAAATCAAAAATTAAAAATTAATAAATTAATATTAGGTATAAATAAAAAATAATGATATAAATGAAAGCATCATAAATGGATAATTTTTTCTTTAATCTTATCTCAACTAAACCTATGTATAAATTAGGATTTTAATCCTATGATTTTAGAATTAAATTCAAATTTAGTCCCCCTTAATCCAATCCAACTTAACTTATCAAATATGATATAAATGTTTAATCCCAAAACTAGTCTAATCTCATACTTAATCCGAGCATTCAAACATGCCCAATGTTTTGTTTGGTTGTGGCATGAGCAATGTTATCATTTGGGAATTAAAAGAGCAATTAGAGTGGAAAAAATAAAGGATTTTTAACCACTTAATTATACTATAGTTATAACAAACATAAACCAATTAAATAAAATCGAAATGAAAGGATAGAAAATCTATTGATGAGTATACCCTTTTCCAAGTTATCTACTTTTTACTACAATACTTTATTTTCACCGTATCATTATTATGTATCGCTTGATCGCTCACTAAATCCTTTACCTTTGTTTTTAATCAAATGGAGGAATTTCAAGCATGTTTAGAATTAGATAGATCTCAACAACACTATACCTGCTTATTTTTCGGGAGTATATTTATGCACTTCCTCATGATCATAGTTTAAATAACTCAATAATGTCATTGGAAGGTGGGTTTTATGATAATAAATCTAGTTCACTAAGTCTAAATGGTTAATTACTTGAATTTATCAACGGATTAATTTGAGTTTGTTGTTAATTATTTGAATTGAAATCCAATTTTAAGCACAATAATATGTTGTTTCTCAAATTATATATGAGGTATTTGTTGTAGTGGTAGAAATTCTATTTTTCCTATGGTTGGTAGCTTTTTTAGAGGGAAAGAAATTGGAAAATTACCTAATTTCTAATCAATTCACTTAATATTTCTTTTTTTCAAGGGTAAATTGTCACATTTAAATTATGTGTTAGATGTACGAATACTCCACCTCATTTGTCCTAAAATCTTAACGACTGGGTAAAGAATGCCTCTTCTTTACATTTATTATGGTTCTTTCTCCATAAGTATTTTAATTCGAACAATCTTACTATTCCAAAGAACTCTATTTTTATTTTTTAAAAAGTAATCTAAGATTATTATTATTTCTATATAATTCTCATGTATACAAATATGTTTCCATCCTATTTTCTCTCTGATTCATTCCAATGCTCATCCCTAATTACAGATATTCATTAAAGACTATGCACACAAATAAAAATTTCATCCTTGCTTATAGCTTCATAAAGACTAACGAGGTCGTTCTTTATATTTAATTATTGACTTTGTCATGAGTCAACCTAGACCTGGCAAGATATTATTCTCTTTGGGCCTTAACAAGGCACACACGGTTTTGTTTCTAGGGCGTCCATATACCCCCAAAACGCTTCTTGCCAATTAAAGTGTGGATCACCACTTATAAACTCAGCATCTCTTTTGTGATTTGCCAATGTCGGATTCTCTTAGGGTGTTACATACAGGCCTCCCCTTAGGGACTAAAGATGGTGGTAGGGTGGGTGGGGGTAGGGAGGTCTACCCCATTCTCCACCCTATTAATAATCTCCTCCATTCACCCCATTCTAATAAATTTAATGGCGTGGGAATAGGGAATCCCCACTTGGGGAGTGATTTTCCCATCCCCACCCATTCCCCATTTATTTATTTTATAGTCGATATAGATATATGATTTCAATAAATTAAAAATTAAACTTAAATAAAATCATTGCTATATTATAAAGTATTTAAATTATTTAAAAAAAATCCCAAATGTTGAAATAATATCTTGAAATGATATCAAAATTGAAAAATATTTAAAGAGAGTAATATCTTGAGAGAGAAAAGAAAACATAACAATCTTTTAGGGTTGAATAAAAATTATATTGTATGGTTTTCTTTTAGTTATAGCTCATTTATATCAAGTAAAAATAAAAAGAAAATTTATTAACTAATATTGCAATTGATAAAATAAAAATTGAAAAAATATTTCTATATAATGGGAATTGGGGTGGGGGTGGAGTGGGGAGTACAAAACTAAACTCCACCTCATTAAGAATTTGGGGACTATTTTTTTCCTATTCTCCAAAAATTATTCAAAATTCACCTCATTTTGGATGGAGTGCCAAATTCATGGAGGATTTTACCATCCCCATTAGGGACTCAGCGTCCTCGCTGAGGTTTCTATCATCGCCGAGGACACAGCATGAGCAACCATAATGTTATGACTGGGCTGACAAGATATTGTCCGCCTTAACAAAGCCCCTATTTTCTGTGGGGCACACCCAAAACACATCTTACCAATCAAAGTGTGGATCGCATAAAGATCTCTATAAAATGCTTTGTCGATGTGTAATTCGCCTAAGGTGTTACAGACTTTCTATGTAATATTTGTTGGTTTGTTGCTCTCAAATTTAAAGTTTCAATGTTAATTTCAAAACAGAAGAAAATAAGAGAGAAAATGGGACATTTCTAGGTTGGTGTTTATTGATAGTCAAATAATAGAACATATATGAATGTCTATAAGAGCAATTTCAAGAAATAAAGAGTTTGATTTTTCTGGCCGTATGACTTGGGCGAACGTCTTTTTCAAGTAACTTCGGATAAGGGCTAAAATATTGGGCTAGTAACTTCGGGATAAGGCCATAAGGGCTAGGGACTTGTACTCTCAGATTATGTCATAAGTATTTACTACCATGGTGGAAATTCGATTTTCCCTATGGTTAGTAGCTTTTTCAGAAGGGGAAGAAATTGAAGAATTGCCTAATTTCCAACCAATTCATTCTATATTCTTTTTTTTTAGTATAAATTTTCACATCTAAATTATGCATCAGATGTATGAATACCCCACCTCATTTATCTTCAAATCTTGGTTTAAACCCAGTGTGACTGGGTAAATGATGCCTTCTTCTTTACATTTATTACGGTTCTTTCTCATTTGTGATTATAGATATTCATTCAAGACGATACACACTAATAAAACTGTCATCCCTACTTGCAGTTGCCTAAAGACTAACCTGGTCGTTCTTCACAATTAAGTATTGACTTTCTGTGTAATGTTTGTTGGTTTGTTGCTTTCAAGTTTAAAGTTTCAATGTTAATTTCAACGCAGAAGAAAATAAGAGAGAAAATGGGACATTTCTAGGTTGGTATTCGTTGATAGTGAAATATTAGAACATATATGAATGTCAATTAGAGCATGCATTAAATTTCAAGAAATAAAGAGTTTGATTTTACTGCCCGTATGGCTTGGGCGAACGTCTTTTCAAGTAACTTTGGATAAGGGCTCAAATATTGAATTGAACTGTATTTTTCTTTATATTTAAAAAAAGAATTTGACTTTTTTTCATGAATTTCTAAGAAAAAGAGAAAGCCCTTCATTTTCTTTTCTGTACAGGTTATCCAAGAGCGGCCCCCATATGGTTGATAGGTCCCAATCAGAACTATATTTATACAATACACAAGGCTCTCTTTGGGTGACAACAAACCACAATAATTGAATAAAATGTTTTTCTTCTTTTTTATTAATGTTTCCAATGAAATTTAAATACAATAAAACAACTAACTCCTACATTAGTGACTCAAACAACTGACTCCAAACAAACTCAATTAACGTACAAAATACAATAATCAATAATGTAATTACACTAGACCAAGTCTTCATGCACAACTCTCATTGCCTATTAAACGTGAGTTAACCAACTTCATTATTTTATGTGGAAAACACAGGTTCTGCCAGCCATACGTCGCAATACGTAGGCTAGAATTATGGTTTCATAAATTGAATCAAGAAAGCACTGTAAAATCCTTATGTTAGTTGATGAACTACAAAGTATAATCACTACTGACAACCTAGAATGAACTGCAAAGTGTAATCACTACTGACAACCTAGAATACATCATGTGGTTAAGACAATACCAATTACAGTTGGTTCGCTGTTATCCAAGCTCCTTTGAACTATCGCCAATGCTTGAAAGGCGGTATTAATTACGGTTATGGTCATGGCCAGAACCAAATTTCTGTAATTGCAACTGTGTTGAGTTCTTCCTGAAAATGAGAACTTTATGTCTTGAGTTAGTTTCAGCTGGAAAGCCATTCCTTGAAGAGAATCTGGTGAATTTTGTCCTCACAGGATTGGTACAAGATTTTAAAAACATTGTGGTTGACATACTCGCTAGACCAGTCGCGCCATAACTTGGATTAATGATTCATCTAACATGGCATATTAAATGGTATTTCTAATACGATATTAATTAGAGGCTAAGTACCATGTTCCATTTTTTATGTGCAATTTTTTCCCGATTTTCATACTCTTATTGGCAGTACAAATTAGAGATGGCAAAATACCGGTCCGGGACCACACATGTTGTGGGCGGGTATTACTGGGTATCGCGTCGGGTAGTCTTGGGCATCACTTGATAAACCCGGAACCCGGATTTTATTAAAAAAAAATTATAAAATATATATTATTTTAAATATTTATATTTATTTGACTCATTTATTACACATATATAAAGTTTTAAACACTTAAAGTTTATATTTTCATGTTAAATTTTATTAAAATAAATTTAAAACTTATAAAATTACCAAAAATTAATTAAAAATACATATAATATTAAAAATATAAAATCAAGATGGATAAAAACCCGACAAAACCCAGCCCGGACCCGGTTCCATCCGGGCAGGGTCCGGTCATTACGATACCCGGACCCGGCCCGGGGTTTTGCCATCCCTAGTACAAATTTATGCCTACTGATCCCTATTCGAATTATTTGAGATTCAGAATTAAAAGAAATCATTTTAATTGATAGGCATATATATACAGGATAACACATTTCTCACCGTACGTAGTTGTAGATATAAGCATTTTAAGAATCTACTTATACCAAGGTTAACAATCTTTGATGGGTGAATTTGATAGAATATGTAATAATAAGATCACTATTTTAGTAAATGATGCGAATCTTTTGAGTGATTTTAGACCGATGAAACTGATGATGCGACAGTTTCGAATTTTTTTTTTTTTTCTATGACCAAGGTATTGGTTATTGGACAAAACTATGTTCCTCCCGGCGCAACATACTCCAAGATTTACTTTTTCTAGTTTAATTACATTATAGTCCCTCTTATTTTCTTAAAATTAAGATTTTAATATTTTAACATACAAGTCCTATTTATTATTATTTTTTTCTCTTCTTCTCTCTCTCTTCTAATAGTGCGTTTACTGGGAATGAGGTGAATCGTAATGGGTTGGAATCGGAATGAGGAATGAGAATCAGAATAAGTTGTTTACTTGAACTGTAAGAATCGGAATCGAAATGAGTTAGAACTCCATTGATGTGTTTACTTTATCTAAGAATCGGAATCGAAATAAGTTAAATTATTTTAAGTTACTAAAACGCCCTTAGTTGTTAATAATAATAACAATAATAATAATATTATAATAATAATAACCGTCCTTTGATATTAATGATAATAATAATAAATTTAATAATAACATTATAAATAAATAATAGTGATAATTAATGATAATAATGAAATTAAATAACAACTACTACAACAACAACAACAATAATAATAATAAAAAAACAATAATAACATTAATAACAAATAAGCAAACAATGAAATAATACAAACACCAATCTATATAATTTTAATATACAATCAGTGGCCAAACAATATAAGAAATTAATAATTTAAAATATAAAATTATAATTCCCAAAACAAACATTATGCTCCTCTTCACCAGAGGTAGCAGATCGCGACGACAAACAGCGGCAGGATGAGTGCGACCACGGCGGCAACAACTATCGCGACCACGGAGGCAGATTGCGACTACTCGCAGCAGCAGGTCGCGACAGCAGCAGATCGTGACGAACGGCAGCAGCAGATCGTGAACACGGCACCAGCTGCGACGACGACGACTGACGATTCAGAACCGACGGTAATGACTTGTGATTTTGGAACCGACGAGTCACCAACCACGATCAGGCGATGGCATCCAGCTTTCGAAGAGGAGAACACGGGTCATGGGTTCTAGGGATTTTTCTTTTTTTTTTTTAATTTACGGTATTTATATTTTTGATTTAAATGAGGATAGTTTAGGAATATTTGAATATGATTGGGATAAAATGGGGAGTTCGGGGAATGGGAGACTGATTCCCACCTCCCCTGGGAGTGAGTCTCCCATTCCCCATTCCCAAATAGTTATAGACCCCACTAATTTGATTCCGATTCCGGATTCTGATTTTCCAATCCGGTAAGTAAACTCAGCATAAGTTTTTTCCATTGCTACAGACGAGGCTTTCAAATTTGTGATTTCGAAATGCAGTTAAGAACCAAC
Organism: Citropsis articulata; assembly: GCA_030449925.1. Taxonomy (NCBI): domain Eukaryota; kingdom Viridiplantae; phylum Streptophyta; class Magnoliopsida; order Sapindales; family Rutaceae; genus Citropsis; species Citropsis articulata. Next base: position 1,483,777 of record JASUUH010000092.1, read on the forward strand.
AAAGTGTTAGCTCCTTTGGCAATGGAATCATGAGTGGTAGGTTTGCTGGGTTTGTATGTGAGGCTCGCGTTTGTTGGGAGACACAATGTATAGGTTAATGGGGCTTACAATGCGGGTTGTAGTGCGAGGGGCAAGGTGTCTCATGAGTTAGAGTGGCCCAAGGGATCATCGTGGGTACAAAACAAAAAAAAAAGAATACCCGATTTAATAATTGAAATGGGCGTATCCTCTTATCCAAAAAAAAAAAAAAAAAAACACCTATCCTTTTACACTTATTAATGTGGTTCGGTATGTTTTCGGGGCGTTCAAAGCGACAACAATGGTTTGTCAGGTGCGATTAGAGTTGCTGGAACAGGACTGTGAGTGCTTTGGCAACCAAAGAACTGTTTAAGGCTTAGGTCAGAAAGATCTAAGACGCTCTCATGGCGCTTTGGTATAAGTAAGGTCAGTCAACCGTCAAGACGGTAATGATGAAAAACCTCACCCTCTCAACTCATCTTTTTCCTTAAGCTAGGGTTTCTCTAAAATCCCTAGCATCACTGCACCCATCAATCATTGCATTTACTGATTCGACAGTCACAGTGTTGTCCCCAACTCCCGCCGGCGTGGCCTTCTAACAGCTTTTTCTTTGTTCTCTATATCTTTCTCAACTGGGACCTTTTTAAAAGCTTAATGACCATGTAATATGATGGCTACCACCATAAAGTTCTCTAGTTTATACTTTTTTTTTTTTTTTTGGTCTTACCACCCGGTTTCCGACCCGTGGGCCGACTAATCCGGATTCGGGGCGTGTCCAAGGCTTACGGCTTTAAACCCCTCCCCAGCGTGTGTGTGTGTGGGGGATCGAACCGTGGTTCGCCCTACCAAGCTCAGCCCCATGCGCCACTGAGCCACAACATCGTTGGGTTCTAGTTTATACCTTTTAAGTAACGTGGCTTAGAAAATCCCGCAAGATCATCTCTTTTTATCATCACAGAAGGTAAATTTCTAAATCTTTTAGTTCGTTTTTAACCTAACAAAAAATGACCTAAAACAACTATCTTTTTAGTACAAAAAGAATAAAAAAATCTAGTGAACGGCAGCGCAGATTGTATCAGCATTTAAAGAGAGAGAATAAGACTTCCAAAAAAAATAAACGATTTAATTAATTTTTTTAGCAAATATAAATAAGATGGACGAAAGAAATTACAAGATTACTCTTGTTATTATTCTATTTAGTAGATTGTTTTTGCATGAAATCCCTCACTTCGTTGATCATTAAAGAGGACTCCAGCACTTCCGGAAAAATATAAAAAGAGTGAAAGGCATTCGGATATTCAATCCAATACGCTTCTTTCCCACACTTCTTCAACCCCTCGTAGTATCTCTTTTGCCGATCTTTTAAAGGATCAATTCCCCCGACAATCACAATCGTTGCCGGAAACTTTAGCCCCGAAATATCAACAGAATTCGGCCCGAAAACGTTAGCCGCCGGATGGTCTCTGTCAGACCCTTCCGGCAAGAACGCCTTCACAAAACAATCCAAAAGTCTGGCGTCAAGAAATGGTGCTCTGACAAGCATGATTTCAGATTCAGTCTTTTCTTGTCCGAAAAAACCTGGCTGTATTGCTATCACTCCATTGATCTTCAAATTTGTAAACTCTTTGTCACTAGCCTTGACCGCTACGTGATGTGCTATGTTGCCTCCTGCGCTGTCGCCGCCGATGAAACAGTTCATCAGATTGGCGTTTCTCGGAATGCCTTCAAAACTAGGGTTACTTTCGATGAATGTAAGCACATCGAAGCCATCTTCGTATTGACATGGATACTTGAACTCAGGCGAGAGCCGGTAGTTTACAGAGATCACAACAGCACTTAGTTCTTTAACTAATCTCCTGCAGAGGGTATCATAAGGCAGTGAATCAGCACTCATCAACGCAAATCCGCCGCCATGAAAGAATATGATAACTGGCAAGCCGGAGGCATCTGTGGGGGCAGGGACGGGGACGGGGGCGGGGGCGAAGAGGCGGAACCAGAGGTTGCGAGAGGCGTCAACGATGATATCATAGGTTTTGACGCCTTTAAGGGGTTCAACGGATGGAGGAACTTTGAAATCGAGGAAGTTCACTAGACGGCGGTTGACGGTGCCGTCGGAGCGGCAACAGAATTTCATGACTATGTTGGTAATGAAAACGGTAAGTTTCATTTTCCATGTCTTCGCAAAGTCTGCGCATGTTGATGGTTTATTATTAGACATTTTTTTCTTCACACTCTCTAGTTCTAATTGTATGACACTAAACTTACTAATCTTCATAACTAAATTAGGTTGTGATTCATGGGTGTCTCATTCAGTTAGTAAAAAAATAGTGTAAATTTTTTTGTTTTGAAAATAACAGACGTTGATTTGAACTCCGCCACATAAGTAGAGAAGAGATTAAAGATCCATTCACATGTGTATTAATAATTTGTTATTATTTTAAATAGTATAAAAAATAATGAAGAAATTGGACTCTTGTTAGGTTAAATAATAATAATAAAGATAAATAATAATTATTATTATTATTATAAAAGAAAAGTGGTTATAAAGTGTGGTATTAGGTAAAATTTATGATATAGAATTGCCAGAATTATTAAAGAATCAAATAAAATGTTAGTGAATAGTTTTATTGTTAAAAAGTATTTAAAAAGTTTAATTTTTTAATATTAATTCCACAATTATTGGAAAAGTGGAACCCATATGTTGCTAACTTTTTTTTTTTTTAATGTTAATCCCACAATTATTGGGAGAGTGGAACATATGCAGCTTATTTTTAATTTTTGACGCCAAAAAAAGTAAATTTTTTTTTTTATCTACTTTTTCGTAGTTCTTATGTTCTGAATAAGAAAAATATACTCCAATTAATATGACATAATATTATAAGAAGTTCATGTGAACGCAATAAATCTTATTTTTTATTTTATTTATGTTTTACACTTCTAAATTTTAGCATATTTTATATGCATTACAGAGTTAATTGGCTTTAATTAATTGAAGTCACCGAATAGATTAAAAGAGCAACAAATATATATGCCACGCCCAAGGGGTGTTCTTTAACATTTTAACTGCTTTTGTCATACCACTTAGCATTTTTTTTCCCAAAAGTAAGCAAAGTCGAAATTAAATTTTTATCTCTTTTCTTTCTAAAAATTCAGTCAAATAAAAAAAATTATTTAAAAACCATTCATCAAAATTGGCCCTGTAGCCAATTTGCGGTACTCACGAGTTTGATATAAAATCATAATGCATGTCACAAAAAGCCATATTATGACAAAGCCTAACATCAACTAATAATCATACTCTTTTGCAAGCAGCTTATGCATGAAATTCAAGAAAGCATAATTCTCAAAGAGAAAAAAAAAGTCAAATTAACGACAAAGGGAATAATTTGAAATTTTATTGATAAAAAAGATCGAAGGTATTACAATAAACTATGAATAGTAAGCCTATATGTACTAGTGTCCTAATCCTTCTCAAATAAGAGAAATTACATAAAATTCTAATTATACTAAAAATTACAAATATAACTTAAATAAGTTTAGTAAAACAAGACAAATTCTAATAAAAATTAAATATTAAATTTACTTAAAATCTAGAATTCTAATTTATTCTATTCTATATATGTCCTACATCAGCCTTCTCCTCTTTGAAAAATCTCATCCTCAAATTTTGCTAAAAACAAAAGATAATCTGGAGGATAAAACTAGTGAAGGAGTTATTGATCTTGTAATGCAAATGTGTGGCACTTTGCATCAACTTTTATTGAAAATCAAAAGTATCAAAACTTTTAATTTCTTCTTGCTTTTAGTATGGCTCTTCTAAAAGATGCGGACTTGTAAGAAAAAAATAATTAGAAGTTCTCTTTTAACTTTTGTCTTGCTTTGCTAAATTTGTTTTTCATTCAATTTCTCCTTTTGAGCTAAGTGTTCTTCAAGTAAAACTTTCTTATCTTCAATACAAATAAGTATGACCACATCAATTATCTCAAGGTCTTCAAGAACAATTTGCTTAGCTTCACAAGTAATTGGTAAAATCATATCAAGTTTATCATCTTTAAGAACAATTTGTGTCTCATCACATTCAGCTTCTTGCACAATTTCAACATATGGTTAGATATAAAACTCAAATCAAGAATGGATTGTACCTCTTCATTTAAAACTTTAGTCTTATTTGAAATCTCTTTAAAAGAACCATTTATAACATTTTTTTCTTCCAATGATGAGACTAGTAGGACTTGCTCTTCCATATTTACATCAGCAACTTCAAAATCTTGGATAAACTCTTTGTCGCTGGCGAGTGTAATAGTTGAATCTTGATTTATCAACACATCTTTTGTAACTTCACTTTCAAGCACAACATTTCTTTCTATATTCAAATTATCAACCTCAAGAGTGAAAGAAGGTTGTTCGTCAACAATTGAATCCTTTGATGATGAGATTTTCACTATAAAATCTTGCTTCGATGAAGAACTATCAAGCTTAATTAGGTTTTTATAGAACAAACTTATTAGACTCTTGATCTTTTCTTCTTTGATTGTCACAATGCTCTTGCATTCATTCAAATCTCTTCAAGGCTTGCTTTCTCTCTCCTTGATTTGCAATTCAACTTCTGAAACAATTTTAATGACATCCCAATATTCATAAGTAGCAACAATTTGTAACAAAAGTCATTCCTTAATATCAGCTCGTAATCCTTTAACAAATCTTGAAATTGTATATTGATCTTGTTTAGAAATATTCACATGACAATGATAATTTCGTAGTTGAGATTCATAGAATCAAATAGAGTTCATACTATTATTGAAATTTATCAAATTTATGGCAGATTGTTTGAAAATATTCAAGAAGAATGAAA